>CM043720.1:10217939-10817939 GCA_023969325.1 Oryzias curvinotus | reverse complement strand
CTGCTATATGTCTGGGGCCGTGTAACCAAAAAAAAAAAAAAAAACATTACACAGTGATACAATAGTTGATGAAAGGCTCATTTACCCCAATGCCAATTCCCTTTCTTGAAGCCCTGAGGGGTCGGCTCGCTCCTGTTTTTAACGTCCCCTTAGAGAGAAAGAAGGAGATTATCACAAGCAGGGCCTGGCTGGCCTGTCAGGGGCTTGACAGCACAGCAGGTACAAAACACAAGAGCTCCACACAAACCTTTACAGCTACAAAGCACTCAAAAGCTCGTCTGCGTCTTTAATATTCGACAAGACGCTGTGTTGCGTGATACATAAAAGAGAAACAAAGCAAAAGGGGAACTGCTGAAATTTGTCGCCAAAGATCATCTGTGTCTCTTAATAATCATTAAACAAGAAAAGAGCAGGTTTTCTCATATCTACAGCTGTATAGAGATGTCAAAATCAGAATAGGGCCTTTCATTTCATTGAGAAAGTTGGAGCAAGAAAGAGAAGGATGGATGCGGCCGAGGCCTCCGAGCACAGTCAGGTGTTAATGTGAGAAAGCTGCAGACATCAAGGAGGAAGAGGAGCTTTTTCCCCACTGACAGCAAACAGCAGACATGTTTAGTCACAAGCTGATCCGGGTTAATAAGACACATTTGGGCAGAACTTTTTTTTTTTTCTCTTGCTGTGAGCACAAGTAGATTAAACCCCAGAAACCGCCTTAAACAGATTGGCATAAAAATCCATTTCTCAGAGCAACATTTGAGATAAAAACCTTGAGTGAGACAGCTGTGTGTCTGAGTCACTCTGCTGCACAGACACACTTTTTACATCAAAAATACTTTCACTTTGATGAAATATGGCCAGGATTCTTCTATTGTATTCAAATGTTGCTTCTGACCTTTGACTACTTCCACATCAAGTGTAATATACAAATGTCATGTACATAAAACCTAGGGAGAACTATTAATGAGAGCACAAAGATTCAAACTTCTATAGCCTGTAATTCCGGGATTTTCAGCCTAATTTAAGTCCTAATTTTCTATTCCCATGTTCCCATGAGAAGCGTGAGAACTGCTTCACTTATTCACCAAATGAGCCGGCGTGGATCTGATCACATGAGGGTTTCAGGCAGCAGAGACGGCTGACATTTCTTTAAGCTGCACAAAGATGACTTTATCAATTTAAAGGGAAGCCCAAAAGCGCTGCAACGGCGGATAGCGGTACGGCCCAGAGGCAGGCCGCCTCGGTTCCGCCACAGATGACCCTTCCTCTGCTTAGCCGGCGCTCAGCTGCAGCGTGGGGGGAAACTCTCAGCGCGCCGCACATCCAAGGCTCTCGTTACGTCTAAACGGCGGTGCGCGTGCCTACGCCCTACTTTTTGAGTTGAATTTGAGCGTGACTCACTGCAGGTGCCCCCGCTGAACATGGGGAGCGTCTCAAAGACCATTTTGTGGAAGAGCAGCGCCACTGGCTTGTACTCAAGCTGGTTCTTCAGTAGGTAGCTGTAGTAGTAGACGTAGCGGCGCTGGCTTGGGATCGTTACTCCCTAAAAAACAAAACAACAACGTTTAGAGGGAGGAGCTGTCAGTCCACATTCTATAGTACACAGGCTGCATCTTTAAACACCATATTCTCTGCTGGTGGGCTAAACTTTTATAAAACTGAACTTAGGCAACATTTACCAACCATTATCTTCTATCTGAATAATTTTCTCAAACTGGATTTGCTAAATCACTAACAAATTTTTTTTTTTTTTACACTGAAAATATATATTTCCTTCAACTTGGCTAGAAAAAGCGATCTGGAGTTGTAGTTTTCTTTAGACAGACGTTTGAACTCACCTTCTTGTCCCTTGTCCGGACTTCACCGTAAAAGTCCAGGGCTTCCTGGGCCTCCAAGAATTTGCCCCGATGAAGAAGATAAGCGCAGATCATGACTCCGGTGCGGCCCTTCCCAGCCTTACAGTGGATGGCTGCGACGTGATTGTCGTCCTCGCTGAGCCACTGGTCCAGGTCTTCACAAAACGGCTTAATTAGCTCCAGCTGAGGAGGGTTGTGGTCTTCAAAGGGGTACTGTGCAACTGATGCGCGACGGCATGCAAGAGTTGTAAAAAAAACATAAAATAATAATAATATGTGGAGACAAAGAGGAGAAGGGTGATCATTAGACATTTTAACAGCTGTGCGTGTAAAATAAGCTTTGTGGTCAAATGGTCCGATTGAAAGAAAAGCTTCAACCCAGCCTACCTCTGCAGTTAAATTTGGCAGCATCGTAGTGTCTTTCTGCGCAGCTGGAATGAATAGTATAGAGAGGAGTTAGCCATAGCTCGAAGGGAAGTAAACAAACTCAAGAACAAAATGTGAATGACTTACAGGTTGTAGATTTTGTAATGGTTTTTATGCTTTGAATCCAAAAACCTACACACACAAAAAAAAAATAGGATTAGTGGGAACCCTCACATGCAACATTGGTTTTGATTACAGCTTTAGCGTCGCTTACCGAACTACATCGTCTATATTGTTTCTGTACACGCCTTCAAGTCTTTCTGCTGGAAAGCCCATAGCAATAATGTTGGGGTAGATATCTGCACAGCTGGGGGTCAAGGAAACACTTGACAAACAGCATGAGCTTCATCTGTTAGTAACAGAAGAATCAGGTGGGTCCGCACCATCATGTCACAAGGACTCACACAACAGCAGCTAAATAAGAACGGAATTGAAATGAAAAAGAAAAAAAAAAAAAGTCAGAGGTAGGCAGAGCGGTTCTACAATAGATGGCAAAACGGTAGACGGGTGCGCACGCGAGTGTGTTTGCATGCTGCAACAGATGGCCTTGACAGTGAGAAGCATGCAGGCAGTGAGGACAGGAGTAGCAGCAATGGCGCTTCAGCCAACCACACATGTGGGGGCGCGGCGAGCCTCGCCTCCCTGACCTGCGTGTATTTTTAGAGGCCAAAGTTAAATTTGGAAAAATTGCAAATGTTCAAGCTCATCTCGTCCGTGCTCAGGAAGGCTCATTTGAATATCTGCCAGATGGAACACACGCAACATTTCGTCTCATGGCCAAATGGAAAAAAAAAAATACATAAATAAAATAAAAGAAAGAGAAATGCCTTTTGTTGTCTTTGCAATCGGCTCAGAAATATCCAAGATAGAACGCAGCACTTCACAAATTGTACACCTAACCTAAGCTGTGTTAGTTAGTAATGAATGGAACATTAACATTCAGCGGTAAAAAACAAACTTTGAGAGCAATTTCTCATCAAATCTGAAAAGCACACACCAGTGTCTAGCTTTACTAAAAAGAATAATTCAGTTGGCATGCGTGTCTGAAGTTCAACTGCAACGCCTACCTGCAACTTCTGTCTGATTGTTGAAATAAGCTGTGGGATTTCACACTTGAACCACTGATGAAAGGCCAACTTTCTCTTACATTCGGTGCCACGGTGTCAAAAAAAAAAATGTCTTATAAGATCTGTCCATTTAAATGTAAGCTAGCAAGGTTTTTCCAGAGTCACACAGTGTTATAACTGGTCCAAAATGGTCCACATGCAGTCTCCTTACAATACTAGCTCATCTGCAGATAGCATGAAAAACTTGAGACTACCATGCACGTCTTCAGACACTGCACAGTTTTAAAGACCCGGACATCAGAGCAAAAATCCAGGACAAGCTTCTGATGTCAACTGAGCAACTCCAACATAATTATATGAAATCAATTAGTTCAAAAGTGACTGAGATATTTCCAAAGTCTAAAGCTACTCCTCTGAAGCTCAAAGATGTCCATCTGCACATATGCTGACATAATCCTGCAAACAAATGTCTCAAAGATGTAATTAGGAGCCAAGTGCATTTTTCAACCGCTTAATAGGCCGCTTCAACCCTTGGAACTGGGGGAGAAGAAAAAACCCAGGAGCTCCCAGGAGAGCATCGGCTCAAGACATGGGGGGCTTGGTTTGTGCAGCTGGGAGGAAATGCACATGAAGGACCCCGATGGAAGATGCAGTAGGAGGGAAGAAAAACAAAAAAAGCTGCCGCTTGAGGAAGGCTTTTTCCTTAAAGGCAGTAGTGTCCAAGCTCTGCACGAGCATCCACGACTGTAAGAAGTGCAAATAGGACGAGGATGAAGTGAAGAGGTGGAGAAGACAGGAAAGGGGAAGAGCAAAGGAAAGGGAGAGTAGGATAAAAAAAAAGAGGTAGCAGTTGGTGGAGCTGGTTCGAGGAGGGAAGAGCACTCCGACAGTAACATTGATACAAGATCACTATTTTAAAGGGCAATTCCCAGAACTGTGATTCTGCATTACATAACTGCAGAGAGCCTATATTGTTTTTAGACACCAAGCCCACAAAGATGATGAAACGGGGCGGTGAGGAAGGACCCACATCTGAACGAGACGAGACCCCAGAGCAGAGATTTCCACTTTTGCGTGGTCTTTCCCCTCTTTCCACCTGCACAGACGGCAGAGGCACGCCACAGACCCACCACTGAGACGCAAGAAAATAATATTTACCGCATTACAAGAACCTAAACATGGGATCAAACGCGCATCTGCAGTTATGCATCACATTAAGAAGAAAGGGAGCTTAAAGTAACCTGGAATTCTGCATTTTTAAGTAAGAAGATGCAACGTCTAGGTTAATATGACAATACTCTACTGTATTAATGCTAGATTTTTCATGAGTGGAAGCAAATAAAATAGGATGCAACTATTTTATTCTCCTAAACAACCTAATTCCTTCTTTAATAAATTGTGTCTTTATTCAACAGTTGTAAAATATAATCACTTCCCAGTCTCCAGCTGGCATCTTTCATTTTCTTCTTTTCTTTTTAACCTACAACATCCCCGTCCCAACTTAATAGAAAACCCAATTTTCAGCATTTAAACTAGACACGGTGAATTTGCAACACTACAGAAAACAAACAAACAATGCGGCAGTTTAGTGCAACTTTCCCCCAAATTACAAAGTCAACTACAAAACCAGAAATGTCAAACTCACAGCATGACATCATTTTCATCAGGAAGGTAACATCCACCATAATTACAACTTGCTTTCTGCTGTCACACGTACTGTTTTTTTTTTTTTCCCTTGTTTCAAAATTGCAGAAGTGAACCTCATCTGTTTCTATTGCCGTTTCTCACCTGCTAAATAAGCAAGAATCCCATCTTCAGGGATATTGCAGTGCCAGGCATATTGCAACAGTGAAGTAGGTCAATTATAATCACTGGTAATACTAAAGTCCTATGACCTAAAAAGGCTTAAATCTATAAATTCCTATTAATTCATCCTCCACAAAAGGAAGATGAATTAATATTTTGATCCTTTAAAAAAAAAAAAAAATGGTTTCACAGACAATCTACTTTAGCAGAGCTGCCATAACAAACCAAATGTTTTCCATTGGATTCCCAAAAACTATTTGACAAAAAATTTGAAAGACAATTCACTAAATGAAGTTAGACCTCAAAAGCCTTAAATTTAGACAAACTATAAGCAGGACAAATGTCTAGTCGTAATAATACTAAAAACCCCCAACAGCAGTGTCCAGTGAAAGCGGGGCTCAGGCTGTAATGTGACAGTGACATTAGTGCGCGCCGCTTTGACAGATCCACCATCTATCAAACATGCTGGGTGACAGCAAAGCCATCGAGCTGACAGCTAACTTAAGCAGCAAGGAAGCTAAACAACTCCGCGCTGCTCCACTGACATTTGAAGCTGCGGTTTTACCAATCAATGAAAGCGACAAAAAAGGTCCAATCCAGTGCCCCCCCCCCTCCAAAAAAAAAAAAAAAAACCAGGCAAGGATACATGTTAAGTCCAGGTCGAAACCATCCTCTTGGTATCTCCTTTTGTTCCGACTGACCATTTCTTTTATAATCGCAGCCATTGTAGTATATGTTAAAAGTCTATATGAAAAAAAAAAATATGTAGATAAAATGTTTATAAAGTGATGACTGGCTGTATGTTTATGTCACAGTCAGTGCCGTTGAATTTTACAAAGACGTGCTAGCCCGCAGAGCTAGCGGTGTCTGTCGGTAGGATTAGAAAGGCTTCCTCTGGATCATTAAAGACGGGCCTCTCTCTGCTCCTTCGTGAAGGCCCGACTTTTACTATTCCGAAATTCGTTTTGCAAAAGCCACCGGATGAAATACATGCATGCCAGACACGTTCCAAGCGATGCTTCAACGGCGGCTGCCGCGACTGACAGCAGGCGGTTGGGGAAGTCACTGGCTCTCAAACCCGAAGTCACCAAGATGCAGCTAGCCCCGCTAGCTAACGAGCTAGCACAGCTAGCCGAAGCTACCTCCTTTTCCGATCCAAATCCTCCTAACGATTCAGCATTGTTGTCTTTTTGTTGATTGCCTTGAAAACATTTGGAAAAAAAAGTGACAGGCTCCACCTTCGATGTATATAAACTATACAAAAATCAGAGCTCCCCGGAGGCTGGTATGAGAGTTCCGTCCCGGGAAATCATCTTCTTTTCTCGCTGCTCGCTCCAGTTGAACTCTCAGGCTCCCATCATGGCCTCCACCGAAGGAAAAAAAGAAGGTAGAGCAGGCTGGGATTTTAGAACAAATATCCCGTCGCCGTTACGCTATAGTTCCACTGATGCGATAAAGCACGTACACTACAGGTTATTTTAAACTAAGCAATAATTTGAATCATGCTTTGAAGAAAATATCGCTAAATATATATATTTTCTTTTACTCAGATGTGAAAAAGATTTGATATATCGTGTCTCACGCGGAAGGATAATGTTTGCTGGTATGCGACGCAGCCTTCTGTCAAAGTGGTCACGTGCGACAGTAATTAGGGAAGTTTCCGTCATGAAGTCAACCTTTTTGGTTTCATCTTTCAGTTTGAACCACTAGCAAACTATTTTATCACGTTTTTAAAAAAAACATATTTTAGTATATATAGCATATATAGTATGTATAGCATTTTTTTGTTCATGGTGGCGGCAGATGTCCAATATAAAATTGTAATTTTTACCCAAATTACTGAATAATAATAATAATAGTTTTCAATGTTTTCTATTATTAAAAAATAATTATAACCTAAAATGAAAAATAAAATGAACTAAAGTAATCATTTAAAAAATCAACATCATTCTGAGTTGAGGATAAATAAAGGCACTTAGTAGCACTTTTGCACGTTTTTTCAATGGTTATTCTTGTATTGTTACTTAATTATGACTTAAGTTTCACTTTGATAAGAAATCTCTAAATAAATTAATTCAAAAGATGCATAATTCTAATTCAACTTTGTTTATTTAGCACTTTTGCTGCTAAAGAGCACCCTAAAGTGCTTTACATAATGATAATGATAATAATCGGGATAAAATAGTAATTGAAAATAGCAATCATATGAAAACTATAGTAAAAACCCAACATACATACACATCCCACAAAAATAATTAGTCAATAGAATCAAATAAAAACACATGGACATGGAGAAAGTACCATAAAGAGATGAGTCTTGACTTTTCTCTTGAAGACCTCCACAGTGGGTGAAGACCTCACATCCTCAGACAGGCTGTTCCACAGGCGACTTATATTGATGCTACATTATATGGCAGTGTACCAAATATCTCCTTATTTAGGCATTAATTAATATATTTTAAAATATGCACTGTTTTCAGAATATGCTCCAGAACAAGATTTTATAAAAGTCGTTTTATTTTTGTTATCAAATTAGATATGTAATCACCAAAATTTATTTATTTCGTTTATTTTAAACATAAATATTTGAAGAGAAAATAAAAGTGTTACATTGCTTTTATTTTAAGGCTATTCACCTAATGGATTGAAAGGAGCAAAAAGAGGTAAATTTGTATCTTATGATGTGCTAAACTTAACACACTGAAAATCTGAGAAAAAAAAAATCAATTTTTGCATGAGCACATCACAATATGACATATGGATAACCACGACATACGGTATTTTGGAGTTATTGAATAGAATTGCGGGTGCAACCCAGCAGATTTAAAGGAGATTACCTGGAAATAAAGAAATAAATAATGTGATTCTGTGTGCAGCTAATGAGAAAATCTGCTTTTGCACGAGAGACTGACTCTCCTTATAAAGGAACACTCATCTTACAGCAATGATCTTACCTTGCAGCTTAATGACTGGTTGAATTTGTACAGCCACTGAAGTGGAATGTGAAACAATCTTCTTAATCGCTTGAAATAAACTCAGTGGGCAAAGCAAATCTAAAGTCAAAGCATATTTTTCTACCAACTACAAAGTTCAGTATATGTTTTAATAATTAGAGTGTTTCAGTGAGTCACCATAGTTGATTGGAAATTCATAGCTTCCCCCTAAAACCCTCAAAACTCTATAAAATAATGATAAAGAAATCTGTACCATAGTGTTTTGTTATTTTGACCAGTAAAATCTTCTTTTTTGTTTTTTAATTATATCTTACACTCAACTAAAGAGATAGTTTTTTACTCTCCAGAAATGTATTTTTTTAAGTATTAGTTTTGGCCACCAGATGGCAGCATTGTACACAGTTTAGAAGAGCTACATGGCATAAAAAGAGACGTTGGTATCCTTCAAAGATAAAACACATTTGACCAAAGAATCACACAGTTGAAAAATAATTCATAACGAGAAACAACTTCACTTTATTCATTGCTTTTTCCAGGTTATTTCTAAAGCAGCAAGTTTCCAGGACTGTACAGTGTGGTACAGCAGCTGCACAGCAGAGGAGAGGAGAGACCTGTCCCGGGTGGTGAAGACAGCACAGAGGATTGTGGGAGCCAAGCTCCCAGACCTGGACGTTGTCTATAAAGAGCGTCTTCACCAAAGACCACATGCCATCAGCATGGACAGTAGCAACCCTGGACATTCCATGTTTGTGCCGCTGCAATCAGGCAAAAGGTACTGGGTTTTAAAAACAAGGACAAATAGACTGAGACGCACGCAGCTTCTACCCCAGAGCTGTTGTCTCCATCACCTCCCCGCTTTCCCTCTCCCACTGACTTAAAGCTTATCCATCACAGACACCCCTCAGTACAACACACAGCTATATGTGCAATAAAGCTGTTCAATTTATTATGACAGATTTTTTTTTATATTCTTATATTTTCTTTTATTTATTCTTGATGTTTACTTCTTTTTGACTGAGTGCCAACGGAATTTCGCTGTAGAAATAGACTGACATCAAAATCTTTGAATCTTTGAATCTTTCCATTAAAACAGTGTACACACCCAGTTCATAATGCCATAAAGATCTTGGATATTTCAGTTAAAATAACAGCAAGAAAATTAAAATTCAGTTTCATAAAGACAAGAGAAGAATAAAAAGGCACTTTCACAATGTAAAAACAATACACCTATAAAGGTAGCTGTTGTATGCAGTGATAAAACTACAAAGTTATTTTCTTTCAGGTTTAATACAACAACAGTTCTATATTTGTCATGTTAAAATGCTATATAAAAAGTGACAAGTACATAGATTTGTTTCTGATCCTTCAAAATATGACAAAAACATGATTTTCCATTCTTGGAATGTGCTTCTAAACATATATAGTACAAAATAAAAAATAATCTCAGGTTTAACTTATTAAATATTAAGTTATTATGCATAAAAAATAATAATGAGTTTAGATACTGCATCATTGTATTGGAATGTTAAAATGCTTTTAGTTCTTAGGATTTTTGAAATTTTCAGAACACTGATGATTCATTCCCCCCAGAAATGTATTCTTTATGGAAATTCAAGTTCATTCTACTAATAAAAAGTGAGTGACTTAAAGAAGAAAAAAAAGAGTGTAAATATTCCCATCCCTTAAGAGCTGAGTTTTTTTTTTTTTTATTACGCTGGTTGTCTTGAGAGCTGAACGTCAGTTACTTGTTCTTCTGTAGAGAAGTATAGTACTCCACCAACACCTTCCATGCTTTAGGGGCCATGAAGCCGTCAGGGGGGTTCTCTCCGCTGCGAGCCAAGTTCCTCATCTTGGTTCCAGAGATGAACTCAAACTCAGCATTACTAAAACGACAACTGGATCATTAGTCGTCTGATCAGAAAAATACACTCATTTCTGTTTATGAGGCCAGCAGGAACTTCATAGTTTTGAAATATTTACAATAATTGAATTATAACCCTTTTATATTTTTCTGTGCATAACAAGTGAAACTTGTTGTTTTTTCTTTTGACATCAGCAAATAAAAGTTCCTTTCAAAATAAAACACTTCCTTTGTTCAATAAGATCCTTCTACTTGAAAAATTGCAATAGTCACACACGATTTCTTTTATCATTTAGAGCACCTTCATCCTTTTTCTCCTTTTAGTATTGAAGATGAATATAATATGTGTGTAGAATCTTTTTTTTTAATTCTTTAAATATAAATGATACATTTTAAAAACTTTGCCTCTGAACAGCAACTAGAAGATCAAAATATGAGCTGTAAGTTTATCCTAAAACTAATAGATTCAACTTTTTACTATCAGTTATCTGACATGTTAAAAATATAATACAACAAAACTCGACTAAAACTACAAATTCATTATTTATTCAAATCTTTAGCATTTTTCTCCAAAACCAAAGACAACTGAGGGATAAAACAGCTGCATGGGGCTCTGGGGCCTTAGATCCTTGAGCAAGGACTACAACATTTTCAAATGGCGCATTTGTAAAATAAAGAAAAAACAAAACAATCTTTAGTCACTCACCGTTCTGGGGAGTAAAAGTCCATGGCCTTCTTGGCCTTGTTGTACGCAGCGACTCTAAAGGGGATGATCTCCACCGAGGTGAGGCCAGGAGCCATGGTGAGAACTTTCCCTCCATGGGTGGGCTCATACAAGTCCTTCTTTGTTTCTGGGTGAGGCATGCCTGCAGGGTCCCGCCCTACGATGTAAAAGTTGGCCCCAGCGATCATCCTGGCTCTACAGTGCCACTGTACCTGGAAGACACACATTCAGTCACATTGTGTGGTTTCTACTGACGGACCTTGGCTGCATGGTGACCTCGCGCTCCTCACTTCTGTCGGTCCAGCGTACATCATAGGAGAAGGGAAGATGGCGACGATGGTGTTGGCCGGGTCCAGGACCCCCTCCTCCAGGACAGCGGCATGCTGCTTCATCCTCCACTCCAGAGGTACGTCATCATCTTTGGTCCAACCTCCGAGCGGGTGAAGGAGAAGGACCGGGTTTTTGTAGCCTCGCTCCAGCAGGCGGCGTTTAGTGTCCTGCATGAGCAAGGCGTGACCGTTGTGGACCGGATTACGCAGTTGGAAAGCAAATACGGCATCTGATGAGAAGCAAAGTGAACACACCAGAGTAATTCTTCATCGTAGTGGCATTTTGAACTGTTGTTGTTATTAATTGTCCTAGGGTGTGGTAGTCTGTGCTATGTGTCCCGGGCAAACAAAACATGCTACACCTATCTTTCTCTTAACATAACATGGGCATGTGGTTTGTTTGTTTTTTCTTACTGCCAGGTAAAAAAAAAAGTAAAACTAAAAAAACAGAGCAACATTAAACCAGTTCAAACAGTTTCTTTTTAAGAAAATGACTTTTTTTGTTTTTTTTAATAAATGTGACTGGTAATTGATTAAGCTTAAGATGGCTTCGTTTTGGAGGGATTTTTGTAAAAAAAAAAAAAAAAGGAAAAAAGGAAAAAAGCTCTTTTTTCACTTTTACTCAAATAAAACGTGAATGTTTTAGTGCTGTTACGTCTTTTCACTGGCTGCATGATGCAGCATTAGCTCAACGTTAGATGCATATAGCAAAACATGTCTTCGTAACCCTTGTGCTATCCTAGGCCCTTTAACGTTGGGAGTTGGGTCATCTAGACCCACTAGACAGTGCGCTGAACCTTTTTTCTTCAATGATTTGGGATCTTCACTGGTGTCCATGGATTACATGAAATCCTCTCCACCTTTATCCACCTTTGTCATGGTAGGGAGAACACGCTAATGTACGGGTGGGGTCATTTTGACCCCACAAGATAGCACAAGGTTAAAATCACACTCTCATGGGACTTTTATAGTTTATTGAACTAAATAAATTAGTCCATATTAGTATACTAGCGGATTAATTTGTGAAAATAATCCTATTCAATAAAATAAAATAAAATTGCAGAAGATCTTATAGATCTTTTCTTTCTTTTACAAGGATTAAAGGGCGGGTTGTGAAGGATTATGCATTAGTGATGTCGCTTTTATAACATGTCCTTTCGCTTTAAGGCTATGAAGGTGGTGATTTAATTGGAGCATGCAACATTTGAAGATTGGCACTGTCTCCTGGGAGTGGATATAAACGGCCCTCTCTGTCTTGTAAAACCGGTTGGTGTTAGAAAAGGGAGCAGTGGTAACTTGTCGCTGTGGTCATGAGTGAAAGAAAGAGACATGCCTTCAACATATGATTTTAAAAGGAAATGTGCTTCTTTTAAAGAAATGTGATTTCTTTTCTTTAGAGTCAAAGATACAAAACGACATAAATCACAAACAAGCATCATTGCACCTCTATTAGAAAACAAAGCAACAGAAGTTCTTTACAAATAAAGAAAAATCTTTCATCTTGTCTTCTCAAAGTGAGTAAATTGAGACATATTTGTTCATCTTCTATCAGAAGGATATGACTCTTCTCCACAGACACAACCTTGTGTTACTCTATTTCAAAATCAGGTCCTTTGCAAAGATTCGGAAAAACAAACAAGTCCATAGCTAAACAACCTGCTTGTTTTAATAGATGACTCAACGGCTGCTTTGCATATTTTCTGGTAGATAATAATCTAAGAAATCACATGCAGTCACGCACAGTGGGACATAGTACAAAAAGACTGTTTGCATGTTCATTTTTCCTTGTTTTATATGACGGCTTCTCCTGTCGGCGCATCATGCTGCGTTCACAATAATACAGCACTTTTTGCTGTTTCCGTAAAGCGGAAGAGGATGTTTAAGAAGGGTAAATGACAGAAAAAGCAAATGTGAGGAGAAATATTAAACCGATCTCACCAGTTAAGACACTAAAGAGAAATACTTGTGTCAGGCTTAATGCATGTCCTCAGTCCTGCTGTGATCAAATGACAGTTGGAGATGTGAACATATGACTGTGGAAGCAAAGTTACTGCTGGACGTAATAGATATTTGGGGAATTATTTAACTCTGTATTACCACAGAACTAAAGCCACAACAACCTTTTAAAATACTTTTTTTACTAGAAAGTTTTGCTTAATTTATTAAAAATTATATATTGATTAAAATGAATGCAATAATCTTTACTGGTCATAATCATTAATCACTTTTTTACAAGCTCTCCATTTTGATACAAATTATTTAAAAGAAATAGTAATTTCTGGAATAACTGAATGCATTTAATTAGAAGTTAGGAACATGACAATAATGTAAAAATAAAAAAAAGTAAAATAGTAAAGTACAGCTAAATAGAGGTGGAATTGTATACATTCATTTCCTACCACTCCTTTTCAAGCAATTACCAGTACTAAAAATGTTTTTGACAAATTTTAAATTTAATGAATTCGCTGGGTTATGTACAAATGTGTCCATTATGATTAAGAGTAATTATAATGTCATCATTTACATGTGCATGTGGATGTATTTTTATGAATATGTATCTTTTTAACCTTTATTTTTTTCCCCCCAATCAAATAACGACTAATCATCTTAAGTTTGATATCTATATGCATAGATATGGCTTTTGTTTGTCCCCTTTAGTGTTTTTTTTATTTTGATACAACATGCTTGCATAGACTTTCTCTTGGAATCGGTCACATGGCTTCCTTTGGCCCGGTATGAACCCAGCATTAAGGTTAACAGCTAACCCTGGTTAGTACACTGCAATTCTTTTGTCCATGCCTGCTAATAATGTTCAGTCGCTGTTTTAAAAGACTGCTCCTAGAATATGCTGACTCATCACTTCGTGTGCCCTGATTATAGCGTATTAGTGAGCCTTTCCAACCTGATCCCATGTAATGGCACTTTCTCTTGAGCTCCTTGGGAGTGAGGCGGTAGTGGTCGAGTCCGTCGTTCCACTTGATTCTCCCCAGGACCTCCAAGTCGCCGCCGACCAGCCAGTCGCCTCCCTCCATTACCATCTGTACAACCAAACAAATCCTCAGTGTTTTTGTGAACTGACTGAACTGTGTGTGCTGGGGACACAAATGACCTTGATGTAGGGGTGCTGTGGACAGGTGGTGCCCCACTGTCTGGCGCAGCGCTCCTCCTTACGGTGCTCGTAAAACTCTGGGTTTCGGAGGATGGCCACTCGTGAGCCCTGGTACTCCAGAGCTACAGCGTCGTGGCCGTCCAGCTCCTGCTTGGTCTCCGTGCTCACGGGGAGCACGATGGGAATAGACATGTTGATGGCCCCGCCTGCAATGGAGCAGGAAAAGCGATAAGTACTCATTTCTATCAATTAAAAAAAAACTATGGAGGTGCTTTGTTGTGCGCTAAAACCAGACATTTTTAACAATTTAAAAATGAAAAAGAAACACTTGCAATAGGATTTTATCATCTGTCAGTTTAACCCGTTAAACCACTATCACTAGATCAACACTTCCCGACAGAAGGCAGTTCACCTGGCTGTAAAAACCACAGAGATTACAAAGTTATTGTCTCACCATCCAATAAGCTGCCAAAGTGCATAACCTGGAGGAACTCCCTCTCCCTCATGAAGCCTTTTAAAGGACTGGCCCAGCCTTCAGCTAAGACCTGAACCCACTGTAGATCCAACTGTTGACAGAGAGAAAAAAAAGAGAGAATTACTTACATTTACGCTTTAGGAACTCTGAATATTAAGACACCCTGCAATTATTCTAATTCTACTTTAAAGACCCATTCCGACAAATAATAATGTTCTGGGTGTTTTCAACATGTCTTTGTTGCATTTTTTCTCATGATGGAGGACATGTATTAAGAAAATTCCTCTTAAAATTGCATTTCTGAGTATTTCTTGATTGAAATTGTTGTAAATCAGGAACAGATAACAAAATTCCATTGGAAAAAGCATTGACATAGGTGCTACAATCGGCTTCCTGCTCCGCTCCATTCTAATGCATCAGCTTGTAGACAACGTCTTTGTTTCCCTCAAAACTGTACGGCTGGATGGCTCCAATATTGCTCGCCGTTTTTGGTGCACCAGTATTGTTCGGTTGAGGTTGTGACTGGAAATGAGGGCGAGCTTAGAGCTCACAACTTAGAGGCAAATTTCAAATGAATTCCTGCCACTCTGCAGAAACTATGTCCTGGAAAACTACACAGGTTTTTTGGTTTAGCCTAAAAATAATCATAATCAAAAGGATCACTGGGAGCAATTTTACAATAGATCAAAAGATGATTGGAGTGGGACTTCAAACCGAAAAACTGCTGCCAATTGACCTGATTGGTCTGTAAACTTTTCTTTTGCCGCTTCAAGAAGTAGCAGCAGATGGGAAGTTAATGAGGTGGAGAACGTAATCTGGAGCAGCCCTCTGCTCCTAAACAAGCCAGGGGATGAGTTACCTTGGTGATGCTGATGGTGGGCAGACTGTTTGCTTCGGCCACGGCGAGACTCAGCTTGTTCTCGGGGACAAAGAGCTCGTTCACCTTCTCTATGATCTGCCCTGGAACAATATCCTGCACACAGAGAGATTCATATCTTTATAAGGTCGGATTTATTTGTCAAATGAAATACTTTACAACTGCTCAGTTATTAACATTGACGAGAGTCAAAACACTTGTTCCTTCGCAAAACTGCTAACATGAAAGATTATGACATGATTTTGAGCTTTCAATCAGTTTTATTTCTATTCGGGAATCAAAGGATTTGTTAACTTTTTCGCAGTTGGTTTTGTTTATTTCTTGCATCCTTCCCCACTGCCTCCTGTGCAGTTATTAACCTGAGACTCAACGGTCGATCTAAACAGCATAGGACTCAAAAGTCAAAGAGCAAACTACCACTACCAGCTTCCTGTTCTCGGTGTATTGGTATTATATTTGGGCATTCTTTGAGTTGCACTCTTATGACAAATCATTTTACATTGCAATATACTGGTGAAAAGTACATTTTTGTGCATTTTGGTCAAAAAAAATGTGCTCATAAGAATCTTAAACCACTGTTGTTCAACGATGAGCTCATAAAATCTAAAAAGCTGAAGAAGCTGCTATTTTTCTGAGAACTTTCAAGGAGTTCCATAGAAATTAGCTGTGCTAAAGTTAACCAACAGGAGATTATTTTGTATTCTTTGTGTTCTGGGATTAAGCGCATCATTTGTTTTTACTGACTCGATGGAGGTTTGGCTTTGTACGCTTTGTTTAAAGGTCATGCACAGTTTGAAATCCATCTGAATTGAGACAAAACGCTCAGACAACAATGACTTCATGACACTTGCTGCAACTGGAGGAAAAGTAACTCAGCTTCAAAGGTGACGATGACTTTGCAGAATCTAAACTCCTACATACTTTTGATTGGTACACTCATCAAGATACTTCATTTCAGAGATTTCCTCTTGTGTTGCGCAGTTTTTCTTATCCTTTTGTCAAACTGCAGACAACTCCGAAAAGCTGCTCTATTACAAAATCACCAAGGTTTTGCAGTGTAATGCTTTGTCAAGTCCAAACAGGACCTTCAAGCACAACATGTACCGTTCTAGAATGGCAGTTTTATACAAACACACTGGGAACTTGGGGCGATTTTATCATGTCGTGCTTCCGGTTAGATAACAAGGCTGTAAAAGCCATGTTAGCTTGTTTCCTTTATCAGAAACCCTTTCGCTTGCCAGGTGTAAAGGCCTGATGACAGAAGCAGCCACACTTTTTTCCTTTGTATTTAAAATGGTATATGCAGTCAAAGGTCATGTTGTTGATCTGATAAAAGCTTTTCCTCAAGCTAAGTTGTGCAAAATGATACAGGTTTCGATATTCTGCAGAGAAAGTGATGGATTATATGGGATCTTCATGAAAATCTCAAATGTCATGTCAGTTTTCTTAACACAGATAGCCTATTATTCTACATGAAATAGGCTTTAGGTTTGGTATTTACTCAAACAGGAGTCCCTGATTCATGTCAAAGTTGAGCTGTGTGGTTAAAAACCAATATTTGCTCTGCAAATAGCTTGTCCAGAGAAACTTCAAATGCCACAATGGAAACCTAAACGAGACACAACTTGCATCCTGTTTCCTACCCCGGCATTGCAAACCCATTGTCCGACGTACCTGCACCCTGAGCATTTCCAATATTTGCTGGAGACATTCGCTTACGGAGAGCTCTGCAGTTTTCAGAACAAGGTCCGGTGCCTCAGGACGCTCGTAATTTGAGTCAATCCCTGTGAATCCTGGAGACAAACACAAGAGTGTTTTATAAAACTGCATTTACAGCGATTACAGAAGCACCTCTGTTTGTTCACAGCGCTGTGTTAGTAGGAAAACACTTGAAGAAAGCTTGTTTTGAGCCACATAGCCAAACGAACCCTTAATCTCTCCTGCGCGGGCCTTCTTGTAAAGTCCTTTAACGTCCCTGCTTTCGCAGATTTCAAGAGAAGCGTGGACAAACACTTCAAAAAATTGCAGCCCTGCAATCCGATGGATCTTCCTCGCCTCACTGCGATCCTGCAGAGGAATACAGTCATTTTTAAACTCGCTTCATGTCAAACTCAGAGGTTCTATCAGATGTAGATGCTACTTTCATCGCACAGTTTCGGACCTGTGCAAAAGGAGAGATGAAGCTGGTGATGCACACGAGGCCAGCATCAGCAAACAGTTTGGCCACCTCAGCAACACGCCGGATGTTTTCCTCACGATCTTCAGAGGAAAAGCCCAGATTCTTGTTCAAACCGTGACGAATGTTGTCTCCGTCCAGCGAGTAGCAAGGGATGGCGTGGGATACTAGATACTCCTCCAGAGCAAAACTGATTGTGGTCTTTCCAGCACCAGACAAGCCTAGTGGGTACATTAAACCAATCCGTTTTAACTTTTGGAAACTTACATCTAATAGGCTTCATAAATACTGATAGACAGCAAAATATGGAGCCAAATTATAACAAAAAAAGAGAATTTTGTTGAGTAAATTTACCAGTGAGCCAGATGGTGCAGCCCCTGAATCCCCCTCGGGTGCCCACTACCTGCCCCCTCTTGCTCCGGGTCACATGGTGGGCCTGGTACACCACATTGGTCGCCCGTTTGAGATCCTGAAACAGCAGAAAAGTGACTCAGAAGAAGTTTTTCCATGAGCTCAGTAACCCAGAGGCCATCCTCCAATAGGGAAAAAAAATCCCCAAACCACTGCAACGTGGAAAAAAAATCATTTTGTCCATTTGAAATACCAACATGTGGACAGAAATGTAAATATTGTCATTTGTTTATAGATTTGCATGGTCTGCAGAAGGACAACGGCAGGAAGTTGCACATGCATGTTCCACAGTGCATTGCAGAAGTTTGAACGGGTTTGACAACTCTGCTTTTATGTCAGAGCTGACATATTAAACCAGGGTGTGGAGAACGGGTGCTTTGCAAGGAAAGGGTTATTGAGTGGTGACGGGGTGGAGGGAGGGAGAAAACCGGCTGGACAATGTTCCCCTGTGTGCTGCCAGCTGAATCCGTGATGATGTGGCAGTGCTCATATACGCTTCGTCCCCGTCCCTCTTCCTCCTCCGTACATCCTTCGTACAGAGCTGGAGGAGCCCCGCCCTCAATTTTTGCGAGGGTTAGTCACCATTGTCTAACTGGAAAAAGATGAAATATTCTACTGAGACTCATTAATCGGCCAATTGCGTCACACATGAAATCATGTATTTCTAATGGTTATTTTGGTAAATATTACAATTTTTTATGTTTCAACCACTCAAAGCTGTATCGTAAGGTGTTTATGGAAGTTTATTCATAATAAATCATAATACATGTTTCTCTAATCTTCTCTTAAGAAAAAAAAACAGATAAAAGTAGAATATAGAGCACACTTTGCCACCACGGCTGCCGTATCTCCTGTGTTTATCTTTCTCCAAATGTTCAACAGAGCGTCTGCTCAACAGGACAGAGGGATAAAAAAGACTATAAGACAGTTAACAAAAATGAAAACATTTCTTAATCTTGGAGCCGAGGTGTATCAAGTTAACCATTTAAGATACCAATGCAGACATATAGGTTTTTGACCTCATTTTAAAAGATTTATGTTTATTTTTCACAATAAAACCAAGAAAAGTCAAGTTTTAAAACTATTTTATTAAGGGAAAACATATCTCTGCCCAGGAGCCAAGGAATATCAAGTTAATTGCTTAAGATGCAGATATGGGCTTTTGTAAGATTTAAGTTTTTTTTTCACAATCAAGCGATAAAATTCAAGTTTTAGGAAACGTTTCTATTAATTAATAAAAGCCGAAGCATATCTCTGCCTTGGAGGCAAGGAGTATCAAGTTAATTCTTTAAGACGCAGATGTAAAGATTTGGACATCATGTTTCAAGATTAAGGCACATTTTTCACAATAAAAGCAATAAATTTCACGTTTTTAAAAAGCTTTTCTTTTAATTATAATAAGCGAAAACATATTACTAACATGGAGCCAAGGAGTATCAAGTTAATGCAAACATCTTTTTTTTTTACTTCCTTTTGTAAGATTTAGGTTTATTTTACACTATAAAAGCAATAAAATTCAAGTTTTTGAAAAGCTTTTCTTTTAAATAAAAAAGGAAATGCTTATCTCTGACTTGGAGCCAAGGAGTTAATCATTTAAAACAACAGTCCAGACATATTGGTTTTGGACCTAATTTTATAAGATATTGGTTTATTTTTCACAATAAAACTGATAAAACTATATATATTTACAACTTTTTATTAAGTTAAAGCAAAAAATATCTCTGACGTAGAGTCTATGAGTATCAAGTTTGTTTAAGATGCACACATATAGGTTTTGACCTCAAGTTGTAAGATTTAGATTTATTTTTCAAAATAAAAGCAGCATTATTCTTTTCTTATAGGTAAAAGTCAAAGCTTTTACATATGCTTTAAAATACAAAAACTGTTAGTTTTTCTTTATTAGAAACCATTATAGATTCTTGTTTTGGGGGACTCTAAAGTGTTGCCTTAGACTTTCTGCAGACGCAGAAGATGCTGGTGGATGCAGGCGGTTTCAAATGTTCAGTTTGTCCACCCTGTTGGGATCTGGCTGCTGGCGCCATTCCAGCGTAATTTTCCGTCTCACAGTAACTTCTTTCACCCCCTCAACAAGACCCCTTATGTTAGAGGGCCGAGTCCACCTGGACACGTCTCTGCCACAACCGATCTATTCAAAGAAAG
Source organism: Oryzias curvinotus (assembly GCA_023969325.1). Lineage (NCBI taxonomy): Eukaryota > Metazoa > Chordata > Actinopteri > Beloniformes > Adrianichthyidae > Oryzias > Oryzias curvinotus. The sequence goes on along the minus strand of CM043720.1, from coordinate 10,797,711 downwards.
ACGCAGCGGCTCCGGGGCCATCACACCTGGAGGGGGGGGCAGAGCGATCAAGTGACGGCAACCGAACTGAAGTGTTCAAAAATGTTCCCTTTTCTGCATCAAGGCTAAGTAAAAGCACATGCGTTAGTCGGTGTTAATACTGCGTAATAACGCGAAATGACTTTGAGAGGCGGCGCGCAAACGATCGCTGCACCTCAGTGCCAAGTTGAAGTTTCGGTAACCCCGTTATCTTCTCATATTTGCTCACCGTACGAAGCTTTTTCCCTCCGGACATGTTGCTTGGGGTTAACGCCGGGTTAACTCTGCGGGACACCGGGCTCGGAGCTCTTCTCGCGGGCAGGCCTGTGCGCGCTCCCTGGAATTGTTGCTGGCACCGAAAAGTTTTGAACGCAGAACGAGGCGATTTGAGATTTTTTAAAGGGACTTTCAAGACACGTAGCATTCCTCTGGCCCTTCCCCGGGTCCTCCCTCTTCGTCCGACGTGCAAATACATTTACATAATTAGTCGTGTAGGAGCCAATGCCGAGGCGGGACGGAGAACCAAGACGGGCTCGGTGCTGTGGGACCCGAACCGGAGTCAGCGTGCAGAGGCTGCTATGACTCAGATCCACAATGAGGTTCTTCCGGCGCAAACTAAAGGAAGCTGAGATGCTGAGGCAGCATTTTCTTCAACTTTTCTTCCCCTTTTCTTCGCAACTCCGTCTGAGAAACTGATTAACGATGTTTTTAAAAACTGCATTGTTATAGGTCACGTGATTAGGATTTGAAATATAATAAACCCTACTCAAAACTCACTCTAATGAAAGTTGTGTTTTTAACATGTTCTAGTGGCATTTTTCCCATGATAATAATAAAAAAAAAACAACTACTAAAATTGCATTTCTGAGTATTTCTTTATTCAAATTGTTGGGAATCAGAAGCAGACTTAAAAAGAAAAAGCCTGTAGCAGTGAGGTAGGTGCCACACAGGGGGGGCTGCTCCACTCCATTCTGATGCATCCACTTGCAGACAAATACTCCTATTAACGTCTTGGTTTTCTTTCGTTTGGGCTGACATCTGGCTCTGAACTGGTTGATAGCTCCAATAGTTCTTGCACCGGTAAAAGTTAGGTTTGGGGTGTGAGGGGCTGAAAGCTCGTGAGAAAGAGGGTAAATCCTGTTTGTGACCGTGTACCTCGTCTCTGCTCCTACACTAGGCTGTGGTCCCTTCCTCTGGCTCGTCTCGCGCCCCCAGCAGTCCCCCAACTCATCTGGATGAGATGGATTATCTTTTTTTTGTTGTAATTTTGCCTAAAACGGCTTAATCATAATTAAAAACCACTGAGAACGCTTTTACTAAAGATAGAAGCATTATCGGAGTGGGACTTTAGTTTTAAGGATACTTTGAGGAATGCCATACATATCTTTGTCTATAAGGGTTGATTTGTCATCATTCTTACAACACATGCCCTTACTTGTTCATTCTGCAGTGGTATGATGATCTCGATGAGCCATAAAGATGAGTGGCGAAACGTTTCAAGAAAGAAGATTTTAAGTCCAGATGACATGACTCAACTTCATGACAATGTCACTTGAATGAATGGGGGGGGGGGGAGTGACTGTTGTAGTTAATAGCAAACAGGGCAAAGCTCTGCATGTCTTGAAGTGTTCTTTTGCAGTGCTGGATGAACCACTCATTACCAATTAGGTTTTTGTCTTTGTTAATTTTTTACTTTTTTTATTTTTAATTAATGATCAAGAGGTTAAAATGTTTGTTTAGTTGTTTCACTCACCCCCCCCCCCCCTTGTGTGTGGTATGGACTTGCCCGTAGCGACAAAGCTTCCCCAGAGTGTTAACCACATATGCATAAATATGTCTATGGTCTATTAACCAGGGCTTTGTTTTTTTCTTTTTTTTCTTTTGATCTTTAGGTTACACATTCATTTGATTACTTTCTATTTGTCTGAGCCAATTTATTATACCGTATTTTCCGGACTATAAGTCGCTCCAGAGTACAAGTCGCACCAGCCCAAAAATGCATTATAAAGTAGAAAAAAACACAGATAAGTTGCACTGGACTATAAGTCGCATTTTGACGGGAAATGTATTTGACAAAATCTGAGACCAAGAACTAATAACTTTCACAACCTCATATGACATAATCACAGCAGACTGTTTATCTCATAATTTCACAGTAATTCTTTCTCAAACTTATTTATTCTTTTCATGAAGCATCATTGGCCAACTAATACTCTGTTTTCATCCTGTATTTGTAGAAACAGTTGTCATTTTTATTGCATTTCTGAATCTATGAAATCATTAGAAAATAGAATATTATGTTGTTAGCCTTCAAGATCTTACTGTAAAAATAAGTTTGCTGATTCTCTGAGTCACTTAACATACCTCATACATCAAATTGACCCAGGAACATCATCTCTGTTCCTCACAAATGAACATAACAGGAGGGTTAACAATGTATTTATTTCAATTTATTTCTAATATAAGTCGCTGCAGAGTATAAGTCGCACCTCTTGCCAAACTATGAAAAAAAGGGCGACTTATAGTCCGGAAAATACGGGTAACAGCTTTTTGTTTACAACGAATCTCTGTTCATTAAAGAAGACAAAAAAACACAAAAATGAACAGAACAGCTTTTAACCAAAAACCACCTTTGTCCTGCTGATTGATTGTCTGCATATCAGTGAAGATGCTGCTAATAAAACAGGTGAGTAACAGCAGGATGCCCTCTGGGCCTCCACTATGAAATAAAAAAGAATTTAGAAATGTCTTGATGTTTTTGTTTAAACAGCACCAAATTTGACTGCAAATACAAATTACAGCAGCAAATAAAACATTTACACACAGATACCGTTTTCCTGAAAAAATATTGTTAAGAGGTGACCTTGATTCACCTTTCAGCATTTCTTTTTTCTTCAACAATCCTAACTTAATGTCCCTCCCTCTTCTTTCAGAGGGAGGATACATCACTGCAAAAAGTGATTAAAAGTTTGAAGTCTCTCAGTTTTTTAGTTAAATGTTGGCTTTTTTGCGTGATAAGGCTCCATTTGGCTCCAACAGATTGAACAGTATGAATATGTTTGCCAAAAGCGGTTCCTAGAAGTAATCCTCTATTAATATGACTGACGCAGTCATGACGATGAGTAATGTATTAAATGGAGACCAATAATCTACGGCCAAACAAGGTTTCAATATTTGCCATCTTCTTTTTGGTCTACCATTTTAAAGCTTGAAGTCAAACATTAAAAACACTCAGTGGATGCAAAGAACACTTTATTACCTAAAAAATAAAACAAAATGCAAGTACACGCAGGATAACAAAGTTGTTCTTTTGGTGTTTTCCTTTATTTTCATGTTTCCCCAATATTTTTGGGTTGCAAGCTAGAACAGCATGCCCATCCATGGATGTACCCTCATCCAACCTTTCATCCTATTTTGCTTCCACCTTTATTCTGATCTTTACATACGTTCTTATTTCTCACCAAACCGGTTTGTTCAGATTTTTTTAACTTATACCCTCTAACCTTGATCATCCCAGCAAGTTTAAAGCACAGCATCCACTGCTTTAAAAAAAAAAAGGTCTTAATGTGGCTAAATACTGTGACAAACACCAGCCTTTTTGGTGCCAAGTAAACACTCAAAGATTAATGGAACATCAAGCATTGGTAACTTGCACTTAAAAAAAACAACATTGGAATTTGACACACTTCAAACTGAAAAATAATTACTGATTTGTTTGTATAGCAGCACAATTTAAAGAGGGTCAAAAATCCTGATTATATTCTCCTAACAAAACATCCCTGAGAAAACAGTAATTATTCAAAACCCAAAATTAAAACTACTTAAATTTGCCCTGAAAAGTATAGATAATGACGGGTCATGAGTTCATTATATATCAGTGTGTAAAAAAATTTGGTCAAGCTTAAATAAATTTTTCGCAAACTTTGAACACTTTGTTGCTGCTTTTTTGGCAAAACCTAACAAAAGTTTAACCCTGTTGAAAGTTAACTAAGGGAGTTCATTCTATTGGTCATGAAAATTGGATGATCGGGGACAGTTCATTTAGAGTATGGAACAAAAGGTTGCACGTTCTCTACGCTGGTTGAACACAACAACCAGTTACACAGGACAGTTGTCAGTGAGCTGTTAAATGTAACATTTGTTCATGTTCATATCAGACTCTCAAGGCGGTTGCTTCTCACATCTTTTTTTCTGTTCTGGGTGAGCTGTACATTTTTTACATTTCTTTTAACCTCTTCCAATGTGGTTCATCAAGAAGTATTTATCTTTGCATTCATGGGAGAGTCAAAATAAGTGTCAACATGCTGCAGCCGTCTCTGCAGGTTCTACAGGTTGCATCCACATTGCTATACCGCGAATCGGCTCTTTTCTTATGGTCGGTGGAAACTGCTTAAAGTAACTTCTTAATAATCTGTAGCAAATTTGTTTACATTTATTGCTTCTTCATTTTAGTAACTAAGAAAATAAAAGTTATCTTTGCTAAAAAAGAAAAAGTTGAAAGTGGTGGCAGCATTGAAAAATAAGGACACCCTTTCAAAACGAGGCACCAAACGCTTTTAAATCCAAATCCGTGGGTCATTTGGTACCGGAAGAAAGAATAAATAACTTGCATTACTTCTGTTTTATTTATTTCAGAATCTGAAAGATGTTTTATTTTGAAAAATTGCCCGATTCTCTGTTCCATCTGTCTATGTCACTCTTGACGCAGGCCAAGGCGCTCTTCGGTCACGTGATACAATATAAAAAGTAAAATAAAAACCAGGAGCTAGCAAAATAAGTAGAAAACAAACGTCTTTGGAAAGTTTCTTTGCCAAGGGGAAAAAACAAAGCTACATTTAATACACGATACTTCTTTTTTGCGTCATGAGTGTGGGAAGGGGAGAGGATAATCAAACCTGTGAGATGTACTATGTCATGCGTGTCAAAATACGTCACGTCACATGTCCGTTCCCCCTTCACCGTAGCGTTGCTACAATAATCATCCACCATATCATAAAGACTGGATCGTGAAAACTTTGTGCGTTATAAAGGTTGAGGACCACTGTCCTATATGATTGTCATGCCACTCAAACATAGCAAAAAACTGATAAGCAATAGCAACTGTCTGTCCCCACAAAGTTAATGTTTGCTAATATTATCAGTGTTGTGGATATACCATCTACTCAGCGCGCCTAAACCTCAGCATTAGTCTTAAAGGAGTGGCATTCTGTCTCAAAGTCACATCCCTGCAGCAGGTTTCTGTAGCTCTCCCTGACATGTTCATACAGGGGCGTGGAGGCCTGTTGATCGCTCAGGCTCGAGAAGGTCACGGGTTTCTCATTGAGCAGGGGCTGCAGCCTGATGTCGCCTCCTCCACAGTCATACAGCACTAGGACAAAGTTGGCTGCGTAGGGCAACATGAGGCTGGTCCGGAATGAGCGCTGACCCTGCGAGGCAAAGTTAGCGGATCTCAGGGCGTCACTGTCCTTAAAGAAGCCAAGGAGGGTGAGGAGTGGCAGAAGAGTCTCTGCATGGCCGACTTGAATCGTCACAGCGTCACTCACTTGCTGGCCTGACCTGAAGAGACATTCAGACAAGTTCGGTTTGAAAAACGGTAACTGTTTAGGGAACTTAGATGCTAGAATGACTACACACATTTGGTTCAAGTGGGCAGATGATGCTAAACATTTGGAGACCAAAGCCCTTTTGAAACACAGGGTAGTTGAAAAGCTGTTCATTAACACATTGTTTACCATTTTTGGGAAAATGTTTTCTGATTATTTTAAGCCTCTTAAAATGTATTCCAAACAGGAACTAGAAAACAGTAATAATTTATCGTAGTGTCGTAAAATAACTCCTATTTTAAGTCGTCTCTGTGAATATTTTTTACTCAACTTTCTTTACTGCCGTTCTTATTGTATCCGCTTTTCTTACTAATGCTCTATACCCTGACTTGGATTTGTACATGGAGAGGCAAATAAAAAAAAACAACTATTCAATTGCTGGATGACAAAAAGTCTAGTCCTTTGATCAAAATAAAATATTAAACACCTTCATAGCACTGCGTTACCAAGAACTACAAGACATTTCAAAAGTTTTTCAGGATTTCTTTGTACTCACACTTTTTTTTTTTTTTATTCTAAATGCACTCAACTCTTTAATTGACTGGGCAGTTCATTTGCATTTACACTGCAGCTGAACCGCACTAGAATCTTTCCTCTTTCTTATTGATTTATTTCAAGCATTGTAGTCAAAGCAATAAAGAAATTACACATATTTATCAAACTCATTACAGAAATGATGAAATACATAGATTAAAAAGACAGAAAACAAAACAAAAATGTCACTTAAATCACATTTGCTTAATTAAATACAGTGATCATTAACTGAATTATAAGTAGAGTTTGATTTATTGCTTGAAAAGGAGTGGGAAGAAGCAAGCTTATATAATCCCACCCCTACTGAGTTCATTCATTTGATAATCTAACTGCAAATAAACCAAGACCATTGTTTTTTCACATGCTAGTCAGCATCCGTCTTCTATGACGGAGTTTTAGGGCCACAAAAAAAAGAAAAATTACGAGATTTTAAGTTGTAGATTTACGAGAAAAAAACTCGCAAATTTACTAGACTAAAGTGGAAGTAAGCATACAGAGCAGCAGCAGGTGAACGCCGCGCAGCAGCAGAGCAGACTGACTAAACTCAATGGAACCGGTGAGCTGAATGTTTATTGATAACGTTCCAGATGTTTGGAAGCTCATTTGTTTGATTTACGGTTTATTAATGTTTTATTTATTGATGGGTGGTTTGCAGGATCTCTGCAGCCCGTTGATGAAGACATCGGTTTCTCTGCAGCTGTCTGCTTCAAACCTTTCTTCCTCCATTAAAGACAAGAGCTCTACGTTTGTGTGACGCTTCCCTCTGAGGAGGAGCACTTTCTGGCATTTTCAACATTCTAATGCTAAGATAACAGACTATTTTCATTCCTCTTTATTGTTTAATGCTGAAACGGGACATTTCATCTGCAGGAGGGGGCGTATGGAACACTGTTTACTTCCGCATTGGTGTTCGGATGACAGGTTCATGACGTAAGGTGACAAATGAACTTTAGGGTGTGTGAATGAAAAGGAAAATAAAGGCTGCAGCGGTCCTCTACACCCAAACGTGTCTCTGAGCTCCTTATTTTACAGATGAAACTCCGCTTTACCAACACCGAACCCCGGAAAGCCGGCTACACTGAAAATAATCTGATTTTGAGTCACCAAAGGTTCTGAATGTCTTTGTTTTTAAAACCTATCCGGAAATAAAGCTTTACAAAAGGCTGCTTTTTCCTCGTTAATCTATGACTTTTAGTCTCATAAATTTACGAGATTTTAAGTTGTAAATTTAAGAGAAAAAATCTCTAAAATCTCGTAATTTAACAGTTATGACTTTCTTTCTTGTAAATTTACGACGTAATTTTTTTTTTTTAAACTGGCCCTAAAACTCAGTTGTAGTCTTCAGATCGCTTTTGAGAGTTGGCAAAAAAAAAGTGAACTATTTGAGGAAAACATTTTTTGGTGTGGACTAAATGGAACTTGTGGACCAAACATCATCACTGACTAATTCAGCAAATAGAATGAACTGTGGGCATCTGGCTTCAGCCTTTCATTAGAAGTGGTGGTGACATGCATGACTTTGCAATTTAAAAAAAAAAATACACATCAATGCTACCCACTTGATTTCTGTAACTGCTTTTTCCAAACGGGTGAACACATCGTGGAAAAGAACGCAGCTCGCCTTGCTGTTGATGTCAAAGCCGTAACCACGTTTCCAAAACTGTTTTAAATCATTCGCGTACTCCATAACCTGTTGAACAGGAAGAAATTAAATGAAGGCATGTGTGTAAGGTTTATTTTATGATCCAAATAAGAAGGAACACATGCTTGTTTAAGGTGTGACACTAAATCACACGTCAGTCTTTTAAATCATAGACTGTCAACATCAATCATTTAACGGCCAAGGCAAAGAATGTACAAAGAGAAAGAGGTTGGGCCAACGGATTGAAACCATCTTATCTTGTTATTTTGTAAAAAGAAAGAACAAAACAATTCCTATGAACGATCTTATTTTTGCCTGCGTAAAAAGGCGTAGATAGAGAAAAAAAATGCAAGGATTGTAATAGAATGAGCTGTCATAACAGCTAAAAAAAGAGTGGAATGGGTGGCAGTTATACCTGCGCGTCGGCCTCATCAAAGAGCCGACACCACGGGGAATTCTCGGTCTTGATGGCAAACTCGTAAGCACACAGGTAGAAAGCAGCTTCCGCCATGTCTGCAGGAGACATTCTGTTATAGAACACCATTCAATTGTGGAATTTGGTGAGCCAATAGAACAAAAGAACGGACAGTAGTACTCATCTTCAACTATTTTTGGCTTGAGAGCCGATGCGTGAGGACATTTAAAGTCAACTAAGCATGAATAAGTATCTTTGACTATCTTTAGAAGTATTCTTTAAGCATTTACAACACCTTAACAGCATCTGAACAAGTTGTTTTAAAAGTTTTTTCTCCATAAATGCAATAAATATCCAACAAATGTCTATGTACGGTGTGGTGCAAATGACACATATTTGAAAACGGAGAGTCCCCTGATGGCTGCTCCTCCCACTGACCGTCTGTGATGAGGTTGTAGGGGACTTCGAGACGGTCTGCGATCTTCTGCTGGACCCTCTTCATCTCTGGGCCCTGCTTGAACTTGTCCGTCTCTGTCATAGCAGATGGGTTGTTGTCAACTTCCTCCATGAACCTGGAGCACTGTTCGAAGAACCTCATGAGGGCATCATTCACTGCATGGTCAAACTCCATATCTCCAAGGAAAAAAACAAAAAAACAAATGTTGAATATGAAGCTGTGACAGTTGGTTTAACTTTAAACCACAACCTACTAGAGTCCCTGACAGTTGATGAATGTCTATCGAGAACATCTCAGTTACCTACTGCATCAGCAGGGACTCATTTCAAAAAATAAAATTGACTGTTATTGAGTTATTTAGTTATTTAAAGCGCCATATGTTATTTAAAATAACAACTTAACAATTTAAACAGAATTTGAAAATGAAATCTTTAAAGACCCATTCCAATGAAAATTGTGCTTTAAACACTAAACATAAGATTAAAACTGAGTATTTTTTATTCACATTTTGATTAATCAAGAGCAGAAAAAAACCCAGAGTTTGAAAAAGCTCGGGTTTGTGACGTAGCATCTGCAACGGGAGGACCAAAGTCTCCCAGCTTCGCTCCAATTCCAAATCTCCCAGTTGCAGACAAACAGATCCATGTATGTTTTCATTTTCCTCATCTGAGCTGCCATCTGGCATAAAACTGTACAGCTGGATTACTCCAATAATGTTCGCCGCTTTTTTGCTCCCCTAATGTTTGCTTGGGGTTGTGAAGAGCTATAAACATTCATGAACGGCAGAGAGTGTAAACAGAGGCATGCTGGGATATTCTCGTACGGTTACTTCCACACCAACAGTCTCGACCATAACCCAGAGGTGACTTTCCAATGAGCTCCTGCCGGGCTGCAGAAAATGTGTCGTGACAAAAATGACGCAGGCTGTTTGCTTTTTGTTTTGTTTTTCTTGAAAACAGAAAAATCATGTATGCGTTGGTCTGTGGTGCTGTAATCAGACTAAAACCTCTGCCCAGAGTGGGTTCAAGTTTTTGACTATGCAAATTAATAGAGGGAGCATGCGGTGACAATCCTATTAGGAGTTAACAGTTTGATAAGACCAACTGTTGTTACTTATACACTAAGATCATTTCTGGCTAAAAAGCCCATGTCCACTCCGAAATTAAGTTAAAAAAGAGATGAAGTTTATGAAAAAATGTCAGATTACTCAAAGACCCACTCCAATATTCTATGGATTCTGTGGTCTTTTAATTATAATTATGCCGTTATTAGCTAAAAAAAAATAAATAAATAAAAAAAGAAGACCTGTGCTGTTTTCCAAGACATTGTTTCTGCAGAGTGATATTCATTAGAAATTCACGTCAGGGTTGTGGGCCGAACCAGTAGTGAGGAACAACCCTGCTTTCCCTTCCCTCCACACTTATGAGTGCTCTTTGTTTACACGCTCTCCTGCTAGGTTACAACCCCCCCAAACCCCCAACCTAACATTAAAACGATACTGGAGCTAATCAGCCTGGACAGTTTTGAGCCAGATGCCAGCTTAGACGAGGATGTACATGATCTAGTCCATTGACTGTATATAGAGAAATTGATAAAGCGACACCCCCCCCCCCCCTGCATTCCAAATAGGACGTACCTACTGGATCCAAGAAGCCAAAATACTGTATACTTCTATAGAGAAGTGAACAGCTATCACTCAGTCATTATATTTGTCACAACAACCAGTCTTGCATTTCTTATGCAGGTTTTAATCAGATGCTTTAGCAAAATCATGCGTAACCCGCTGGCCCCAACCGCAAACGTTTGATTGACAGGTTCTCCCAAGCTCGCTTTCAGTGGAAGGCCTGTGGAACGAGCTTAGCAAGCTTACTCATGATCAGCTATGTTAGTTGCCATAGAATCGTTGACTCAGACAACTCGGGTCAATCTCTGTCGACTGGCTCCAATATGGTGACGTCCATATCGCAGAAAAAAAATGGCAACTGTGAATTGGCTTCATTTAGCTTTATATTAGGGATGACGTTACACCCGCTCTGTCCAGGTCTATATATACATTCAGTGATCTAGTTGATCACTAGTTGATGTATCAGAATGGGGCGGAGCATGGAGCTTGTGCGTATTTTTTACGTCACTAATACTAAAAAGGCATTATTTTTTTGCATCTAATTCATAACAATTCGAAAATGTGTAAAAACTAACATGAAAACAGATTCAAGTGTGTTTAATTATGTAGTAAATTTGAAACACTGGAGTGAAAGCAGATAGATTTCCTTGTTTAGTGCGCCCCCTGGTGGTAACCAGGTAAAACAAAACGATTGAGCTCCAGGACATTTAACTTTGATTGCGCTTCAATCCGGAAGTCAACGGCTACCTATAATGACCTACCTATAATAAAGTGTTTTATTTGACTCAAAATCCAGTTTAAATGGTCTGAACTGATCATGTTGCCCTCCTGGTGGTACCTTTAATGCCCCACAGGTTGGTCAGTCCTGCCTTGAAGGACAGGGTGCTGTTGACACATCTGTGCTTGGAGCTGGTGATGAAGGTGATGCGGCCTCCGCGCAGGTTCTCCTGTGAAATGAGGCTCGGGAACAGCTTTGAAAACCTGACGGCCAGATGCCTGAGATCCTCCACACCCTTCTGGACCAGCCGGCCATCCATGTCCTCGGTGTACCACATCCTCCAGCGGGTCAGGATCTCCTGCAGCCAGCCGTGCTTAGCCTTGGCGTCGCTTTTGACCACATCGTAAAGCTTCTGCATCTTCCTGGCGTTTTTGGAAGTGGGGTATCTCGTTCCATGTCTTATGATGGCCGTCATGTGGATTTGGCGACATTGCGGGGACGGGGGCTGCAAAACGGAAATGTTTACAGCAAGTATGTCCTCTACGAGATGCGGGTTCACTTCTTCGTATCTCCCCTTCGTGCTGAAATATTTGGCAATGTGTGGTATGTTTGGATTTCCCCCTGAGGAAACATCACAGCAAAAGAAATCGGAATAACCTATGGTGACGCAGAAAATAATCCAAACCCGATTGCAAAAATCCAGCGACATGTTGCTTTAACTTGAGCGACAGGCCGCTCGCACGCGCCGAGCCGAGTAGGAGTGATTTGGTCCGCGTGGGACCAACTGACCAATCAGAGAGCAGACAGTGTTTGGGTCAGTTTTGATCATCCCTCCATAGTTTGTTCATCATTAACGTCTGGGCATTGCGACATCTCTCTTCTAGGAAACGTTGAACTGCTCCCAGCACTCATGTTTGGAACAGAACAGAATGTAACGATTTCCAAACCCTCCAAATCCAACAGATGTTTACTCAAAATGCAACATAAAAACACGAAATCTGTCCATTTTGGCTGGCCTATTCTTTACTTAATTTCAATCATTTAATCCCAATTTTTATATTGTAAACACCTATAACCAGTAATAACAGGTTTATTGGTCATATATAATGATACACAGTTATTGAATACACTGATATAGGTGCAAGTTTCCCCATTTCAGCCTTTATTTTGTGGAATTTTGCACATTCTCTTTCTGTTTGTGTGGCTTCTCAAGTATTCCAGCTTTCATATTGCAAACATAGATGATATGATCACAATAAAGTTATTTTTTTATGCCTTAAGTGGTCTTTTTCCCTTATGGATTGTATGTTTGGTTCAAGGAATCCAAACTCAACCAACAAGAAAAATTTAAAGCTGTCTTAGACATTTTATGAAATATTATGATTGCAAAAAGGATATAAAGCTTTTTGATGGGACACTGCTTCCGAAGTGGCTGCTGCTAACAGGCTTTCTACTGAACATTTTTAAAGATGGCAATTTATCAAGATGGCCGTCACAGAGTGATGGCGGTTATGATGCTCCTGCCTCACAGCGAGAAGGCCTTGGTTTGAATCCCGAGTGCATTTCAGTGTGGCGTTTGCATGCTTTCACAACAAGTATAAATGTGTGGGGGTTTTTTTCTTGGCACTCCAGTTTTCTCCCACAGTACAAAAAACTTGCTTCAGGTTCATTGGGATCTCTAAATTGCCCCTGGGGATGAATGCAAGTGTTTGTTAGGCACTGCTAGACTGGAAACGTTTTTTTTGCCCAACAGTTGCTGGGCTGGCTCCTGTGACTCCCGAAGGGACTCAGAAGGATGGAATTTATAAGAAAAGTTGCATTTCTTTTTTGAAACACAAGCACAATTAAATAAAACACATTTAATTATTTTGATTATAAAAAAAAAACTTACTGTAGTGGTTGAATATTTTGAAATTACAGTATAGTGTCAGTAAGTTTTAAAATTGAAATCCATGCCAAAATGGCAAACCCTCATGAAGATCCCATCAGGTCAAGTTTAGTTTTGAGCTGTTTTTTTTTTTCTGTGTGCAGACGTAGAAATGATTTGAGTTGCAAAAAAATGACGCAACAAGACTGTCCTCTGCTGGCCTGATCTGGAATAAAAAATAGTTAATAACATTTAGAAAAATAATATTTAAATCTATACAGTTTGCAGGAATAAATGTGTATAAAAAGTAACTCAGGGACTGTTATTTAAAGTAAAATAAAGATTATTTAGGACTGATTCTCCCAAGTTAGTGTGGTTAAACAAGGACAGGGTGGCCTAGTTTGTTTAATTTCCTCTCAATGGAGAAAGCAAACATTTCCCCTGCAATACAGACACTGAGTCACAAGCACAATATGTATAAAGGAAAAAAAAAGTGAAGGTTTGTTTAGCTTGTTAAGCACGTACATGAACGATTAGAGTTCATTCACAAAATAAGTTTTTCAGAAAAGTTTAACCATCTAAAAGTCCTGTAAACCTTTTTGGGTGTGAGTTTTGTTTCTTGAAATCTTTTAGTCTGTTTTCTGTTTTTTTTTTGAAACCATCCAGGTTTGTGATTCACGCTTTCTTAAAGCAGCTTCAGCAGTTTTATTTGAGCTGCTCTCTTTAAAAAAAAAAAGGAAATTAAAAAAATTCTCTCAAGATGCTCCTCAAACAGTACATTCTTATGCAACATGTCATGCATTTCACAACCTTTTTATCTGTCATTTCTTTGGATTGCACAATGACTTTGTTTCTGCACATATTTGTCTGCTGTGGTTTTACATGCTTGAAAACTTGCTCCACTGCTTTTCACATAACTTATTCTCTATTTGTAAGCTTATTGACTCTTTATTGGCATCCTAATGATGGACTTTAGTAATAAACCACGTTGCATAATCTCAACATGATAATTCTTTAAACGTAATGTGGCGCTTTAACAAAAATATTCTTTCATTTGCACGCCTAAATTCCAAAAACTGAAAGGATAATGTGTATCATATTCCTTTAAGACCGTCAGATATCTTCTAAATCTGAACACCCTTATAGATTTATGGTAAATGTGTCATAAAACAAGGGTTTTATGCTGTTTGCAGCCAGTTATTCACGTACGTCACCTTTACTCTTCAATTAATCTCTTTTTTTTTTTTTACTTAACTTTGCGAATAGAGCTATGTTTAAGATTAATTGTTGAATCATTATTTCTTATGTTGACCACATCATTTTAATTGTTATTAGGCCTGCACAATTTATAGCAATTTTATCGTAATCACAAGATCACGCTGTGCATATCACAAAAGAAGGTGAAAATTGAAATAAATGGTTTTCTTAAATGGGCTAATACAATCTTATGGCAGCTTGAAGTATTTAACAAATTCAATAAATCCATTTATGCATTTGACCAATCAGATGGAGCCCTTTTATGTTAAATATTTCGCCAAGGGTCATTTGTAGGATAATTTTTAAACAGTTTCAGTGAAATGGAAATTATGTCTTTGGTTGTTTTGCTATTTGTTCATATACTGCAAGTTATATCGTCATTGCAATATTGATCACTAATATTGCATATCGCGAGTTTTCCTCATATCGTGCAGCCCTAACTATTATTATCAACTGGCATTAGTGATACTCAGTTGTAATCCGACATTTTTGTCTCCTTATATGGACACTCGTTCTTTGGCCACACCTTCCCCTTTGCTAACATTCTCTATGACTTGCCTTTGGTTATTATAGTCTTTGGGACATATAGTATTTGGGACATCAGTGGACTCTTCTAAGAAAAACCTGGAAAAATCCAAATAGAATCATATCGGAGTGTGATCGATGTGTGCCACAAATTGAATATCCATATTTATTTAAAAATAGCAAAACCATTACCTCAAGATGAACAAATATCTCATATCTTATTTTAAGTCATACATTTAAATAAAATTATGTTATTAGATTAAACTAACAATATCATAATAATATAATAGCAACTGAATTACAAGTGAACGTGTGCTCAATAACCTCAAAATGTGAAGTTGTAATATTTTTTTAGTACTAATAAAAGCAGATGTGTGTTAAGCAGTTAGGTTTTTTTTTTTCAAAAGTAGTTAGTATTTGCTCAAAATATGTTTGACCTTAAAATTTTTTAAATAAATAGAATTGTAATGTATTAAAATGCTCGCTGTGATTTATTTATTTCAGGTATTAATAGTTTAAGATTTATTTTAGACATAATTTAAAAGAAAATATAGCCCTTTATGAGAAAGAGAAAAAAGAGAGTATGACAGAAAAAAATAACTTTACATTTTTACCAGTAGGTGGCCTCATTGAGCAACTGTAAATATTTCATCAAGCAGTTGTCATGCGTTGTGATGCGTTCAAATGCTTCTCGTTAAATTGATATGCTTAAATTTTCGCTGTATAAAATATTCATTAAAAACAAAGATTGCACCATTTTCTTTTTATCGCTTAATGATGGTAAACATGAAGGCTTGTGTTGTTCTTGTCGAACACATTTGAGAATTTCTCATATGCCGTGGTGCCTCAACCACCTGTCTAAATCTTTCAGTGGTACGTGAAGGCAGCACGTTGTGACGGTTTTGAAGGGAACTCCCCGCGTCTCCACAGTCACAAGTCGCTTTGCAATGAAAACACCGGATTACTAACGGGGGAGGGAGTCGCAACCGCAACACATTGCGGTAACTGCTGCAGCTGGATACGTGCGTGAGGATTTCGACAGCAAGGTACCTTTTAAAAAACATGTTTTAACTCCCATTTTCAGCTCACCTAGCAGCATATTCGTCAATCAATGTTTTTCTCGTTTGGGTCGTTAACATTCAAGTCTCACTGGAGCAGCTGTTGTCTTCACTATGGTGTGACCAACACTCCAGAGGGAAACACATCTTCAGGCTTAGTTAGTACACGCTAAGCCGCTCTCCTGTGGCCTACGACTGTGTTTAACACAACATTCACTCGGAAAACCGCAGCGTTAGCTAAGCAGTGCTGCCCACTGGCCTGGACAGAAACATTTGACCAACAACTGTCTATCTTGTTATGGTAAAAAAAAATAATAATTATACGTAAAAACGGATTCATCAACGAATTACGACGAACTTTGCCCAAAGCACACAGCAAATAATTATGGCACTTTAAATGCTAGCAAACAGTTTACATCACACCTTTATTCCATAGTCAACTAGCCAACAGATGTCTTAAATCTTCTCATGAAACGGAGTCCATCTTTGGCTAGTGGGCTAGCTAGCTAAAGTCCCGAAGACGCCTGGCTGCCTGTCTATTTTTGGCGGTCCGACTGTAAACTCTGAAATCCACACAATAACAAAAGAGAGGCTCCTAGAAATGATGGTGTTTTTATTTTTGTGGACACACGTGCGCATCGAGGGCCAGACGTGATTTTCGTATAACGGTATCACACAGGTGTGTCTTTAAAGTTGAAGGGAAAAAAAAAAGCAACGGATTACTTTTCTGTGCGGATTACGTCATGCTCTAATAACAACACATGAGTCAATTTTAGCTATCGCTTTCCCCATTTTTACTTATCTATTTCCCCCCATTTCCCTTAGGATTTAAGAAATTTGTACACAATTTAATCATTAAAAAAGTAAGAAATTGAAAGTTATCCCTCTTTTCGTTGACATTTGATAAACATACTCTAGGTGTTAAAGACACATCCAATGTTTTTGTGCAACTTGTGGCATTTTTCTCATGATGGACAACATTATATACCTATCTTATCAAGTTTTCAAAAAGCTTAAATGTGCATTTCTGAGTATTTCTTTATTCAAATCGCTGTGAATCAGGCAGGGCCAGACCAAAATGCAGTTAGAAAACGTTTACTGGGGTTTTCCTCATCCGAGCTGGCATCTGGCTCAAAACTCAACGTCTCAATAGCCCCAGTATTGCCGGCTGTTTTTGTGGTTTTGAGGTAATGCTAGGTTGGCGGTGTGAGGGTATGAAAGCTAATGGGGGAGAGTGTAAACGAAGGGATGATGGGAACTAGGGGCAGACTTACTATGCGTAGTTTCTCCCCACAATTGAACTGTTGTCCTAGAATAGAAAAATCTTGTTTTTATGTTATTTTTGCTTAAAAATGACAGAATTGCAGTTAAAAGACCACTGGGGACGCTTTTACAATAAATCAAAAGATGACTGAAGTTGAACTTTAAAGAAATAAACTTGTATGTATTTTCCATTGCTCTGCTTGCATAAGGAGCTTTTATTTTCTATATACTTCAGCTGCAATGACAATTACATTTAAGGTTGCCATTTATCGCAGATTACGGCGTATTTTGCTTTATCCGGATTGCGATGACGTCAAATCTTCGATTTATAGAGCAGGCCTAATTGTTGAATAAATCGAATTACAGTTGAGTTGTTGCCACATTTGGAGGATGTCCTGAACCCATGTGGGGTTTTATTTACTCATTCTTTTCTTTTAGGTGTCCTGTTCCAAATAGTAAAGATTATCATTCAAATGTTAATTTTTTTTAACCTAACCTTGTTTGGCTAAACACATCAAAAGAGAAATTAATTAAAAAAAAAAAGGAACACCTCCCCTCTTTTCTCCTCATCAGTAAATATTAACCTGGTATTAATGCTAAACAAATATTTAGCTTCAGTCTGCAATACTTGGCAAGGTCACATTTCTTCCACTCACTCTTACTGCTATTTTTTGTTACAATTGGGTGGTGTGATACAATACTATTTCTAGAAGCAGTTTTCCATCTGTTGATAGGGAAAAAAATAGGAAAACATTTAGCAAGGGTGGGTGAGACACACCACAAAGAAATGCCTTTCAGACTGCCATGAATAAGTTGGCCAGAAGAGACACTGATTGAAATGAAGGGGGGGGGGGGGGGGGGGGGTGTCTGCGGAAAGGAACTGTTGAGAAAGCTACTCTTCGTCGGCACAAGCATATAGTGTGACAGCAAACAATTTTCAGTGGGTGAAATGTTAAATGCGGTTTATTGTTCTCACTATACAGGGTCTTGTTGCAGAGAAAAGTTGCTGCCGGTGCAAGAAAATTATGTCCCATGTCCGACACCGGCTGTGCACTTTTAGTGGAAATGATAAAATGTTTATAGACGAAGCTAAGAGATTATCGTCAAATCTTAAAAAAAAACCCCAAAAAAAACCCCCCAGATTTGTTCAAAATAATTGAAGCAAGCTATTTTAGGTGTATTCTTTAACTAAAACTTTGTAAATTTCCTGTCTGTGACATGCTGTAGATTTATAAATAACCATGTTGTGTAGTTAAAGAGTTTTCTGCCAGAATTTTTTTGCAGTGTTTCCGCTCTAAAACACATAAATTGATTGAAAACCAAATAGTCATACTTCTGCATTGACAAAAATGCACCATCACTTAAAACAGCTGTAGAAATAGATGTTTAAAAACTCACCCCAATCATCTTTCTGACCTCTTAAAAGTATTTCCTTTGGTAGCCAAAGTAAAAAACAAAAACAAAATTGTGTTGTTTAGTTAGTAAAATAGTTTCTGCAGAGCGGCAGGAGTTCATTAGAAGTTCAGCTCTGAGTTGCGGGTGGGATCATTGGTCTCTGTTGAGATAGAGGGGCAGGACAGGGGGCTTGTGTATTTTCTACATCACAAATCAGCTCTTTTTCCAACGGCCTTCTGATTGTTTTGTTTGAATTGGACTTACGACTGTCTTCTTTCTCTGGGTATCCTTGAGCTGTTGAAGTTTGTAGTTTGGACTGGGCTGATCAAAGCCCATCCAACGAGACAATTTACACAGAAAACTACATTAGAATTGGGGATTGTCGTCTTATTTTTTGCCTTGGACCACAAATGCCTCCCAAGTTTCCAAAAAGAAAAGGACATGGCTTTGTGTTTTGTGTAAAATTATGCAAAGTATGCAATCTCATTCAAAGGCACAGGAAATGACAGCAAGAGTTTTGAAGTGAGCAGAATGAGCAAACCGAGAGCAGCAGTTGGGCGGGACAAGATGCTACATGAAAAACCAAACTGGGAGTGCTAGTTGTGCATTTTGGTTATGTTTTGATGCTCATATCAACTCTCTAGGCGTCTGTTTTCATGTATATGAGCCCCATTCTCTTTTAACTTAAACAAGAAACAAATTCAGATGAATGTAACGCATTTATCTGTATCTACTGCATCCCCTGAATGTTCTCTTTGTAGGCATCACACAAACTTTCCCTACATTTGGTTAAGTTCACATTAATTTTAAGGTTTGCATAACCAACTGATGTGTGTTTCCCCGGGCAGAGCCTCACTATGAGGTCAAAACAGTTGCCTTTTATTTCTTTCTGACTCTGAAAGTTCAAGGAATCCAATTAATTATCTCCTTTCTCTCATGCTAATTATTAACTAGGGAACTATTTGAAAGCTAGTGGCTCAATGCTAGAAATGCCAATGAATCTTTCTGCAGGTCTGCAATTGCATCTAGAAACATACCACATGCTGACGCGCTCTGCAGACTACAAAGTAGGATGCAAAACACAACAGACCCCCACAAAATATTACTATAAAAGCTGCAAGCTGATTTTGTTTCTGATGAGTAGAAGTTTTGAAAACATACAAACTGAATTCTGGGTTGGTTTTCCCTGCTAAGTCTTTAAAATATTATTCAGTCATTTTTCTTTCTTTATCTTTTCGACTCGCAGGCTGTTTCCTGATTTGTTGTGATTAAAAATGTTCGAGGCGTAGCTCGTTTATTCCAAATAGAATCTCCCGGTTTGTAAGCTCGTGGAGTTGAAGTGTCTATTTCCTTCTGAATCAGATCAACACGTGTCTTTTTTTTTTTTTTTAGCAGGTCACATGATGTCCCACTTTCTCATGGCCTACAACATCTTTTAGAGATCTAGGGAGATGGTGCTTTCATCTGACCTGTTTTATTTATTTATGAAAGAAATGCTAAATTTTATGGAATATTACTGAAGGTGCTTTTTGGCATTATGGTTCTGGTGCAGAGGAGCATTGCTTAGATTGTTTTAAATCAATGAGGCCCTTCACTACTCAAAGAATGGGCATGTTTACTTAATATATTTCTCACCATTATGCCTTGGGAGTGTGAAATAATTTTTAAGCATAAATTCTTTTTCTTTTACGTGTAGAAATGTGTTGTGCCTTGTTGTACCGTTGGAGAAGTAGACATTGGAGGATGAGGTTGAGTTCAGGGCGGCCGTGGTGCAGTGGTAGGGCGGTCGACTCATGATCGTAAGATTGCAGGTTCGATTCCCGTCTTGCACGCCCATGTGTCGAAGTGTCCTTGGGCAAGACGTGAACCCCCCCTTGCCTTCTGTGGCGGTTGGCGCCAGTGTTCGCCAGCGAGCCACCACCAGTGTGTGAATGTGTGTGTGCATGGGTGAATGGGACTGTGACTGTAAAGCGCTTTGGGCCTTCGTAAGAGGGTAGAAAGCGCTATATAAGTATACGCCATTTACCATTTACCATTTACCATTTGCTAAAGCTGCAATGTTTCTCACAGACTGCAGAGAATTTCATTTTAGTTTGTTCTCAGACCTAAACATTTTTTTCCACGTTTTTTAGTCAATTTGTCTGCTCCTTACTTTAAAAAATGGATATTTTTTTCCTACAGTATTTGGCAAAAAAAGACCAATTTTCATTTACTGCAGGTATTGATGCTTTTTTTTAAGTGGATACTAGAATTTCCAGTTTGTTGGTCAACTTTTATTTAATTTAGTCAAAATCTTAAAACCGTTTTAGAGCTGAGAGATGGAATTAAACGAACGGAAGAGAATCACACTGGAAGACTTTCTCCAGTGCTCACTTTCAGCTGAAACTCAAAACTGATAACACATTCATCAAAGTTATTTTAAATTAACATAACAACTTTGTTCTTTCCATACAGCTGTTATTACCACTCATGTTTCAAGACAAATTGTGGGATAATAATCTGTCTTTCATTCTGTCTTTAAATACATGTGTCAGCCTTTATGTCTTGTATTCCCTCTCTTTGCTGACATGTTGCTTCTTGTTCAATCAACCACTTGTGCAACAGTCAACCCAGAGCAATAACCCATAAGACCCTATCTCTGTTGTACCTGGAGGGGGGGGGTGTCAGACTGGCTACAGCTGTTGTGTTTTAGAAATATTCTGTGTGTTATGACAAAACCATGTGACAACAGCGTGACTCCATCACCCTTCGTCCATATTTGTTCAGTGTCAGCATTAGGAAGAGATGAATCGCTGCATTTGTCCAAGTGGATCTGAGACGGATGGTGACAGAATTTCCTTTTTTGTTTTTAATTTTACTTCAGAAACAGTTTGACATAGTTTTAGCATTTTTGAAACACTTACTTTGGGAACATTTTTAGTGTGCTTGCTGTTGCCTAGCTTTTTCCTTCACCCATTCAAAGACAAATCCACCTTTGTAATTTTTTTATTAAAGTTTTAGGCTGGATAGAAATGTTCTAATTTCAGATTTATGTATTTATTTAGGGGACACGTGAGCTAAATGATTATACTTTACTGTAGTTGTTCCCTGTTGATAGGTCTGCTGTGTTCTAACCCAGTTATATTTTCAAAAGTGTATTCATGACATGCAGTTGAGTAAAGGGAAAAGGCCATTTGTGTGGAGGTCTGCTGAGCCTGTAATGCTGGAGACCTGAAACCATGACTCATGAAGCCACAGGTGGTGGTCTTCTCATTAGCAGATTCCCGTTAGCACAGCAGTGGATGATGTCTAATTCATGTCCCACTGCAACACCCATCCTTGTTTTATTCTGTTTTTCTCCCAATGAACAAAACACCTGCTCACCGATAAACTGTTTGGACACACGATGACAGGGTTATTTGACTCTGCTGAACTGAGCTGAGTGTTTTTATTTTGGGGATGTCTACTACTTCTTGCCTGTTATGCCTTAGCCATAACTGCTCTTACGGATGGATATGGGTTGTCTGCGGGCAAAATAATAGCAAACCTGTAAGAGGCATGCAGGCGGCCCGCACAAAATATGAACAAGGCAGATGGTTCAGTGAGCTCGTAATGCAAACCTTTTCTGTTCCTGTAGAACTGCTGAACTTTCCTGTAGTCAATGGTACAGATGGGATATAAGGCTCTGTGGCGCCATTTGAGCAGTGGACGCGGTGCCCTGCCAGCGGCGTGATTTGGGCGGCACGCCCAGAGTTAAAATATTTAAACTGCAAACGCTTTATTTAAGACTGTCTTTTTTTATGTTGATTGAGTGTTAGTGTAAATGAGAAATGTGTGTTATTGTTTTGCTGTTGCCTCTTGGCCAGGATGCTCATGCAAAAGAGATTTTTAATCTCAATGAGTTTTTTTTATCCCGGTTAAATAAAATAAAAACAAAAAAACTTTGATATGAACATCAACCAATCAGGGACTCGGGTTTGGACACATGACGTTTTTAGTGACAGCGGGCCTGGTAGAATACACATCCAATATGGTGGATTGATCTGGTAGTTATCCTCCTAAACTGCCATCCATTTTCTTAACCCGCTGTATGCCTTTCGGGGCAATGGGGTTTCCGGACCCTGTCCCGGCTACTGTTGGGCAAAGGTGGGTACACCTGTACAGTCTGTGGCAAGGCCCATGGTGCTGGAGCGATCACTCCCGGGAGGCGAGCTGGCGGCCAGACAGAGAGCCGCTGTGGCATTGAAGAGGCAGCCTGCTCGGGTTTCCTGAACCTTATTACTTCTTTTCATTGAAACAATAATAAAAAAAAAAAGGTCCCCTAATATTATTCTTGTTCTTATTTTTTCCCTCGGATTAATATGAGGACAGCAAGCCTCAAAATTCGGTCAGATAGAGACAGAAAAGACAGTAGAAGTGGACGTCTTTTAGACACACCAGTGAAACTCAATGTACTGGGAGAGTCTCTGAATGATCTCATGAACCCAAACCTGGTCTCTCAACATCATCTGTCTCTTCCATGCATTGCAAATGTCAAAAACACAAACGCCGCTCCATGTAGCAATAAGGCTAAAAACATTAGCTCCTCCCACACAGTCTGTCGGGATGTCAAACTTATTAACACTTTTTTTGGACAGGCGGCGAGCAGAAATTTCGCTGGGTGGCGAAGAGGGGTGGCCAACGTGAATATGTCACACGAATGACATTCGGTGTGAACGCAGCTTAAGTAAGGGTGAAGTAGGTTATACGCAGGCATGACGTACAGATTTTTTTTATCTCGTCTACTCCTCCGAACACTACCGGGGCCCGTTAGTGCTTTGTTAGTGAAAAAGTTTGCGTGCAGCCTGAATAGAAATGAGGGAATTAGACAATCCGAGGATAGTTCTTGTGAGGATCCTACAGGCGTTTTACAGGCCTATCACCTGCATGCTCCATGCGTGCAGCATTTTCCTCACTGTCAGTAAGGAGCCAGTATGTGCACATTACTAATGACTAGAGTGTGGTGTCAGGGCATCGTACCACACAATCACCCTATGTTAGAAGTGCGTGCAACTTGCATTATCCTTACAAATACTGCCCCGTACTGGACAACCTCCCATAAAGCGTAAACAGCATGATTTAAGCTTTCTTGCTCTAATAATGTAACTAGTGAAATCTTATGTAAAGAAAGGTTTCTTACCAATGGCATGTGCGTTTTTTGACAGCAGTCTAAACACTGCTGCGAATGCTTTCTAAATTGTTTTAAAATGTTCATGTTCGGTTCTTTTGGGAAAGTCTTTTTCCAGCTGACTCAGTCGCCCCCCAAAAAATCAAAAGAATTAGAAAAATTTGAAGAAGAGTAAGCTTTGAGTAAGCCTGGCAATCTTCAAGAGCAGATGCTGGCACTTTAAGAGTCAGAAGGTTTTGCTTTGGAGAAGGAAAAACTGAGATGTTTCCAGAGAACTGATGTATTTCCAGCTACTTCTGTATTTGCCTGCAATAACCATGTTTTAGAACATCTGTTATAAAAATCCCCCCTTCGTCCCCCCCATAAAATCCTCTCACTCTGCCGATGGGACTCAGCTTTGGGTGGGGCCGCTTATTCACAGGCGTCATCTTCCAGATACAAGGCCGTTGCCATACACAGTGACTGACTGATGACTAAGGGTAGCGGCTGGATTGACTCAGGCAGGAAAAGGATTAGTCAGTACATTTTTATTTTTAAGTTTTATGCATCAAACCATGTTACAGAATATTACTAAATTGAGTTTTAGTCTTAGCAGTTTTTGTAAAGGTCTTTTTTTTGTCTGTTTTCTACAAAAAGTTGATGAACAGCCACTCAAATGCACAACTCTTCCTCTCAGAAAAGCTATAAAGTACATTACTATATAATGTTTCTATAAGGGTCTAAAGAAGCAGTGAAAGTGGGTAACTGATAGGTATCATAAGTCTGCAGCATTCCTTTTGTGTGTATTGATCTGCTGTGTGTTAGTAGGGGAGGGGCAGGAGGAATGTTTGTCTTTGTGAGAGAAAAGAGGAGTGGGACTCAATCTTAACTATTGCATTCCACTCCAGAGTAGAGATTTCTCTCAATCCTGCAAGGATTTGTTCAGATTTATTGGGCTGGCTGTGCAAAACACTATCTTTTTGCGGAAAACTTGTTTGTAAAGCCAAATAAATGTAAAAAAAAAGTTCTGATCAAGCATAGCAGATGATTAGAGAATGAATAAAAGTGATAATCAACAAATGAGAAGTAAAATATCAAAACAGATCTAATTTAACTTTTTATGCCAATTGAACCTATTCATATCTTGTCCTCCTAGTTACTTCTTTATAGTAGATGTTGTATTGTCTAAAACAGTGTTTTTCAACAAGTGTGCCGCAGCACACTACTATGCCGTGGGAAATGGTCAGGTGTGCCATGGGAAATTGCCCATTTTCACCAATCTAAAAACATTTAGAATCCTAATCCTAATCCTAATTATCCTAAATTTGATTAGTTACTGTATGAATGTACAACTGAAGATTATATTGCTTTTGTTTATTGTTTCTACTTGATTGCTTGAAATAAACCATTTCAAATCAAATCAAATCAAATCAAAAATTTAACCTCTCCAGGATATCAGCTCTTTGTTCATCCAAACAGGCCCTGATAAAACACAGAGTAGTTAGGAGTATGAAAGATCGTAAAATACTTTTTTCTTTGTGTTTATATTAAAGACATTTAGATAATAATGACGGTACCACGATTTAGCTGCAGCTACAGCTGTTTTTCATAAAAGTCCCACCCCTTTAACTGTATCCACAATCATTCTTGGAGGCTCAAATCACACGTCATCAGTCTGACCAATCAGAAGTGGTTAAAGTCTTCACTTCCTTTTTCCGATTCTGCTCATAAAATCACTTAGTTCCAACAAAAAAAAAACAGCTAAAGCTCGTCTTTAGCGGTGTAGCTTTCCGCGGGATCTGGTATCAGACTGGGGAACAAGCAAAAAAAAAAACCAAGAAGCTCAGAGATGCGAGTCTGTCTACATTTGGCGGCTGTTTGCACTACATCTCCCATGATGCATTGGGTTAAAGTGTCAGCGTCTCAGCACACAATGAGTCTTCCTTGTTAAATATATTGACACCACAACGAACACACATCAGACAGTTTTTAAATCTTTTAACTTAACTTTTATTACATCTTTTAGGAAAAAACAGCTGCAACTTCCAGCTTTTTCTGCCACAATTATCACAAAATGTATGTGAGATTGCGGAGGGGCTGTAGATCAATACAGAATGAATTTGTCCTTTTTTTTTTTTTTTTTTTTTTTTGGATGCTGGTGTGCTGCGTGATTTTTGTCAAGGTTAGAGTGTGCCGTGGCTCAAAAAAGGTTGAAAAACACTGGTCTACAACAGGGGTTCTCAAAGTACGGCCTGGGGGCCAATGGAGGCCCGCGGGCTGATTTTTTTGCGGCCCTCAATAAATCCTAATTAATGGTTAGTAAACCAGCTTTAGATTGCTTGGAAAAATATTGTTTTGTGGTGTAAAAGGTAATTACACGCAGGTTTTAGTGTTTTAGCGTAGTGTATTCATTTCACCACAAGAGGGCAGACACCATTTTTCTATGTCACTGCCTCTGCGAAAGGAAGGATCGTGACGACGGCAGTAGAAATTGAATTAGTCCGTGATTTGGAGAGAGAGCCAGAGCAGGTTCCTATGAGGAAAAAGTTGTGTCGGCGAGGAGAAAAGGCGCTTTTAAGCTAAGTGGACACATGCTTAATTTGTCGTACCTCATGGCCTGGATAAAGTCATGTGCCTTATTTGCAAACAGGTAAATGCAATGCTCAAAGAATTCAATATAAATCGTCACTATTAAAAATCATAAAAACTACAACAAATTTACCAGCAAGGAGTGCAACAAAAAGCTCCAACAACTACAATGAGGCAATGCTGCATAGCAGATAATGTTTACAAAAATGGCCAAATCCAGTGAAGCTGTGACAGAAGCTAGCTACCTTGTGGCTTTGGAAATGGTCTGGCATAGCAAGCCCTTTCGTGACGGGGAGTTTGTAAAAGAATGTATGCTGAAAGTAGCTGACATTGTTTGTCCAGAGCAAAAGAAAAAGTTTGAAGAATAAAGTCTGTCAAATTATACAATTACTAGATGGGTGGAAGATCTGGGCAGCTACCTACGATCATAACTGGGAAAAAATCTGGAGGTTAATTGTACAAATGATACTTGGTCATTAAAGTTATTAAAAACAACATTTTCTGTTTATCCTTTTTTTTTCCCACCAAAATTGGCCCCACTCACATGTCAAGTTCCTAATTTGGCCCTCTGCTACAAAAACTTTAAGAACTCCTGGTCTAAAACATGTAAAAACAAACAAATGCTTCAGGAGTTCTATTGTCCCCATTGTTTCCATGCTAATTGTGTGTTCAATGTGAACGGCATTGTTTGGCTATGTGAGTGGAAATGCTGATCTGCTGATGTTGCTCCAAGTTCTTTGAAATTCAAAGCATTTATCTTTATCAGATTGGATTTGTTTAGTTTTATTTAGTAATACTTATAACAGTCTTTGTTTTAAAAACAAAGACTGTTATCTTATAAAGTCTCCTGTTGTTCTCGCTTGTATTTTACCTCTGAATTTACTATAATTCCAAATTATTCTCATGTGTGCACAAGAAAACCCTCAGGAATTTATTTTCTCATTGGGTGCAATTTATTTTTGCCGACTTTTCAAGTCTGTTTCAATAGACTTTAATAGACCTTGCAAGTGTCTGGGCCATAATTAGAGTAGAAAACCCAGTTTTAATTGGGAACTAGGCTAAATTATTAATGATTGTGTTACAAAAACACTCCAATCTGTCACTTTCTGTTTTTGATATTGGATAATGGGCTGCACGCTCTGCTTAAAAAAGAGCTACCTGTTCTTATTAGGTCAAACCAAAAAGAACTTGCTAACTTAGGTTGTAAAAACGTTATTGAGAGTTATTGAGCCAGTTAAATCTAAAGTTTATAAAGGTAAAAAAGTAATCACTCAGGGTGGAAATAAAAAATGCAGCACATTACTCGTATGATATCCGTCAAGAAGCAAAGACTCTTCATGTTTTGGTGAGTGTGTTACTGTTGTAATGTATTAGCAACTTTCACTACTTCTATTAGTTTCTAGTCACTTCAGCTCAGCAAAACGACATGTTTGCTTAGCGCTGCATTCTACCAGTATGACTGGACTGCTTCGCTAACCCACAGGAACAGTGTTAACTTGCAACCATATCATCCTTCATTTCAAAGAGGTTGGCCTAGTTATGTAAATATTGAACTTGTATTGTCCACCTGGGAGTTGTTTGTATATGTGCTGTAAAATGATACAGGTGAGAGTGTCTGCTTTCCTTTTGTTACTTGTCTCAGTGTATAAGAAAAAAGGCCCCCAAAGGCCCACAGTTTTTTTCATTGACTGCAAAAAACTAAAACCTTAGAGTGTGAGGTGGAAGAATAACACGTTTCATTGTGTAGGAGTATCATTTTTGTTTGGCTTTTGTGCAACATGTACTAGTTTTATGGTGCAATGACCATTTGTAAAACTTAATCTAATCTAAGATCATTTGAAATGACCAACTGTTATTAATCCTAGCAAAGACTAAATTACTTGGGAGTCCAAAAGTTTCCCTAATATGAGAAATAGGTACATTTAAAAATTTTTTATTTACTGTTGTTCTTTGCTCAATTTTGCACAAAATGTTTGCCCATTTTATGAGATCAAAATGTCAATTTGATGTCTAATATGAAATCCACTAACAGTTTTCTGAATAGAAATAATATTTAAGTGGTTGTTGTTCACCTTTTGGCATATCCCTTCAGATGTCTCTACAGCAAATCAGCTTTCACTGATTCGCATCAGTGGTTTGGCAGAGTTTTTATGCTGGATACCTTTCTTGACACAACGCTGTATTTTCATTCAGGGTGGGGACCGCCACAGGGGGACCCAGATCTGGTTGGGATAGGCTACAGGAACCCCATGATTCAGAGTGAGAGAGTTTAAAAAAAGGATGGATGGTTGCAATTTCTGCTGGATAGTATTTATGCAAGTGTAAACTTGACATGTTTTTTTTTGTTGCTGTCACCAATGTGATCATTGACCAAGGCTTTTCCAGCGAAACTCTTGGTAGACCTCAACAGGATGATGTTACATAGGTCCCTGACCTCCAAAACCTGCATCTCATGGCGGTGAAAAGCAAACATTACAGCACAGTTGACAAATGATAAACAAACCGCATTTCCAACTAGAGTGGATACAATAAAATCTCTCAACTACCCACATGTACATAGGTTAATGAATGCAATCAAAAATTTACACAGTAAATTATAATGTTTATTCCAGTTTGTGTTAACTTTTGTCATGTTTTTTATAGTATAGTTTAGTATATATTATAGTATAGTTTGAGTGTTTAAAGTGTGGTTTTCTTCTAATGACATGATTCCCTAATCCAGGGCTCTAATGTTTGCTTTCAGTTAACATAACTTCTTTAAATGTGCTGCCAGTTACAAAATCATATTTAAAAAACTAGATTTCTCCTCTCTTTAGTAAGTTACTTTTTTTCGTGCAAATTTAATGATGAGTTGATACAATTTAGTGTGTTAGGGTAAAGTACTGTCATTGAATTTTTTACTATCTTTTTAATTATTCCTTTTACTGTGGCAACAAAAGATTTGAGCCTATGCTTTTCAGATTCTGTATTGATTTAGGCTCATCTTGAGATGGATTTAATCGTTTTTGTCTCCCATTTAACAACTATTTTTGTGCAGCGACAGTTGTAAGTATTTTTGGATGCATCAAATCATATTTCCTGCCTTGCAAAAATCTGTCAATTTCATTTCCTGTAATACTTTTAGGGATTTTTAGATTCCTTGGTGCACCTATAAAGTTTTTAAAAAAGTGGTTAAAGCCAGCTTCCCTGTAAGTTTTGTTTTAAAAAAAAATAGTGGATCATTTAGAAGCTAAGCGAAAATAAAATCAAGAATGCGATTACATAAATACAAGTTCTGAGATCACAGCCATCATGCAGAACAAAGTTTCCATTACAGTTTCCTTCCTGAGTTGTATTTGAATTTATCTTAGTTCACACGTCATGTCTGTTGACTCTGAGCTATTTAAAAAGTTAGTCCATTGTCTGTGACTGTTTGAATATGGCCCAGTAATGTTTAAAAATGCACCTCTTAGATTTCAGCTGTACTGAATTGTCATCATCAGGTCATTAGCAACATCTCATTTTGGTATTTTAATAGGAATATTTACTTTATGATAATTAACCAAAAAGATTACAACAGTGCTTTTTGCTAAAAATTCCCTTTACATACATATATATATATATTATACACACACACATACACACACGGATATATGGATGGATGGATGGATCGATCGATCGATCGATCGATCGATCGATCCATCCATCCATCGATCGATCGATCGATCGATCGATGGATCGATCGATCGATCGATCCATCCATCCATCGATCGATCGATCGATCGATCGATCGATCGATCGATCGATCGATCGATCCATCGATCCATCGATCGATCCATCGATCGATCGATCTATCTATCTATCGATCTATCGATCTCGCTATCTATCTATCTATCTATCTATCTAGCTATCTATCTATCTATCTATCTATCTATCTATCATCTCTATCTATCTATCTATCTATCTATCTATCTATCTATCTATCTATCTATCTATCTATCTATCTATCTATCTATCTATCTATCTATCTATCTATCTATCTATCTACTATCTCATCTATCTATCTATCTATCTATCTATCTATCTATCTATCTATCTATCTATCTATCTATCTATCTAAATTTATAATATAGATCTATCTATCTAAATTTATAGATATAATCTATCTATCTAAATTTATAGATATATATCTATCTATATCTATATCGATAGATATAGATATATATCTATTTATATCGATAGATATAGATATATATCTATTTATATCGATAGATATAGATATATATCTATTTATATCGATAGATATAGATATATATCTATCTATATCTATATCGATAGATATAGATATATATTTATCTATATCTATATCGATAGATATAGATATATATCTATCTATATCTATATCGATAGATATAGATATATATCTATCTATATCTATATCGATAGATATAGATATATATCTATCTATATCTATATCGATAGATATAGATAGATAGATATACGGATATAAATATATAGATAGATATATAGATTCTGAAAGGTTTATGAAAAAGCAGCATTGAAGGCCAATTCCTTTAACACTGTAAACAAATGCTGCCAAAGATTTGATGTTAGTTATTTACACACAACAATGGACTTTTCCCTTTAAGGAAAAGCCCTTCATGCGTCAACAGTGTTACGCATACAATCCCTACCCTCTTTTGTTTGCTCTACTAACAAAAGTGAAAGGAAAGCTTTGAAGACTAAGCAGTTGTCTTTTGTACAATTTAAGTGTTTCAGTTTTATCTCATGACTACTGTACACAACATTGAATCTGCGATACATTTTTATCACCTTAAGCCATGTTCTTAGTAGAAAAAAGTTCTTAAAATATTTCCTAGTTTCTTGCATTTTATGCCTTTTGCATCTTGTTCACATGTCACACATGTCAGGTGTTTTCAAACCTGCTGGTGTTAAAGGTGACATTGCCAAATAAGACTCAAATTGTAATTGAATAGCAACATAAATCAGAGATTGCTAAAAGTCCCTTTTAGCAAGCCCACATCAAGTCCAAAGTATTGGGGATTAATTCAAGTCAGGTTTTAAGTCTTAAAAGTTGTGGAATAAACATTTTACTGTCAGAGGTTGTCAAACTGCTTTTAAACTTGAAGGAACACAATAAATAAATGAACGTTCTACACTAAACCTCAAGTCAAGTCTTAAGTCTCTGCCTCTGAGATTTTAGTGCAACTCAAGTCAGTGCAAGTCACTACCTGCTATATGTTTGGATTAAAATCAACAGGAACATTATTTTTACCACATTTCTTTGGTCATTGTAAACTATGGTATAATTTGTCAAACACTTGAAATTGGGATGATAAATGCAGAAAGTGGTGAATGTAAAAGATTTATTGATATGGCTCTGTTTTTTATTTGAATATTAAAAATGTGGCTAATTCTTCCTTCTCTGCTTCAAATGCCCGTTTCTCCGTCTCTTTGGTCTCTTCCACTGGCCCTGTGTTGTAGCTTTAATGCATTCTATTTACTTTTAGTGCAGTGGGAACGGCTTTATATGGTCTGTAAAGCAGGTCTGTACTGCAGTACTGTGAAATCTCCTGACTAGAAAGGACTTGTTCTCACAAACTGTGAAGGCACAAATTTCTGGTAATATGAAGCAGTTTTTAATGTTGAACACAATGATTGGCTGTTTTTTTTATTTTGACACAGTCTGTTTTAGACGTGGTTCCTTTGTATGTCTCACTTGCATAACTTACAGCGTTGGAAGGACTAATCACTACAAATTACATCCACATGTTAACACTAAAGATCTAGTTACATTGACCTGCTAGTTGTTGGCTTGTTAAAAGCCACGCACAGCTTCATCTGGGGCTTTTCCAAACACTATCAAGTGCTTTCTAGGGAAATTCCAAAGTGTGTTTTACACTCAAATTTATAAACTAATAGACGAAAGAAAAAGATGAAAAATTAAACTTCATGTATTATTTATTACTTCATGTTTTATGCTTGTCTGTATTGTGTAAGTGTAGGACTTTTCTTTTTTGGGAGTAAGTCTGTTATTCCTGATTCCTAAGATTATTCCTGAGCTTTAAGCTGATTCATTGACCAAAGGTCGCCCGTGTACAGCTGACTCAGTGAGGGCTAATCTCCAGCCTGTCTTCGTTTTAAAAATGCTCTGATGGAAGTGCTCCTTGTCATTGTGCTTTTCTTTATGGCCGTTGCTCTCTTCACACAGTGCTCAAGTAAACATTCTGGTTGTCAAGTTGTTGACATAAGAGGCCCTCAGACAGGACTACTTCAGGTTTTTGTACACTCTCATTTTAATTCTTGTTTGTTTAATTGGAATCACCAGAAGTTACATTGAATTCATCATCCATCCCAAAGGATCATGTTTCTGAGAAAAGATAAGATGAATTTGGGTTGAGATGTAGATTATCGTCTGGCGAAATGTCCAGCCTGACGCTGAATTTCATCGCCTTAGTTGAGCTCTAGCTCGCAGCGTGAGAGCGGACTGTTCCAGTGACAGGGCGAGGCTGACTCTGTTCCAAACTTCATTTTGAGTTCTGACTTCCTTCTGGCGCTCTGTTTCCGTCCAGTCCACCGCGTTTCCTCTTGACCACATAGAGGCCTGTTTGCAGCTTTGCACTCACCCCCCCCTCCCACCACCACCATCAATAACACAAGAAGGGCCACCCTGTGTTTACCACCACCACTGTGGTCTGTAAACAAACCGATGAAACGTAGCAGCTATTGGAGGACATTTCCCTCCCCTTGGCTGCTCCCCAAGTTTGTATAAGAAAGCAATCTTTACCCAACTAAAAAGGTTCAAATAAGTTATGTACAAAACTGGAAAAAGTGTTTACTGATAAAGTAAATTGCTGAATAGATTCAGCTGTTAGGAAAATGTATAAGGAACTTTTCAAGAAGTCTAAAAAGGCAAAATCACACAAAAGTTGGTTAAGAATAGTTTTAAAATGTTAGGTAAAAGGAGACATGCATTCTTGAAGCCTTATCTCTTCTGGCAGCTCATCCTAAAGCCAAGGGCCCAGAAAGCAAACACTCGATCACCTTTGGATTTTAACCTTGACTATACAACAGCTGGAGGGGCCCTTCCTAAGGAGGTCTGCATGTTTTGTCTGAGTTTCTTTAAGACGCTTAAAACCAACAGTGAGCCTGAGGGGGAAAGCTAGGCATGGCTGTGTTCAAAAACATTTTTATAAACACTTAAGGAATTATACCAAGTTTTGGATGACATGGATCTTACATTTTTCTTGGTTGGTTTTTGACTAATTTCTGTCTTAGAGTAAACTTTGATGATTTTCAATAATATGGAGTTGGTCAGGCCACCTTAAATTAAACTCAAATGTGTTTTCAGGCTGTCAATCACCTGCTCCAGATATGGTTTTCATTTCTCTTAAGGAAATGTCAGAGTTTGGGGTTGGAGATGATGGTCTCTGCATTGTAATTCACTGTTGTTGTTGTATTTTTTTTTTTTTTAACAGTGGGTCCAAACTGTAATGAAGTAAAGCAAGCAAGTCTCTCTGCTTAACAATCGCCAGTTGGCCCCAAACCCCGACAGACTCAACAGCGTTCCAACGCTTCAAGAGTGTGAGCAAAGCATGTGTCATAACTGGAGATATCTTTGTACTGCCCCATAGTTTGGCAGCCCCCTTATGAACCTTGGTCTTTGGGGACCTTCCTAGTCGTACACATTTCCCACCGGGCAAAATGAAGAAGGTGGTGGAGTGGTCACCAGAGGATGTTTTTAAATGGCTAAGCAAAGAGGGGATGCCAGAGTATGCGGATGCCCTCAAACAGACGGACGGTCCTGCTCTGCTGAGGCTCACTGATACAGATTTCCAAGATCCCCCGCTCTCCCGCGTGTCCTCGGATGGCGGACTGCAACTGTTGGAGCGGCTAGAGACACTGCGAATAGAGAACCATATCGAGGCTCACAAAAATGGCCACGCAAACGGGCACGCTGGTGGGCTACCAAAAGGAACTAGTAAGCCCCAGAGGAATGGCACACTGGGGAAGAAAGAGATGATTCTCATTCCGCTGCCCCTGTTGGAACCCACTCACCCCTCGTTCCCTACAGAGTGGGGGAAAACTGGCATAGCGTTTGTCTATGCAGTCATTTGTTTCGTCACCACCTCCGTAGTCATATC
This sequence comes from Oryzias curvinotus, assembly GCA_023969325.1. Classification (NCBI taxonomy): domain Eukaryota; kingdom Metazoa; phylum Chordata; class Actinopteri; order Beloniformes; family Adrianichthyidae; genus Oryzias; species Oryzias curvinotus. Next base: position 10,763,477 of record CM043720.1, on the reverse strand, counting down.
AGTGGTCCACGAACGAGTTCCACCAAAGGAGCACACTCCACCGTTGCCTGATAAGTTCTTCGACCTGTTCAACAGAGTGGAATGGGCCTTCTCCATCTGCGAGATCAACGGCATGTTGTTGGTGGGCCTTTGGCTGGTCCAGTGGATTCTGCTCAAGCACAGGTACAGTTACATTGAAGCCCTGCCTTCATTCAGTCAAACCCAAAAGAATAACTAATCATCTTTTACCTCCTCAGGTCAATCATTGGCAGGAGATTTTTTTTCATTGTGGGGACGCTGTATCTGTACCGCTGCATTACAATGTACATCACGACTCTGCCTGTTCCCGGGATGCACTTTAAATGCTCTCCAAAGGTGAAGCAAGTCTACACTTCAGAAACCAATATGCCAAAAACAAATGTATATTTAGGATGAAACTAATGTATTTGCAATGAACTGGTATCCAGCTTACCAGTGACTTCTTTTTAGTCTTGATGGTTGTGTCCAAATTCACTCTCCAATCTCCGGTTAGAGCACTATGTAGGGTGTTGAACATTTTGTCGGGATTTCAATTCCAAATCCAGACCACTGGAAATTTCCCAGAAGTCTTTGCGAAAAACCAGTGTGTATTGAAGCTTACTGGATTGGCAAATATAGACCACTATGGATTTTATTTTCACACTTTTCATGTGAAAAAATTGAAATAAATGATTTTTTTAAAGGTTTTCCTCACCAGAACACAGTGGATTCATAAAATAATGTTCATATTAATTCTTTTTTTTTTACTTTGGTAATGAGTGACATCACATTTGGCATTTATTTAAAAAAAAAACAAGTGTGTATGTGTTAAAATTGCATTAAAATCCAGGCCACTGAATAATTCCACACTATGGTTTGAAGGAGTAGCGAGTGAATTCGAACACAGCCTCAGTAAAATGTTTACAAAAGCAATTTTAGTTTTTTTCAGTTAAAACTTCGGTTTTGTCCGGTTTTTTGATAGACATTTATCAAATAGTCTCACATCTCAGGTTACATAAACAAAAATGGGAACATTTAGATGCTCTGAAAGTAATTTTTAGAATTTTTATTTTTTTGAATAAATAGATATTGGTTAATCTTATGTTGTGTGAGCAATTCAATAATGGTTTATATGAATACAATTTCCTATTCTTAGGTTTGTAACTCACTTTATGAAAACACCAAAGCAAACAAGTCACAATTCTAAAGGATCGGGAAGTATTTGTCTGTTTGTCTCTTCCTTGCTTAGATGTAAAGTGTGATTGTTTTATCTTTCAGCTTCTGGGGAACTGGGAGGCCCAAATGAGGAGAATCATGAAAATGATTGCTGGCGGTGGTTTGTCCATCACAGGCTCTCACAACATGTGTGGAGATTATCTGTACAGCGGACACACGGTTATGTTAACACTCACATACCTCTTCATCAAAGAGTGTAAGTGACTTTGTGTAAACAGTGATGTTCAGGGAGTTTAAACCCTCAGAAGCTTCTTTTGTTGAGGTTTTTTCGTTGTATTCTTGTCTTGATATTTGGAAGCCTCGTGCTTCGTGGCGATAACGGTGTTCTTGTAACACTTGCTAATGGTCAGTTGCAGAAATGGAGAAGGAAGTCTTACGCTAGCGAGAAACCTCATTTTCATTATTTTGGTTTTAGCATGTGAACACTGTTGCCTTTTAACAAACTTCCTTTTTTTAAAGCTAACACTGGGTTGCCTTCTCATTTCCCCTGACCCTCTGTGGTTTAGAGGTTACAACATTGCACTTTCTTGAACAAATTGCTTAAATGCGTGAATTTTCACTTCTCTTTATGAATTGGAAGTTCACGTTTTTGCTTTCTTGATCTGTTCAGCTACAGTTTAAGTAGAGTTCAGGACCACATGTCACGTTTAAACAGTCCTGACACCTTGTGGTTGAAAATAGAAAAGCTTTCAATCATGTTGTCACTGAGGCATCAGTGCTTTTTACCCTGGAGAACCAACAGGGTCATGTTTTTTCTTCTTCTGTTTATTTATTTATTTATTCTTGGCTGCAGTTAAGTGCTGCTACCTAAAATTAACAAACACAAGAAATTGTCCAATTCTATTTTAAAGCCCTGAAGGAAATGGTTCTTGGATTCTTCTGGGTTAAATTAAAAGCACAGACCAAAGTTTAACCGTATTTACGAAGTTGATCAAGGTTTTTTTTTTTTTTTTTTTGGCTTTTCGAATCCACTTTCAGATTCTCCCAAGCGTTTCTGGTGGTACCACTGGATCTGTTGGACCCTGAGTGCTGTTGGAATTTTTTGCATTCTTCTGGCCCACGACCACTACACTGTAGACGTGGTTGTGGCGTATTTCATCACCACGCGCCTCTTTTGGTGGTACCACACCATGGCCAACCAGCAGGTGAGAGGCATCACTCTGACAGGGATTTTATCAAAATAAAAGCATTTTTCTTTTTTTTTTCTTTTTTAAATAATAGGAAGATAAGTGTATATCTGCACCTATTTAGTTTGTTCATTTGTGGGTGAAATGGCTAACAATTGCAGTGTTGTGTTTCAGCCGCTGAAGGAGACGACACAAAGTAATCTGTTCACCCGGGTTTGGTGGTACAGACTGTTCCTGTACTTTGAGGAGAACGTGAACGGCACCGTCCCACGGAGCTACCAGGTGCCGTTCTCGTTGCGGTTGTTGCCGTGGAGCCGCAAAGTGAAGTACAGCAGACTGGACATTCAGTGACTACGGTCAAGCAGGCAAGGACTGCCACTTTAATAAGTGCTGGTTTTTTCTTCACAGAGGATGGCACCTTACAATGTAGCGTTATCCTTACATCTCCGCTGAATGAGAAGCCTCGTGACCCATCAGATATTTTTCTCCTGATGGTTTTTTTCCCTCTACTTCTGGCAGTATTTGTCAACTTACAGCACTAATTATTTAATTACACATTTTTATAGGTCAGACACTTTTTGGGATGGGTTCTATGAAAAATTTCAATATACTCATAAAGCTTAAGTCTTTGGTCGGCTAAGTGCAAAAGCATAATAGACATGTTAATTTTTTTTTTTTTTTTTTTTTTTTATAAATCTGACCTTTTCTGAGATTTCAATCGCCACAGGAATCTTTTTTGTTCTATTTTATAGCAACATTTTTGTAAATGCTCTTGCTAAAATGCCTCAATGGTGCAAAAAAGTATTTTTTCTAAATATTTTTATTTTTCAAGAATGATGTCCAACTGAAAATTTTTAAATTTGCTTCATTTTTGTAGATGGATTACATAGAGCATAAGAATTTCATGTGGTTTAGCGTTGATCCAGTGCCTTCTCTTGGTTCGATTGTAACAAGCGTTTAGGAACTTCACGTTTAGTGTCGCACCGCGTCGCTGCACCGTCTCGGGGCAGTAAAGCCGAGCGCCCATGAATGTGTACAACAACTATGCCAGCCTTACCACAAGATTGGTCTTCCCAAAATAAGGAGCAGCGAGTCGAGCGTCCTGTTTGTCGATGCTTTATAACATCATTTTGTGCTTACTGGGTTAATACTGTTCTATTAGGAATACAAGACTGTTAATCGTATTTTTTAAAAAGAAAAAGTTTGTAACTTTTTATTTTTGTCCGTTTTTTGTCAACACCAACTGTGTTATAAGCCAAATCAGAGGCTCCTGCTAGTTTTTTTCATTACAGTTAAAGTGTGGTTAGACATTTGATTAAAACAACGTCTTCAAAGAGCAGTTTGGACTTGATCTGAACATTGGTACGCAGCGTTCCCATTTGAAATCAAAACCAATGAGGTTTCTGTCCTGCAAGCTTTTATTTTTGTCATAAATCGGAGGACAGAAGGAAAGTTTCCACCTGTGTGTTAAAAGATTGAATACAGAAAAGTTTATGAATGTTTCTAGTTTCTTTCATCCTTTGCTCGATCTGCTGGACTGCAGTGAAAAGAGAAAAGCACGCGTGTCCCCTGATGTGAACAGCCAAGACTCCCGCTTTTCTCTCAAAGCATTAAACCTTCAGTGAGGAACGAGCTGAGCACTCAAAACATGGAAGTGGTTATTTAGTTTGTCATACATGTGCAAAAACCTTTTTTTTTTTCCATAAATGTGAATTGTTTTGATGAAAATTATGCTAATGTTGCTTCTCTTTTTTTTCTTTTCTTCTTTTTATTACTGACCTGCGAAGAGGCTTATAGAAGTTTTACACTATTTTCCATATGGGGAGGGCTCAATTTCAAAGTAAATACAAAAAAATGATTTCAAGTCTAATTCTGTGACTCCTAAAATAAGGAATGAAATTAGTTCTTTAGCTTCCACACATTACAAGTGAAAAGTTATTTTGTTATCTATATTTTTAAAACTATAAAAAGTAATAAAATATGACTATTTTTAATAGTAAATTGATGAAACTATTGTTTCATCGGCAGAGGAAGTCTGATTGTTGACTGATGATTTCTGCTAAGAATGTTTCTTGTCTTTCAGTTTCCCTCACCTGTTTTTAAACTGCTATCTGTACTGATTCAGCATTAAATCCCAGGTTGCAAAATTACAGATCATTTTAAAACTTGCAAATTAAATGTTTGTTTGCATCTTTAAGAAAGCAGAGTTAATTTTGTGTTCGTGAACCTCTCACTCACTTTGTTCCTTTTTTGTATACAAATCAGAAGTTTGTAAGATAACCTAAAGAATAGAGTTTTTTCGGAATAAAACATTTTACTATGATTCAGTCGACTCCTCATTTTTTGTAATTAAACTTTTACTTGAGTCACTTCAGATTTAAAATCATTTTAGTTCCACAAACAGCCAGCAGATGGGGACATTGAGTCATTTTTAAAAAATAAGACCATGAACTGTGTGTTGTGACTTTCTATGTACATATATGTACATTTTTGTTTGCTCACTTATTTATTTTTCCATTCCAGATTACCTTGTCAAATCTGCAGTTTTATTCTTAAGATCTTCTCACCTCCAGTTTAAGATCCACTCAACTCTTCTGTAAACCTTTGGTCAATGAAAACAAATCGACTATAATATTTTTTTCTACCAATATTTTAAATAGTTTTCTTTAAACTGGTAGCAGTTGTTTTATTAGCTTCTGCTTGCAGGGTTGCTAATGAGCAGGACTGTTTCTTTAAGATTTCAAATGTAAATAGCTGCAGCTTGCCACCAAAGTAATAAAAAAATGAGCTAAAGCTGGGTTGTTTGCCTCAAGAAAACAATTCAGAGCTGCAGATTCCACTAATTATCATAGCTGATAATTTCAATGTTTGACTTTTAAACAAGTTGCACACATTTAAATGCACAGGGGCGAGTGTCCTGTTTTATTAATAAAGACTAGTTTTACAGTAAAAGAAGAAATTAAAAAAAACTCCCTGTACATTTGATAAAATTGGATTAAAATAAGGATTAGCTGGGTCAAAGCACATTAACTGAGTTGGATTTTTAAACTCTAAAAAACAAATGCATACATATGTTTGTGAGCGTTTGGTTCATTCTTGTCAAAATACAGATGTCCGCAGGAAAGGAATGCAGCTTCACACCTCATCAATGTGTCATCTTTTCCTCCAGATTTGCTTTTCTTTGCTCAAAGATGTTTTTTGCAGCTCTGTTTCTCTCCAAAGTCCAAGAACTTTTTCTGTTGCCTTGTTACTCAATCTGATTGCAAAAGTGGCTTTTGTTGAGCGTCCAGCTGCTGACATAAAAATGCGTGTGCTGATGACGTTTACACCAACAGATTCCAACTTTTGCAGACTTTCAAACAAAAAATGTTCTTTTTCTTTGTACTCCCAGTTTTACCCATCTGCCCCTGCTCAGAAATGCTGTTTTTTTTTTTCCTTTAATGGACCTCATAAATTAAATTTGACGGGAACAAAAATATAACCAGTGATGTAAAAATACCCCACAGGAGATACCGGAGAGTTTTTCAGTAAAGTTGAGCCTCCGGAGGATTCTTGGGACAGAACAAGCTGAAGATTTCTCCTAAATGAGTGAAAGAATGTGGTGAAAATCTGACCAAACAAATACAACCAAAGAGCTGGTTCTGTGGATCATCAAAGGACCAATCCGGTGCTGAGTGTGGGTTCTGGCCACAGCTCTCTAGAGATCCTGGAAACCCAAATTAAACTACTTAGATCATGAGGAGTTGGTTGTAAAATTTTTGCTGGATGCTATGCATGATAGGAGTGCTGTCTGTCAGTGGGGGGGTGGGGGTGGGGGGGTCTTCATGGTTCCTCGGTTGAGGAGGGGCACATGTTTATTTTGAGCTGGTTCCTCAGCCCACGGGAGACTTTTCTGGCCCGGTTGAGAGACGGGTCCAGCCATCTAAACAGAACTCCCACACACTACTACTGCACGCTGGGAGAGGAGGCTCAGGCCTGAACATCTTTTAAGTTTCAGCAGACTTTATTAAAGAGGCTGAATTGATGCACTATTTCAATCTAGAGAGTGGGAAATATGCATGAAAGCACAACACGGAGCAGAAAAAAGCTCAATAAAGTTGAGATGGGCTAACTGCTCATGGAGAAACTTTGTTTTCTTGGTTCCGCATTACTCATCATTCACAATTAGCTCAAGCTCGTATATAAAAAAAAAAAAAAAAAAAAAAACATGTTTAAAAGCAAAAACGATTTTTTTTTTTATCCTGGGAAGACAGGACCCTTGGTTCTCTCATCACAGAGGCCTTTTTTGTTTTTTTAATTGAAACAATCGGCAACAGAAAGAAACTGAGTGGGAGGAATCTAAAGAGAAAAACGTCAAAGAATATTTTAAAAGTAAATTGAAATTGACTGGGTTCGTCAATAAATATCTCTGAACTTTCAACATCCCCTCAATAGTCTAGATGTTTATTTAACCAACCGTGTATGGAGTAAAAAAGAACCCCTGTTGTTGAAAATGCTGTTGACATTTTAATAGGCTGCATTCAAAATGGCTTTCAATGAACTGTTTTGATGAGTTTAAAAGGATCTGTATTACAACAGGTTGTGCATTTCTGTATAAAACACAAAATGTTTTCTTTAGCAGGTTTGCTGTAACTATTTTGAGTTGTAAACCAATTTTTTAACTGTAAACCTAGATAATCATAACGTTTCTGGTGAGAAAACGTTTTGGGTTTTTTATGAGAAAAGTACAGTTTGACCTAAAATTAGGATTTCATTAAAGTCCCACTGATCATCCTTTGATGGAAAGCATTCCCAGTGGTCTTTTAAGTCATATTATGTATTTTTTTTTAGCTCAAAACAAAACACCTGTGTCGTTTTCGAGGACATCGTGTCTGCAGAGCAGCAGGAGTTCTTTAGAAACTCACCTCTGAGTTATGGGAAGTGTAGTTAGCACAGAGTAAACCTGCCCCCATTTCTCATCATTCCTCTGTTTATGTGCTCTCCCCAACCCCCCAACCCCCCAACCTGAGATTAGTGGGGAAATAAAAATGGTAAACAACATTGAAGCCCTCCAGCCGCACAGTTTGGTCCAGATTCCAGCTCAGACGAAGCAAAACGAAGACGTTCATGGATCTATCTGTCTGCAAGTGGATCCATCAGAACAGCGGAGCAGGGAACTTGTGGCCTGTCGATTGATGCTTCCACGTCACAGCTGCAAGCTTGTTCAAAATGTTTCCGTCTGCTCCTGATTCACAGTGATTTGAACAAAGAGTTACTTAAATATGACATTTTGAGCATAATTTTCTTTGTATATTTTCATGTGGAAAATGCTACAAAGACACAATTTTCATCGGCGTGGGTCTTGAATTTATTTTTAGGTGTTTGTGGGATCAATTTTGAGCCAGAGGATAAGGATTAAAGATGAATTTTACCTCTGAAGGTTTGGTCTAAATTGTGTTTGGTGAAAGACTTTATAAACGGAACAAAGTGACAAAATCCAGAAAAATAATCCTCATCTCATTACTGGCTTCTGCAATGTAGCAGCCTGCTCTCCAATCTTGCCGCTCTCTAAGTTCCGGTCTCCATAACAAGAACAGATCCACTGATCCTCCTTTTTCACAGTAACATTACTGTAAAAAAAAAAAAAAAAAACTACAATCAGTTTATTCAGAAGAAATTTCTTTTGTAATCAAAGCGTTTGTGTCACGTTTCATAAACTTAGCGAAAGTGATGAAGAGCAGATGGAGATGTCTCTATTTAAAGAAAGTGGCGGGCGGTACGAGAAACAAGTGACAGCTGCTGAAATATTCTCACTCTTTTTTTTTTTTAACCTTTTTTTTTCCCCTCCAATACATCTAATGATCAGTGAATGTACTGATTTGACACTGATTGGAACAGATGTTTACATCCTTCATGATGGTTAAGTCCAGAGGCTCTTCCGTGTCTTCCTTTCAGGACAAAAGATGTGACAGAAGGTCTCGGGGTTGAAAGGAGTCAGTGTTTTTCTGCTGAAGCCAATCACAGCTGTAATGATGGCAGTCACACACATCATTAGCAGCAACGCCTTTCATTCCACTGCCGGGCTTTTATAGCATCGCCAAAGGACACGAGGCTAGCTGGGCTTAAAGAGGGCAGCTGCATCACCCCCCCCCCACCCCACCCCACCACCACCCACACCTCCTTGCCAACTGTACACATTTTATTCTCACTTCAGAGCACATTCAAATCAGTGTCACCCCCCAAAAATCAGCCAGGAACTCTCCAGAGGAGTGACATTACATGTTGGGGGAGCTTCCGCAGCCCTGATCACTTTGAAGTCCAGTTGGCTCCTGCAGGAGAGCATGAACACGTCCCGGGGATTCCTCTAGTCTCAGGACTCTGCCAGTATACCATGTGTGATGCAACCTACATTCCTCTATTATATGCCCACTGTTTAGAACCCCCACATTGAAAAAAAACATTTGTTTATTCTCCAAGTATCTTCTTTCACCAGAGAGCATTTTTTTGTCCACAAACATATTATCTTTAAGCTGAGGATCAGACATTTTACTGTGAGCAGACGGCAATTAATATCCATCTCCAGCTTCTTCTTTTTGCATTTCACGATGACTCCCTGTGAGTTTGCTCTCCTGCTGCTCTGCCTCTCTGCAGACCCAGCTGTCTGCCTCAGCACCGCACATGGATCCCCCTCTAAAAGCCTTTAGGCCTCAAGTCGTCCCAGGGGGACGGGGCTGCCTTTGAATGCGGATGCCCTCGTGACTTTGTAGCATTTGGGCAGCGTTCAAACAGAATGCAGGTAAACGCAGAAATGTCAGCCATGAAGCACAAAGACTGTGATGGAACAGGAGATGCGAGTATTATGTTGCAAAAAGAAAAAGGCAAAAAAAGGCCAAAATGAAGAGCACACCTGAAGCATTTAAAGTAAAGAGATGTATATAGAGCAGGTTTTGTTCGACTACGTCTATAGTCTGTAGTCATATTTTTATTATTATATATTATAATAATAAAATAATAATCTTTTTATATAATCCCAATTTATAGGAACTTTTAATCTTGTTCACAAAAAAAGTACTTTTTAAAAACACTATTTGGGCATGAGAGGAAGTTCTGTGTCCGATATCCCACATGAAGCAGAAATGGTACCTACAAAGCTTATATTTATCCTCCGGATGATGACTGTTTCTGCGTGTCTGAGCGTAGGGTTGATGGAGACCTGCCTATCTGATTTACTGCAGAATGTGTAAATGAAGAGCGATCACACCTGGCATGTGAAAACAGAGTTTTTCCCAGAAGTCATGCTCGACTTTCAAACAGATATCTCTCCACGCTCTTTCACTCTGAGTCATCCTGCAGCTTTGCGCCCTCCCTCCTCTCCTGGTAAATATGCTTTCATCCGGAGCACACGGTCAGATTTTCACTGCATTCGCACAACTTGTCTCTTGACTTGTGAAGTGGCTGCACACAATTATGCAATTTAGGATGAGTTTGTTGTAGCGAGCGTACAGGAAATGGTGTTTCTGGCAGAAAGAGATGGCTCATCTGCATGCACTTTTCACATTAGTCAAGAATTGTCAATGGAGTCCAGTTATTCTGCTCTGGTACCCGAGGAAGCTGATTAAAAATGGTTGTCAAATAGGGCTTGGCCAGCTACTAGGCAACTGAGATGTGGCAGCAAACCCAGGAGGAGCAGCAGATAAGTTCTGCCTTTGACATGCAAATCTACAAATTACATTTGCAAGTAATCAACAGTCGATCCACTCCTTCTTGCTGAAGGACGGTTTCTTAAATCAGACATCAAAGCAGATCTGTCCCGAACAAAATCAATTTGTGTGTTTGTCTGTCTTTTCAACAGAAGAGCGTAGAAAAGCACTTGAGCTCTGAGTGGCCAACAGGAACTGACTTTCACTGATTTAAGCAAGACTGAGACAAAGGAGCTGCAATTTAATGGAACCAACAAAAGATGTTCCCATAGTTTTTTTTCATTTTATAGAAGCGATGCAGACAGTGGGCGTGTTTCCAACACAGCCTTAGAAGTGACACCGAAGACAAGACGCCAGGCCTCTCCTTCCCTGCTGTTAGCGCACACACAGCCACAGGCTGTCAAACACATCTGTTTCTCATTTGGAGTTCTAACTTATCTCCAGCATCATCATCATTCCTGGGCATTGTCTCACACGTGTCTGCTGGTGTGAAAAGTATCTGTATTTGTCCTTTTTAGTGTTTGTTTTCTCACATTTTTTTTCTCTTTTAGTGGAATCAATGTCCAGTACAGAGTCATAGTAAGAAGGCTGGGGGTGCTTGGACTCTGTTGACATTTTGCAGGTGGTGGCCTGTTGAATCTCCAGCTTAGCCAAGAATGTGGAAGCCTTGTGGACATGGAGCAGATAGGACCAAGAGCTTCTTAGAGAGCAGCATCATGGGAAGGTTTAGGATCAGTGACAGGCTTTATGCTGGGGTAACGCCTCCTCTGGATCCTCTCCCATCAGGCCTTTGTGATCTACTGATTTACTTCCATCCAAATTGCCGCCTAGGTCTATCTCTTGGTAAAATACTAAATTGTAAAGGTTTTGTTGTCTAAACAGTCTCCAGGATGCTTCAACAGGCTTCCTCCAAGAATCCACATTATCCGCCTCCAAAGCTCAGGTCTGAATTGATAGAAAACACCTCACACTTGCTGCTGTGCTGCCAAGAATTTGGATTTAATTGTTGCCTATTTTGATGTTTTCTCCATCATTTTAAGACATTTTTTGTTTTTCTGTACTTTAACACCGTTGCCCTGTTCACCCTTTTTCTGTCTGATCCAAAAATGCCTACACCAAAACAGAACTAATGATAAAAAAAAGGAATGTATATTAAATTACAACAAAAATACTCACTTAAACCACAAATTATTTTATATTTTGTGTCTTTTGCACATTCAGGTGAAATAATAGTTGAAGACTGGGAAAAATGACCTATGGAGTTCCGCAAGGATCAATATTGGGCCCAAACTTATTCATTTTATATTATAATGAATATTTGTAAGGCGTCAGACATATTACACTTTTTTAACACGGAAGAGAGCAATGTTTTCTGTTTAGGAGAAAACATAAAGTACTTTTGAGATGTGGTCACGATTGAACTGTCAAAACTGAAAATATGGTGGGATAAAAACAAGTTATCAAGAAATCTGGACAAAACAGATTTTTATAATCTTGAATTTTGAAAGATCAACACAAAGGTAAAATTGATGATTAAAGACGCACATATAAGCAGAGCTATTTACCAAAAATTAAGCTGGAAGTCCAAATTAAAAATATTGCTAAAAAAATACAATGAAGTATAAATATTTTCTTAATTACAATACTTTGTAATATACCGTAATATGCTTGTACCTGAACTATTGAAGTTTTTATTTTACTTTATTTTGTGCTTGAAAATACAAGAATATCAATCAACTAAACACCTTCGGTGAGAAAACAATGCACTTCCTCTACATGGAACTGCATTCAATAAAGCTTAAATAAGTACAGAGAAAAGTGGGGTTAAAAAAATAAAATCTGCAGAAACCTTTGACCTTCATATCTGTTCTGACTTTAGTAATTTAGTAGTTTGCTCTTGCATGCTTTCTGGATTTTGTGGGCAGCGTTATTTTGACCATTGGTATTTATTGCCTAAAGGTGTGCATTTCAGGCGTCTAAGATGGGAGACACCTATTTTGTTTGGAGAAGTTTCTGAAGGCAAAAATGCTTTTCTGAGCAAAAATAATTGGTAACGTGAAATGAAAAATCAATCAACTGAGATATGATTAGGATTCTGTTTAATGAGGTGCATCAAAGTGCCTTTAGTAGCATGCATCAGTGATTTAATAAAAAGTCACTCACACAGTCAATGCAGTGATGTTTTTGTCTTCATTTAAAAATAAAAAATTCAAAATTTGATGGGCTGCCTTTTAAAATATTGTTCAAAATGTAAGCTGATAACAATAAAAAAAAAAGAAGTTATTATAATTTGGTTTTATTTTATCAATGAATTGTAATTTTTTGAGTTTATAGTTAAATATTTTAAATTGTTGTTTACATTCAAAAGATAATTATTATTAATCAAAGCAATTCTAGTTTTTTCCCTACCAAGATTTCATGAATAAACAAATCATGTTACTATAATGATGCTGCAATCCTGATGTAATCTGGTAAAGATTAGCTAAAATCAAGACAGGATTACCAAATATTGTGGGAATGCACTCTTTCTTCCCACGGAGCTTTGATGTAAGGCAGAAACATTTCCAGAGCATCACATGGCAGCAGACAGAACCTTTTATCTGCCTCAAGATGTGTGATGTTCTCCTTCCGACATCACCATTAGCCAGGAATCTCAGAACACCTCTCAGTCATTCATAATACACACCATTAAAAAAAGAGGATTTAATCCTGTTCAAATGCACTTTTATTGCTGAAAAGGTTATTTTTTTGAATTATTTTAGATAATATGCTTTTAAACACGACTGTAACAAGTAATTTTATCATTAGACAATTTAGAGTAGATTTGAGATTTTGTATAATAATTGTACCTCTTAAGACCAGAGCTCTTGTTTGACATGCCTTTTTTATTTCTATTTTCTAGTCACAGGGTCCCAAGTTAAGCAGAATTAACTACTGTGGTAATATAACTCGTAATGCGATGTGGACGCCAGGTCTTGAGTGGTTAATAATGATGTTTTAGGGACTTTAGTGTTGCTACTCTCACATGAAATTGATAGACATGAAATTATTTGACTTAAAAATACATATAATTTTTGTTTTAGCTTTTTGTTAAGTAAATATGCTTGATAAGAGTGGGAACTATGAGAGGAACATGTGAACAAGTTAAATTGTTTTGCCCTCTAACAACACACGTCATAGCAATTCCTTTCTAAACATCCAGTTAATCCACTAGTAAAATGATAAATGATAATTACTGAATTTATGATACTTTAATGGTGCTCACATGTTGCTCTTAATAGTTGAATGGTTCAGTTGATCAGTTCACCGTGAATCCATCAGGGGGAGTATTCCACAGGCGAGGCAGTCACCATTTCCATTGATGGTTCAAATTAGAGAGCAAAAAAAAAAAAAATAATAATTTTATTTACTTTTAACTAATATTTTTCACAAAATGGGGGTTTGGTATTTTGATCGACAGTCAAAGTATGTGTCTGAATTCCTTCACTACTCACTTCTTAGTGCACTAAATAGTGTGTTGGCCATTTTGTAGTGCTGTCTGAATAAAAAAATCCCCAAATTCACTTGAAATTTCCCAGAAGTATCTGCAAAAGACGGTGTACCTCGATGCTCACTAGATAAGCAAAAATAAACTACCATGCATTGCGTTTTCAATTAACTGTAACTGTTTTTATAAACCATCCCAGTTTTCAGCATGAAAACACAGTGGATTCATTAAAAAATGTAGTGGGCATCGTGCCTGAATTGCTTTTAAAATTCAGAGCACTACAAAGTCCTGCACTATATCGTTTTTTAGTAGTTAGGGAGTAGGTAGGGAATTCGGATATAGCCAAAGCTTTAACGTTAGGCTTTATATGAAGTGCTACCAGCTGCCATTGCCTTTATGTTTTAACCCATTTTTGGAAGTTCCGTAGAACACAAAGCAGAAAAAAGTCTCCAAATGGGTCTAATACAAAGCCATGAGTCATGTGACCACACAGTCTGTCCATATTTTTGTCCAGCCAGTTCTCCTGATAACTCTATGCTAGTTTTTCATAATTTATATGTAATATTTTGGAATGACAAGCATCGGTAACGACTCATTAGGCTTGAATGGAATTAGCACAACACAATTAGGTCATGTGACCACATCCAAGAGATCCAGAGCAATACATGGATATGAGAACATCCTGACCAACACAGAAGGATATCCATATCAAAAGCGTATACGTAGAACTAAAAATCCCACCAAACCCTAAAACAAAGTGACTGAATTGTTTGGGGCCAAAAGTCTGCGATGAGGCTTCTGCGATTTATACCATATGGAGGTTATATGATGTAAAAGGAGGAATGCTCGCTTGCCGTCTTTCCACATTCCCCGCTAACAGACTGATACTGGCACACTCAAGGGTCCCAGCTCTCCAATGAAGTGACTCATGACTCTGGGTGTGTTTACAGCTTATCACACACAAGACAGAGGTCTCTCTGGACACACGTGTCACACTTTGCCACTCGTTTTGAGCTCTGTGAAAAAGCTGAAGTCTTGTGGGGAACACAGAATGTGCAATGCTGACCTTTTTCAAACAAATTCAGTGAAAGAAATGGGGGGGGTTCTGGTCCGTTTGCTTAACAGGATATTGGCAGATTCTTTTGGAGCAGAATTACTTCGACGTCCCATCGGACAGAAGGATTCTCCGCAACTTCGAGCCGCTTTCCACCCACCGAAGAGGGTTTTTTTGTCCACACAAATGTGAGGATTTCAGCCTTTTTTGTGTGTCAAAAATAAATTTGGCATGGAGGTTTCAGGCTAAAAGGGAGCAGGGCAAACACATTCTGAAGACCTGGCTATGATAAACACAGGGTGGAAAAAAAAACACATTTGGGAGGCGGACAAGTAAACAATTGAGACAGGTGTAAAGAAACTCCTCCATCAAATCGGAGGACTATTGCAGGAGGGAGCAGAGGGTCAGCCTTCATCTTCTCCACAAAAGGGAGCTGCCAGACCTGGGAATGACAGGCTGAGTGATAAGAACTTGTAACAATAGTTGTCTGACAGCTTTAATCTCTTCTTCTGTTGCCGTGAGTTCTCTCTGTTCATCCATGAAACATTCACTCAAACACATTTAGTGCCATTTATTGACTAGGAAAGATCGACAAGCCTGTGACATTCTGATATCTAAAAACACAGACCCAACAATGACGAATTTGTATTGAGGGATGAGAGGAAAGCTTTTAGCAGTTGGGTGAAAAGGAGACCTGAATCACGCACTCAGCTAAAGCAGCACTAACAAAGCTTTATCAAATAGGAAAGTTTCAGCTCTAATCTTCAAAGTAGACAGGGAGCTGGCTCCACTGGAGAGGAGCCTGATAGTGTAAGCCTCTGCCTCCCATTCTACTTTTGGAAACTGGGTTCAATACAAGCAAGTCTGCAAGAGTTAGCATGTCTCCTTTGAGATAAGTTAGTCGTATAAGGTACCCAAGGATTCCCTTTTTTTCACGATGTTGTAGGTTTTTTTTGGCCTTGAAAAGAAAATTCTGTTTTACTGTATATGAATTTCAGGTAAAAATGATCTTTTTGGGCATATGTAAAGCTAAAGATAAAGAAATAGCCTCACATTCCAGCATTTTTGACCAATTATGTAAAACAAATCTTTAGCCAGATTAAAACTTTCTGGGAGGTCCAGCTAAAACAGAACACATTTACCACGAAAGGATTTTTAAATAACGATAAAAAAAACTATAAACAAATGAAAATGGCTTTGTTAAATTGTAAGTTTAAAGACCCACTGTGTTTTTAACATGTTGTGTGGCATCTTCTGATGAAAACATATATAAAGAAAATTAAGCTCAAAATTGCATTCCTGAGTATTTCTTTACTCAAATGATTGTGAATCAGGAGCAGACGAAACATTGCTGTTGAAAAAGCTTATAGTTGTTATGCAGAAGCTAATCGACAGCCGACCAGCTCCCTGCTCTGCTTCATTCTGATTTGTCTACTTGCAGACAAATAGATCCATGTGAGTCTTGGTTTTCCTCGTCTGAGCTGGCATCTGGATCGACAGCTGGATAGCTTCGATATTGCTCTCCATTTTTGTTGCACCGGCAATGTTAGGTTGGGGGTGTGAGGGGCTGTAAGCTACCGGAGGAAGAGTTTAATGGGTGATGGGAAGTGGGAGCGGACTTTCTCTGTGCCAACAGTCCCTCCCGCAAATTTGAGGCAAACTTTGAATGAACTCCTGGGGCTCTGCAGCAACTGTATCCTAGAGAACAACACAGATTTTTACTTTTATTTTGCCCCAAAACAGCATAATCATATTTGAAAAAAAAACAAAAAACAAAACTGGGAATGCTTTTGAAATAGGTCAAAAGATGATTGGAGTGGGGCCATAATAAAATAGATATTTAACAAATTATGTTATCTATGCAAACTCAAATTTTTTTCAAACACCCGGAATAACAACAATAGAAGTTGGAATGGTTTTGTTTTGCACCATTCCAAGACAAAATGTCACTAAAAACAGTATGATTGCAGCAGACATGTTTCTTTTAGCTTAGCTTATGTTCTATTTTAAATCTGCCATAAATTGAGCTATATCGAGCCCTTTCATTAAAGAAAATTCCTTTTTGGTCCCTGATTTTAATGTCTACCATTTCCAGGTTGTTGTTTTCAGTGGCTGTTATCTTGATGAAAGCTGCCTGAAGACAGCATTCCCCTTTGTGAAGCTCAAACCGTCCGTTGTGTTGATTTTCTGTGAGCCAAACTGCACCCGGCTTTTGTTGCGAAACATTTTCCGAGTGCGGTGTCTTAAAAATAACTTTGCTCGCCCATGAACTGCTAAATGCCACACGGAGATGTTTCATGAACCTCTGACAGGGAGGCAGAAACAATCGTAAACGTAAGACCATTTTCTGTGCTTTTTCCAGTTTTCTAACTGTGTTGGTTATAAGCTCGCCTGGAGGACAGCAGCTTTTGAGCAGGCACGCTGTGACCCTCTGTTGACCCCCTTCTCCCCTCTTGTCACATCTTTTCTCCCTCCTCCTGTGACAGTGTCTTCACACCACAATAATTCACAGTAAAGCTGCTAAACCTGGGTTTAGTGTTAAAATATTCAACAGCCACAATAAGACATTTCTCAACCATTTGATCTTAGTTAAATGAAAATAAATAAATACTTATTTTTTATTCCTTTAAACTCACCCCTCAGGACTGGTTCAGTATCTCCAAGCATCAGATCTTTTCGTTTTTATGGTTGGACGTCTGTCCTAAACGTTGCCATTGTTTCTTGGAAGCACTTGGATATTTATTGCATGGGTTTGGAAAAATAAATAGTTGAAAACAAAAAATTAAAACTGTCAAATTTCACTGGTACGCTAAAAAAACAAAAAGGGAACAAATCCCTGTTTTTGTTGGAGTAAAAAAAAAAAAAAACAACAACTCCATGCCAAGCTGACAACAAACTTCCTTTTGGTTTAATCCATGGTCTGTCCCTGTTTTCTGAATTTAATTCAGAAATTACATTTTAGGGGTATTTTGGTTTAGGATTTCAGACCATTAAAGTTTAAGTAGGGAAACTTACACTTTAACTAAATTTCTGCTCAGAAGTAACCACGTTCTGTGAAAAACTGCTTTTTTCAGAAAAAGAATGACAAAAGTTAGCTTATTTAATTAAAATATTATCTAAAAGTACATTGTGTGGGTCCACACAGTGGTATATTGGTTAATGCCCCGCCCTCACAGCGAAAAAGGCCCTGGTTTAAATCCTGGCTGGGACTTTTGTGTGGAATTTGCACAGCCCAAAAACAGGCTTCAGTTTGTCTCTAAATTGCCCCCTAGGTGCACATGTGTGTTTGAGTGTGTGGCCCTACAACAGACTGGGGACCTGTTCATGGTGTACCCCACCTTTGCCCAACAGCAGCTGGGTTGGCACCAGCAGCCCCATGACCTTGGATGGGATTCAGCGGGTTCTGAGGATGGATTGAGCATATTCTACTATTTAAAGTCTCAAGTTAACAGTCCTTCCTGATGAATGAGTTCTATTCTTATCTGTTATGATGTAACTACAAAGCATTTTCACAAGGATTTTATCCTTTGGAGAAAAAAAAAACCTCTCGTACTTGTACTTGGTACAAATCTTTTTTTTTCTTTTACAGCTGTATTCCCATGAAAGACTTGTTGTCATTACTCTGGCTGGGCAGGCATGCAATTACTAATTTTTGCTTCATGATCAATTTTCCTATGGTTGGCACTTCCGTGAATTAAAAGGGACGCCATCCACTGGCCACGTGTTTCGTACGTAGACCCCAAAAGTGGTCGTAGAAACTTGCGTAGCGACGCATGAACACGAGAGTTTTCAATACGAAAGCCTGAAACACATGCGCACAACATTGACTTTTTACTGGAAGTGGTCACTTGAACACGTATGTTTAGGGCTGTGTGAACATAGCTTTACGGACTGTTTTAAGCAGTGTAAAAATATTGTCAAATCTAAAAAAAAGCAGCACAACTTGCAACATTTTCCCTTCAACTTAGTCCAATATGTGGTTTTAGCGTCCCCCTGATGTCCCAATTTCTTGGACATCTATATGATAATTCGCGCTCCATTTTCTGCATCCCTCCAGAAATGTGCCTGGCTGTATCTGCAGTTTTGTGCTAAACAAGATCCGAGCCTTCCATACTTTCTTAATGAGTTACAAATACAAAAATACTCAGTGGAAGCTGCTTCTACAAACTTGCCACATACAGGCAGTCAAGTGAGACATTCTTAGAATATACTTTGTGAACAAAAAAAAAGTGGGAAGGTTCATCTCCAGAGGTTTTTTTTTCTTTGACTGCAACTACCATGAGATTTAATCCCGATATCTAAGAAACTTAAAAAAATTCACCTGCTAATCTGAAATATCTGATTCTGATAGTTTTAATGCAGGAAGGCAGGAAGGAAGTATCATTATTGCATGAGCTAAGTCAATTTCCTGAGCTCTACTTGTATCCATCTCCACTGTGAGCTCAGTGATCAATCAGCGGCTCATGTTACAGTGGGAAACTGTGAGAAGGGAGGCTGCTGCATGAAATTTCTGCAAAACAGCAGGACTTGGGGTGACACCTTTCAGGACAGGAGAAAAAGAAAGGATAATAAAAAAAAAACCATGTCTCCTCATTAGTCTCAGAGCTCCTGGGACAGGAGGTCCAGGCGTCAGCCGGTGAGGTCTTATGGGAGAAGAATCTCAGAATGTATGGCAATAATCGGATGCACTTCGACCACCCACAAATTTCCATGCTGGGCTGCTGGCATCCTTATAAATCTGCAGAGATTTTATTTTGTGAATGGCCCCATCCTTTATGCATGCCTGTGTGTGGGTGTTAATGATGTGCAACACATGTCTGGGTATACCCAAGATACTCCTGTCTTTCTCCTCTGTGCATCCATGTGTAAGTGTTACAGGAAAACAGTGACTAATGCCTGCCCCCCTCCTCTCTTCCGTAAGCTGATCTCTTTCTCGAAGCGAGCTGGAAGTCTCTGGATGCTTTTAGAAATGCTGCAATAACCAACACTTTTTAGCCAAACAGAAGACGGAAAGCAAAAAAGAAGAAAACTTGATTGCTCATCCACGTCTCGAGGATTTACCGCCGGGAGCAATGAGGTCAACAGGTCGTCCATTACCTAACTCTCAGTGTTAAAGGGAGATGACCCGTGCAGGGCGCAGACAGCACAAGCAGAAATCTGGTGGTGCAGCATTACTCTCTCTGTGCAAACATGGAAATAGTTGGGTGTGGGGGGCAACCAACACACTTCAGACGGATGATGCTCATATAGTCATGGTGACGACGTAACGACCGATGAGCAGAGTATAACATCAAAGACACTGCTTGATGATATTCTGGCTCTTTTTGTCCATTTTCATTGAATATATCAGAGTGAACAAATTCTCCATTCATATGGATGGAGTAACAGAATATGACACTTAATTTACCACTGTCATAATGGACGCAGCGTCTGCTGCATGCATAATTAATCCATGGCTGTTTTCCACATTGATAACAGCTCGACCCGGTCCTCACCTTGTCTTTGAGCACTGGTCAACGCTGAACACCTTATTACTCACGATCATTACAAAGCACACCCAACCAGGATAATGGGAAAATGTGTCTGTTCACTCTTGACAAGCTGGGCGGGACTTATCACATGTGACACATGATAGATGAGACCTTACAACCATTGAGTTGCTCCAATTGCATAAAGTTAAAATGTTTCACAAACCCTGATGATTTGGACACGAAAAGCACTAATCCCAGTTTAGGAGAGGATGGAATTATAGAAAAGCCGGAAAAAGAATATGATGTATAGCAAGTGATCTATTTTTAACTCTGAATCCTAATGAAACATCCATCTAGCACCCATGAGCTTGTGCTTTCCCCTCCTCCTTTTTTCTCTCCACAATGCATTAATTCAGTCGAAACACTTGGAGAAATGGTGCAAAGAAGCAACTGGCTGAGACTTCACACTCTCTTCAAGATGCTTGGAACAAAAGTTACACATCATTTAATGATTTGTGAGGTTTATTTAACTTGTATATTTGTGCTTTGTTAAGTTTATATTCTCATTCTATTTTGCAAAAGAAAAAAAAGAGGTGACGATTAACTTTTTACCCTGAATTGTGAATGTGAAGTTCTGAGCTGCTGCAATGGGGACCAATGAAGCTTAACTGTAAGGAACTATGAGGGCCATTTGGCACAGGGGGGAATTACTTTCACCTCACTGATGTTTACTCCACAACAGAAGATAAAGGCATCTGTCCCATGACGCCAGCTCGAGTGGGGAACAATTGATTTTTCTTTGCAATAGTTTGGGTCACAGAGGTTATGGGTGCGCTTTTGTCACTCGGATGGGATGCGCACTTAAATAGTGAATAAATATTAGTCAGCAGCAGGAGCGGCGGAGGCGGCGACGGCAACGGGCTTCCTCTGTCTGCACGGCGAAAGGCGGCGGACCCCAGGAGTTGTGTGGGATTTTCAGTGCCAAGTTTGACGGTTTGCCTTCGCCCCACCGGGAGGACGAGAGGCTGTAATTGGTTTCTCAATGAAGGATCGTCAGCGACTCCCCGGAGACTTGGCGGATCGTGGCGTTGGCGCGGCTCCATCGGACCTAAACGCACGCTTTGCTCGGCTCTTCTGAAGCACACAAGCGCGCAGGAAAGAGGGGGGGAACTGTTGGAGCATCATCGCGCCGCGCGCCGTCTCCACCTCGGGATTTGCGCTCGTTTCCCCAAATCCAGTTGGAGTTTACTGCGCAGATTTGCAGGGGAACCAAAAGTTTAACGCCACCATTTCAACATGAGCGACCTGGAGGAGGACTTTGCCAAGATCTTGCTGCTGAAGGAGGAGAGGATACGGGACTTGGAGAGGAGGCTTGCGGACCGAGAAGATGAGATTCAAGAATTAAAGAGGAAACTGCACAAATGTCAGTCTGTTCTCCCCAGTGCGCAACTTATTGGACCCAGGACCCGCAGGGCGCAGGGCATCTCGGCGGAACCGCAGACGCACCAGGACCTGGCAAGACAGGCGTTACGGAAATATCCCAAATCTGACTGGTAAGACAGTTTCAGCAGGCGGCTCTTTGCATTTCATGTGTGTTTTCTTCTCACTGGCTAAATGAAAATCTGTTTCCAGGAAAGCTTACAATCGATGCTGGGCTATTAGGAGTATGCTTTAGTGTGGAGATTGATGTATTGATAAAATCGCTTTACGCTCTGTCACCCACAAACACAGCAACACTGCTCTTTTTTTCACAATGTCCCCCCTTTTTTGTTGTTGTTGAAAAAACACCTTCAAAAAACGTTTTTTTTTTCATAAGCGGGAATCTGAGAGCTTTGCTATGAATGGACCAGCACTCTCATTCTTGAGGGCGATGACGCAGCTCCAAGACAAGCTCCAGAAAGAGCTCCTAATTGATCAGATCCATCATGACAGTCCCACAGGACACAGGCTGGAGGAAGTGCTATGCATTATTGGCTTTTAGTAGCTGGATACAGAGGACCCAAAGTGCATGTCTAGGGATATTTAATACTCCATTAGAAAAGGCTTTGTTTGACCATATGCTTCTTTCATCACCTTTTCTTTGAGCTCACATCATCTCATTTTGAGTTTCAGCAGTGCTGAAGCTCATGAGAATCCATGGAAGATATTTGATATTGTACATTTTAAATTCACATGTACTTTTTTTCTGGTAAAAAGTTTAACATTATGTTTTTTTGCAATCATAAAATTTGTCATTTTTGAAATTCATTTGAGAACTTTTTTTGTGTGTGTTTTGATAAAGATGCCCCTCCCCACTCCATTCTTGTGTTCCAAATTTCAACGTTATTCTCATCTCACCTTTGACCTTACCTTCATTCACTTTTTATGTCCTAAATTTATTCTGGACACCAAAACGTATTTGCGTCCACATCAGGAACTGTTTTATAGCTCCCGTAAGAACTCTTGGAGATCAGAGATTAATCCAAAAAAGGTCATACCTAGGTAACAAAGACAAGTGCACTCCCACACGTATACATGTTGTTCTTTCAAGTACTTTCCAGAAACAATGCATTCCTCAGTCCACCACAATTAATCAGACCTTCACCTTAAAACTAAGTTGATACTCCTAAAAGTGTCCTACCAAAGTCGGGAGGATGTGCTCCCAAGTACAAAAATACACACATTCTTTTGTGCTGCTTTATTTTGTGGCTTAATCACTCTAGTTTCATCCTAGTTCTGAAATGTACCCCCCCCCCCCCCCCCCCACCCCCCACCATGTTTATTCAATCTATACATAATTATCAGAAGTTTTGGGGGCTCTTTGGTACTCAGTCGCTTTTCAACGAGCCAGGTGATCATCAGAAATTGTCTAACAGGGCATATAAACAAGTACACACACTGACATGTTTGCACATAAATTGTGAGGACTTTGCATAAACTTCTTCCTGGACATTTGCCTTGGTTATCATGTTTGTTGCTTAAACTAAGTTTAATTTATTAAAATCAAAACCCTCCCCAAAATGTCTGTGCCCATGAAGCGTTCCAGTTTCAAAAAGGTTGCTAATTCCATTTGGAAGACTCTAACATGATAATAAATAGAACTATAAACATTCACTCATCCAAGCAACATTACTGTCAACTGCAAGAGACATTGGGGTTAATTCACTTAGAGAGACGAGAACATTTCCTATTTTAATTTGCTGCAATGTGCTGCTATTTGTAAACAGAGAAGGTTCTCGTTGTTCTTATTCCTTAATGAGGAACAAAAGGCTTATGAAACAATATATCCATATATCCGTCTGTGTTCCTGACACAACATTTGAAAAGAGAGTTGTTTCACAATCATGAACAAATAAACAGCCGTAAGAAATGACAGAATTAGTAGTTTTCCCCTAAGAATGATTAAAGAGTCTGGCAGCTCTCTCATTCTTTCAGAAAAAATAACCAAGTTGAAATAATACGCATTGTTTAGTCTGCAGCTAGATGCTTCTCCGAAAAAGGTTGAATGAACCCCCTAAACCGGGGTGTGTTTGCAGCCGTGCCAAGCCCAAGGTGCCAGCCATGTCTGGAGAAAGTTGTCCACTGAAGTGGGGTCAGATTCAGTGTGATCCCTTCACATTAGAGTGGCACCAGGCGGAGGCCGGCTCGTCTTCTCAGATTACAGCCAAAAGAAGCAGCGGATTCTGTTTCTATTGATCCGCCTAGGAAACGGGCAGAGCTGTAAGGCTAGAGAGGTGAAATCTGAAGCACAGAGGAGCTTTGAAGGACAGTGGGCTGGATTTCGGATGTAGGGTGGACCCTGGAGGCACCTGCAATCTCCCCAAGTAAGCTTTACTGTATGTTCATCTGTTCATTTGGTAGGAGAAAAAAAAGTAATATCCATTTAGAGGACAAACACTGTTGCTTAATTATTAAATGAGTTACTTTACACACTTTTGCAGATATATGCGCCGATTTAACAGATGTTCTTCATCTGTAACACAAAGCACTGTTTGAAATGTTTGAATATGAACCCTCAAATCTTAATAAGAAAGTGAATCCTAAAAAAAAACCACAACCTTTTCTCAATCCTCATTATTTCATATGATCGTTTTATTCTGTGCATCCTGTTGTTTCCTTAAATCCGCCACACGAGGGCAGCTGTGGTCTGTTAATGCACCATCTGCCTCCAATCCCAGCTGTTTAGGAGACAGTTCTTAGCATCCAGGTTTATCCAAGAAAAATCCCCACCACCCCCTATCCTCCTCCCCACCAGCGTTACCCGATTGCGTCTGGAAGCAGCTCCCTAATTCCATCAGATTGGCCTATAGCAGATTGTCCTCCTCTACATGAGTTCGGGCGCTGATGGGGTCAGATTCCCTGAGCTTCAGATGACTCACTGGGATCAAGTGGTCAGACACCAGCGGCGCGCAGAGCGCACACAGCACCAGATTAGATGTGGAGTCATGAGCCTCTTTGGCATTTTGATACGACCAAATGCTTGGCACTATACCTTGCTCTAACTACCACAGAAATGTGAATATTTGCCAAGCAAAGTTCAATCATCCTGATTAATTAAGCTTTAAATTATTTATATATTTTCCAAATATCTTCCCCTTTTTAAAACAAGCAATCCAACCCAACACAAACAGTGACTCATTTGTGCGCCGAGGTTCATTTCCCATCACCTTCAACTTCATTAAGGCTGCGTTCTCCTCCGCGCGCGCCGAGGCAGCCTTGGGGCGCGTCGCTGAGGTATGACAGCCCATGTGGC
This sequence comes from Oryzias curvinotus, assembly GCA_023969325.1. NCBI lineage: Eukaryota > Metazoa > Chordata > Actinopteri > Beloniformes > Adrianichthyidae > Oryzias > Oryzias curvinotus. Next base: position 10,738,694 of record CM043720.1, on the reverse strand, counting down.
TTCCTCGCTGACTTCTTTCTCAATCATGTGAGACGAGCGCAGCTCTCTGTGGAGCGGCACACTGCATTGTGGCGCGGTTCCTGCAGGCGCCCTGCTCACCAAATCGCACTCGGGGAGGCGATCCCACGCTGTCACATCACCGCGCGCGCGAGGTGGAGAAAGAGAGAGAGAGAAAGAGAGAGAGAGAGGGATGAAGACGGGGACTTTAAACTTTGCGTGATTGTGCCTGTGATGCTTTCACGTTCACCGTGGAACTCCTCTGTTTCCCACCGTTCGCTGTCAACACAGCAACCGCGACCTCTCAGAACTGTTCATGCCGGAGAAAGTTTCCGCGCCACTCGGAAGAGGAGTGAGGGTAAAGACTCGGCAGCAAAGCGCGCGCTAAACTTCTCGGAAACGTCGCCGCTAAAACATGGGCACTTTGCGCGACCTCCAGTACGCGCTCCAGGAGAAGATCGAGGAGCTGCGCCAGAGGGACGCGCTTATTGACGAGCTGGAGCTGGAGCTCGACCAGAAAGACGAACTTATCCAGAGGTTACAGAACGAACTGGACAAGTACCGATCTGTGATCAAACCGGCAACCCAACAGGTCCACAAGCAGAATGAGCTGCACGAGCAGCAGCGCACGAAGAGGCAGGCTATTTCTGCAGAACCCACAGCGTTCGACATCCAGGATCTTAGCCACGTCACCCTGCCTTTCTACCCCAAAAGCCCACAGTAGGTGTCCACTTTTCATTTTGTCAAGTATTTACATCCATTGTCATGTTTGCGTTCGTTCTTCCACACCTGTGGGATTCTTGTGCGTTCGTGTTGCGCAGCAGCAGGTACTTCACCTGTAGCGCAAGAAAGAGGCGCACGCGTGCACGCACACAGACGTGCGTCAACAGAGAGGCAAGACTGGGAGGAAAAAAGTCAAATCAAGCTTTCAAACTAATACATTAAAGTAGTGAGTGTTATCAATACTGGCAGCAAGGCAAGCAAAGGCTAATTAACAGAAATCCCCCGCGACATCACGAGACAATTTAAAGTCTATTGAGAGACTGCAGGGATAATTTTGGGTTTACATGAAGATTTGCCGCCTTTGAGCGTAAAATAAGTTTCAGCAGCTGCTGGATTGTAGTTTATTCACAAGCTTCCATGGAAACAGACCACTAGCAAGAGCAAAAGGCAAAAACACACAAAATAAGTTACCAGGATTGTGGACATACAGATATTTCCAATCATAACAACATTTCTAACTCATCATGAATTCTGCGTCACTTGAAGTTTGTTATTCAGCTGACAAATGCATATAATCTGAAGTCAGGTTCAGAACCAAAAAAATACCATATATGTCACACAAACAACAAAAAAAGACATTATTATTTTTACTTTTTTGCAAATAACTTTGAGGTCTCAGACTTTTTGTCAAAGCTGAGTGATCATCTCCTAATTCCCTTTTGCTCCAAGTGTTTTACATTTGTAGGTTTTTTTCAAAGCTCCAGCATGTGAGGGTTTGTGACTTTGGCTCTGCTGTCTGGGTCTTGTTTGATATCAGTTGCGTTTGATTTGCTCGGCGGTCTCCTTTTTTGCTTCTGTCACACCTGTGTTCTGTTTGCAACCCCCCCCCCCCAGCTGCTGCTGATTATTCCTCAGATTAGTCCATGCTTTCTGTTCCTCTGCCTGCTTATTTTTGTTACCACATGTGTCATTTATGTCAAGGTAGTAGCTTTTAGCTTTAGTTCTTCAGGCTACTTCAGTAAATCGGTGAAGATTTGGCTAACTCACCCTCTGGATCTTACATTTCCAATAAAAAAAATAAAAAAAACAAATATCAAATGTATTTCCTCCTTCAGAAATAGTGATGCATTCAGATTTTTTTGAAAAATGTACACATACTTAGTTATAACCCAGCACCTATTTTTTTTTATTTTATTTATTTTTTTTTTACAGAGGATTCAGTTGTAGCACATAATTTGACTGCTTCCCATTTGCCACTTTGAGCTTCAAACAATGGCAAAAAAGGCTTGTAGCAATAGGTACTCACTAAAATCCAGATCCAAGGTTAAAAAGGAACCATCTTTCTTTAGAAACTTAATAAATTGGGTTAAAATGAAGCCACTATAACCCCCGAAGATGTATTGTTCAAAAAAGTCATCCAAAAATATATCCCAACATGAAGAACCCAAGAATTAGGTTGAAGAAATTACCTAAGAGTGCATTTATAGATGAATGCCCTATAATGCACTGCTTATTATGAAGGTCAGGATTAAAGATTGCTTTTAGCCATAAAGAATTCTTGCAGACGCATTTTTGAAATAAATGGGAGTTTGAACAAAAAACATGCTAATACCATTAATAGGACTATATTTCATACGTTGCCTAAAAGCTCACTTATGCATTAGGCATGACAACTTTTGTGATTATGTCAAAGTCCCTTTATGGAGTAACATTTTGAGTCTTAATTACTCCTCGAAAAGTCATAATTGTGATCCATTTATGCTCTAAGAAAAACAAATTACATCAGTGGTTTCTGTACCTTTAATAGTTGTTTATTTTTTTTTTTTATTTCATTTGAGTGAAGTTGGGTTTTTTTTTATTTGGAGTAAATTATTTATTCAGATCCGAAAACTGTCTAAGAGAAAATAACTTTGCTTTACTGCTTAATTACGCCATTACCCTTGTGGATGAAAAAAAAAAACATCTTTAATACATTTTACTATGTTCTGCTTGTTGGAGTGCAGCCATAAAGTCTGTTCCATTTTAACAAATTGTTTTTTTTTTTTTGCTTCCATACAGCGCCCTTAGAACGCTCTCTATGTATCATCTCTCTTTGTTTTGTCTCATTTCTGTGAGCCTCTCCTGTTTTTCTGCCACCCCTCTCCTCTTTTTTCTCCTAAAAGTGCATATTTTCTCCTTTTAAGGAAGGCTGAACTTGCTCTGCCTAAACTTCAGTGGATGGAAGCAAATGTCTCATTCTCGTAAAGCAGGGAAGGCAGATGTTTTTGTAAGGGTCTTGCTGGAGGAGCTTACTCAACCTTGGCAGCGATTGGAATTGAAAGGCTTCGAGCCTCCTGGGTGTAAATACAACAGAAATGGGGTCAATGAGGCACATTTCTAGAGCACCGGGGGTCAGCTTTGGTGGGGGCAGATTTTGAACTCGGTTTTGTTTGGTTGATTTGACATTTTTTCTGCTGTGTAATGTACACAAAAAGGTCTGTTGTGGAGCATCATCTTGGTAAAAACTGTTGCTTCCCAAAAATACAAGAATCCTTTGTTAAAGTTTATTCCCACTAAGACAAATTGGATCTAATTATTTTATTGTTGAATAAATGACATATTTGAAAAGATGTATGAGAAAAATGTAAAGTAACACCTTCAAGTGCTAAATTAAAAAAATATATTTATGCACAGCAGCTTTAAATTGTATAAACCTCCAGAATAACTGGATGCTTGTTTGTTCACCTTTTCATCTCCAACATTTAATCAAAATGGCGTGACTTGAATCTTGGACAGACAGAGACACTTGTCCTGGCAGACGTAAGCTGTCGATGCTAAAAACTGCACACTGTTCTGCTTGTTTGAATTTACTACAGCTGTGAAAGTAAAGTATGCAAAGCTGATGCTGTAGGTCACAGGACTACAAGCCTGTAAAGAAACATGGCTTTGAGTGAGCTGCTTTTCTCAGTGTGGAATCAATGATCCATCCAAATCTTGTGGGCTGTGAAAACAATCTGCTTGTTTTAGAGGATTAAATATGATGTTTTCCAAATGAAAGACGCTTCTTCTTCTTTTTATTTCGCAGTTTCTGTAGTGTTTCTGTTGCCGATTGAATCTATTCTCCTTCCTTCCATTCTGTTTGGAAGTCTCAATTCTTGGGTCAATAATGGGAATTTCTTCATTAACTTAGCTCTTATTCACAAATTGCAAAATCATGAGTTTAAAAAAAAAGATTTGTAGCATTCTTGATTTAACCCAAACTAAACGGGAGGGAAAAAAAAAAAAAAAAAAAGAAGAGCGCTGGAGTCCTTTAGATGCCGGTGATATTTATAACTGGTATTTACGCACCATGTACCAGATGTGGTGGCTGCTCCCTATCGTATGCTGCCATCTCCTTGGTTTATTCTCAATACAGCCACGCTGTCTCTTTCCAGAAGTGGTTTTGTGACTCACAATCAAATAGAGAGGCGGATTCATGTGACCTTAAAAGTTCAACACGAGCAGAAGTGAGATTATAAAGCACCCGGTCATAAACACTCTGAAAAGGAGTTTGTTTTAAAGCAGACGCGGAGCTCGGCGCTGGAGTCTAAATAATTCTGGGCACCCCTGATTCTGTAGCCTGACATTGTTTGTGCAGATATGCAGACCCTGCTGTTGGCATGCAGCTTGTGAAGACCTTTCCATAAATACCTCCCAGGTTGTTTACTCTTTGAGATTTAGGCTTGCCAAGGCACAGGAACTCACTGAAAAATGCAAGACCTGCATCACCACCAATTGTTGGAATTTGGAGTTTGGGGGTATTTTCTGTTACTAATGTTTCAAAACCTCCCCTGGTATGGGTTAATACTGGCACATCAACTTCAGTCAGTGAGCTGACACGTTGTCAAATCTAACCAAGCTATTCAGACTGAAGAGTTGACGAACTGTTTTTCAGTCAGTCCGTCCGTCCGTCCGTCCGTCAGTCAAAAATCTATTTGATCTTTACCATCTCTGATCATTTCCCTCCATTTGAGATGATCAGACTCACATGTGTTTTTGGGTCAACACATTTACGCCTTTTAAATTCCCAGCGATGCACTTTTTACAACAAATTTCAAGAAAACCCTCCTACCATAATGCTGTCTAACATTGCCAGCTTTTTGTTTCTGCGTGACAAAGCAATATCGCTGAAATGCTCATTAGTTACAAAGTTCATTTTCTGTCTTTTCTGCTGGATGGCTGGAGTGAACGCACACTTATAGAAAGCCTGAATGACTTTACTGTCTGAAGGAGAAATTGGCTTTCAGAGGTGCCCCCTGAATGGCAACAATCTGCTTCCTTTAGGCCTGTATTTTCTTATTCACCAACTTCTTTCAGCAACTGAAGGGAAGGAAAAAAGCTTCACCTTGAGGTGTTCAAAAGGAGGAAATGTTTTTTTTCATGTTTTAATTCCTAATGTTCCTGTTCTCTTTTATTCAAACTTCTATAATTGCCAACACGTTTTAATATTTTTCATCCTAAATTAGAACAATTTGCATTTGTTTATTCTTCCTCCAGGTCCAAAGACCTGATCAAGGAGGCCATCTTGGACAATGACTTCATGAAAAACCTGGAGTTGTCACAGATCCAGGAGATCGTGGACTGCATGTACCCTGTGGAGTATGGAAAGGACAGCTGTATCATAAAGGAGGGCGATGTGGGCTCATTGGTGTATGTCATGGAAGGTAAAAAGCACACAGCATGAGGAGACTCAGATCATTACAAACGATCACCACTGACACGAGAAGAACACCAAATTGAAAAAAAAGGGGTCTCTAGCATCTTGTGGACTCCATGTCTCTTCAAAAGGACCATCACAGCAATCACAGATGTCAAATTAAAGGGCATTATTGATAAGATTCTGCGGGAAGATGGATCCTTTTTGAAGCTGTATGATCCAACCATGTCATACGGATTTTTACAGTTTTCTGTCAACTGTAGATTTCATTCCTCATAAGCAGTTTTTTTTGCAGCCTGCTGGTTCCTTTCCCTTTTTTTGAATTAAGAGTATGAAAGCTCTGCTTACAATACCAGCAGCACAATGTCCTTTCTGGGACTGAATAGGAATGTATGAAAAGACATTTTTGCAGGTTGGTCTGCGACAAGGGCCTTTGCACTAAAGTATTTATTGAGCAATCGCCCCTGCCAATAGATTTGACCTCAGTGAAAATGGCCTGAATCAATGTCTGGGCGATGTAATTGATTGTAATGTGGGAGTGAACTTGGATATTCTCAGACATGCTCACAGTCTTGGCTGCACAACCACCCAACTTTGTATTTTTCCTTTTCAAAAACACCATTTAGGAGAAAAAAAAACAGTGATTATGGGCTTTAATTTGTAACTCAAAAGAAAGCCAAACATTAATAGTTTTTTGTTTATTTTACTTATATATATTTCTTCTGTTACTCCCCCATGTTTGTTATTGCAAATTTGAACTCACAGCTTAGAAATTCATTGGCCAATGATTGTAAATTTGGGAGTTCAGTTTAAGAGGTGAAAGAACACACATCATTAAAACCCTTTTTTTTATCTGTCACAGCTGGCAGTAGGTGAGTTTGGTACGTTTCACACAGAACTAAAGCTGCAACATTTAATGGGGGGAATTCTGATCTGCATGAAAAACTCAAGTGAAGTGCAAAATGTGAGAAAATCTGCATAAAAAGCTTGATGGGGTTTGTGAATTTGTCAAGAGGGGTTTCCAGAAAAGCATTAGGATGAAAAATAAACAGGATTTGCCTAAGTGTAGCTTGAAAATGTAATAATTTTGGAGCGGTACCCTTATTATTTCATTCTTCACATCTACTATTTTCATTTTTCTATCAACTTTGTGTTTGACCCCTTTGTTTTTAAAGAAGAGTTCTTTATCAGTGTTTTAAGAGCAACAAAAATAGTGGTGTAGGGAACAGGGAAACATCATTCGAGCACCCTTCATCACTTGAAAAGTTTCGCAATAAATGTGTTGATAGTTGTATAATGCATAATGATATTCTGCCATGCGGATCTCCTTTCCAAACTATATATTACTCAAAACTCACAGCACTTTCCATCGCATTCACATGGAAGTGGGAAGTAGTGCTTGACATTAATACAAAAGAGACTAGCATTGAAGTGACTGAATTCCATTGCTTTGGAATACTGATGAACCCTCTGGTGGATCACACCTTCAAAAAAGATCTATATTGGAGCACAAAAAACAGCTTAAAACCCCCATTGTTCTTTTCTACCTGTTTAGGGTTGACACTAGTGACTGTAAAGAAGATGTTTTTAACTTAAGTAGAGGGACAAAAAAACAATAACACCCATGGTGGTTGGTCTTTTATCAGGATATGACATCATTAAACTGGTCATTTTTCTATTTCTAAAACCAAATATCCTTGGTTGCTTCACAGTTTCAAAATAACTCCTGTTTGACGTAAAGCAGGACAGAACTTGCTAAACAGGTGTGTTTATCAGCGACTGGTGATGGCAGAAAACAAACACATTTAATAGATGGACAGAAACATGACAAAAACCCTGGACGAACAAAAAGACAGCAAAGCAAAGCAGACAAGGTGACGCACGTGACAGTGACTTAAATACACTGAGGAGAATTGACATAAATCAAGACAGCTGTGGATGATTTGCAACCTAAACCTGGTGTGACTGACGGGGAAAATAGTAACGAGAACCAAACAAAAGCGTTCAATTCTCACAGCATTACTTACAAGTTCTCTTGCTGAAGCAATGCCAGAACTTTGGTATGAAGAAAAATGACAATTATGTGGAAAAAAGTACTAATAATTCTCCATTAATCAGCTTTAAAAATGAGAGCAACATTAAAAAAAAAACAGTTAAGCTGCGGGTCTTAACTGGTTTAACCCTTTACCGATGGACCTTTAACTCGTATTAAATAACACTTTTTGACTAGCATAAGTCTTTAACCTGTGTAACTAATTTCAGCAGATTTTAAAGGTGAAAAATGCAGCTTTGCGCTTATATTATTGACTGTAAGACCAATGGACAGCTCAACCCCTCCCTTCTCGAGTTCCCAAATAGGAAGAACCATTGCTTCCTGATACGGGCGCCGTCATGCTGAAACCAGTCGACAGTGATTGGTCCGAGTGGCTCCGAGTCATCGGATCTATGGCAATGGCGACAGTAGTTTCCAGAAATATGATGACTAAGAGCAACGTGGACCAATCACTGTCGACTGGTTTCAACATGGCGGCGCCCGCATCAGGAAGAAATGGTGAGGGATTTGACCTCATTTTGCGAGAGCCGGAGGAAAGGCATTTTCTATGGGAGATGACACACCTCGATTCGTCCATTGTTTTTACACTCTGTGGCAGATCTGCAACACTTTACAGTAGTGGAGAACAGCGCACATAAATTAGCTGATTCTTTTGTGAAGAAAAATTGTCTTTTGACTTTTTGCAATGCTTTGGTTGAAGAGTTACAGTGTGTCAAAAAGTATGTGTTATTTAGGGGTTGTGTTAAAAGGTTAAGTAATGGATAATGTTCGAAGAAGAGTGCTTGATCAGAAATTAAAGCATGTCGTGGAAGCTTGAATCATCCGACGCAAAGCAGACCATGTTCTTAGTATTTTTTCTGTTTAGATCACTTTTTTCACATAAAGTGGACTATTTGTTGCATGGTGCATCGCATTACATTAACATAACAACGCGCTGCACCATGCAACAAATAGTAGGATTAAATAAAGCATTGGTTTAGAGAGAAAGTCAAGATGATGAAGCAAAAGTTCGTTTTAAAGAAGCCAGCGCACTGATATCAAACATTTAGCCTATGCGACTGGAACTTCTTTTTTAGGTGGACATTATCACTGTGGTTTATCACTTCTTAATACTCACCCAGCAGCCAATCACAATCGAGTATTCACTCGGACTATGATATGAAAAGTGTCAAAGCATCGGCTGACTTTCTTTGGCATAAGTGTGTTTCAATACAACTGTACGTCAAATTGTAACACAGAAATATAAAATGTTCTACATGCATTAACCCTAAGACTTTTTTCGTGTTTCTAACTGGGACTGATTGCACGGAGCCTGATGTTTTTTTCCATCCATTGGTGAGATTAAGCAAAGATATGCAGAAAAGAATTGGAAACAAACAAGACAAAACAAAGCCACTGCAAAGCCTGACTTTTTGTTGGCCATCAGTTCAGTGACATTCAAAGGTTGCTATTTAACAGTTGTGAATAAATCAGGCTAGACATTTTCTTGATGTTCTTTTGGAGTTTATGTTGCTAAAACAAAAGATTTGTGTCAAAGTTGGTGGTCTAATTTTTTTTTAAACTTGTGGAGAAAGTGGAGTTCAGTACTTTACCAATTTGCAATTGTTTACAAGAAAAATTTTAATATTTTTAGGCTAAAAGGAGTGAGATTTATAAGGATTTTTGTGCTAACATCCCACACTTGCAGCCGTACTTTCTATTTCTTTTTGAGAATTTCAGTCACACAACTTGAATGCGGCTCACTTCCATTTGTAGGCGACTCACTGAGGCCAACTTTCAGCACATGTAGGTACATTTTGCTAAAGTTGACCTCTGTTGCTTAAGTAGGATTTATAGGCAGGATTTCAGTAATAAGAGAATATTTTTAGATTGCGCTGCTGGTGCTTTGCTTAAGCAAACGGCATGACTTTTGGCCCTTATCTGCAGTCAGCAGAGAGAAGTCTAATATGCAAAGAGTTTATGCAAAACCAATGCAAAACACAACTGTGGACAGCAACCTTGGATGAACTGCTAGGATTTTAAGAAATATTAGACTTATATTGCACTCTGTGACACAATCAGCTATTAAATGTATATTTTCCCATGCTTCCCATGCATTTTTGTTGTTTTTTCACACCAATGTGTTGTGGATAAACGACTTGTGAGTTAAACCACCAAGGAAAAAAGAAACTTTTTTCACAGTTAGCCAGAGCACAAATCTCTCCTGAGCCTTAAAGTCTTTGGTCAGTGAATTTCAATCTCTCCACATGATGAGGAGTCTAAGAAGAGGATTGCTTCAGCGGTAACTTGTCATGCCTTGCACCCATTCAGCATATGTCCCACTGCCATGAAGGATAGCTTTTTCTGTGAGCGCAACAGAAAGAGAGAGATGAATGATATAAATCTGTTAAACGATTAATTATCGAGGGGTTTTGTGATTTTCTCTTTGACAGTGATAGAAGAAAGAGCCGGGCTGTAATTGGAAACAGGGCTTCAGTTGAGCAGTGGTCACGTGCCATCCAGCATCAAAAGTTAGTTAATTAATTTCTATTTACTATCCCCTCAGGGATGCTGAGCATAAATATATTTATTTTTACATTTTTACATGAGGCATTCCATTTCTCTTTTGGCAGCTGCTCCATCTGTCTTCCTTTGGTTTGAGAGGCACAAGCTTGTAATGAAGCCAATTGTAGGTTTACACTCTGAAAACCAGGAAGTTCTGTTCTGCTGTGTGAGGTTGGAGCCTCCTTTGCATTAGTTCATTTGCAAAGAAAATAAGGTAGTGATGAAGTCATCAGTTACAATACAGACATTCATTTAGACTTGTTAGGGGCCCGATGTGAGCTATGATGCATCAGGTTGCTATACGTATGTGAAGCACATATTTTTAATGTTTTTTTTTTTAAAAAAGGGCAATAAATCATCACTTTAAATTTAAAATATTTGAATTTTACAATAGTTGTTACAGTAGTGGTATATTGAATAGGATCTTCCAGCTTTTAAATAAACCAAATGTTTTTAACAGCACTTTTCCTCTATAATTGGAAATCACACAGAACTTGTGCCAAACCAGCTTGCTTTTCCACAGATGATTTAATCGATTTTTTTCCTATTTTTTTATGCGTTTCGGCCATAACCACTGAGCTGCCACAAGCATCTGTCCTCTTTTAAGCTCCGATCACAGCTGAAAGACAAAGGCTCACGTTTCCATGGAAATGGAATAGGCTTTTGATTGGCAGTGTCATCGCCAAAGGCCCATTCAGGTGTCTAATGATGATGATAATAACTAGTGTAATCACATCCAATTACTCTCAAGTATTTTATACGCAGAAAACCCTTTGCAATTTCCCTCCCAGTCTAATTTTGCTTAATGTAATGAAACTGTTTGCAGTAACAAATGTGCCTTTAGAGAATATGCTGAATAGAAATAAAACACCTGTTGTCCCAACTGTTTTGTTAAATAGTAAAATAATAAATTGTCTTTTTAAAATGGAATACATCATGCAGTTTGTAATTAAAAGTGTACATGTGTAGACAACTTTATTTTTTCTCCTATTGATTACTCTGCTAATCAATCTAATTCATTTGGTGATTTGATCTTTGAAAAGGTCACCTTTTAAAAAAATGTCAATCATAAATTTATTGATTTACTCCAACCTATGAAAATAAAGCCTCAAAGACAATCAATTTATGAGAGCGTGTTTATTTCTTGTATCTGCGCCACAGTTTGAACCTTCAAAAGACTTAAAAAAGGAGAAGGACACTAAATAGAATTCTACAAACAGATCAACATGTAAATAACTGGTCATTTTTAGTGAATTTGCCAATCAGGATGAATCCCTTTAAAGAAGCTGGGCGATACAAGGATATATTTTTTTGATTAAATTCCTCTAGTAGCAGATTTTTAGCAGAAATCTTGCAAATCCCTTAATCTATGATTTTGTTTTTAATTTCCTTTGCTAGCTGGTTAACAGCTTGTCCATAACATTTAGATAAAGTAACAGTGACTTCTGCCTTTGCTTTTTCATTATAAAGACAAGCTGTGCTCATGCGAGACTCCTTCTACCAGGGGGAGTATCTCTGCTGGTTGCTGTGGACAAGAGTTCATTTCCTCTGTCTGCTTCATTTGGAAAGCTCATATAAAGTCTGGTGAGGGACACGAAAACAGACCCCAGTTGGCCTAAAAATACTAACGTATTGGGAAGAAGCCATGAAAACAAGCATGTGTTGAGACGAAAATAACTAGAGCCAGGCGCAGTTCACTATGTAACAGCTAGGGCGCTTGTCATAAAAAATGTAAGGGGATCACGTTTTCAACAGAGATAAACATGTTTATAGTCTGGTTCCAACATTTTCACCTCTGTGGCTAGATTATGATTCCACGACAACTGTGCTAGAGTATAATCTTTGTGCCGTTAATCCAAGCGCAATACTCGCCATTTTGAGCCTAAAACTTAAAAAAAATCAGTGAGCTCAAAACATTTTTTTGCACTTGAAACAGAAAAATCCACTCTAAACTCAAAAATATGTGCAATCAAAACAATTTTCACTCGAGAGGCTCTCTCTTCTGCGCTGAGACAGGATCAGGTTTGTGCGCGATTGGAAAACATACTTTTTATACCTTTCAAAATTAAAATTGTTTTGTTAGCACATTTTTTGGAGTTTCAAATGCATTGTCTAAAATGCAAAATAATTTTTTGAGCCAAAAAAGTTTTTACCAAATGTTTTACGCTCAAAACAGTGAATGTTGAGTTCGGAAGACTAGCACAAAAAACTGTAATAAATTTGTAATTTATTTTATATTTGACTTCAAAATTCTACTTCACTTCTTTTTTTTTTTTAACTTGTCCTGTCCAACAGCTGGGCAGACAGATGAGAGCTGAAGGCCTCTTGTGTTGGACATATTTTACTTTACAAACCAGAGGAATGTCTGAATAAACCCCTTTTGTAATCGAGGCCAAACTTTATTCATTTGAATCATATTTGAAAATCTTTGGTGTTGGACGGAAAAGGAAAGGAGGGAAGAAGAGAGAGGGTGTGAATTCTACTTCACTTCTTGATGCCTGAATTTATTTCCAGCTGTAAAAAAATATGTCACCTATGTTTTTGCCTTCATGTAGATGCTAAATTAAGCTAATTTTGGAGCCAAATTGGTTTAAAGCTTGTTTGCATTAATATGTGTCACGGGGTTAAATAGGGGCAGGTGATACCCAAGTCATCGACTCTAGAATGGCCTTCCTGGGCAAATTCTATCAACTGTCAGTCAGGTTTTCCTGGTATATTTGTCTATTTCACAGAAAAGTATGGTTCCAAATAGGTTAAAACCACAAAGCAACAACAAAAAAACTTTACTTTAAATTTTCTCTAAACAAATTCTTGACCACAACATCCATCTTCCACAGTTGACCTTTTATTGAAAGTGGTGTAGTTCCCTGAAACATGAATATATTATAGATGGACAGTTGAGCCAGTCAAAGACAAGAAGTTACATTCCTGGTATGCATTTTAAATAAAAACTGATAAAAAGGATTGTAGCATAAATCTGAAGAAGCCCTTTTTTTTAAACGTAGGACTGCATGCGCTTTTTGATTTATGGCTAGACTAGTTTTGTTGCCAATTTGTCACATCACTTTTTATTAAAATTAGTTGCAACACAAAACTAAAAAGTTGCTTGATATAGGTTCAACGTTGCAAAGTTGCAAAGTTGCTCAGATATATAGACTTTTCATTCATAAAGTCTTCATAAATGACTAAAACGGCATAAAACATTGCCTAAGGGGATGAATGACTCATTTTAACTTACTTATAACTTATTGAGTTTTTTTTGTCTTCTTGGCCGAATTACTAGTAAATAACTTAACAGATTAATTTATTACTTTCAGTAAACGTTCAGAGGAGGCAGACAGTTAAGTGTGGAAAGTAAGGAAAGGGAGCTGCCGCTGTGTCAAACCCTGAGTTTTCACAGTCCATTGACAGCTTCTTTGACAAGCTACTATATTCAGAGTGGAGCATTTTACACAGGTGGATAGGGGATTCGAGCGAGCACCCAGGATTTGACACATTCTTGACACAAATTGGAGACTCCCAATTATTTCCTGTAACCTGTCGTTAGTTACAGCAAACAGCACAATTTGACAAATTTCTGTCGGAAAACTTGGTTTGAGTGAGTTTTAAATGGCATCATTAAACGTCTGAAGACAGCAGAGACAAATGTCAGTGGGCTGTTTTCAGCCTTAACCTGACAGCTCATGGATGTGCTCTCCCCTTTCTGCAGCTGAGGTTTACGTCAGAATAACAATGAAGTGTTTACCCACAGTGGCTTCATGCTTGTTCCTCACCATGAGACCAATACCTCACGGTTTTTGACTCTTTATGGTGTGATTTTTCAGTAGCCTTTGTGTGTGGGCTGATCTGTGTGCGCTCAGCACAAACCAAATATAAACACCTTTGGAAAAAAAGCACATATCTGTTTACATAATTCATAAAACATGCATATTTAATCCTATATAATGATCTCCCATAGCTGTAACAAATATCCATTTTCTAACACCTCACAAGCTGCATTAAAGAATGACATAAAACTCTTTTATAGAGGCGCTGCACACAGTTTATTGAAGATTCACAGAACAATTAATATCTGTCTGATGTTTGGATGTAGTTTGGGGTTATGGAGACTCATCCTCATGCAGTGATGAAAGCTGGAGTCCTCACAGGGATGCTCTCTGTGCTCAGTGAGGCAGAGTAAAAAAAAAAAGATGGGCTCGTCTCCTATATTGAGCTCAGAGATATAATCTTCAGAGGCACCTGAGTGCGACTCGGCATCACAGGTGTGAAAGGACACAATGTACAAATTAGAAGCACCATCTTTTTTTTTTCTCCATTGTTACACCATACCTTCACTTAAAGCTGCCACAACAGATTTCTCTGTTATTAAACTCATCTTTAGAATTCCTCTGCTATGTGTTTACTATGTGAAACGATGAACTGGGTTGCAGGAATGCGAGCTCAAACACATCGCGCTGCATTGTTGCCTGGCAACTTAACTAATGCACACTTAAAACGGACGCTTTTCTCGAGGTATCTCGAGGCTAAAAAGAAACCTCTAAATTAAAATGTCGCAGCTTAAAGATATTGGTTGGACCAGCCCGTGTCAGCACAGCTTGTATCCGACATGATGCAACAACTGCTTCAATGTTCAGCAGCTGAACAGGTTAATAATGAAGCGTGACACACTTCCGCCTCAGATTCACCCAGAGGCATGTGGAGCAGCTTAATTTCAATTTCTGAGGACAGAAATAGAATGAAAGGATGACTCTAGGTGCTTTTTAGGGTGTCTTTACAGTGATACAAAAGATCAGGAGACGAGCAGGTTTTTCAAAAGTTCTCTTTAAAACACAGTCAATTTAAAAAAAAAGAAAAATTGTGAGTACTATCTTAAAATAAAGAAGCACGATCCCTAAAAAAAGACGGTATTGCCATCAGAGCTGAACTTCATAAACTCCTCGCTTGCACTAGAATATTTTAATATGTTACTAGGAAACTGCAAAGAAAAACCTTCATCTCTGCAATCTTCAAGATCCAGCAGATTCCATTGGAATCATGTTCAAAAATAATATTTTGTCCTAAATGGTAATTACCACATCCTGTATTAGTCAATAAACATTTTCAAGTGTGCAATTAAAAAAAAGTATTTTTAAAAGATTGAGTTACAAGGTGGAATTTTGGTCTGAATGGAAAGAAAGGTTATTTGAGAAAGAAGTTCCTGAGGAACCTCTTGAACTTTTAAAGAAAGAAATCGATGTTGCTTTGAGCTTCAGTTTTAGACAAAAGTAGGAGAAACATTTCTTTGTGGTCGTAAATAATAGATGCAGTATAAAATAGGGTGCCACCAAGTTAAGATATAGAGATGAAGGCTTCTGCAGCAGGAAAACACACCTTGAAAATCAACAAAGGACCATCTCAGGAGGCTCAGGCTGAAGACTGTGAAGATCTGACCTGAACATTACTGAAAAAAACCCACCATAAAGTTTGACAGAACTCCAATGCTTTTGCAGGAAGAATCGCTGCATATCAAACCAGATTAACAGAAAGAGTCAGATGAATTTTTTCAGTTTGTAACATGACATGTACTGCAACCGCTGACTGAGACAGTCACGAATTGGAACCATCAGCTTTCATGGGAACTTTAACAAAGCAGTCTGAGGACGCTCATTAAGGTGTCACTCGGGGAAAGGAAAACCGAGGAGCTATAAGGAAGGACATAATTGAGTATCTTTCCCCGTCATGGTGACAATCTTGCTACATTTAAGTGAAATATGCCCATTCTGCTATTTTTTGTGCTTCTGATGCCACAACAAGTAAGGTATGAACTCGCCCTCACCCCGTAACTTTGTATTCGACTTTTTACTGTTGTTCTTCACTTGATTGGTGGTATTGTTGATGCAATTTCAAGGTTGGACTTTCTTTATACAAGCCAACGAAATAAGTCCTAGTTGCTTTAGGATTTGGATTGATGTGTCACCCAAAGAATCCATATCTGCGAAGATGTGGACGATTCTGCAGCAAATGCGAAGATTAAAAAAAAAAAAAAAATCAAGCGGCCTGCCGATTTTCTGAAAGCCCTTGCAAACGAACGCTGCTCATAAAATACTTTCCACAACAGAAGAATGTGGCTTTAGTCTGCACAATTTCTGCGGAGATGGTGCACGTCTGTTTGTTGCAGACTAATGAGTTCACCTGCGCTGAGCAGAGCACCAGCTGCCTGAAACACAAAAAGAAAATTTTCTTTTTCTGGCAAGTGTCTTATCCTATTTTCCCTCTCTGCCACTGAGGAGTTCCCTTTGTCACTTACTTTCTCTTTCATTCTCTCGTGTTCTCAGAGTCACAGGCGCGCTGCTACAAATGATCAGTTCTCCATACAACCATGAAACCAAGAGCGTTTCCTTCTTTGCATCTTACCAACTTTGACCCCAATCTGTCCTCTTGTCACTATCCTTCTCCACATGCTCATCACCTTATCCTCTGCCGTCTTGTCCTCCTTTGATACCCTACACCATTCTATCTATCTCACTTCATTTTCCTTTTGCCGATCTTTTACATTTTATTCCCGCTTCTACTTTCTTCTCTTTCTCTAATTATAGGACAATGGTCTTTGTTTTTCACCCTGCGACTTGGAATAAAAAGTGATCCTCATTGTTCCCCCATCCTTCCAACAGAGGCAGAGGAATTCACCTTAGAGCAGGAATTAATGAACAATTTGTGAATGATCCATAAGCCTTCATCCCCTTTGGGGCTAATACTGCTTTTGCGGTTTTCTCATCTGGAAAGACAAGAAATTGTGTGTGCATGTCAGTGTGGAAAATGAAAGTGGTGAAGCAGGAATTGGAGAGAAAAAAATATTGATGGAGTCTAGAAGGTTTATAGGAGATGAACGTTAGCCAAATGATAAGAAGTTCTTTCTTTCCCTTGACTAAAATTAGTTGTGAATTACCTGTCGTGTGGTGTGTGTTGGCTGTGTGTTGTGCAAGTGTACAGGATGGGGGGATTGACTGGCAGGACTATAGATCCAGGTCTGACTGGATAATCTGTGTTAGCTCAGGTTCAGGGTGAAGGTACACAGCACAGTTGAGGAATTTGCAGTGACAGGGTGATGGACAAATCCTTCTCCACTGAAAGTCATCAACAGCACAGAGGGATTTACTGATGTTGATGAAATTGTTCTCAGACTTGACCTACATTCTTGCATAAAGAAGTTCAGGGAGACCGAAGCTGCCATTTCCATCCATATGTCTGTTGCCATTTTTAGGACTTGTACGATCAGGGTTCCTTTTCTACACTTTACTTTCACTTGAGATTGAGTAAAAATGTATCTCTTTGATCTTTTGCATTCTATTCCCTCTTCCTCCTGGGAATTTTCAATATTTCAATATACCTGGTTTGATTGTGATTTTTTTCACGCTAACAGTGAGGCAGATACGGAGCAAATCCTCCCGGATTTACAAAAAAGGAAGAGAATGTGCCTTTTTTTTTTTTATTACACTTGATATTATAAAGCTGTTGCATCATTTTCCATAAGACATCCAACCCGTTTCACGTGCCAAGTAGATTATAAATTCTCAGCTCATTAAGCAGAGCGTAAGCTTTAATGAAACAGAATAAGCACTATCTGTTGGCCAATTACTTTGGCTTGGACCAAGATTCCTGAAGAATTATGGGAGGATTATTACAAACCAGTGACATGTGGTACAGTCATGGTCCCTGAAGATTGAACAGTGGCTGTTCTGTTATCCAGTCGTAACAAAGTTTTGGGTAATTTTATGCTTGACGTTCTTTTACAGTCAGAGGGATCATGTGTATTTTCTATTGTGTGGAATGCTGGGATATAAGAGCTGGAACAGAATGTTCTTTTATTTTGTTTTGGGGGTTTAAAGTCTGTAGTTTCAGTGTTCAAATAACCATAATGAACATTTCATCCTTTTTTTTCTGACATATATCAATTATGTCTGTGAATGCAACTTGAAATATTTGTATTTGTTAAGCACATAAAGTCAAAATAATGTCACCTGGTATTATTTATTACTTTACAATCTAGATGGAGCGGTACTTGGTACGGTCATGAACATTGCTGAACGTCTATTTTAAGTTTGTTAACTTACTGTGAGCTTTAAATATTCTGCTGTACCAACATTCAGTTCAGACATCTTGAACATTAAGCTTAAGGAAGCAAGTTTTTTTTCATTTAGCTAAGATATGTTTCTGTAAATTCTGTTTCAGAGGTGCTACTGTTTTGATTTTGCCCATGGTGTGCACATTTTAAAATTTAGTTTTAAAATGTGGGTTTTAACACCCTTCTAGGATTTCCTGTGAAACTAATGTATATTTCTTTTTTTGCATTTTTACAATGAGCAGTTTATTATCATTTGATTCTGAAAAAAAGACATAATTTATTTAACTAATTATGCAAGGTTAAAGGTTATGCAATTATTGCCTAGTGCAGGTATGTTCAAAGTGCAGTCAGTGGACCAAATGATCCATTTGATGTGGCCTGCAAACACTTAAAAAAAAAAAATAACTTTTAAATATTTCTTGTTGACACTGTTGGAATACATACATGTTAGAATACATGCACCCACAAAGGCTGATAAAAGTCTTGTAGCCAGACTTAAAAAGTCATGTCTCACTGATTCTGGTGCATCATTGCAGTGAACGCTGTTAGCAGAACAGTAAGTAAGATATATTCAAGTTTTAATGTTTTCCAAATGAAGCTGAGAAATTATTTTCCAACTTTGTTTTCATTTGGAGACAGTTCCTCTTATGATTAGCCCTGTTTGGCCTGCTTTTGAGTTCTGTCTATAGCCACTGATATTGCAAAATAATCTTCATCCTGACACAAAAACAAACATCCAAAATGATTCACAGTCTTTGGGTTGCAGGAGTTGAAAATATAAATCACACAGGTGCTGCATTTTGAAGACCTGAGATACAGTTTGACACAGATTTACAATAACTGTATATATGATCTTTAATATTTTTTTCTTCCTTTGCATTTGTTTATTTTTTTTTACTTAAAACCCAATTGTATTTTTTTTACCTCTAAATTTATCTTTCTAAAAATGAAAGCTGTATTAGCATCCTGGAAGAAGAATATGACCGTCAAATATTAAAATCAGAGTAATTTTAGCAAAGCTAAATATACGTTTAAAATAGTTTACATTTGCAATGATAATGAATAATAAATGTCTGAAAAATCCAACCTAAAACATGTTCACTTGGGTAATTCTGCTTGCAAAAAGGTTGTATACCCTTCAATTAGCTTAAACTTATTAGTTTACCAATTTGTCATATTAAAAAAAAAATTTAAAAAAACAGCCCAAAAAAAAGTAAATTCTTTTGATCCCTCAATGATTAAGAAGTCCCCAATCATATGTAATTATATAGGGATAAACTGTCATTTTTAAGCTCATAACCTAAACAAAATAGGATAATGATACTGACTTATCTCAAGGAAACAAAAGGCAGATTTCATAAATGATTAAATAAATTACCTGTTGTAAAATTGAACTCTCATTGTTCCGTTGACATGTGAAGATAATCGACCTGTGAGACGTGTAAAACAGTCATTAAGATGTAATTGAAGGCATCACCATTCTTATCTTTTCTAATGAGAAACACTTTTCAACAGCTGATGTTTGTGGCGAGCTGCTAAAAAAAGAGCAGACCTCTGAGTGAGCGGCCCATCACTGCGGTACTTTGCACGCTGTGTTCATCTGTACAAAGATGCCAAAGCGGTGTAATTAAATCTTATCTGCATAAAAGAAATGTTACAGTAGTTGCACATGGCAAGGACGCTAACCGCTAATTACAAAGCTGCAATTTAGTGTGTGAATGCAAAATGATCATTTTGACTGCCCCCCCTGTTTAGGCAACCAATCAACTTGTCAACATAGCAGCCATAATCAGAGTCTGATGAGAAGAAGAGCAGCGGGGACGGAACTCAGCTTGTTAAAATGTTTTAATAAAAACAAAGAGGGGGAGAGCTCCAGTCAAGAGCATGACTGTCACATCTCATGCTGCATGTTCTTCCACTTCCACTCAGTTGAAGGAGCTTTCCGTGCAAAGCAGCTCAAAGTAAACATATGGCGGTACAGTATGCGGAATCGGTCTCCAAGGTACCATGATGAAAAATGTATTAAACCAACTGTCCTCCAAATTTATCAAAATCACAGTAGTTTGTGCTTTAAAGTGATTTTTCACTCCTTGCCTAAAGCCTTTTGAATATTTTTACTCAAAACCAACAAGTACCTATTGAACAGAAAGGAAAATGAAGTGCTCTCATCTCGTGCAAAGGTGCAGCAAGGGACATTCGGCTGCATCTGCAGGCATCTTCTGATGTTTATTCTCTTCTTCCTGCATTTTCCTCCCCTGCTGTCCAATTCCTTTTAAACAACTCTCCCCTGTGTCTGCTTTTCCATCCCAGTCCTCTTGTCCTCTTCCTACACTTTCTCCGCTGCTTATCTCAGTTCTTGTTTTGTTCTAGAAACTCCTATGCATGTCACGGGATCGTTTATTTTTTGGCTCTGATCTGATCCATAGGCTATAGTCGTGGGACTAAAAGGCATAGTCTTGCACTGATAAACAGGGAAACAAGGGAAACAGTTTTGAGAAGAGTGGAAGGATAATTATTTAGAGTTGATGTGATAGAAGCAATTCCTAATGGACTACAGAAATGAGGATGATCGTGAATTCCTCACCAGGGGCAAGTGTCACTTCAATATTTTTGATGTCACATATTTTAAAGACCCGCTCCGATGAAAATTGTGTTTATGGTGTTTTTATCATGTTCTTGTGGCAATTAGTTGATGATAGAATGCATTTATTGAGAAGATTAAGCTGGAATTGGCATTTCTGAGTATTTTTTTTATTCAAATAGTTGTAAACCAGGAACAGACAAAAAAAAAAAACATTTAAAAAAGAGCTTATTTGGGACGTATAAAATATACTGGACAGGCCACAAGCTCCCTGATCCACTCCATTCTGATGCATCCACTTGGAAAAGTAGATCCATGTACTTCTTCATTTTTCTAGTCTGCATTGGCTTCTGGCTCCAAACTGTATGGCTGGATAGTTCCAATATTGCTCATTTTTGTTACACCAGTAATGTTAGGGTGGGGGTGTGAGGGGCTGTAAGCTAGTGGGAGAGCGTGTAAAAAGAGATCTCTCAGCAACAGGGAAGGGAAGAGGGGGGTGGGGTTGGGCTTCACCAAAGGTCCCGCCCCCAACCCAGCGAATTTCTAATGAACTACTGTCACTCTGCATAAACTATGGTTGTGTCCAAATTCCTTACCTAGTGCAATAACAAGTGTGTTTGTCATTTTGTGGGGCTGTCCAAATCCACAATTCTAAAATCAAGTGCCCTAGAAATTTCCCAGAAGTCTCTTCTAAAAATTTAGTGTGCGCTGATGCTCACGAGATTGGCGAATATAGACTACAATGCATTCCTTTTACTTATTTATTTATTTATTGATTTGGTTTATTTCAAGCATTGTTTGGAGACAATACAATAACAAAATCATTCCAGAAATGATTAAGCAAAAACAAAGACGCACTTAAATCACATTTGGTAAATGAAATAAAGTGGCTTTTAACTAAAGTCAAGTAGAGCTTAATTTATTGCTTGAAAAGGAGGGGGAACATATATAATCCCACCCCTACTGAGTTATTTCATTTTATAGTTATGCGTAGTTTTCATAATCCGGTTCTGATCAGATCAAGAACTGGATAGTCCTGTTCTATATCATTGTTTAGTAGTTGGGAAGTAGGAGGGAGCACAGACATACCCCATGTCCTAGAAAACGACACAGGTTTTTCGATTTTGGCAAACAAAACGCATAATTAAAAAAACACTGGGAATGCTGTAAATAGATCAGATGATGATTGGAGTGGAACTTTTAGTAAAACAACAAGAAAGTACAAATATAATAGGCTCTTGTCAATGATATGGTCTCACACAGGATACAAGTCTGTTCTGTTACTAATCTTCTTAAATATTAAAAAACCATTTAGCCTACGCTGCTGAACGATCTCTGAGGTCTTTTTCTTGAAAACATTGTAGTTTTCAGCTTTTCTACTTATCTAAAATATTTAAATATTTATGAGTCTCTTTGTGGCATATTGTTAGGATCTCAACTTAAGAACTTTAAAACTAGATCAGTTTTCCCATGAAATAAATACTTTTTGACTAGTTTTCTACTTTATTTTTTAGACATTATTCCAGAATTTTGATAAGTTATCAATTACTTTAACATTTGTGTTAATTGTTTGGTTTCCAAACACCACTATCCAAGCTCTGAAAAAAAATAAAACAGAAAGGAGGCATTTGAAGACTACATATGTTGAAAATGACTCTATATGAGGGGCAAATCAAAATCCCATGTATGGCATCTAGGGCTACTATAATTGCTTCACACTGCTTGGCAGTATTTTAAGCCACAACTTGCTCTCTTGCAGCATGATGGTGTGATTGGAGATTGTGTGCAGCATTTGTAGCAGACAGGACTGGAAACGGGAGCCGAAGCAGCTAGAGCTGCACCCTGCTGACGCATATTCAAAACAAAGCGATCAAATATCCCCAGGTGATGGTGACAGAGTTAACATTTCACAGTGAGAGAAATTCTCAACGTTTGCATTCCGCAGTTCAAAGACAAAACATCTTTCCGTCAAACTCAGGCAGTGTCACGATCTGTCCCTGCTTTTGGCACGACATGCAGCATCCTGCTGCTGTGCTATTCTGCCACCCCACAGCGAAACAAACACTTTTACTCAAACAACAAATTCTATTCTTAATTGCCTGGATGTCCTGAATTTTAAGGAAACTTTAGGAACTATGTATCTCAATGCTAACTTGAAATCATTTCTGAGCTGCTGTGCAAACACAAATTTGTTCATGACTTATTATGTATAATAAAATAATAGTATATTAATATAGTTTTCTTATAATAGTTTGAAATAAGAACACATTTCCTTTCTGAAGAGCACACTACCCCACATAAAATGTGAGATGAAAAATAAACTTTGGATGTTAGTACTTTTTCTATGCACAACTGCACTGATCTGGTTAAGCTTTTTAAAATTAAAGTATAAAAAGTAAAATAACATAACAACAAAAATCAAACTTTATCGGGTGTGATATTTTCTGACAGTCAGCGTTCGTTGGAAGCTCCCACAGGAAGTTAAATCCATTCAAGGACAGACCTTTGCGTTCATATATTTTATGTGTCTAATTTAAGTCTAACTCGTTCAAAGCTATCTCAAAACCAGAAATATAAAAGTGCTCATACTGTTTTTCCTCTCTGCTTGTCATCTTTATTTAGTTTTTTTTTTCAAGTTAAACTCCTGCTGTCCTCAAGTGAAGACTGTTTTTTTTGTTTCTACCTGAAGGGAATAAGATAATAAGTTCAAACATTGCACCTTTTTAATTCTTGCATGTAATGATTTTTTTGTTGTTGCTGTTTTTAAAGACATAATTTAATGTAATGTGTTTATTTTTAAACCATGATCCATATTTTTGAGAGCCTGTTTATTTAAACTTTTTTTCCAAAAGGTTTCTTGTATCACTTTTTTTAATGAGGAGTTTTACTTTTTATTGAAAGATATGCTGTTTTTCCACAAAAAAAAAAAAAAAAAACAACATACTTTTTCTTTTACCTTGTATTAGCCCAGAGTTCTGGTTTGTCCCTGCTGAATAAATTTCCTGCCTTCAGCCCGGTTTCTTCCCATGGCTATAAGCTCACTGAACCATATAGACAAAGAACAAAAGTTACATGTTTTTTTCTGCTGGCCTGAAGTGGGAGCAATCAACTTTAATCCTTTAACACCTAAAATATGCAATAATAATGACCCGTTTTTTCACGTCAGTGACAGCACAATAGACCAAGGTCTTCCAGAAATTTCTAGAGACATCGTTGGGTAATTTGACCCCTGAGCTGTGCTGGAAGAATATGCTCCATCAAGATGGGATGTTAGTTTTATTCTATCCTATGGGATTTGAACTCCCCTACATCCTGTTTCTCTGTGTCTATTTTATGTAACTCGAAGAACGTAAGAACTCGGTCAGTGGAAGAGCCAAGAGGCAGAAATATAATACTGTCCTCCACCTGACCCCTGAAACCCCTGACACTTTATTTTAGCAAAATCTTGTGGTTTGTTTGAATTAATTTTGCAATAAATTAGTTTACACTTATCAGTTTTATTCAAGCTGTTTTTTTTTTAAATTGTTGGTAACTAAGCGCTGATTTGAGTGCTGTGGACAGAAAATTAGCAGATGCACGTTCACGCTGTTTTTTATCTGCGAAGTCTTCAGCTCCAGCGTGAGACAAAGTTAATCCGAAAGCACTTGAATTTGAAATGCAGCCAGACTCTCAACTAATCTTGAGCCAAATTGCGCTTCGAGGTCTGCCCTGATGTCCTGCTATGTAACGCACACACAGAATTTAAATGAACCAACTATTAGCCCAGCTACACACCCTTTGGGGAGGAAGACACACTGTTATTCTGACGCTGAAAAGCAGCGATAAACATGATTTTTTACTTCTATTATCGGATTCTTTACTTGCAGTCAGACGTCATATGTGGATTTTAAAAAGCTCAGTGGCTCCAAATGAGCTTACTTTTCCTTCTTTTCATAGTAAGAGTCCCTGTTGTTTATATTTTATCAATTATATATCTAAAAACTGAGAAACATCACACAAACTCACAAATAACTCAAGGGAGTGTTATAAAGCGTGTTTTGTTTTTCCTAAAAAACAGGAAATGAGCGGACACCGTTTTTGTGTGCAAGCGTTTAAGGGGGAGCGTGTGAACTTCCGGATAGCAGCTTCTAAATCCAGATCCCTCATGGATCTCCAATTCAGGAATAATTGAATTATTTTTCTTCCTGACAGTTTCCTCACAGTCTGCAGAACACAGGCTTCCAAAAAAAGAAACGTTTTGTGACACAACTTATCTGTTTAAGGATGTCATTACAAGGCTCATGTCTACAAAAAAAAATTGTCTTTTAAAAAGGCATTGATGCTAATGCTTGACTGCCCATCAAACCAGCCGTATTTTTTATACTTACACTACCAAAAGTATTCACTTACCTGCCTTGACTCACATATGAACTATGGGATGAAGTGCCATCCCATTTCTAACCCATAGAGTTCAATATGATGTTGGTCCACCTATTACAGCTTCAACTCTGCTGGGAAGTCTGTCCACAAGGTTAAGGAGTGTGTTTATAGGAATTTTTGTCCATTCTTCCAAAAGTACATTGGTGAGGTCACACACTGATGTTGGTCGATACGGCCTGGCTCTCAGTCTCTGCTCTAATTCATCCCAAAGGTGTTCTGTCAGGTTCAGGTCGGGACTCTGCCCAGTCATTTGGTCCAGTGCTGCATAGGGGCATCTAAAAAAATTACAACTTGCCCAGAATCGAGCTGCCAGGGAGGCTCTTGGACCAATGTGAATGAAATGCACACCACTTTAGGTTTGATGAGAGAACAAGACAAATTTCAGCTAAGTCTTCTGTGCTTAATGAGCAACGCTATCTTTAAAAAATGCCCATAATTTTTGGTAAAATATTATGCAGTGGGTATTGTCACCAATACCAAACTCGTCCGGTCAGCCCAGGTGATTTCCTTTTTCAAGATCCAATTATAGGAGAAAAACAGTTCTATTTAGATCTTTTGTTGCATGGAATCAACTTTCTGGGAGAACAATGCTTATTAATAAAAACAAATATCATTTCAAGAAGATTTTAAAACCAATTTACAATAACTAATGATTTGTTGTAATGAAATGTACTTTTTTTTAAATAAAAAAAAGTAAATAAAATGTTTATAAGAAATATTTCAGGGGCAATCAGGTTAAAATGGGCAGTCAGGTTAAAATGAGCTACCAATTTGAGTTCTTTAACAGTTATACTATGCTTGACATGCATGCTTGACAAGTTATTATGGTTGCTCTGGTGGGCTGGTAAAAGCTTTATAGTAAGACTGCAGTTTTTGTAGACTTTTTAGATTTTATATTTAACATAGAATTTAATTTTTAGTTCTGACTTTTATATATTTTTTAAAGACCTTGGGTGCATCATTCGTTGTGCATACAATGATAATAACAGAAATGCAGATTTGAAATATTTTATAATGGAATGAATGCTTTATTTAAACTCAGTTTTTAAAGCTTTTATTTAGAAATATTTCTTATCCCCCCACCTTACTTATGATCTTTATGCCCACGTCATGGTTATATGGGCACTTAATTTATTTCTGCTAAACTTAGTTCAGGAATTTTTTCTTTATCTCTTGTAAACAAGTCCAATGACTTTCCTTTTTCCTTAGAGAAGTCCCGAAGTGCACGGGGGGAAATATGTTGTTCCTATGACAGAGATAAACATCAGTGCGCTGAAAGGGGGCTGGAGGAAATAAAGAAGAAAAAAAAATAAAGCAATGCACAATTAAATTTTTTTTTTTTTCAAAGTTTCCATTCTTGTTTGCCATGTTTTTAAAGTCTGCAGTTGTTCGTCATCATTGAACCTTTGTGGCTTTTTGTTTTGTTTTGATTTTTGTTGGAATATTTCATCTTTTAAACACAATTCATCAATTCATTCAGTTGCTTTGCTTTGGAGAAATCGTTTTACCTTCAGCTGTCCTTATCAGATTTAGTCTGGCAAGATGAATGGGGCACTTTTCAAACAAAAGCATGCTGTTTTTCATGAAGTCTTTTGTTTTTGAACTCTTGAAATTATGGTCAAAATATAAAGATAGTCTTCAAAAATATATACTTTTCACATAAAAAAGATGTTTTGTACATAAGAGGAGTTTTCTAACAAAAAGATTAAAGATGTGAGAAACACAAAGACATGCAGGAAGTCCAAACAGAAGCTAAAATGAATATGTTTGAAGATTTGGAGGTTTACTTTAACAGAATGGAAAAGAAATACTAAGTCCTATCTTATGGAGCAGTTTCTGGCGATTTCATTATTTTTTGTCAAAGGTTATGTCTTTAAAAAAAAAAAAAACATGTCAAACTGTTTTCTTTTGTATTACACTCCCACTCTCATCATCTCATCACATTTGGTTAGCTGCCTTGAGCAGACTTGAATTGTTTCCTTTTGGATTTTTCTCAGTGCGTCAGAGTTAGGGTCCTGCTGGAATTGTAAGCTTCCAGGAAGGCATATACATCCTTGATGGTGCTTGTTTTAGCTCAGTGACTGTACCCACCAACAGTTACAGGGGCAATAAGACTCCCATATTGTTAAAATGAAAGGTGAATTTAGTCCCTTCTGGCTGGGGCTTGATTGAACACTTTCAGATGGAGAGGTTATATGTGTTTGTACAAAGTGGTAGCGGCTTGCATAATTAGCATAATTGCGCATGGCGTTGCAACATAAGCTGGCACGGTTTTTTTTTTTTGATCAGCCACATTATTGTGATAAACTTGTGGCTCAGCACAGACCCACAATCTGTTACAGAATTTAAAAACAACGACAAAATTCCAAATTTGTTGCAGTTCCTCAAATGGCCACTGGAGGCTGGGTTCAAAAGGGGAGTATTTACTATTATCCCAGCAATTTCAGGGCAAAGGCGGGTACACTCTGTTCTATTTCTTATTAATGACATGTTTTAAACTTTTCAAAGAAGCTATTTGGATTTTATTAGAACTTACATGTGTGTAGAATAGGGGAAATACTTTGCATTATAATACTAAATTGGGAGGTTTTTTTTTTAAAGATTAAAAATGATCTCCCAGAGATCAATAGAATATATTTTGCTATAGCTAGTTATTTAGTAAAATTAATTTTTAATTTCCCTTTTCAAATTTAGATACGTTTTCTCTCTGCGACAAAAAGTAAAATAAAAAAAATTAAGAGAAAAGTGCATTACTTGTTCCTGAAATGTTTTCAAGTAAAGTACACACTCAAAATTATACTTGTATTAGCTTCTTTGTAGCTATCTGCCAATTAATATGCTAATAGTTGAAAGTAATCTTAGTACAAACTGTGGTTATCATTTGAGATGAACTAAAAACAAATGATTTGCCAAATAATATAAGCAAAATGAATAGGACTTGTCTAGCTACTGCAGCACAGTAACATTCTAACACAAAAGAAGTTCTGTTATTTTGTTTTGATATGAGAAACATTTTATGGTTGGTTAAAATTGAATCAGTATAAATTAGCAGTCAAAGTGTCTCTTGTATTGCAGAGAACACTCTTCCAGACTTGTCAAAGTTGCATATATTGACTTCAGAAGCAGATTTTGAACTCTATATGAATCCATACATCTTTTTATAATGACAATATCATTTAATTATTCCCTTAGAAACTCTGTTTTTGTTGTATATTAGTTCAGAGTGATCAAAACATTCCATTTACTGCATTGCATATCGCTTTACGCAGCAGTCTGTGTCACACTAGCCTTATGAGGATGGAGACTGTAGATTGAACAAAAGTTTATATAATGTTTTAAATTCAGAAGGTCGAGTCACTCTGACTGTTTCTCTGAAAATGGAGATACGAGTCCTCTATTACACTCATTGAACTAAGGCGTTTATATAATGTGCAAGAACAGAACAATTAGTTTGTTATCCTGCACTAAGAAGAACAAAGACATTTTAGAAATACATATACTGTTTTAAACTGCAGTGCAAGGTGCATATGCCTACCTCAGTTTTTTTTAAGTAAAGTAAAAAGACACATAGAAATACAGTAACAGCACTATGATGATAAAACCCGTTTTTTTTTAAAAATGATGGAGAAGGATCACACATTTTAAGCAGATAACAACATGATTCAAGTTGGATCAAGCTACCATCATGTCAGTTATGCAGTTCCACATAAAAAACTGCTTTCCAAATCAACCACTTTGAAATTTCAACTGATGGTTAAATAGGGCTGGCACCGCAGATAAAAATATTGTATCTATGTGCAAACTGACCATGAGAACACTAAAACTGGGGGTGGAAGATAAAAAAAAAAGACTTTTTTTCTTTTGCAGAACAAACGTCTCTTATCCTGCACAGTTTGAAGTGGATTTTTAAAGTACCTTCTGCACTGACTAATTGTAATCATAGTATTTTATAGACCTAATAGCCTGTATTTTTCTCCATGTTTTAGATGGGAAGGTGGAGGTGACAAAGGAGAACCTGAAGCTCTGCACCATGGGGCCGGGAAAGGTGTTTGGAGAGCTGGCTATTCTCTACAACTGCACCAGGACAGCCACTGTCAAGAGTGAGTTTTTGCAGACACGTGTAAAATTTCCACATAAATCTGTGCTAGATATGTCCATTCGCTGCCCAGGTGACAAGCTCCCATGCAACCCGTTGAAACCTGCTGGCTACGTGTGAAAGATCAGGGTCTTTTGGGATCATGTTGTCACATGTGGAATAGTTTTACGGGACACCGTGTTAGCATTGTATGTGACCTGTGATCTAACACCACCCATCACAAGTGTGTGTTTTTACAACACTTTAGTTAAGTGTCTTGGCAAGACCCCCCAGTAAGCTGAATTTCAAGGTTTACTGCATCAGCTCTGTCATGTGTTAAAGCTTTGGCTTTGAAGGATGCACAGTGTGTGAGTAGGTGGTCTCTCAGCCAGCTATTTGAATAGTCAGCCTGACAAAGTCAAGAGAGGAAACTGAGGAAGGACAAAGCAGATGGTGGTTTACACACATGTGAGAGCTACTTAGATCATGTGTCAGGATGAAAAAGTGTGTTTTGGTGCGTCAGGAAATGGGAACTAGTTTAAAAATGTGTCTTTTAGTAGAATAATAAAAAGACAAATGATGACATGGTGTTCGGTCTGGTGGATGTAAGATTTTTGGCTGTTCAAATGATGAAAAATGAATGTAGGTGGGAATCTGGAGTAGGCTTGAAGAAAAAGACATGGTGTACCATTGTTTCTGTATCATCTGCTGAGACATTTCCATATGTTTGGTATCTCTGCTTGGGAAGAAAATCAATACATGACCCAGATATCCACAGATGTGCAAAAGCGCAATAGTTCCCTTGGGCGCAAATACAAGGGCGAGTTGAAGTGTGAAGGAAGCAGGTCCGACAACTGTGTGACTGTAAGGTTCTGCTCTCTATGTTGACCGCTCTGAAGCCCTATGATCTCCTTCCACAAACCAGCCAAACTGATGGGACTTCCAGCTCTTGTTTCTATGGCAACAACTAACCACAGGGAAATGAGCCAACTCTTACGGGATAAATTATTCTCTTTCCCACTGGCGACTGAGCGTCTGTCTTTTTTCTTTTGTGTATTAGTTTGCTTGCCTCCAACCCATGTTCTTGTGGATACTTACATCAGAGCTGTGTAATAAAAACACATGGATGGAACAAATGATGTAATTGTCTACATGGTCACAAGTGTGTTTACAGCATAGTGGGGTCTTTTGCACTGTCTCTGAGGATGACTGCCTCCGCTTTAATTCGTGTCGACTGTACAGAGGATTTCAGTTGCCATCATGGCTATTAGAGGTGAGGTCTCTAATGGAAAGGATGCAGCCACTAGTGTGTACTGAGGTTTAACTTCCAATCAAGCGGTTTAATTTAATATGTGCCTTCAGCTTTATAGCAGGATACATCCTCAGAGGGATTTTAATTACATTCCTTGGTATCCTAAGTGACACGCATGAGTTATTACATCTTTCAAACTAAGATCGGAGACCCTTTGATGTCAACTTGTCAAGACGTTTAGTCTTAAACTATGTCCCCACCTCCATCCTTTGACCAAAAACACCATTAACAACCTAGTGAAAAGAAGCTGAGATTGTTACAAAGAAAAAGTATGCGTCCAAGTCTCTAAAGGACCCAATAATGAGTTGTTCTTGCAGTAATGGGTAAAAAATGTAATTTCTGGTTTGTGGTGAACCAACAAGTATTTGATGTAAATTTAGCACCTTATTAAGCTCTTATCCTCAAGCAAGGATGTTTTTCCTCTTTGGTTTTTCCTGTAGCTTGTATTTTATTTATAAAAAATAAGAGATATCCAGCAATAATAGCTAAGAGTTTCAGGCTCAATAAAACTCATGCCAGCGACTTGTTGTCATATATCAAAATGGGAGACTATGAAAAACACAAGCAGTGGCATAATAGTGTGATTAATAACAGCGCAAAATACCTGAAATGATCAAAATCACCAGTATGTTTACAGATAAATAATAAAAATACATCCAAAGGATGGATTTGCCAGGTATTTAAAATAGTTTTAGTTTTAACGTCTGCATGGGTACTGAAGTTAAAAACGCTTCACTTTGGATGCTTTGCAAATGGGTGTTGTCTCTTCCAGCTTTGGTGTAATTGAGCGCAGCTATGTAGACAAATTATAGAGATTAGACCAAATTGTTCATTCATTAAGTTAAAGAACTCAAAGCGATTCTTACATTTTCGTGAATGCACATTCCTCTGGGACAGAGAGTATTGAGAAAATGACATTCCTGCAATCTCTCTTTTATCCTGTGAGGGCACTCTCTTGTTGTCTCCCAAAACACATAGATCCTCCAAAGTAAGTTACATGTCAAGAAGCACTTACTCCTTGTGCAGAGCCCCAGGCAACCTCATCCAATCAATATGTTATGTTTAGTTTCCAGAAACAGACACTTAAGTGAGGAGCTATGGCTTTATTTGGGGATAGCCAGATTTGGCTAATGAGTTAAGGTTTATGTTTGACACAAGATTTCCCTTAAATAAAACCCATCTGCATCAAATCCATACCAGCTCATTTTTGTGTGACAACAGTTGTGAAGATGCTGGCCAGGGAAATGTGAGACAAAACAGGAAGATGATGAAAGCACAGCAATGAAAGAAAAACGAGGGAGGCACCTCTGGGGACTGTAGACAAAATAAAAACAATTTTGTCCGCAGACGAGAGAGGAGGATAGTGACATTTTGGTAGAGAAAAAAAAAAAAAAATCTTCCAGCATCAAAATGTCAATGTATATTGAAGACCTAGACAGCCTGTTAGAATAGCATGGCACTGCATAAAACAGTGCAGAAATGGGAAATGAAAAATTCATTGCGTTACATGAAAATGGCAGAAAAACGATATTGTCACATCGATGCTGTGATTTTATGAAGACCCATTATTTGGATTTTATTAGACAGTCATACGCTTCAAAATCACAACTCAATAACAGAACAAGGATATCACCACACTGGAGATACTGCAACAAATTTGGTTTGACATATTTGCCTGGAAAGTGCCTCCAGCAGATAAATGCTTCATTGATTGCTTGGCGTTGAGATGGTTTGTAGAAGGGTAGTGGGTTGCATTCAGTTTTATACAAATATGGGTCAATATGCAGCAGAATATGTGATGTTTTTGCAGCATAAAAAAAAAGGCCACAGCGGATTTAAAAAAAATAAAAACTTGAAATCAAAGTCAGCTTACCTCAAATCAGACATTATTTAAGACATTTTGCTTTTTTGTTTTTCTGCAATTTTAAAGGTCATTTCAACGGTATGACACAAATAGGTCTGAAAACGCCATTTAACAATCTTTAGGGAATATTCCCTACTGGCTTCTAGCAATGTCCACACCTTAATTTTGACTCACCTGCCTAAATCTTTTGCTCCTATGTGCACCTAAATCCATATAGAGTTAATCTTGGAGCAAACTGCTTTGGTAAGCATTGTGTTTTCAAACCATTCTGTGTGTTAAAATCAAGGAAGCAGAGAGGGACAATCAGGCCTGCATCACAACAAATCAAGCCCTTGTCATCTTAGCGAATAGCGGCGGTTTGTGCTACATCATGCATGCCAGAGATAACAACACTTCACTTCTGCAACACGTGAAACGTCAAAACACTGCACAGGCAGTAAAAAAGAAAAAAAAAAAATTGTGTAGCCAGACTGTGTCTTAATGATTGTCAGGAATCTGGGCGGCTTTATTTCAGAGGAATTTCCGTCTCTGCTGCCACTACTAACATAATAGGAGAGACTGATTGTCTGCTAGCTCCATCTGAATTAGAGTGATGCAAAAAGCTGATGTCAGTCATCTTTGACGAAAAGCAGAGCTGAGTAAGGATCATATTTCAAGCACATGAAGGCTTTTACGTCTGAATGGATTATAAGGGCTTGTAAAGGATCAAAATTTGATGAATTGGGGAGAATTTAAAGCCACAGTCAGGTGAGCTGTAGGCAGGGAGAGTTAAAAAAGAAAAGGGACGACTAATGCACTGCTGGGGATCTCCCAGCAGAGGATATCCATTTGCACACACATGCTGAATGCCTGTGAGTCTGCATTATTCACCATGGCTTATAATAGCCCACACTGGTATTCATAGATATTTCAGTCAGAATTGACAAACAGTTTTTTCTAATATAATTTAGAACTCACAATAATCGTCTTTGCTTTATAATTGTATTTAGAAAAAGCTACATAACAGTTTGGGCAGATTTCAGGCGATTAATTCATGATTAAAAAGAAAAAGGACTAAATGACCCAATTTCGTCTAGATGCTACAGTAATCACTGGTCAAATCAAAGATGGCGTTAATTGTGGTGTTATCAGTTTGAGTTATTTCACACATCCACAAAGTAGCGAAGATATTCATTGTTTTGACAGTTTCTTTTCTGCCCAGCAGTTTCCACTACTTTATCTCTGGCACAATTTCAGCCAAGAGGCAAGACTCAGTTTTGCTTGTCAAGTTTCTTGACTGTACTTCAGATTCCCAGAGGAGTGGAATGTACCCAAGCAGACACTTCCACAGAGCCCTTGGGAAAACTGTAAACATGCTGAGATTTTGATAGCGCTTATTTATTAATACTCTTTTCAAGCATCTCATAGTATGACATTAACCAAAAATAACCACAGAGAGGTCAAGGAAAATCTAAAATTTACAGTTAAAACTTAAGGTTTAACTTTGTTTCTCGTTACGGTATGTTACGGTATGTTACGGTCTGTCTTTCAGTTGTGCTGTACACTCCAAACACGTATGTATGTTTGCAGTGATGAAGCATAAGGTTCAGTTTGGACCAAGCTTGGACCATTTTCAAGATGACACGTGTGGCTTCACGCTGTAACTTCTACGTAAAAAAATGTACATTTATGCGAAAAAGACATGAAAGAAATCATACAGAAAAAGATTGTAAGATGCCATATTTGAAGGAAAGTCTATTTCTTATTTAACAGGAGTATGTATCAATGTTGTTTGAAGAACTGGAAGATAAAATGATTGCACACACAATCCCATACATTTGGTGATATATCTCAGTAAAACTAAATTTTTTCTTTTAAAAATTCTGTTTCAGATACAATCCATAACGAAACAGGATACTGGCATGTAATAAGCTAATTCTATAGTCTGAAGATATTAAATACAATTAGAATTGAAAAAGTAAATTCAAACAAACTACGGGATCAGGGAAAAATATTATTGGTTTATCCTCTGATTAATCAGTCTTTACCTATTTTCACTTAATCAAAGCTACAACAGCTTTACATGTAAAAGAGTCACTATTGTTTTTTTGTCTCTGCTTTTTGCATTTTGTTTTTACAAAGCATTAAAACAAGAAAATGCAGTCACATTTGTTGTGAAAAATATTTGACATTACTGGTCAGATATTTCTTTTTTCAGTAATTTGATAAATTATATTTCCATGTATGTAAAAAAATATTATTTTTAAATTTGCAATTGTTCTTATACCGATCTTCAACTAAATATTACTCAAAACTACAAAAACAACATGCTCTGTAAAACAAATTTCTGACCACACTATCTGGTTATAGATATAGCCACGAGGGAATGTTGCCACGATGGGGCCCACACTAGGGTATCATTGTGCCAGTCCCAAGCCCATATAAATACAGAGGGCTTGGTCAGGAAGGGCATCTAACTTAAAATCTTTGCCAAGCCAAGTATGTGAATGAGACCTATAAATAAAGTCAAAGAGGCCAGGCTGAGATGGTTCGGACAGTGAGAGACAGTGAATATATTGGTAGAAAGACGCCAAGGCAAGAGGTCTAGAGGAAGACCAAAGAGGACGATTATGGATGCAGTGAAAGAAGACATGAAGGCAGCTAGTGTTAGAGGAGAGGATGCAGAAGACAGGGTTAGATGGAGGAAGCTGATTCGCTGTGGTGACCCCTGAAAGTAAAGCTGGGAAAGGGAAAAGAAGACTTTCTGATTAGAGATCTTTTGCCTCCATTTTTTAAAGGTATTATTTAGTTCAATTTGAAAAGGTATCAACTTAAGTTAAGTTATGTTAAGTTATATCTGAATATAAAGTTTCATACATCTAATACTAAAATCATTTTACCTAAAAAATATCTTTATTACAAATATCTCTTTCAAGACTCCTATTGATTTTAACAATTTGGAGAAGTTGAAATCACCTGCTTTTCACTGCTGACAAAATTATCTATTTATCTTACAAGGACATGGGAACAATGACCCATGCTTTTAGCACCTCTTAGGCAGCCGTCTTTCACTCACTAGCAGAACTAAGGTTGTCTTGGTTCATAGATACAAATCCAACAGTTACAAGAAAAGACAGAGGACTCATATTTGTTGCTCTTAACATCACAATGTCAACGGTTGCCGACCTTTGAGTCCCAGTACAGCACTGGACTGGGTTATGAAAGATTTGAAAAAAAAAAAAAACTAAAAAAACACACTCAATATAGAACTACTACAAATTACCAAGTGTTGTAAATATCTACAGCATTAAAAACTCAAGAAATCTGTAAAAAGTACTCTTTTTTTTCAGCACCAGGTTGAAAGGTTGACCTGTTAAAAAGGAAACATGAATGATAAAAGGTTGGGCCAACGTGACAGGGCCAACTAAACAATAGTGGATACAAATGCAGGATTGGATTTTGACAAACACACCAAAAACTCCCCCCAAGAATTGCAAACATGCCAGTTAAACTGAATAGAAGCAAGTTACTGCATGCCCCTTGAATGTTTGGCAGAAATGTATGTAAAAGTAGTTTTACAGGAAAGTATCAGTTCAGCCTGCTGGTGTG
Source organism: Oryzias curvinotus (assembly GCA_023969325.1). Classification (NCBI taxonomy): domain Eukaryota; kingdom Metazoa; phylum Chordata; class Actinopteri; order Beloniformes; family Adrianichthyidae; genus Oryzias; species Oryzias curvinotus. Next base: position 10,702,762 of record CM043720.1, on the reverse strand, counting down.
TGTACTGGAACCTTTGGAGGGTCTCGCAGACAAATCCCACCGTCTGGCTTCAACATATAGTGAAAAATGCCCTTCACACCTCATAAACTGACACACCAGTGAACACCCGCTTGCTGCATTATCTTCAAGGCCTGTGACACCCAGATATAGCAACTAGGTGTACTTAATGGTGGAGAAGGAGACTGTTTCCCAAGAGCTCCTGTAGAAATAACTGAAGCCACGGGGCTTTTGAGAAACACCACTCAAGCATTTATGCATCAGCTTTTAAATGCACGCCTTTTGCCTGAGTTCCAAAAAAAGCGTAGAATTTGCTCTGGCACTTTGGATTGTGTTAACATTTTGTGGTTGTCTCATTCAACCTCAAACAGTAAGTGGATAAAATGTATCTGCAAAAGCCACATCACAGTCTGTTCAGCCACACTGTTTTTATTTGACACATTTCTTTTATCTTATATATAATATATTTTTCGCAGATGGATCTGTGTGTATAACATTAACATTTAACAGAGTTTCTTTTGGTTTGGCACATTTTCGAAGCTTAGCTCAGATCTTAGGATCCTGATTTTACTGACAGAACATAAGCAACAGCTGGAGTATTATACTGAAGACCCCTTTTGTAATCATTCTTATGACAGAATGATAGCTTAACTGTATAAGCTTCCTTCCGCTGGGAGTGAGCAAACAGTTATCTTTATAATCAGTCTGAGAGGAGAGAGTGTGCACATGGGCATGTGTTGGTGTGTGAGCCTGTGTGTAGGAGACGGTGTCTGCACAATATAGGAATAACCCTGCTCTCAGTGAGTGAGTCTTGTTTGGAGGGAGAGAATAATTTCAAAGACACAACTTGATGGGCGGTTGTTAATTTGGATAAGAAAGTGGAAAGAAAGCAAAAGAAAAATAGGAATGTTTCTTTCCTCAGGTTGTCAAACTGTTAGTATGCTCTATAGGCATTTTCAGTTCTACTAGAATCTATTACCTTGGGAGAAACTCACCTTAATTACTGTGTCTTTTAAAAACAACTTTCATTGAAATTGAGTTTAAGCACCAAGAAAATGACCCAAGTACACTCACTATTTTACATATACCTTCACAGCACAGGGTTGAATCCCCTCATGCCTTCAGAACTGCCTTAATTCTTGATGGCATAGATTCAACAAGGAACTGGAAACATTTCTCAGAGAGTTTAGGTCCATATTGATATGATCACATCATGCTGTTGCTGCAGATTTGTCGGGCATACAACCATGATGCCAATCTCCCAGTCCACCACATCCCAAATGTGCTTAATTGGAGTGAGTTCTAGTGACTGTGGAGGCCATTTGAGTCCAGTGAACTTATTGTCATATTCACAAAACCAGTCTTAGATGATTCCAGCTTTATGATATGGCATCTTCTCCTGCTGGAAATAGCAATTAGAAGATGAGTACACTGTGGTCATAAAAGGATGGACATGGTCAGCAACATTACTCAGGTAGGCTGTGGCATTGTAACCATGTTCAACTGGTGCTAAGAGGTACAAAGTGTTCCAAGAAAATATTTTCTCCACACCATTACACCACCCCCACCGGCCTGAACTGTTGATATAAGACAGGATGCATCCATGCTTTCCTATTGACGCCTAATTCTGACCCTACCATCCGTATGTTGCAGCAGAAATTGAGACTCAACATATCAGGCAATCTTCTACTGTCCAATCTTCTTTTGTCCAATTTTGGTGAGCCTGTGTGAATTGTTGCCGTAGTTTCAATTCAATTCAATTCAATTCAATTCAATTCAATTTTATTTGTATAGCCCAAAATCACAACAGTCATCTCGATGGGCTTCGAAGTAAACATGAACTCAAAAGGATCATGAATACAAAGAGTTCAATAGGAAAATACTAAAATGAACTAACAAACTGACTAAGCTATACTGGCATCCCTGCCCTTAGACCCCCCTTCGCGGGGGTTTCCTGTTCTTAGCTGACAGGAGTGGCACTCGGTGTGGTCCTCTACTGCTGGAGCCCATCTGCCTCAAGGTTGGAAGTGTTTTGCATTCAAAGATGCTCTTCTGCAGACCTCGGTTGTAACCAGTAGTTATTTGAGTTACTATTATCTTTCTATCAGCTGGAACCAGTCTGCCTACAGAACATTGGATATTTCCTCTTTTTGGACCTTTCTCTGTAAACCCTAAAGATGTTTGTGCGTGAAAATCCCAGGTGATCAGCAGTTTCTGAAATACTCAGACCAGCCCTTCTGGCACCAAGACCCACGCCACATTCAAAGTCACTTAAATCACTTTTTTTCCACATTCTGATTCTCAGTTTAAACTGCAGCAGATCGTCTTGACCGTGTCTACATTCCAAAATGCATCGAATTGCTGCCATGTGACTGGCTGGAAAAAATTTGCTTTAGGGAGCAGTTGGACAGGTGTGCCTAACAAAGTGGCTAGCTGGTGTATTTTGCAGTGACATTGTGCTGTCTGCAAAAATTGCTCTGCATTTATTTTATCATAATATTTGTAACTGCTCATAGCTTTTATTTTTCAAAAAAAAAAAGAAAAAGCTACATGATATGCTTGTGTCTCACCTACTTTACCCGTATTTACCCTTGCAGTTTGTATAAGTGATTGGCTATCCTTTAAAGCATGCCTGTAGAAAAAATATGGATGAACATTTGTACTTTACAGGCTTACAAAGGTCTAGGTACGGGTCCACCTATTTGCAAGCCACATGGGTGCCTCATAAAAGTTAGCCCAAATTTTGCCCACAAACATCCCATGTCTATCTGTGACTAAGCTCGTAAGGAAAAATGATGACTTTCAATAATAAGCATAATTCTGTTTTGCCAGATAAAAGCTTAATATGAAATGAAGACTTCTATAATAAGTGGGGAGCATAACTGAATAAAGCATGGTCTAAGTTTGCACCTCTCTTGTATAATTTTGAATGTAAAAGTTAATAATACTCTGCTGACACAGATGCCCCTGTCACCTTTGTTTGACTTTTCATTCTACTATTTAATGCATTTTCATGCACAATAATAAAGGATATTAAATTGGACGTGTATAAATTATCTTGGAAGTAGCTTCTTTAAAAAGCACAGTGAAAAATGTAGATGCAGAAAATGAGAAAAAAAGGGAAAATCAGAGATGTACCTGTTGGAATGTGAAGCACACATTAACTCCTGTGGACCAAGGGTTGATTAACGTGACTGGACTGATGGAAGTTCATATTAATCCGCAAATCAAGTCTAATAAGAAGAAAATACATGTCATTCCCTGTTTGACAGTCTTCTGGTTTTGCCGATCTCCACCCCAATTAAAGGTTTAACCAAGCAATGGGGTGATTGGAGAGACATGAAAACACATTAAAAGATGATTAAACAAATGAAAAAATCAAAAGCAAACACAAATGGGGTGCAAAGTTAATTCAGGCCAACTGACAAGCAATTAGACAAGTCGAGAAATGGAGGCAATGCCAGCAACTACATTTGGACTGTGGACAGCCAGAGGGGTTTGCTCAAAAGAAAAAGTTGCATCTGTTGATTTGACTGATGTTTCGACTAAAGACGTCCAGAAATATCCCTGTTTAATGTGGGAGATTGAGTGTGCAGTTTGCGGAGCTCTGCAAAGTCACACTGCACCAAGAGAGGATATTCCTGGACAACTACAGAAATCCTGAAGACAGAGACAACAAAACAGAAAGAATGGCTTTGTCAGATAGAATTCCAGAGGGAACATCTGGGGGAAAAATCAGCTCTGTTTCCAGGGCTGCCATGGCAACACCATTGGCAGTGCGTGATCAGACATGGTGGTAACACAGTGTGGGTACCAGTGTGCTCCCACCCTGATGCTTGGAGTTACTGTATTAGTCATCTAAGGCTCATTATAAGTAGTCTCTTGTTTCATCTGCTTCTATAACTTGATGAATTTACTTTTTTTAATTGGGATGTGGGTGTGTGGTTTATGAAGTAGGACTGAAGATGCCCCCCTGCTGTTGATGGTTGGAGCACAGGTGTGAGCCAGAAGCTATTCACTCTTCTGAGGCTCAAGACAGCTTAAAGGTTAACACCCACTGAAGTAGTTTTGGACAGCAGCTGCACCTGCAGGCTTGTTTGAAAACAAGCCTGCAGGTGCAGCTGCTTTTCTTAGACCTTCTTATGCTTTCTAATGAGATGTTATGGGCGAGTTAATATGCACAGGAATGTTCCATCTCATTGGGAATTGCAAATAGTTGAGGAAATCTTTCTTCACAAAAGTGTCTACCCACCTGTTATTCATTATCTCTGAAAGATTTGCAGTGCTGCTTTTTGATACAAAGAGGCAGACAGAGCACCAGTTCTTGGAGTCAAGGAAACTAACATGACTCACTAACTGACCGTTTGAAATTTTAATAGAAAGGGTATTGGTAGAGACGCACGAAACAAATGGAAAACCGGCATGATACAACAACAGTTTAACAATAGAAAATAGGAAAACATGGGTATGGCAAGAAGAACTGAAGATGAAAAGAAACAAATTATTAAACAAATTAACATCTCCAAAAATTATTAGAAATCTATATATATCTATCTATATATCTATATATCTATATCTATATCTATATCTATATCTATATCTATATCTATCTATATATATATAGATATAGATATAGATATATATAGATACACACACATATATATATAAACGCATTAAAAAATAATTGTTTGGAAAAATGTGTTTAAAAATTGGATTTATAGAGGAAAATAAAGTGATGAATACTTTTCATTGTTAAATGGAGAGTCACAGTGGTAATAGAACAGTTTTATGTGCCACAGCAATCAGAGACCAATCCTGCATTTATCATTTATATGTATCCATTTTGGTTCACATTAACTAATTATAAGGCACTAAAGTAAAGTAGGGCTTATCTTTCATCCCAGCAGAAAGGACAGGCACCAAAAAGTGCTGCCTTGAGTACAATTACAAGCTGACATAGACACAGCACAAAGTTCCAACAAAGTTGTAACAGACAACACCTTTTATTTGCAAATGACCATTTAACCACAACAGTTATGCTTGTCCCTCTGTGTGGACAACCATAAATTAACTATTCAGATTTTTGCGTTCACTGACAATAAAAAAAAAATTACAAGTCAGTGGAGGATGCTTATATAAAATGTCAAAATTAAACTGTCGCTGTAATGATTTGTAGTTTTTCCAGGTGCAGTTAGACAGAGAAACAACAGAGCACAATTCAATATAAGAAATATCTTTACTATATACATATACATAGCATAAAGATAGGTGGGCCTGGTACATCATTGTTCTACTATAACCACGATCCCAACCCTAACTCTAACCCTAACCCTGACACTAACTCTAGGCTTTCCTATTGGGCAATAATGAACCATTACAGAATATATACGCAGATTCAAGATTTCTGTTTAATTAAACTGCATAATTTCAGCGCATTTCCTCAAAAATATTGCTAAAGACGATGAAAACAGTCAGTTGACAACTTGAATATTCTTTTTGACAATGATTATTAAAAAATAATAATAATAATTATTATAAAAAAAATTGAGGAGGGCAGGGGGCTAAACTTTATTATAGGAATATTTCAAACCTATATTGGAATGTGAAGGGATTAATTCATTATAGCCTATGTAAAAAAAGTTAAATTGCCTAAATTACCTTGATTGTTTATGTTTGTTAACTAATGTGAACTAATTATGTATGTTCACTAGTTTTAGAAAGACAAAAGTACTAGACTTTAGGAAAACAAATGTATGTACAAGTTTATAAATATATATAATATGTCTACATACACACATATACATATGTACGTGCACATATACATATGTACGTGCACATATACATATGTACGTGCATATATATATATATATATATATATATATATATATATATATATATATATTTCTGTATATTGATGTTAAAAGATGATATAGTTTCCTTAGAGTTAAAACTAATGTTGGACTCTAGAAGTGTTCTTAGAGTTAAATTTGTTTTGTTGACTTGTGCAGCCCTGTCACAGCTGTGAATTGTTTCTAATCATCCTAGCTGTTTCTGCTAATTAGGGACCTCAGTCTTTATAAGTCTCCAGTTGTATGTTCTTCTTGTTAGATGACTTCTATTTTGTCACCTGTCTGTCAGGCTTACCCCCCCCCCCCCCTTCCTAAAAGCACAGAAAAGAGATTGTGATAGTGAAGGACATGGGTTTTCACCATACATCTTTGCAAAATGTTTCTGTAATGATCTTAAAATTTACTTTACAAAGTCCATGTTCACCTGAATAAAAGTGTTGGGCATAAAACTCTAAATGACTTCATAGACCAGTATTTAGGAGAAAGAGATACTTGAAATTTAGAAGACGTAGTGGGGATTACTGAATGTTGAAGGGTCGGATATTTCTGCCATACACCAAGGAATCAAATGTTAAGGAACAAACATTAGTATGTAAACAATGTGCTCTAAAAATGTAATATTGTCTCAAACATATGAATTTAATCTCCGTGTTCACAGATGGAAAGTGTCTCTAGCTGCTCATGTGGCTACTGCTTATATGATTATCCATTTTCCTCTACACAGAGCAGCTTTCTCATGGGCTCCATAAAACTGTAGGAGTCCTGCAGCCTAAAGAGGCTTCTTGTCATAAGAATTTGGAATTGATTATTAAAATAAAAAAGTGCATGCAAAAATCACATTCCCACACAGCAATGACTGTTCTCTGCTGGCAGTCAGACAGTCACGCACACACTGACAGGAGAGTGTGTTTATCACACTGTGGCAAAGCAGTGGGGATTACATTCTTCTGTGTCCCCTCGTTATTTTTGGGTGAATTGATTTTGATTTTTTTTCTTCACACCCTTAGCAGAATAGAAAACATCTGTGCTGAGAGACAGATGATATTATTATGAAGTAATTCTAGTGTTAGCTGTAATTTTAATATGAATATATCGTTTACTTGCCTCATGTAACACTAAACTGCAAAAATCTTTTGTCTTTTTCTAACCTTTTTTTTGCCTAACAAATGAAGAATTCTGGGTACAAGTGAGGAGTTTGAATTATGAAGAAATGCAGAGGAAATGCCACCTGATACAACTTGGTCCAGAACCTAAAAATAGCAGACTTGCTGATGAATAACAAACACACCTCTCTCCTGCTCCAATTGATTTTCTAGTTGAGCAAACTGAAATTTATCAGGTTGTGTGGAAAACAATTTTTTTGTTGACAGACTCTAATGTTGAGGACAACAAGCAATTAAAAATGTATCTTACAAACCACTGAATGAGCAATTTATATGGAAAAAAGTAATTTTCTATTAGTGGTGACAAAGCGCACAGAACGGAAGGAAAAGATGTTTTCTGTGCTCGACACAGCGGCGGTGGTCCTTATCACAAATGTCAGTGGTGCAGCACTTGCATCATACTATGAAATTAAATCTCTTAAAATAAAAAGAGAAGAAGGGATGAATGCATTTTAATGAAAAATGTTGTGGTGAGAGCAGATATTTAAAGGCAGAGGGGTAAATTAGCTGTTGAAAGTTGCCAGGCCTTTATAATCCAATTCTGGTTACATTATTGGAGTTGCTGCTCTTGTAAATCTGCATTTATTTATTGTATACATAGAAAATGTGATGGTACTTTGGTCAAATTCAATTTGCTGTTGGTCACTAATGTTTTGTTCTAATAAAATTAGTAAGTGTAGAAGTATACACCATTTTTCTTGGTTTCTTCTATTCATAGGAGCCTAATGAATATTATATTTCTGTACAATGTGCATTATACTTTTACTTCCTTACTTATTTTAGTATAATATCCATGCAGATCCTTTAAATATTTTGATTTTAGATCAATTAAAGAGATCAGACAAGGTTTTTTTTTTTTTTTTCTTGGTTGTTGATCTTCGAGTTTGGAAACTTGGTCTGTTCTCTGCATTGCCTGAAATATTATCAAATTACATTTGATGCATACATTCACAGCCCCATTTAGGATCAATTGGATTGACATCCGACATTCATTTGGGTTGTCTGCTTGCACCACAACAAGGTTAACATTTGTACATTACATTAACATTTTAGAGTAACTGTTCAGTGGATTTTTTGTGACATTTATGTCCGACTCTTGTGTCTCACAGAGCTTGTAATTTAATACCTTGCAACTGGCTTCCAACCTGTATGAGACATTCTGCAGTTATGATTTTATTTTGTCCCATCTTTTTGTCACTAAGCCTTTCTAAATCTTCTGCTTGACATTTAGCTGGAATTTTGTGTGCATGTGTATATAGATGCCATTTTATTTAATTACATTACATTTCTTATCTTGCTTATTTGATTTGAACAGGTGGTTAATTATACATTTTAAGGATCTTGATGTATTTTTTACATTTTTATTCATTTTTATAAATCTGTAAACAAACCAAAGTTAAGACCATCAATGATTCAAAAATATCTATCCATCCATCCATCCATCTTCCTCCGTTTTTCCGGGACCGGGTCACGGGGGCAGCAGTCTAAGCAGAGATGCCCAGACTTCCCTCGCCCCAGCCACTTCCTCCAGCTCCTCTGGGGGGACCCCGAGGCATTCCCAGGCCAGTGGATTCAAAAATGTATTATTCAAAATGTTGAAGAAAGATTTGAAATTCTGATTAAAGTTACATGCACAAGAGTTGTATACAGAATAATTTTAGTCCACTTGTAATAATGAAATTCTGCCTGTAGTAGAGCTTAAGCTCTGTTAATTTTTTTGTTGGTATTATTCAAAGTTGTCTCCATCATGTTTTTTAGTATTTTTCAAGGTGCTGGAATTAAATATAAACTCCCACATAAGGTGACGTTTGGGGAAAACTGGCAGTTTATTATACTTTGTGTAGAGATTCCCAGAAATGGGACAACTGTCATGTTTCCTGCAAATCCTTTTATTTAATGGGATTTGTCTTGAGTCGTGGAGGATTTACTTGAACAATTGTCACTCAGGCTGTAATTTCTAAGGATATTTCCTTATCTTCAGGCTCTGTGATATGAAGGTAAATGACCTGTCCTCCATGACATGCTCTGAAAACTTTGCCTTGAAACAATCGGTGGATGTTATTGACTGATGGGGAAGGACTTACATCAACCTCACACTCTTAATTTAGTCTAACCTAATTCAAATCTTAAACTAGTGATCTTTGTATAAAAAACCTAGAAAATCATAAACAGCCAGTGTCACAGAAAGGGATTGTCAAGGCCACAGTATAAAGATGTCTGTCATCTTCTTTTTGCACATAAAAAAGGGAAACTTAGGGTTTTGATGAATTCTTTTTCAAACTGTCCGAAAATAAAAGGGTAGCACTTCGAAAAGTAAAACTGCAGTTAGCATCCGAAGTTTGAGGTCCCCACTGCAAAGGATTTTAATCTTTATTTAATATAAATGATTGCTCTTTTTTGCAATTTGTTGTTTTGACGAGAGGAGCAATCTGCTTTTGTGCATAAATGTGCATTTCTATTTGTAGTTGACACAATTTCCTTAAAGTAGAGCAGTAATCAGAGCCTTAAGCTCTCTGCTTCTCTCAGTTGAGGAAGCCGGCAGTTTTTCAGCCTGCAGCAAAAGACTCCAAATTGATATTGGCAGAAGCTACTAAAGTATTTCCCATGATGCACTAAGAACCTCTCCTCACTTTTACCTGTTTACATTCCATGTAAATGTTATTACAACTGTCAATAAGAAAGAAGGTGTATTCCCAAGTAATGCCTTCATGCTTGTTTGTGTCACTTTCTGCTCTAAAGTAAAGCAAAGGAAGAGTCACAGAGACAGCTTCTGATGGAGGATGGGGGGTTGTTTAACTAAACATCAGTTATTTCTCTTCATTATCATTTCAGGTGTGCTCAGAATAGATATGAGAGAGATGCAACTTTCACTTGAATTGATCTAGTTTGGATTTAGTTGAGTGAATTTGACCTTAATTAAATTGATTTTAATCAAATTTAAATTAACTTCAGTTAATCAAATTAAAGGAGTTGAATAGAACTTTAGCTGTGCAGCGTTTGGTGTGGTTGGCTTTCTCCCCTCATTGCAAGAAAAGCTATGGTTCGAGTCCTGGCTGGACTTTCCTGTGTAGAAATTGCATGGTTTCTGTGTGCATGCATATATATATATATATATATTTTTTTTCTAGCGATTCTGACTTCTTCTCGTGGTCCAAAAACAAGCTTCATAGGTTAATTGATGACCCGTTGCCAGGAAGTTCCAGCACCCCTGTGTCCCTGAATGAGACTAAGCAGGTTTAGATGATGAATGAAAAGAATAGGAATAAATAAAAAAAAACTAAACAGATTTAGTTTTTCATTTCATTTCATTAGACAAAATATTGGCAAATATCTGTGGAGTTTTGTATTTTGTCTGAATTAAAAGAAATAAATCTCTAAAGATGATTGTTAAATGTATCTCTTAACTACAATCTAAACTAAATTGGACTAACTCGCATTGGAAGTGGCACAGTAATGCAACATACACACTGAGCATGTGATACGCGTTCTTGAACATGCTCTTAGCACATGGTGTTCACGCTGGACTGTCGCTGCATGATATTGGTGCTCTCACAATTGGAAAAGTTGAATCATTGCAAATCTGGTAAATCTTTCCCCAGGCCTTTTCTTTCACAGCTTTATTCAGATATATGAAAAACATGATATAATTCTGGCCAGGCGCAAGCCACAAGTATTAATGTTTCCATCTTAATCAATTTTTAACCGGTTGGCATTTCTGTGTAGCTATATGTCACTACCAAACCTCAGTCCCTGATTGGTCAAAGTTGAACTGGTCTAACTTTCAATGGGCACGCATTATGTACATAGAGCTTGAAAATGGGCTTAAAAAACGTAGGGACACATGAACACAAGAGTTTTAAACATGGAAGCCTAAGACATCCATATATGCATGTTTAGACATTTCATCGGAAGTGGTCTCTTGAACGCGCGCTGCTGAGGCAGGTGTATGGATGAACTGCAATGGGAGTTAGTAAAACTCTTGAACTGTTTTAAAATAGATTAAAGCTGGTATTAAATTTAAGTGTATTTTAACAACTCTGCAAAGTTTCCTACAAAATCTGTCAAGATAAAAAAAAAAGATTTTTGTTAAAATGGTTATGCTTTTACAAAAAATAATTGAACAAAATAAGAAAAAAAATGTTGTTTAATCTTCTCCTTCTTTATCCCACATTTTACAGAAAACATCCATGGAAACACCGTGTGTCACGATTTCCCATTTGGCACAGTGTGCCTGGCAGGTGGTACTTTTGGCACTAGTGGCAATAACAACTATTGGTCCATTGTTGCAAATAAACGAGAGAAGAGGGATTGCAATCACTGCATCAAGAGTAAGGGTGGTAATAAAGAGTGGCTTTGAATAGCCATTCTTTTTTCTGGAGCGTGATGACATTCGGTTTGAAGGAGCTTTCAAGGCCAAAGATGTTAAACACTTGTCAACAATGTGAAACAGTGAGGTCCACCTGATTTTTAAATCAAGGAAAAAAAACATGTAATCCAGATGAATTTCATTAGATCCACTTTGCATAAACGTCTGACACTTGAGATGTATTTCCCATTAAATAAAACATATGCCACATAAATCAGCTTCAAATTATTCAGATGTTACCTCCATCTGAAGGGCTCACTGTAAACATTAGTGAAGATAAAGATGTTTTTCATCTTGGCAGATATTTATGGGAGGTTTTGGGCAATTGGTCTCCTGTCAGAAAAAGGTGTCTAGGAGGTGCTACCTTTTTGTGCACAAATTGCACACTTCCTTTACATCTCACACATAAGACAAGTATTTTCAATTGATCTCAGGGTATCAACATTACTGTGACACCTTTGGGTATGTTTCAAGCCAGGGATCATACATCTGACTTTTTCTTTATACTCAGACTTTTGAGTAGAAGGTTCTTTATTTCTACTATTCCCCTTGGGCAAACCAAAGCCTGATTGGGTCAGTTTTCCCATACTTTCCTCTAGTATACCTGTGTTTTTTATATTTTATTTATTTTTTTCAATTATTATTTTTTTTCCTCATCTCTTTGGGGGTTGGTCCTTACTTTTGCCCTTCACTGAGCCTCTCCCTACTGGACCCAACATGGGTGTTGCTATCATCTATCATTGTGACATGCAATGTGAAAAGAATTAGTCACATTGATGCTGGGTAAAACTGTTGAACACCTTCATCATTTCTCTTCTGTTTTCCTTTTAACCCTTTAACAACCCCACCTGGGGGAATTTTTTTTTTTAATTGCCTTGAGAGTGAACCTGCTTTCAAAAATATTTTTTTCAAGCTGTGCTTCTACCATTTGGTCTAACAGGGAGTTAACATGTTTAAGTTCATTTAGGAACCCCCACAGACTCGTTCTCTGAGGGCAACAACAAATAATTAGAGAAATGAGCGGACATCGGATATTGGATAAGACTTCCTTGTCTGTGTGCTAGCAGCCAGTTGAAAAGCTAATTAGGTCAGAGCCGCTTTGATCAGCAAGATTTTACAACCATCCGAAATGAGCTTTTTATCTTAACTCATAGTACGAGACATGGCTGAGTTCTGGGGCCTTCTGTTCTCTGATCCACATAGAATATCTCAGATTTGAGATGCTCCCAATATGATTTGAAGCGATATGAGCTGAGATGATAAACATAAAGCAGTATTGTTGCCTTCTGGTCAGTGTGTTTCTCCAAATAGCGTTGAAATACATTTTAATTCTCATTTTAAATGCAGAAGTTTGTTTTAGTCAATTACAGCCAGTAAAACAGCTTTGTACATTTATAGCAGCAACAAATAAGCCTCTCTTCAAAAAGGTTTTCGAGGATCTGTGAAGATCTCCCCCATGTGCAATCTTTTTCCCTCAAGTTGCCTCTTTGTTCACTTGATTGTTCAGCTGAAGCTCCCAGAGCTGCACCATCTGTGATGTTGTGGAAAAAGTAGATCTCTCTGTTATAAACACCAACATCAAGTGCCGGGCATCATCTTGGGTTTTAGCTATGCAGAATACAAAAGTTCTTAACCTTGACATCTGCTACATCTATTTTTCACTTTGGGTTTATGGATCGTCCATTTAACTTTTAAAATTGACACCCTGCTAATCTCAAGCCCAGTTTCTGCAAGCGCCCTCCATTTCACAGCATAGTTCTCTTTGCCGTGTTGCCACAGCCCTCCAAAACGCTGTGGAGTGAATGGTCAGCAACCCATGAGCATTAAGACCTTTATCTGCGCCATCAGCACAGGCTAACTGGCTCCCAGAGTCTCACCGCAATTCAGCAAAGTCTCTAAATAATATGTTCGTCTATTGCAGTGTGCTACAGGGTCCCAATAAATGTGTTTTCCTGCACGCCCACCATAGTCCTTCTTGCTTCCTAAACACCCTCCCTCCACCCTGCACTCCACACTGTGTTCACTGACATCTAACCTCCCACTCTTGTTGCCTTTGGGTCAAATTATTTTTCTCCTTAGACCTACTTTGAAACACAAGATTTGTTGGGGCTGCAGTCTGTTTGGTAATCTGTTCCAATTTTCCACATCACCACACCAGAAATAACCTTTCTGATTAGATGAGACTCAACTAGATCCAAATATGAATGAAACTAATAACACCTTTTGTAAGGCTTATGAACAAAAAGAAAAATACATTATTGTAGAAAATTACAATTTGAATTCTGGCAACCTCCAATGGCGTGCATTGTGTTAGGTCTCGAAGGTTCAATTTATTTGGGTAAAAAGGCCAATAGGTTGATTTATGAAAATGAATACTTTCTGTTATTTATTGGTCTTGTACAGAATGTCTGTACAGCTATGGGATGTGTGTCAGTGTGTATTTTTATGGCTTGCTGTGTGGTTTGGGAGAGAATCCACTCTCAGTAACGAGAGCATCTCTCTCATGGTTTGGCTTATTTTAGGTCGCTGCCAAAATCTTGATCTACAGAGAGAAAATGTGTAGTGTCTGTGACATGGCAGGGGTGTGCATACATTTTCTTTTTATTACATTTGAATGAATTCGTTTCACCGTAAGATATTTCCTCCAAGAAGTGACATGAAACACACGACGCCCCAGCAGAAATCACTCAGTCTTGCGTTGACATTGATGTTGTTGTGCTGAGTGTACATGTCAGTTTAATTAGTGTAACAACATCTGATACAGGAACCTTTGACAGCCGACTCTTGAGACTTTGCAGGTTTTATATAAACCAGATATCAACTTTACCAAAGCATGTCTGTCTAGACTCTAGACAGACAGCCAGCCAGCCAGACATGCCTCTTTCTACAATCAATAAACTCCAGAGATTATCAGAAAAACTCAATCTTCATCGTGAAAACTTAGATCTTCAAGTGCAGAAGTGAGACGGCGTGAGCAGCAGCAACACTCGCACAAAAGAATCAAATGGAGCGTTATCAGATGTATTTTTTTGTATTATTAGAAAACGCCCGGTGGACCGACTCCCTGGAGATTTCAGTTTTTTCTCAGTGGATTGCTCTTGGAGTTCTTTTGAGCAACTGCACACAACATAATGATGGGAAATAAAACTGAGGCTTTCATACAGTGGAAGACTATATTTGTACTTGTTGTCTCAGCTGAATGATGGTCTTTATGCCTTGTCGTTATGTTTATCTCCAATCGCACAATGTCTTTTTCAAATGGGTTTAAAGGGAAGAAATAAACATCATTATTATTATTATTACTGTTATATATGGTCATAGGCTCTGCAGACAAAAAAACATCACAGATTTCCACAAAATGTGTTTAATGTATTTGTAATTTGTTGATGTGGGAGTTATTTGGGTTAGAAAATGACTGATAAAGAAGCTGCAGGGGTTTAAAGCAGGTAAAAAACATGGGGGGAGAAAGTGTACTTGGGGGAAGGGGGGGGGGGACTAAACACTACAAAAACTAAACCTTTCGCAGTGTTCATTTATTTACATTTAAGTTGCATGTCTTACAAATTTAAACAATGTGGACAATAGAGAAATCCATGTAAAGTTATATATCACAAAATTATATTTGAGGATGTTTCACTGTTTTGGTTGTAGCAGTATCGAAAAAAAATTAACAATACATATCAACTAATGATTGTTTTTAATGTGATCTTCCTATTTAAATTTTTTAAGCTATTTGATCCAATAATAAATGCATACTTTTAAGCAAAGAAGGAAAATTAACGTTCATCATTAATGTTATGTAAACGGTTAAATAAGACTTTTAGCTAAAGACATCAAAGTAGATTACGTTTTTTGCCATTTTGCCAATCAAATAAATGTATACTATTTTAGCAAATGGTATGAGATGAGTGAGTGGATAATTTTCTAAACCTTGAAATGACCATTAAAAATATAGTTTAACACTCGGTCTACAGCAATTCCACAAACTAGAATGACCATGGCAGCCATTCTGACTGCTTGGACATTAGTTGTGTAATTTTTTTGGAGTATATTGAATAAGAGTATTTGGGGAAAAAAGGTAAAAACTAAGAATGTTATGATTCTTTTTAACAATTCCATACCATAATCTGTGGTTGCTGTCACGATTCAGAGTCTATACTGGTCTCTCTTGGGTTAAGAATGAAGCTTTAACTAAGTTTTAGTTTTAGAGAGCATAAAAAGACAAAGCAGGAGAAAGATGTCGCACATAATGAAACATAACTTTGCCTGTAAAAAGCATGGAATTAATTTGAATGCTATGGTCATTCGAGCTAGTGTTAAATCTTAATATTTTCCAAATTTTACGTTTTTTTTTTAATGTTAGAAATTTTAAAAAGTTAGTTAAGGATGGTGCTTGTTCTAGTAAACTCTTTTTAGATTCACCATTTTCTATAAGACAGAAAATCTCAAAATGACACAAATATGGAAGCAAATTAATGTCGGAGCATTGGGAATTAATTTATTGGTTATGCTGTACTTTTGGTTCAATCCTAAAGTTCCCTTCAAATATCCCTCCACTGCGGACACCACGCATGAAGTAATTGATGATGCAGATACTCAACATTGTGTTGATGTTAGATGAAAACAAAACCTTTTAGTCCCCATGTGCTCCATTTGTAGATGATGATTATGACGCTTTTGACTGTGAACCCTTAACAACTGCAATCATTCCTGAAAACAATTAATTCTAAATTAACTGCTCAAAATTCAACAGAACAATGTAATGGTGGCTGTGATTTGTAGCCCGCCCTTACTTTATGTCAAAGATTTTGATAATTGCTCTCGAAACAAAGCCCAATCAGGAGCTCAAGGGTTTTAATTATAAAAGGAAAACATGGCATATTTAAGTCAGATATTTGACCCCAAAGCAATTACCGTAAAATGTTTCATGTATGGGTTGAGGCAAACCAGTCATGCACAGGGCTCCAAAAATACAGATTAATTTCTAACTGTTTAGTAGCAGAATTCGTGATTGCAGGCATTTGCTCTGCAGACTACATAAGGGCTAAATAAAAGTATTTTTTACTTTTTATTGTTTCTCCAGTATAACGCATATTTCAAATGTTTTTTGTTTTGTTTTCACAGCAAGTGTCCACTGCCATCATCACGGATGGGAAAACAAATGGCTGCACATCATATTTGATGCAGTTTGTTGTATTGATAGAATAAGGATGGATTTTAATAGCAGCTTTTGTGTGTTTTCTTCTTTGCAGCGCTAACAAACGTGAAGCTGTGGGCCATCGACCGACAGTGTTTTCAGACGATCATGATGAGGACGGGTCTCATCAAGCACACGGAGTATATGGACTTTCTGAAAAGGTAACCATGGCGTATTATGCCACTATGACAGACAAATGGGCTTGATAGGTCTTTGATCTGAAATGCAGTGAATTAATTAATCAAATTAATGCAGGAGAACATTTCTGAGCCGTTACTCTGAAGGTTTGTTCTCTTTCTTTTTTCCCTTTTATTAATGATTCAGATGACTCGGCATTCGTCAAAAAACAGTGTCATTTTGGCTGGTGAAAAAATTACTTATACTTTGGAACTTTTAATGTCCTAAGACCTGGACATTCTTTAGTTTTCTCCAGAGGAGCCTATTCTTCAAAAGGTCTTTTTTTGTTTTTTCTTCTTTTTTTTTTAAGAGATCTGCATGAAGCGGAGGATGAAAAGACAACAGTGGAGGACATGCAATTACTGTTGGTCTTTTCTCATCTTCTGTTGCTGCTTCTCATCTGCTTTTTTCTTCAAGCCAATTATGAAAATTATGCAATATCTTCTGTGTTTCATGCACCATTTCAGTTTCCTGTAAGTCCTTTCATTTAGGAATCGGGTTGGTAAAGCCAATGATGCAACCTGAGGCTCCAGAGATACATGTGGCTCTTTTACCCTTCCATTGTAGCTCTCTGGTTGAAGAAATAAAAAAAAAATAAAACATATTTCTGACTATGAGGTGCATTAAGCTGAACAAAACAGTTGGGTAGCTTTAATTTAGTTGTGCTTATTTGCCAGGAGGCTCCTAACTACAGTACCCCTAATGCTCCAATAATCCATCAAGCGGTGCCACGTCGTAGTTTACCACAGCCATACTACAATTTGTTTTTTTTTTAGCACCATGTAGCAGTGCTCAATAACCACAACCAGAATTGGATACATAAAGTGTGCTGAATTATAAGACGGACTGTCCATTTTTGAAAATTTTAAAGGATTTAAGTGCAATTTATGGTCCGAACTTGACATTAGAGTCAATAAGTTAGCCCTATAGTTTAACTAGTTGGGTAAAATAATTTATGGTGAAGGTGCACAAACATAAATAGATTACGTAGTTTTCATAATATTATTTTTTTATTTTATTTTATCACTGCTGACATGACGTTACCTATGCTTCTACTACATTTGCTGCAGTGAGTGATTCTATGTGGCACAGGATGTTTTTTTTTTTTTTCTTTTGTAAAGGAAGTTGTGTGAACTCTGTCAAGTTAGTAATTTTCCTAAATATGAAAAAGTTTGTTTTTCCTTTTTCTTTCTTTTTTTTTTGTCAAAAAAGCAATACTTAATTTATATATCATATTAATATCATTGATAATAACAAAAAACTAAGCAGTATCCTATTCTATGAAGGGTGACTTCATCTGGTCAGAGTGAAATTGACCCAATTTCTTTTTTTTTTTTTTTAATATTGATGGTTGCAGACCTTCTGCCCTATAAGAAGAACCACCAAATTTTACACTGACTACACTAAAAGAAATCTAGTATTTAATGTCAAAACCTTCCAAATCTATGCAGCAAATTATGTTTTCCATTAAAATATAATAATAATTTTATTTAAAAAAAAGTCTACCTTTCAAAACAAAAAAATGTAAACCAAAAAGGTTAAAGTTTAAGCCTTTAAACAACTTTTTTGTAAATCACAATCTTATCAGATGAAAAGAAATTTGAAGACTTAAAATTTTATATCACTCGGCTAAATTTTTTATCGTAAAGGACAATTGTGTTTTTGTCATCTTTCTCTATACCACATTTATCCATTACAAATAAAAAAATTATTTTCCTTAAACTACATTTATTTCAAACTGTGTCCATTAGACTATTTAATATTTTGAAAAAATCCTTTTGAAATACATTTGAACCAGCTGTAGGACCCCACTAATATTTTATGCATGGGAGAGCAGATATTTATTAGAAAAGAGGGATCCAAAACATTTGTAGCCCATTTCTTTTGACACTGTTCTGAGCACATGTTGTGCACTTTGGCAGTTTCCTTTCCTTGCAGATTCTGCATAACAGCATAACGGAGAGATAAGTGAATATTTAATAGATGCACTTATGCTTGTTTTGGACTGACTGTGTGTTTGATTTATAAAGGGTCGCCTAGGGAGAAAGCAGAGATTTATAACAGCATCGTTAATAAGCAGATAATTATATTCCAGCTTTGGCTCTCGGAAGAAGATCTAATAAAAGAGCTTTGGTTTAAGCGGGAAACAAAAGCAAAGTGGTTCTCCTGAGTCCTTTGCCCTCTCTTCAACTGCTGGAAAATTATGAATTTTTACTCATGAGTTAAACAGGCAAAAATATTTAGAGGGCATATCATTATTTTTATTTTTTAATTTTTTTTAGCCCTTTTTAATCATATTATTGTTTACTTTTACTTTGGTTCTTGCATTAGTTTGAACACTCATGCTAAAGCTGGGTAAGAATACCAAAATCCTTTTATTGATTTGATTTAAATAAACGAATTTAGAATTCATAATGAGTCATGATTTTACACGTTTTAATTAAAAAAAAATACTTTAAACTTCCATTTAAACAATCATTTGGTTTTAAAAAAGATACCATGACTAAGATTTTAAAGTGATCAAAGGTGGAAGTTTTTATGAAGACATGTAACGTTCTTACATTAAAAACTAACAGAAAAGAATTTTACTGCCCCAAAGAAACACAAGAATAGCTGAAATTGGATTTATTGATCGGATTTTTGTGATTTCTAAATAAAGATATATAAAACTAATAAAAAAAAAAAGGTTTTAACCCAGCGTTAAGTCCTGCTAGATGTAAACCATTCCCATTATCATCTTGCATCTGCCATTTATTTGGTTAACTCTTTAGAGTACCATGTGGTAGCGGTATTTCAATTGCCTTCATTGTTAAGACCCATTTCTCTGTATAATATACATTCATAAAACAAATTGGGGTAAAAGAAATTGATTTTGGACTTACCATGATATGTAACAACTTTATCCGGTAAATTCTGCAGTGTCTTCATACAATTAGCCTATTGCAAAACATTAAATATATAATGGATGTAGTAATTTGTGTTTCTCTTTAGTTTAAAATAAGAATAATGTTAAAAAAGGAAACCAGAGCTTTACTTCCCTTTAGACAGTGCTATGCAATTTGCCGCGAACAAATATATTTTCAGACATTCCTGCCAAGTTCAATACCTCAATGGTTCAAAAAGCTGCTTTGAGGCAAATCTAGATTCATAAAGTGGACTTTTAAATTAAACTGCATCCACTGCTGTCTTTATGAATACCCTTTATTTCAAGTACTTTCTGCTTTCTTTTACAAACAAACACACTGCTTTTGGTGTATTTAGCTAAAAAAAAATGATAAAAAAAGAAGATTTGTATTTTGTAACTAGTTCTTATTTGTCTTTACATTTAGAGATACATTTTTAAACTAACCAGCAGGTTTCTTCCATGCATATTTTACAAGCAGCACAAGTAACATTACAAAACTACTATGACAGAACATTTCCCTTAACTGCTTTATTTTTTTAGTGAATTGTTTGAAAGACTACTGAATTTTGCAGCAAGACAAGCCCTCCCGCTGTCAATACCTTTGCAAGTGGACGGGGTTTCTCTGTGTTTAAAGTAGAGTGGGGTCACCTGTTCTCCATCTAGCTGGTTATCTGGTGCTGCTGTTGAGGAAACATTTACAGGGCTCAGCAGAGTGGCCAGGATCTGGAGGCTGAGACTAGATGCTCCAGATTACTGTAATAAAACATGGAACATGAGGGGGGGGAGAGGCAGATGGAAAAAAAAAAAAAGAGGGAGAGCTGGGGAAGATATGGGGAAGATAAACCCTTTGTTCACCAACATGAGCTTTTTCTTTCCTCCATTGATAAACATTGGGTCTGTTTTATTTAGTCCGCTTGATGACAGACTGATTGCATTTATTTATGCTGCTAGGAAAGATGTAGAAGCAGAATTACAGCCAGATATTTTGCCTCTACATTTGATGCCATTACAAGAATATTAGTGTTTCCCCCCCCCTAAATAATGTCCGTTCATGCTGTAATTGAGTAAACAGACGTATGCAGAAAATACTGATGCAGCTTGAAGTCAAGTAAGTCTTTGGGAAAAGGGAAAACCTGCTGTGGCTTTGTGACACACAGTTTTTTGGTGCATTGACACAGCTACATGTTGACACAAAACATTGCCTTATGGTGTCGGCTTGATGCTTACATGTCCAATACGAACTGATCAAGTTCACAAGAAACATCAAAGAGGAGATGAAAGGTGATTTAAGTGACTTTGAATCTGGCATCGTTGTTGATAAAAGCCAGCATAGATCCATGCTTTCATGTTGTTTGCATCACTATTTTAACACCACGATTCAATGATCGAAGCCGAAATCCAAACTCTGTGGATCATGAAACGGCTCTTGAACTCCTGAATCATTTTGGAGATCTTGTGAGATCTATATTCTCAGAGATAGGCTTCTGAATACTTGATTTGATCACAACAAGGCAATTTTTCTTCAAATTAATATTCTCTTTTCCACCCAAGCCCTCAGGGAATCATGGACAAAAATTCCACAGACTCTGTCACCTATCTATAAAAAGAGGGAAAAAAGAAGTAAAAAAAAAAAAAAGGAGGAAACAAAATACTGGATTGCTAGTACTACAGGATCTAAGTAACATTTAAAATCACTAAAATCCTTCTTTTTTTTCCCCTTTGCAGTTCTGATGCTCTGTTTAAATGTAGGTAGATTATTTCTAGAACCAACCATCTAGGATGTACCATGCCTTCGCCCACCAGAGGCTGGGACTGGCTCCAGCAACCCTGTAACCCCAAAAGGGAAAAATACAAGTTTAGAAGATGGATGGCATGTTTAAATGCCAATTTTATCTAATGATCCATAGGACTATGTGGTTGTTAAGCTTAGCAACACTCTGATTGTCAGTGGCCACTAACCGACTGGCAGATGGCCCAAAACTCATAGTAAACTAATGTAGCTAATGTTGTGCATATTGAGTGTCTGATAATGTGGGCTGCTTGATCCTGCACTTACAAGGTCATTTCCTGTTCAGAAGCTCCTGTTTGCATTTCTCCTTTTGAAATTTGAATGACATGGCCTTAGTCATTCTTTAATTCAGTTAGCAGGCAGATGTAGTTGCTTTGTCCATCTGGTGGTCTACATTAAATGTTTGACCTAATTTCTATTCCAACGATTTGACAGATGGCCCCACCATTTCACTCCATTCATCAGTACACAGTACACCTTCCACTGTCATTGTAAAATTCAAGGTCTAGAGTTAAGTCTAGAAGAATTGACTTCTAATTTTGTTTTTCCCAAATGCTTTAATAATTTATCATTTTTGACAACCTTTCTACAGAAATCAAAGCATTTAAACATGAAATAATAAATTCAGCATTCCGAAACTAACCAAATCGAAAGGTCAATATAGAAAATGAAATAAAAACACATTTCAACCTTAATGTCAGAAAAGATACCACTGCATTTTATTACTTTTTAAAAATAGTTTTATTCTTGCTTTGTTTTGTTGTTACTTGTGAAGCCCTAAGGTGACCTTGGTAGTTAATTGCTGAAAGTAAACTGACTAAATTAAATCATTTGTCTGAATATGTTTGACATTTTTTTTCCCCCTAATTCTTAAAATACTGAGAAAACGAGTCATTTTTCTTGTTTTGCTGTTTCTACTTTTAAGCAGTCTGCAGTGAAATCAAGGTTGTAGCTCCTGTGATTATCAAAATTTACATTTTTCCCAGACACATCATTAAACAAGCTATTTTCTCTTAATCATCCTAAACTTCCTAGTTCCAAGATTACTTGGGTACATCTATGATATTTCAACAACTGCTGCTTTACAGAAAAAAAATAAATAAATAAAAGTGCATCAAGTGTCTTTCTTAAAGGTGTTTGAATGTCCTTCCTTTGTGTGTTATGAATTGAACATGCCAGCTTGATTTTAAATGTTTTAATTCTAATGAAATACTGTTCTTACAAATAAAAGGACATTGCACAACATTTTTCATGTTTCTTGCTCTCTCTACCCTCTTGAACCTGAAAGAAATGGATGATTTAAATGAGTCATTCAAATAGTTTTGTTGCAACATTTGCAAGGCTCAGGTGCATTGTTTATTCTGTAATAAATTGCAGAATCCCTTGCGATTGAACATGCTAATGCTATGAATTTAAAAAGATATTAGATACGGGAAGTCCATAAATGAATGCAGCTGAGTTTAGCTGTTATACTTTGGAGATATTAATTTTTGGCATCTTTTTTTCATTTTTTTTAATTTCTTTATTCAGCTGTCATTGTACTTATGTTTGTGCAATAACTATAAAAATGTTTTTAAAAAAAATTTGAAGTTACAAAAAAAAGGCTTAAGATACATACAAAATGAGAATGTGTGGCATGTTTAAGACCTCGCGAAACATGCATTCTTGAACCCGCTTTGAGCATATGGTGTTCACCATTGACTGCATGGTGCGAATGTCCCATCACCCAAACAAAAAAAAAAAAAAAAAAAAAAAAAGACTTTCTTCCGGTTCCAACCAAATTAAGCCAATTCAGTTGCCGTTTTTCTGTAATTTGCCCATCGCTTGTTGGAACCAGACGATCTCAGTAAGCCGTGGTCAGTCTGAGTATACACGTCTATGGCAACCACTCTTTCCAATCAGGAGTGAGCATGTTTGACCAGTCCCCTTCCACTGAAAGCAGGCCCAGCAGAATCTGTCTTTGAATGTTTGATGCAAGGCCACATACTTTTATTGACGCATATGATTAGTCACTTTATAACTTGAGGAACTTGCAGTACAGCAAAAATGTCATTAAAAAATATTAGGGTTGTTAGGAAAATGTTAAAAAGATATTTCAGAGCGAGAATGGTTATCCTGATATATGACTGAGTAATAGCTGTTTATTTCTCAATAAAAGTCCATGGGATTTTGGATTTTTGGGACTGGCAAGTGCTACCTATTTGTAACATAAGAGGGGAGCGATCACTTAGTCCAGTTCTCGTATATAGTCAGTTGTGTTCACACTGGTCTGCCGCTACTTGATTCTAGCACATGTAAAGTTGGAAGAGGCATGGTGTGAAACGTCGAAGCAGTACAAATCTGTTAAATCTTGGTCCAGGCTTTTTCTTTCACAGCTCTATTCCGATATAATGAAAAAAAAAATTGGTGTCATATAATTCCGGCCAGGCAAGAACCACAAATATTAATTTCTCCATGGTGATTTTTCAAACAGTGGTGCCAACTGCTTGTTTTAAAAATGATGCTACCCATACATCAGTACCAAATCTGAGTCCCTGATTGGTCAAAGTTCAACTGGTTTAACTTTCAGCAAGCATTTAGTGGCCGCACATTTTTGTACGTAGACCCTGAAAACGGCTTAAAAACTTGCGTGCCAACACGTTAATTCAAACATTTTGAATGCGGAAACCCGAAACATGCATATACATGCACTTACATGGACTTTTCTTTTGAAGCTGTTACTCAAACGCGCTTTTCTGAGCCCTTAAACGCAGCATTACAGGTTATTTGATTTTTATTCCTGAGATGGTGGTGTCTTTTCTTTTTAGTATTCGCCTACGATGTTAAGAATTTTAATGTTTTCTACATTTTCAGCTCCATTGCTTTTACAGCATACAATGTGAGCCTGTTTCCTCATGTGACTGAAAAAAGCTCTTTTTTTTTTCTTGCAGCGTCCCCACATTCCACGACCTACAGGAAGATATTCTGAGCAAGCTTGCTGATGTCCTTGAGGAGGTTTGTGCCTTGCAGCTTTGTTGCACGGGCAGCACAAAAGCCCTCCACACATCCTAACAGATTCACATAAATACTCCTTTGTATTGCAATAAAGTAAAGGCGCGCAGATTGAAAGCACATTCTAGATAATGTTTACTTGAAAGTGGACGCTCGAAAATATTCCGGGTTAAATGGAAAAACTTGCCCACCATCTGGGTTTTAACGCAGTTTTTGCTCGTTAGTATGTGCTGAGAGTGATTGTGAACTAAATGGGCCTCTCGTGCAGTGACAGTTCACAAACCTGTTCAGGAATTCAGTGCACTCCCGCCAAAAGCTATTTCAGCTGGCAAACATAGCAAATTAATCTAAGCAGACTGAAGCGTATTGTAATGCATTTTATTTAATGCCGAGGTTTTCTGTGCATTATGACTTGAGCATCACTATAGCAACCAGCATTTTTTTAGGTTTTTAAAAAAGCATTTTAAATATCTTTCAACTACATTCTTTTTTTTATAGTTTTTATTAAAAATCAAAAAATTAAAATACAAAAATGAAAACAGAGGATGGCTGATGGGATTGTTGATTT
Organism: Oryzias curvinotus; assembly: GCA_023969325.1. Classification (NCBI taxonomy): domain Eukaryota; kingdom Metazoa; phylum Chordata; class Actinopteri; order Beloniformes; family Adrianichthyidae; genus Oryzias; species Oryzias curvinotus. The sequence continues at coordinate 10,677,760 of CM043720.1, read as the reverse complement.
TTTTTTTCTTTTTTTCTGTCCTAAAATCTCTGCCAGGTTTATAGTGTGTTGATTGCTCTTATGTTAATACTTAGATGCTAGCTGCAGTCAGGAAGAGGAAACAAAACAAAAAATAATAACAGGATATTAAAGAAATGGATGGGGCTGGCAGTAAACACAGTTCACAGTGTGACAAAGTAAAATAATCATCTTGGAACTCAGGCAGCAGAATAGTCTTTGAGCGTGTCACTCCCTCTCAGATGTTTCTGTTGGATTATCAAAGCAAATTCTGTCAAAAACTTCCTGAGTTTGATAAATTGGATACAATGCAGCATATTTTCACAGAGATAAATATCATAAAATTTGTTGCATCAGCAACAATTAGTTTCCAAATTTGTGGATTGGTGCTTTCACAACAAGCAGACTTATCAACCAAACTGGGTTTAAAACAGCCATGCTATCATCTAGAAAGTGGTCCGGGCTGTTCCCTGCCTTTTGCCCAACAGTAGCTGGATAGTCTCCAGCAACCCAGTGACCCTGAACTGGACATAAGCGTAGAAAATGGATAAGTGGATGTTAAGAACACAGCTCTAGTTTAACCCTAAATACTGTGTAGCTACTACTGTATTCTTGTAGAGTTATAAGAAACTTTTATTATAAGAAACTTTTATTGACAGATGTTAGGATACTGGACCAAGGATAGAAGTTGAATTGTCCTTAACAAGAATTGATCCTCTTTCCTTGAAGTTCTTGATCCTATAAATCAAATTGGCCTGAAGAAGATAAATGATGGAAAATCCTAAATCATAAAGAAATGTTGGATGCATTGAAATATGCATCCAACATAAATTTTAGCAATCTCATTTTTCTTTTAAATAACTTGTGGTTCTTAATATAATGCCTCAAAATACCAGTAGAATTAATGGTGCTGTCATCTTAGTTATGTACCAAATGTTTCTTTTCTTTTTTTTTTTTTTAATCTTTACTGACATTCTTAGGAGAAAAAGTGTGATGTTGTATTCGAACCACACAATCCATGAATAAGATATGCTTTGGTTTTTGCACACTACACGGTCACCAAATTAGTTTCTGTAGGGTTTACATTTAAGACATTTCCTGCCTCATTTCAGGTGACAAATGAAATGGCAAATGTTAACCTCTGTGAAAATCTAGTTTCCGGTCTGAAGTAAGTTTTATCATGCAGGAGGATCAAACTGAAAGCTTTTTGCTGGGAAAAGCACAACCTGACATGATAGTTTGTGAACTTCATGAATGTTTCTTATATACACTGAGCCACTTGCCTCTTTCTTTTCCACAGTTTATTTTGATCATTGCATTAAAGGATGTCACATCTGACATGTTTAGTCTCTTTATCCACCAAAACATTTCCCCTTAAGCTTGGTACATCTTTTAAAAACTGCTTAAAGTGGTGGTTCTGACTGAAAGCAGGTGCATTCAGTTTCCATTTATTTGTATGTCATCCCTGGGCTTGAATGATGAGTCAAGAGCCCGTTGCCTGCTGTGTTACATTCCACTGCCCTCAACCCTTAGCAGAAGTGCTGTGGGTGTAAAAAACACATTTATGGATGGATATCCTCTGTTTGTGTATTCTTGCGACTGACCTCTCTTTTTTCCTTTTATAGTAGATGCAAAAACATTCGTTTATTTATTTATTTTGTACCTGATTCCTCACATTAAAAGGTTGCAGTGCATACCAAAGCAAGCAGTGGGCGGAAAGCAGCAACACAGCTTTCCCGCTCTGCGGTTTCTACCAGACGAGTCTAGTTATGCTATATTACATTGCTCTCGATCATCCTAACTCCCCTCATAAAAGTGTTTAGACTTTGCCTCACATGGTAGGGGAGAAAAAGGGTAAAACAACCACAATGAGCTTGAATAACATTTTCCTTCTTTGGTCTTGTTCCCCCCCCTTTTTTTTTCTGCCAGACGCACTACGCAGGAGGAGAGTACATCATCAGACAGGGAGCCAGAGGAGACACCTTCTTCATTATCAGCAAAGGAAAGGTGAGGACAGCCCCGTGAGGCTGCAACCTCAATATAATCCTCATCAGAAGGCAAGGCATCATGTCACATGAAAATGCCCGTCTTTAAAAGCAAAGAGGTGGCATTTTTGGCTGTCATCAATCACCGAGCGATAGAGGAGAAGCACATCCTCTTTCATCATTCCTTACAGCAGCAGTGGGAGTTTCTAGAAAGCAGAATGGTGTCACTTTGATTTTCCTTTTCAGTAATCAACACTGGCTTTTTCACTGAGCACAGTACTGTCTAGAAGTCACATCACCGCCTGTGGGCTTTCACATGTATTTCACACCACGATGCTTGCCAGTATTCTTTCTTTCTTCCAGCTTTTCTTGAATTCAGCAATTTTTTTTTCCACCCCGCACATCAAGCAAGAATGTATTTTTCATTTTTCATTTTATAGGGACATGCTTATCGACGACAAACAGCTGTTCTTTCTGCTGGTAGTCCCTCTGAGCCTCAAAAGGCAGAAGTTGTGGGAAACTAACATTGGAAGTGTGGAGGAAAAAAATTTAAACTTCAACTTATTTTTTAAATCCAAACAGAAAAAAAAAAGTTCACAAGCTGTCAAATCCTTTGACTCAGGTCACTTCATAGCCCAGAGCAAACAGATTAGCTTATAAATACCTGGATTAAAACACGAATGTCCGGACTTGCCTACTTCAGTTTCTAGAACTCTGCAGCAACTCTTTCGTTTTATTTTCATGTTTTTTTTTTTCCCCTGCTGTTACTTGATTGTACAGAATCGCTGTTAATTATGTTGTCACTCAGCTGCGTGGCATTTTTGTATGCTGGCGGTGGACTTCCTGCTACACCTAATGGCTTAAGACAAGATCCTTCATTGGGCGAAGGGGTAATCTCGTCCACTTCTTCAAAAATATGCACAAGTGTCATTCCTTTGATTTGTAGAGTCTTGGGGCACAGCAGAGGGCCGTCACTCGTGTGTAATCTCCCTAATGAAGTGGTCAAGCATTTGCTCAGGTCCTGCACAGTAATGACTCTTATCTGTTTGTAACAGACTGTGCTCAGGGATTTCTGCCACCTCTGTGTGCAGTTCAATTCACTCTGTTTTTACCTCATCCTCTCAAAGCCACGCTTGTCTTTTCTTTAACTTTCCACCCGCATTGTCCTTTTCTTTTCAGGTTAATGTGACCAGAGAAGACTTGCCAAATGGAGAGCCTGTCTACCTCCGCAGCCTTGGGAAGGGAGACTGGTTTGGAGAGAAAGCACTGCAAGGGTGAGATGTCTTGAAATACCTACGCTTCCAATCATAGAAAATTAAATTTAGTGTATTTACCTCTTTTGTTAAATATCTTCTACTTCAAATTACTAAATAAGGAGCCGTATAACATTTGGTAAGTGATGCTGACTATTAAATGAGTTCACAAGTGTGTCAAACCAAAACTTCTGCACTAAAAAGAGGTTAACTGAGTGTACTTGCACTATATCTTTGTTAGAATAAAAATTATGCCTCAAATTTGAAGCTGAATGCTCATGTATTTTCATTCCCATTAGTGCAAACAACTATAAAAGTTTAGTGTCGATTTCATTTTTGCATGAGAGAAAGCAAAAGACAGAGTTAATGAGAAACTAAAAGAAAAGGCAATAGTGATCCCTCACAGCCTCAGTGACATCTGTGGTATTTTGCCCATATTTATTTCTAGCAGACAAGAAACTAAAGGCAAGAAGTCACTTAATGTGACAGAAATGTTGCATTAGTGTACCCACTGGAACCTCATTTCATTTAGTGAAACACTTCTTTTGTCTTTTCTTCTCAGTTCATTTCTTGGATGCCAAAGCTTTGAGAGCAAAAAAAACCTTTCAACCTAATCCTCAGCTGCTTTAATTAATTTTTTGCATCCTTCCTCCATAAACAATTATATGAAATACTGCATGTTCCTGTATCTGCTGTTGCAGAAGAATTAGATTAAATTTGTGCGGAAGTAAAAATGATTTTCAATGATCCTTTCATAAAAAGCATGTGTTTTTAGAAAATCAGACCCTAAATCAGAAAAGCTGAAATATGACCAAATTCTGGATGTTTTAGAACAGTGCAACAGAACTTAAACATACAGGTATGCTGGTCTGTTTTTGTTTCTTCAATAAAAAAAAAATCAATAAACAAGAAAATTCATCTTATAGGACACTGTTTGGAAGAACAATAAACCACTTGATTTCCACAATAAAAAAAACATTACATTGTTTTCTGAGGAGGTTCAAAACGCATTAAAAAACTGATTAAAAACATTTGAGCTTTGAATATCTGGACTCTGCTCCCTTCAAAATTACTTCAACATGCAGTAATTTAGGACACCTGCTCCAAAGCATTTTTTTAGGAACATCTGTAGAGTATTAAATCATCTTTACATTGCTTTCAGCATCAAAGACCAGCACCCTAAAACAGCACATTTTCTTCCTTTTCATGCCATTTGTCCGGTTCTTTGCAGCTCCTGAGTCGATGTGCTATTTAGACAATTGACAGAGAATAATCATGAGTGGATTATCACTGTATGAGCAGTAAGGAATAAACAGGAGATATGCTCCTGCATATTCATTTTGAGCACAAAGGTGACAAATGAAGTGAGTTAAAATAAATGGAAATGATGCCATCTTGTGGCCAAAGGTCATGTATAAATGTAAAGACCTCATGCAAATGCTGACTTCAAGCGAAATTATGTATAAAAGCAACTTGAATTTAGTAGCCGTTTCAAACATTAATCTTGATTGTTTGCTAAAGTAGTGCCCAATCAAATGTACAGGGATTGGACATCTGGAAAACCCCGACATATACAAAAGAATTCTGACTTTTGGACAGAAAAAGATGGCAGGAGTTGCAAAGCATCTAACTACTGAAGGACTTTTGTGGACATTATGTTCTAAAGAGAAATTTGGGTCAGTACTGTAATAAACTCACCAGTTTTTTGTGTGGAACTATTTGTTCAGAGTAGTGATTTATCACAAGTCTTTCTCGCTTTTATCTGGTTTTAATTTAATAAAAATTGCCTACATGATGTATTGTCTAAAAACCTTAAATCTTTCGATGTAGATGTATGATGTTGAGCATTTTAAGCGTTTCTCAGAAAAGATTTGAAGCACTCTGCATTGTTCTTCAAAGCACGATCAAGAGCCCCTCATTGTTTGGTTTAAATAAAGAAAATCATACTTTTTCATGTAAGAAACCCCCCTTCACATGTCATTGTCTCTTGCCATAAACACCTTTTTTTGTTGGAGTGTCTTGAGCTTGAGGAGCTTATTCAGCTGCACCTTTGATAGTCAAACATGTGTCGCACATTCAAATTCAGGAGAACCTGGCCCATCTTTGCAGCAGGCTTTTGATCAGAGGACTCTGTCGGGTCGTCTTTCTAATTAGTAGTTAACTCTGTGTCTTTGCTCATGAAACTCAATAACCTCTACAGAGAAGCTACTCTGGCCATCTGAAGATGTTGCCTTTGATCTGTGAGAACGTATTTTACAAACCAAAAGCTGTTCTTCTGGTAGCTTTAAAGGTTTAGATTGTGGGAGGGCTGGGCTGCGATGTATGTAAAGCAGGGAAACAAATGTAATGGTTTGAATTTGTTTTTACCTGTATCCCATTACACTGAATGCACCATCAAGTTGACCAAGCATAACTGAGGGGCTGGAAATTCCCAAAGTACCCAACCGTGCTTGTCTCTTATGAATAAGAGTTCATCTTTAGCAGATCCATAGATCGATCTGTCCATCATCTGAGTAGCTTTGGTGTTTGAAAAATCAAGGGCGTGTATGCTATTAAAACAGCCTGGTGTCACTGACAGAGAAATGATAGGCGTCAGGGTCTGTACACCTTCGGACCAACAATAGCACTCTGATAAATTATCTCTACAATGTTGCGGGGAGTTAGCGTTGGCATGCCGTCACATCGTAAATCACATTCTTGTTTTTAAGGACTTTATTTCTGCCAGAAATACTCATTCAGATCTATTCACCAACTCCTTCATTGGTAACAAAAGTGCAGTAACAGTTTTTTTTCTCATACTGATTTATGGTTATCCTCTAAAGTCTCCACCAAGATATGACTTCTCCCTTATCCCTTTAGACCAACACTGCTCTTTAGATAAGTTAATGCTTGTGTGGCTGATGGTTCAGCCTGAAATAAACAGATTAAGGTTTGAAGAAATGGCCCAATTTAACACAAGTTATTTCATTATAAACTGTGACATCAGGGAAATGCTAAAGTTTTGGCTTGGATTTGAATCAATTACTAGACCAGAAATCTTGAAGCTTGGCAAAAATACTAGATCTGACTAATTAGCATGGGTAATTATTAAACTCTGCCAAAAAAGTGTGGTTATTTCTAAAAGAAATATTAATAGCTGCAAGATTAGATGTCTTAATGCCAATCTCCAGTCTTTGAGTGTCTACACTCTGCTTTTGTGAAGGTAAATAAATGTAAAAAGGTTGCACAATCACAGGCCAATGCCCTAGTAACCCGGGACCCCCGTTTGCATGCTGCAGGTTTTTTGGGTTGTCCGGGCCCTTAGACAGATATGTCTTGCAGTTCCCTTGAGGCTCATGTGGTCATCCTTAGGGATGTCATGAAAATAGAACATATCATTGTTGTGCATGTGGTAAGTGTTTTGAGAAGTATTTGTGGGGATTTTGTAATTTAAAAGCAGTTATGACATATAGGTGATGTTGTTGTATGGTGCCCTTGCACCACACTCTAGTCATTATTGAGCTGAGTGCATTGCCTTCTTACTAACCGCACACAAATGCTGCATGCATGGGGTGTGCAGATGATATGCAAGTAATTTTCCCATTTCCAGCCAAGCTGCAAGCACGGAGAATACTTACTAATGAAACAGCGCTACCAGGCTCCCTGTGCAGGTTTTGGGGGGGTTGAAAAAAGAATGAATCTGTACAACTTCCCTATATCTCACCTACTTCACCGCTACTTACCTATAAGTGTTTTTTAAGTGTTAGTTAAAACCTGTCGGCTATAACATGGCCGTGGAAAAATGGGCATGAACATTTTTGCACTATAGGCTCTCTGAGCGGTCTACAGTCTTAAAATTCCGTGCAGGCCACCTGTGTACCACTTAATTAAATATAATTTAAAGTGTTCGTTTTGTTTCTTTTTGGAGCTCCTTTCTAAAAAGATGCATAAAATGATTTACCAGTCAATACAAACACATCTTTCTGTTCCACCACTTAGCTTTGGTAAGACTTTGAAGAAAATACATATTTTGAGTTTATGTCTTTACAGGGGTTAAAAAACACCTTGTAATACTCTAGTATATTTGTAACGTAAATAAAAAAAAGCTGGACTTAAAAAAAAAAAAAAAAACGGGTTGAACATATTGGTGGCTACATTTAGATTTTGTTTTTAAACACAAAAATCATCTCAACTTTACAAATGCATCAAGGGTTTAAGGTACCAGTTTAATACAATCTGCTCTTTGTTCCTGTCCCCGTCTTGACCCTGGTCAAAACCTTCTTCATTCTCGGCTATTTTCATAACCCCGTCTACCCAGGACACCAGACCACTGTCCAATTACCCATTCACTGCAACCATCCAATGGAAACCAACACCGCAGGCTCCTGTGCAACTCCAAAGGACGTTCCAGATACAGCATGCAGCTGTTTTCTGTGTGTTGGTGTGTTGTGCCACCGCGTGTTTGTTTGTCTGTTTTTCAGTGTTATTTGCTCTTAACAAGTGCAGAGCCCCCACAGATGACTTAGGCTCGGTATGTACGAATGAATCCCGCTGACATACTGTTTCAGGATTGTGTTTCATGTAGAACATCTCCAGCATTAGTGCCAGGGCACTCCAAAGCTGTTTCCCTTAGCTACGGTTGAGCTGCAGGGTCCAGGTGGAACAAGCCGCACTCGAATATCCCTGGTCTCTTTAAAATAATTTATGGTAACTTAAACCTTTACATAGACGTGATTGTGTTGTGCCGCTCTGTTTTTCCACCAACATGAATTGCACAAACTGAGACTCGAGATCATTACCACAGTTAAAATGTGTGAAATTTGATTTAAACAACTGTCTTTCATCTCAAAAATGGAATGTAGTATAAACATTTTAGCTTGGTGTTAGGTGTATCTCTATCTCTGTGGCTATGAATGCAGCGCTGATGTTTGGAGAATGGATTCAGGTCACGGAGGCTTATCGAATATGAATTTAACACTATATGTGCTACATTAGCTGGAGGGCTTCGGTGGTCATCTGTTGATAATATCCTCTGACAAACTCTGCCAGCCTCCAATTCTTTCGTCCTCAACTTTCAAAATATGTTGTCCCTCCAGTGGCTGTGCCCTTTATTCTCAGGGGTCAGTGGGAAGAGTGAGATGGTCTGTGTATTGGGCAGTGAGCATGAGAGGCGTTGCTCAGTCTGTCTGAAAGAAAGGAAAGCAGAGGGAGTTGATATGGTGTGAGAGGGAATTATCGCTTAAATTCATTGTAATAGGTCGGTACATGTCTGAGATCAGAGGAGATGAGCTGATTGTCAGTGACTGAGGTTCGGTGGGATGAGTCTGTTTGACCTGATAACAAACCCTATCTTAGTGTTGCTCTGTACAAGACATTGCACATTAGCCAGTTTTTCTTGTTATTTTGGAAAAGGCTGGGAATCACGCATGGGCAATTTTCTGCAGAGATCCATGCCTTTTTGTTTTTTTTTCATTCACATACGAGAGGATACTTCTTTACTGGGACCGTACCAACATACAGCTGAGGTGCTTTATTTGTGGGGTGCAACAGTTGGGAGAACCCTTTCCGACCTCAAACATTCGTCGTGGTGAAAGATGTCTTCTTTGGATTCCGACTCTGAGGATTCGTGCGACTGGGGCGACTCCTCTGAAGAGGCGCTGTCATCAGAGGAAGATGAACTTGATGTCAAATACAATAAAAAGTAAAGCCAGTCTTTCAGTGTTGTGTGTTGCAGTTTGAAACTGGAGCCTTTATTGTGTACCACCATCCCCGCTCTCCTAAAACAAGCCTCTAAAATCAATAATATTTTGGTTCAACATCACTAACTGCTGCTTTCTGTTCACTTGTTCCAGAGAGGATGTCAGGACAGCCAGCGTCATCGCAGCAGAAGCAGTCACCTGTCTAGTCATCGATCGAGAGTGAGTAATAATCCTTGTACATAATATTACTACACTGTAATACAATAAGTGGAAAAAATTGAGCCCGCAAGTAAAACAATTTCTTGCTGTAATTCGGGACACAAACTCTTGAGGATGACCACATCATATCTACCTTTTACTTTCCCACAAATGCATTTTTTAAATGTTTTAAATATTCCGAAACAATAATTGATATCTCAAATTCTTCAAGCATCATTATTTGATTTGTATAAAAAAATAAATGACCTTTGCTATATAAAATTTCACTTCAGAAACAGTTGTTCTGATTTTGGTTCTTAAATATAGTTTTTGTGGAATTTGCTGCTCCAGCTCTCTTGTTTTTTGGCGGATTGTTGTAAACGTGTTTCAAAAATGTTGAAAAACATTTTGTTTTATATATTATAAAGTGTATTTCTTGATTTTTATTTGATGCTCTTCTGTGATACTATTGTCAGAAACTGGCTGCAGTTCCAGGCTGTAGACATCCCAAAACTGTTCATGTTTGAACTTTTAAAATTAATCATTATACAATTAACATTGATTTAATCATTTCTTTAATGAATTTAGATGGATGTAACCCGAGTGTTTCTACAAAGATTTTCAAAAAAGCCCTGATTTTTAGTTATTTATATTAGATTAAGGTTAATTTCTTGTCTTTGATAGAAAACGTATGGAAATCATGAAACAATAGGAGGCTGTTTAGACAAAAACTGAGCATCTTGGTTTTTCAGGCGTTACTGTTTGGTGAAAATAGTCAAGCACACAGTTTCAGGATGGGCAGAGATGGTGTCATCTTTCTCGGGGGCTCCCTTCAGCCTCAAGGGAAAAAGTACATCCTCACAGCAGAGTGAAGGGGGGGTAGTAGATGAGTCATTTAGCAGCGGTGATTACAGCTTCCTGCTATACAGCAACCTTATGGGGTCACAGCTGACAACACCAGTTTAACTTTGCGTCACTTCTTTTCATTTTCTGCATAATATTAAAGGAAACAGTCATAAAGAGAAAGACAAAGATGGCTTCTGCAGCTATGGGGAAGAGTTATAAAAAGAAGTGTCAGTATGCGGCACACTAGAAACTGAACTTAAACAAAGCCTCGGCTCTGGAAGTGTGAGCCAGCAGGCAGTTAGAGAAAACACAGATGAACCACGTCTTGTTGGAAGGCTCGCTAAATCCTGTGCAACATCTTCCTTGGCTCTCTGAAAACCTTTCTGGATTTTTCAGGAGGAAAAAAACATTAGCAGATGGAATGGGTCTTATGAAACAGATTTCCTATTAAATGTCATTTTTCTTAAAACAAACCCAAATATACAGGATTTAATTTCTGTATAACATAATTTTGCAGGGTTAATGTGTCCACTGGTAACTTCATATCTGATTTAAGCCTTTATCTTTTATATCGTTTTAACTCCTTAGAGAATTTAGAAATGTGTTTATTTAGCTTGAATTTTCATTTTATTGGCTTCAAAGGAGCATCGGTTCACAATAAAAGAATGTGTTATAAGAGCTTTATGTCTTCTTAAAAAAAAGCAGCTTACTTTACTACTCTTTACCCTTTCTTTTTTATTTGAGTAAAAGTGAATTATTTTCCGCAATTTTAACATTTTCCCTTCCATCGATGATCTATTTGCACACTCTTCTGAACCTCTTCAGGTCAGCTCTGTCATCTCTTCAGAAATCGTTTGAGCTTTCCCTCTGAAAGCAGACTTATGAATATTTAATACTAACAAGCAGCATCTATAAGACTCTAGACATACAATGCACAATGATTTCCTGCACTTATTTTTAATTGTAATTGTAAGCAATAATACACGTATTTTCTCATTTATCTTGTTTATTAAATCCCTCTTTTTACATCTATATTTTTCAGTTCATTCAAGCACCTGATTGGAGGTTTGGAAGATGTGTCCAGTAAAGGCCATGATGATGCTGATGCCAAAGCCAAGTAAGTCAAACTGGAAGTAATTTTGCTCATTGCTCAATAATACAAACGGCTAATTATTGTCTTTCTTGGTCAATTTTCGGCTTAAAAAATCCACGACTCCTTTTCTGATAATAACTTGTCTGGATAACAATTATTCTATCTGTGTTATACATAAATAGAATAATTGTTATTAAACCACTGTTGATGGAATGAAAAACTAAATTAAAATGTACCTGAAATGACTTAAAACTGAAAACATTAATATTCTTTGACATATTTAGTCTAAGGCAGGAGTGCTCAAACTTTTTGACTCATTGGTTTCATGAGGTTATACATGTGACAGCAGGGCCCTAAAGCAGATCAGTGGCGTGTTTTGGTAATTCACCTCAAAAGAGAAAGAAATACCATGGAATATAGAAAAATATAATATAATATGATTAAATAAATGTATATATTTTATAACATTTTGGAGTTTTTTATTTCAAAAGTATGACTTTTGCTCTCATTTAGTGCCAATTGCACTGATGGGTTGAGTGAAAATCCCAAATTGCAGAAATGCAGCATTCATGAGGTGTTGGAATGAAAACACAAATAAACCTTAAAAAACAACAAATCCTCCTATACTGAATGCAGAATAACTCTGCTCCTAAAAAAAGGTCAATCTATTTGCAGTGCACCATCAATAGGGACACACCAGAACAGAAATGAGCATAATCTATGTAATTTATCCCAGTTTGGCGAGTCAGACTAACTTATCGCGTATGGGTTGTAGTTTGCCCACCTCTGGTCTAAGGTGCCTTTTTTAAAAAGTGTGCACCTTAGCAAATAGAAGTATATTTAAGTGTACTTACAAGTATACTATCTATTCTGCCTATATACAGTATTTGAAATTCAAAATGTTCCAACTTAGTCTAACGAAGTCAGTGTACTTTGTACAGTATGCATACATGGTCTGTAGTATATTTGCTATACTTATATTGAATTACAGCTAATAAAAAATGAACGTGCAACTTTTTACTAAGGGGCTGTTGGATGAGACTATGTGTATGTCACTAAATAGGAGGAGAACGAGACGTTTGACTGAATATTTATAGACAAGTATGATAAAGTGAAGACCATAAAAGGTTTTAAAAGTTTGAGAAGGACTGTAACTGACCGTATTTGTTCACATATACAAAATGAAAGAATAACAAGGACACAAGAGAAAAAGCTCTTTCTAAAGCTAGCATACAATGGCAATGGGGAAAGATGCTGTTTTTTGTTTTTTTTATGCACTCGAATAAAACTGAATCCCAAAGAGAACAAAAGCAGAGCACACTCGCATAACACTCATTGTTAGAATCCCGGGAGGAAACAGAGAAAACTGGAGAACAAGATGGGTTACAAGCAGGTCAGACTTGTGAGTGATGTTTTGGACTGGTGGCTGACTGTGTTTAGGATGCCTGTCATCCTCTGCATGAAGAGACCCTTTGTCAACAAAGAACAGAACACAAAACCAGCTGCCAAGAAGGAAGGAGGAAAGACACAGGAGGGGAAGACTATCCAGAGGGGTCTAGGGGTTTGTGGCTGGCATTTATCATTTGCTTGCTCTTCATGCTTTAGGGAAAGAATTAATGAATAAACTTTAACTTCTAATATGACCCAAATACCCTCAGATCACTTAACTCTGATCAAGTCTGCTTCTCCTCCCTTTTGCTGAGTCTTTCCCCAATATTTGTGTCTTGTTGGAATAAGTCCAAGTTAAGGTCCCTCTGTGCTTTCTAATTGGTTGCAGCCCATATGAAAATTTTAGCATCACTGGAACTATCTGGAAAACCACAGCTGCTCTCTGTGACATCGACTGATTCAACACGTTTTTCTTTTCCTCTAAGACTTCCTCCCTGCTGAGTGTTGCATGCTCACTTTGTTTTTCATGAGTCCAGCCCCTTTTTTTTTGGCAACAGACGTGCTGCCAAAATGCAGCACGCCATAAAAACTAGTTCATTTAAAAACACAGCATTAACAACAAAATATTAGTTTCACAGAAAATATTTTTTTTTTGCTGCTTTTTGATAAAATTGAATGACAATTTCTTTCATTAAATTTCTTTGCCACTTCCTCTAATCTATCATTCAGTTGCATCGCATGATAAAACCTCTGTAATGGAAAATTCATGAGAAGGTTGAACCTCTTTCGCACAGCACGCCTATCCTCTTTTGTGTATGAAAGTTCAGTAAATACTGGTAAATAAAAGTGCCATTCATAAGGCCTTTGCTTTAAAGTCTTTCTACTTTCTGCTGACCTGACCACGGGTAAGAGGATGAAAGAGGAGGAGGAGGAGGAGGAGGATGGTACACACACATCAGATCCTCTCACATACACCAAAACTCATGGGAATTGCATCACATTTATGACCTCATCCGTTCAGTGATACGGTTTATCACCCCCTGGAGTGGCACTTGACCTAAGGATGAGCACTTCGTGTTGCAGTGCTCATAATGGATTTTCCATATAACCTTAATAAGTAATGTAGCAATTACCTGAGAGTTATGTGACCTTAAATTCACAAACTAAATAATCAGGATTGTTTCAGATTTCTAATGCTGCAAAGTTTTGTTTGGGTTTCGATTCAAGGTCATAGTTTAGTCACATTTCAGTTTAAATGTAATGTTGACAATGCTATATGTTTAATTCATCCCCCCAGAGCTTTATCTACAGTTCAGTAGAATAACAACTGTGTAATGTTGTTTACTATTTTCTGTGCTATGAAATTTCAAGGTCAAATCGATCTATTTTAATTCGTTACTCCTGTTTCTCTGTGTGAGTGTTTTTTTCCCTTTCAGGCTTAAATTGGATTCAGCATTTTGTAATCAACTTTTTTTTATTTTTACAACAGTTTGACATGTACGGAAGACAAAAACGTAAAGCATGAAAACTGTACATAGATTTTTCAAAGTAAACACCACAGGAGCTTGAAAAAATAACTTTATTTTAGTCTTTAAAGCTTAAGACAGATGGTTTTTACTGCTTTTTTTGTTAGTACTGGAAGAAATTTGGGCAAATAATCCAATGAAATGTACAGTTTTTTTGTGATCAATTTAGTTTTATGAATTATGTTGATTAAAATCAGTAGATTTATCAAATCGAATTGTGAAGATAGTTTATTTATAGATAACTTTATTATCATAATCAGTAAAACTGAGTCAGAAATAAATTGGGATAAATTTGAGTTAATGAGTCGACAATTAGTTCCAAACTAATTTATTGTGCTTACAGGTACAAAATATATCTATTTAGGTTGCTTTATATCGTTTACAAAATGTACAGTTTTTATCTAAATCTTTGCTCAACATTTGCATGTACTGATTTATTTCATAAAATCTATGTAGCATTTTAAATTATACTCTAAGACTTCTCTTTTCCTTTTAATTTTTCCTTTTACATTGCTACGTCGCCATCTAGCGGTCTGATAATGTCATTACACTATTTAAAAAAATACTTTTAAAGTACCGGTTATTCATTTTTCTTTACTGGATGAATTATGTAATTTCTTTTAGTTAATTTTCTATTTTCATTCATTAGAAGAATAAAAGGCAAAAATAGCCCCTAAAGTTCATGGGTATCTGAACTCAATATCAGTCAGTCGCTCCAGCAAATAAAGCACTCAGCATGGCGCTTAAATTCTTCTTGGTGGACTTCTTTTTCTTCCTCTTTTAAGCAGTGATCATTTGTGGATTTACAGCCTTTTCTGGGACAGTTAAGATGAGGGGACAGAATAGATGAAAGGATCACCTTTAAATGTCACTTGACTGTAGCAGTGCCTGCCTGCACAGACACAAATAAACTAAGTGTCCTGGTAACCCGATGTGTTTCTGGGAAACATCGTGCTCAGCAACCTGCCAACACGTGCAGCCTCAGTGCCCACTGGCATCTGCCCAAGGAAAAAGTTTTAATTGTTCTGACACAGTCGCTGAATGTACTAGTGGACCTGAAACAACTGGAATTTCTTTAAAATTGCCATGGAATCTGGGACAAAATGAGACAAAACGAACAGATGTCATTTTAGTCATTGAGTTTTGTGAACGACCATAGCTTTCAGGTCATTAAACTTAATCTCTGCTTTATTAACCCTTGTGCTATCCTATGGGGTCCATATGACCCAACCCTTACATTGACGTGTTCTCCCTACCATGACAAAAGTGGATAAAGGTGGAGAGGATTTAATGTAATCCATGTAAACCAGTGAAGATCACAAATCATTGAAGAAAAAAGTTCAGCGCACTGTCTAGTGGGTCTAGATGACCTCACTCCCAATGTCAAAGTGCCTAGGATAGCACAAGGGTTAAAGAGGTCACTTGACTCGTCAAATCAATGCTTTTCTGTGCTTTTTTTAAAGCCCTGTCATTTGTTGTGTTATTGGTTGTGAGTGATGAGGTTTGGCGTCCTAACAGGACTTTGGTTTTGGGCGACCCAAAAGGGTCTGTCCAAACTCAAATCTACCCGGAGCTCACCCATCCAAAAACTGAGATTACACTTTATGGATCAAACAATAGCTATGGAAAGAAACTTTTCTGCAACCATGTGCAGCTCAGCAGTAACACATTGTGATATTCAGTGACAAAGCCAAGGCATGTTTCCACAGACAAGTGAGAAGTGAACTGCTTGTGTGACAAAATTTCATTTTTTCTTTGATTTTGAGAACACAGTCTGGGCACTTTTTTTTTCTTTTTTTCTAACGCAGGTCAAAGTGATTTGCAAGAGGACTAAACTCAAACACTTCCTGTTCACTTGTCAGTGTTTACTCGCTCCACATCCTCTACAACATCCTTGATAGATTACTAAAAGTTAAATCCTCTAAGATTTGCAAACAAATGAGCTCAGGGAGAAGCGGATATTTTGTCTCAGCTTGTTGAAAGTGGATTATATGTTCTTTCATCCTTCATCTCGCCTCTAATCCTGTTCCCATGTTTTCTCTCCTCTCTGCAACCTCCTCCTCCTGCGCCTGTTCCTGGCACTGTAGGTATGAGGCAGAAAATGCCTTTTTCTTCAGTCTCAACTTGGCAGACTTCAACATCATCGACACCCTTGGGGTTGGTGGTTTTGGACGTGTCGAGCTGGTACGAAAGAACCTGTGCAAACTTTTCCTCCAATATTTTCTCGAATTGTATTAAAAAATCTTTGTTTTCTTCGAAGTGCAGGTTCAACTCAAGAGCGATGAGAACAAGACCTTTGCCATGAAGATCTTGAAGAAGCGGCACATAGTTGACACCCGACAACAGGAGCACATTCGTTCAGAGAAACTCATCATGCAAGAAGCCCACTCCGATTTTATTGTTAGGTACACGTCACCAACACTCTCTCTACCAGAAAAATGTCAGAAATGTAGGGTTTTATCACAAAACAAGTACAAATTCTTGCTAATGAAGTTTTAATCCATCCCATCCAATAAGTTCAATTTGAGTTTAATTGTAGCTTTTGCTGTGAAACTGATTTAATAATTAATTTGCTCAGATGAGGAAAATGAAGACTTGCACGGATCTAGTCCTCCACAAGTGGATACATCAGAATGGAGCGGAGGAGGCCGATTGTAGCTCCTTCGTCTCAACTACAAGCTTTCTCCATTGACATTTATTCCAAATACCCAAAAATGAATTTTTAAGCTTAATTTTCTTAATAACTGTCCACCAATGCGAAAAAAAAGACACAAAAACATATCAAGAACATTAAAAACAAACTTTTCATGAAGCTTAACAGTGACATTTATTTCTTGAAGAAGTCTGGGAACACTGCAGCTTTTTCAATTTATGCTTGGTAGGCGTCTAATTCAACCCGTCTCAGCATGATGGGGGGGCTGTCTGAACAAGTAAGACACCAGAAACCTCGTAAACAGAAAAAAAAAATGCATAAGTCTCAGCAGGCATCTAAGCTTAACCCACAGCAAATTCATAGCAGTAGACTGAGGATCAGGTTGGTTCAATACTTATACATAATTTGCTGGTACCTCTAATTTGCACGTGGTATTTCAAGGAAAACATTATTTCTGTGTTGGCTCATACACTGCACACAAGCTTCTCAGACAAATGTTGCTGGAGAATACACCGCCAGAATCTGAGACTAAAACTTACGAGATGATTAAAGTGATGAATTCCAGCAGTTAGCTGGCCAAACCCAACTATTCTAAATAAAACCAATTGAGCATCGTCTTGCTCTCCTCTGCTTGCCAGCAGATTTTTGTAGTTTTTCTGACTTTCGCTTGTAACAAGCACTTTTTTGTTGTGTCAGACTCTACAGAACCTTCAAAGACAGCAAGTACCTCTACATGTTGATGGAAGCCTGTTTAGGAGGAGAACTGTGGACCATCCTCAGAGACCGGTAAACTTTTTTTCTACCACATCCGCCTTAACTAAAACCATAGAATCAACGTAAACATCCAGTTTTTGGTCCTTTATCTCTGTCATCGTTTTGTCTTTAGGGGTTCTTTTGAGGACTCCACAACCAGGTTTTACACGGCTTGTGTGGTGGAGGCTTTTGCTTACTTGCATTCCAAAGGCATTATCTACAGAGACCTGAAACCAGAGAACCTTATATTGGACCACAGGGGTTATGCCAAGCTGGTAAGGGATCAGAACGTGATCACAGCTCAGATAAACAAGCTCCCTTGTTTACTTTGTTCCAGTTTTAATAATGTTATCAAGACTAAATTCTAAATTCAGAGTCACAAGTCTTTTAAAATAAATACTCATGTCTGGATTGGAAGGTGTTGCTTTATGTTCATTTTTATCTGTATAAAAGGTCACTCTCATCCTATACCTGACCAAAAAAAATCTCATTTTCCTTCAGGTGGACTTTGGCTTTGCCAAGAAGATTGGTTTTGGGAAAAAAACATGGACTTTCTGTGGAACACCAGAGTATGTAGCACCAGAGATAATTCTAAACAAAGGTCATGACATCTCTGCCGACTATTGGTCTCTAGGAATCCTCATGTTTGAACTCTTAACTGGCAGGTACACCCAAGCCTGGGCATGTTTGTCAAAACATCCTTTCATACCGTTACCTTGATTTTATTATGTATCTGTCATGTTCCTTAAAGCATCTCCGCTTCTGTTGTGCAGTCCCCCATTCTCCGGCCCTGATCCCATGAAAACGTACAACATCATCCTCAGAGGCATTGACATGATTGAATTTCCAAAGAAAATTACCAAAAATGCTGCCAACCTAATCAAAAAGCTATGCAGGTGAGCTGGTGCGCCTCAGTAATTCATTCACAAAGTCTGTAAACTGAATAACTTCATGTTTGTTCCTCCTTTGTTCACTTCTGTAGGGATAATCCTTGTGAAAGATTGGGAAATTTGAAAAATGGTGTCAAAGACATTCAGAAGCACAAGTAAGAACATTTTGTGAGTGCATCTTGTCACATTGTTTATCTGTGTTATGACGACCTGAATGTTTTTGTTTCAGATGGTTTGAGGGCTTTAACTGGGAGGGCTTAAAGAAGGGAACACTGACACCTCCTATTATCCCAAGTGTAAGTTTTCAACGTTTCTTGTGTTCTTGGTTCCTTATACTCGAAATCCGTTCCTTGAAAATGTTTATTTTTAACGTGATATAATTAATTCATGTACTTGCCAGGTCACATCACCAGTGGACACGAGTAACTTTGACAGCTTCCCAGAGGACAACGAAGACCCACCTCCTGATGATAACTCCGGCTGGGACGTTGACTTTTGAAGTCCTCCTCTTTGTTTAAACCAAAACAAACTTTGCTTTTGTTGGCTTTTGATGGCTAGGGTGCCATCTCGAAAGTGTAAGCAACATTGTTTTAGAAATGAAAGAAAAGACGAGGAAAAGGACATACATGAATGGAAAACCCTCTGGGTCACCGATATGCCTTTATTTCACTGTGGCTCTGGATAAAGCATTTACAATGTGACTTCTGTAGCACTTCAGTGTTGTCTTACAGTTGGGTTTGAAGGTAAAGGCGAGGGAAGCACAGGGACACACACAAACACACACACACACACCATTGAATCTGACAATTGAGGTAGATTTTCCTATGAAACAGGGAAAGTTGTTAGTGAATGGTCAATAGTCTAAGTCAAGAAGATATGAGAATGTGACGGTGTTTGTTGAAAATGAGAGAAGGAATGGTAAACTTTCTTACCTATAGGTTGGTATTTCTGCAATATTTGGAAGACCTTAAGAAGGGATGTGAACTTACTATAGTTGCTGCCTATTTTCCGGCATGCCAATACTTGCTGCGACTTATGATAGTTTCCAGAGATCTGCATACTGTAGTTTCCCAGTATCAAGTGCTCAAGACGATCCTGAATGTCAGATTTTCTCATTAACATACCTATATGGCTTACAGGATGTATGGTACATTGTATTTCTGTTTGAAAGTTACATCGTCACATATGAACACAACCTAGATAAATTTGAAGGCTTAGTACACTTTCTTTTAGATGAATCTACCTTGAAAAGCACAAACACTGTGCATTCAGTGAACAGAATCGTGACTCAAGTGCCCTGCTTAAAGTTTAATGAGGCACACACCGGCAGATGTGACATGTCAGCTCGTATCTCCATGAAGCAATGTGTTATTATGCACTTAAGACCATTAACTGAGAAAATTAGCAGTTATAGCGCATTTTAAGCTTTAGTATAAGTCATAATCTTCATTTTAATGCTCTTTTAATCACTCACGTAAAAAAACTTTACCATCTACATTCTTCTTTGGTTTGTTTTAAAATCACTTAAACAGCTCTTAGATGATGTCTGGTTTGGGTGAAGGTAACTCTGTCTGCTCCTGTACAGTTCTGACACAACTGTGAACATGGTTTGATGTCTTGGTACTGTTGACTAACTTTGATAAGCGATGCTAAAATGGCGGTACTGGTTCTTGTTTTTGTATTGTGATTTGTTTTGTGCCTGATTTTCTTGTCAAGTATCGGACACCCTTTTCTATAATTCTATATATTTTTTTCCAGGTAATTTTTTTTTTTTCAGAGATTTGCGTAAGTTTGTCAACTTAAGTGAAACATTGTCTTAGATGACTTGACGCCATATTGCATTGTGCTTAGTGGTATTTTACAGGGGTCCTACCTGTGAGTTTGTTCTAAATTTAGAACATGTTGATTGAGCTTAGTTAAAATTGTGTAAATGACGTCTTTTTGGGAGTTTTACGGTGTGTCCTGAAGACAGACTGCGGAAAAGGGGGAAGGAAAAAAAAATGTGAAGGCTCGACTTTGCACCATAACCTCTCAACCAACTCATCACCTCTTTCAAAAAATGAGAACACACGATCAAAAGGATTCCAAGTGCCTTAAGTCAACGGCATATAAATTAAACATGACACAATCTCGAAATGCTGCACGAATACATATACACAACTAAACTCATGACTCCTTTTCATCCTTTGTTTAATAATTACACTAATCATTGTGATAAGAGTGAAATGAAGGCTGACAGAGATGTGTATTAAATACTGCTTAAACTGTTGATTTATCTCATGGGAACATTTATTTACACCAACATCCTCATAATCTGTCAAACCCGATGTAGCTGCAATGACATGCTTTTCTCTACTTCTGTGATCTTGAAAAACACCCACAAAGGGCATGATATAAAACACCAGTGAGCACTAATCATAACTCCAACAGACCACCCATTACCTCTCAGCCATAAAATCCGAGAAAGGCAGGAATGATTTGCAGATTTGAACGTTAGACTTCTATTTACCACGTTTGACAATCTTCAACTGAAGAGACTCATAAGCCAGACGGCATCATCCTTAACATTCTCCATTTTACTGTTTAGTTTCAATAAGGTAGAAGATGTTTGATTTCAGTATGGTGAGCAAACTCCACGTTTAAACTATTTATTTGATGAAAAGTATAAATCTTAATTCTGTACTTCCTGAGAATCTTTAGAACTTTGCTGTTAATGGCAGATTGTGCTTGTTACAAAGCCTTATGTCCTTTATGTCACTTTCCAGACCATTTGGTTTTGTTTTTTCCTGACTGCCTTCTGCAAAGTTAACTGATATTTGCCTTGTGTTTTGTTGTTTTTCTGCTGTAAATTCGTTTTGCAGAGTGCCACTTGTAAGATTTTTAAAATGATAAAGTAAAAAAAACAATACTTTTGTGTCCTCTTCGTCTCTTTGATCCTTTAAAAAAAAAGCAGCAAGAAAATGTGTAAATTGGAACGTTTTTCTTGATGGCCACGAGGGGGAGCTGCTGGCAAGTAAGCAAAAATCTCCCCAAAGCAAAGCTGCTTGAGAGAACAGTTGAGCATCCTGAGAGATCTACTAATCATTCGTAGAGTTAATGTCATCCACTTAGAGGTAAGTGGAGATGATTCGGTTTCTCATGCCCTCTGTGTTATTCGCACAACAAATCTGTTTGGGGGACAGGGAAATGGCTTCAGTCATAACAACAGGGTGACACTTCTGAGAGATCAAAGGGGATCAGAGTGCATCAAAGGAGTTCACCTTGCCAACACTGACATTTAGTAAAGTGGGGATAAAAGCCCTACTTCAAAAGATATGCAGCAATTCAAACGCGCAAAGTGATGGCGTGTTTGTCAGGTCACAGAGCATCTCGCGTGTTTACGCGCGCCCTGACTCCCACATGTCCAGCAGATGACGTCCAAGTGCCAAGATCTGATCAGAAGGTCAGCACACCATCGCTTGCAAACCCAATAAAGTTACTATTAATGAAACTACTTTACAGTAGGGCCATGTAAAGTGGGGATGCGATCATTTTTGGCCCAGATTTCCTTCTTGTTGTGCGCAATTCTTGGAGATTTGGAGCCCCTGAGGGCCAAAAGCGAACTCAGATCAGAGCCTCTCCTTTAATCTCAAAAGTGCCAGCCAGCCCTGAAAAGGCTTCCCCGCGGAAGGCCATTAATTCGGTAAACTTTTCACACCCCTTAATGGTCTTTCGTATCCTTCGCGCCACCGGTGTAATCAAACGCTGTTGGGGGATAATTGTCACCTTTGCAAACAGCGGGATCAAATGAAGTAGTTAATCGACCCAAGTAACCTCACTCACTCATCCTTAGCGAGAAGCTGGAGGAGGAGGATGGATGGGTGTCAAAAAAGACACGGAAAGATAACAAACGAGGGCTGCTGAAAGACAGGAGGAGTCCCCCCCCCAAAAAAAGGATCTCTGTCCAAAAATCCTGCAAAAATGAAATGTTTCTAAATACTTTTTATGTTAAAAGCCTTTCAGAACCAAATTTAAGAAAATGCGCAAAAATAAGCTCTCCTTATCTGTTTCACAAGTCAGTAATGATATATTACTTAAATAAATAAAACTTTATAGACATGTAAACAGACTGAGCATGACTATTAACGTTTTTTTTTTTTTTTTTTTACAACGAGCTGGGCTTAAATAACAAGGCTTCATGACAGTCATAGGTTTTCAGACAGACTTTGCGGGTCATTATCATTCCACAAACAATGTGAGACGCAGTTCTGCGCAGGGATGGCCATTTCCGTACAGTGGGGCTCTGTCAGAAATTCCACCCCTCCGCCTTTGTTGTGCACAGCGAGGGGCGGGAAGACAAACAGGTCCGCATGTATAAAGAGATCATCCCAGGACTGTGAGTCAGGAGACTTCCAAGCATCATCCAAACACACCTTGGAAACTTTGGGGATTGGGGAATCCAAGCCGTTTGGACATTGTCTCATATTCCTTTAACGCCTCTCAAACGGATTTCCTTAACTTTTTCTTTTATTTTTTTTTTGGTTAAATTCTAATTGAGACTGGACTTAACAAGAGAATAATGCAGGTGTTGTTGGTCCACCGCTACTTGGCTGTGTGCGTTACGCTGTTTGGATACTTTGGAGACGTTAATCCAGGTGTCGTGCCGAAAAACTCCAACTTGATCAAACACCCGCCCGGCGCGTCAGCGGGCAAAGGCGCCGACTCTGTCAGCCCAAGTCCGCGCACGTCACCCACTGGTGTCGCGGGGCAAAAGTTGCCCTCAGACGCCCTGCAGGTAATAAACTCCCTGGTGCGTAAAAGTCAACTTTTTGCTTCAAAACAGTTGGGTCAATTTATGTTATAGCTTTATTTGTGATATACTTTTTTTTCCCTTCATGATGTTGTAGCAGTCAGCTGTTTGCACGGATGATGAAGACTGTGGAGGGGAGGAATTCTGCAACGATGCCCGTGGTGTCTGTCTGCCCTGCCGCAGGAGCCGGAAGCGCTGCGTAAGGGACTCCATGTGTTGTGCAGGGAATCGCTGTAGCAACGGTGTGTAAAGAAACCTTCTCGTGTGATTGAATTTTTATTTCAATGACCCCCTCTATGAAAAAAAAAAACTATCGTGTTTATTGATATTTGTTCTTTATAGGTTTTTGTCAAGCACAAGACATTCATGACACAGAGTCATCCGTCACATCTGGCTGGCATAAACATAATAACACCCTGGAACATCAAGCCAAGAGGCCTCTTAATTCCAATGGCTACCAACCAATTAATGTCAAAGGTGAGATGATAGTAACTTAAACTAACAATATGTTTCAATAATATTTGTTTCATGTAATAACTAATCTTATCCATCTACAGGGCAAGAGGGTGACACATGCCTGAGATCGGCAGACTGCTCGGAGGGTCTATGCTGTGCCAGACACTTCTGGTCTCGCATCTGTAAGCCTGTGCTGACAGAGGGCCAGGTGTGCACGCGCCACCGCAGGAAAGGCACCCACGGTTTGGAGCTGTTCCAGCGCTGTGACTGCGGCGAGGGCTTGGCCTGCAGACCGGAGAAAGCCGAGCGTGATCACGGTGTCAGCAGGACTGCAGCCCGGAACCTACACACCTGTCAGAGTCGCTGACACCACCGCACGCAGTCACAGCCAGAAGACAGAATCACACACCCACGCGCAGACACACATCAATAAATCAGTGACAGATGCTGACAAATACTCCTCAGAGAAGATGCTGACACACACATGCAGAGACACACAACACCTAAGACATTCTTTCCTGCCAGAGTTGCTGACACAAATGCATCACCAAGATGGAGAGACATGAATCCTAGAAAAGTGATACACCCAGAGGGATGCAACAGTGTGAGACGAACTCATCCAGTTTTCCATCAGCAGATATAGATTCAGAAGTTAGGAAGTAGCATTTCACAGGTATTTGGGGATGGATTCATGTTGTCAGTAATGGCAGAGTAGTTTTTGTTTCTCTTTTTATGGAACTTGAGGCCACAGCAATCACAGTAAATTACTGTAGTGTAAATATTATCCTGCAGGTGGCACTTATTTGCTCTACTGAATTATGTCAACACCAGTATTATAGAGACATGGTGATGCATGTTTTGTAAATAAACTGTATAGTATATAAATTGTTTTATAAGAGAAATAATGACAAATGTGAATAATTGTTTTATTAAATGTGTTGTGATAACCTTATGCTGTTCAATTGTTATTCTATCAACACCTTCAAAAGAAAACACAAAAATAGTTTCAATATTTCATTTTGTAGATGCTGAAATTTGCGAAAATTGACAGAAAACACACTCAGACACACACCAGGATGAATTATGCTAAGAAAACTAATCCAGAACATAGTATTCTAATTTAAAAATCTTCCCATCATGCAGCTGAACTGCAGGACAGGACATGGTTGTACCAAATGATAACTGTAATAAAGAAAGTTATCCTGATGGGTGTTTGCTACCTGAACCTTTGGTGCTGCCTGGGGTTAATTATAGGTTTTGAGCTTTTTATGTGTAGCAGTTAGCCAGCTATCCATGCTAAACCCTCTAATTACTTCATCTTGCCTAATCTGCTCTGGGATTCATGAAATAAGGTTTAAAGCAGCATATTTTTGTGTGCGACACAACCCACTAAAAGGTACGAAAAAGGAGCTTCAGCCTCTATTGTGCAGCAAGCTCTATTTCCTGACACGTTGATCAATGCAGGAGCTTTAAATATGTAGGCTATGAATCCACTCAAACACACCTTGGCCTCTGTAATTAGACCTTTAGATTAAAAGATGGAGAGGAAGTGACTGTACTTTTGCCCGATTCTCTAGTCAGATCAAAAAGCAGCACAAGACTCTTGATATGTGGCTGAGTCAGATAACCTTCTAATCTGTTTACATCTGCAGACATTGATTTCAAGCTGGTCTGGGGATGATAAGGTAAGGTTCACACTGACTGTCCAGAATATTAAAGAAATATAATCAATAACGTAAGACGGGTGTTTGTCCAAGATAACTTCTTCGGCTGAATGTGTATTTTGTGCTCCTTTATGGACTCAATGAAGTAGTTAAGAAAAATAAAAACAACACTAGAAAAACAGTGAACTATACTGCATGACAGGTCAATGCCTGGAACAGTGCTTCCTGACAAGTGAGTCTGTAGAATATGGGCCATAAAGCTAATGATCATAAACTAAGTTTTACAAATTATCCTTTATTTTTACAGTTTTTTAATAACAAAACAAACATTTCATCATTGTTTAAAATATAAACATCAATTTAAGCAATTCACTTTATATTGTAGTTAAAGGTAATAGAAGCACTGTCAGCAGCACAATGAACCATGTAGATGCAGCCAAGTCATGTATGTGGTGGTCCTGGAATCTTTGTGTTTGTGAGTCTGTCATCATTACACCAGCCACAGACTGCACACAGGCCACAAGCATGTGCCCCAAATCAAGGTCGGCTTTGTCTATGTGTGTGTGGTTTACACACTACGGTATATTTTGTGGACTCAAGAGAAACAGCGACAACTGCGCCACATTAATTGTGCCACTGCGTGCTCCTTTCTAGTATGTATTCGCACAGAAAAACCCATCAAGAAATCTGCACTCAGACTCCCACATTCCTGCGCAGGTTAATATTTGGTTTAAAGGGTCGGAAAGAACAAGCAGTCATGCTGTGGCATCCTCGCTATCAACATTTGCTTTGGTCATTCCAGAGGAATGACTCAGCACCACAGCTGACATGCTTTTCGTACACTTTGGTTACTGGCAACAGTTAACTACAGATACGATCTATCCAAGCATGAATGCCAAAACTAATGAAGACCCTGATAAACAACAAAATCTCACATTCCAATTTAGCCGGATGACAACAAATACAAGTCGAGGAATAGAATTTCTTACAGCATAAAATGTAGTGTTACCTCATAATCTAAAAATGATCTCTTATCTTCTTGAGTACCTCCTCTATCAGTTGATGCTTCTCCGGTGCTGCTGCCAAACCCTGTTGACTGACATCCCAGAGTTAACAAATTCATGGGTGAACCATCAGAGATCAAACGGGTAAAGAAATGAAGCAGAGTACACAGCAGCAATGCATGTTATTTTGCCGGATGAAAGAGGTGGCATAGTTTTCCAATGAGCATTTGACATCAAACCAGGCTGTTTTGTTAACTACATTTCACAGGGAGGTGTCACAGTCTTGTTCCTGGCATTGATCATTTCACACACACAAAAAAAAAAGCAACAAGTCACTCTTTCATCCTTTCAGGATGACAATCTGCCTAATTGAGCAATAAGTAGAAATCTGTCTGTTCTTGGGAAGCAATGTTTCAACAAAGGGCAATTCATTCAGCACAATGTGTTGAGTGTGTCAATGCAGGTGGAGCACTTTGTTACATATGATGTCAACAAAATGAAGCAAATGAGGCTTAAACAAGGTTGTAATTTTGAAAAGGTTCTGTCTTTTAAGTATTTCACAAGTAGTTAAAAAAATAAAGACCTACTTTGCAAGTTCCAAAACATATTTGCTTAACATATTTTTAAATAACCACACATTCAGCGCAATTTTTTCATGATCTATTTGTCAGTAATACATTTTTAGCTCCAAAATAACTTATTTTTCCAGTTTTAATAAATGCAATGGCCAGTGACGTCATGTGCTGTTAAGTTAAAACATGAAACTGAAAAACTGACTTCAAATATAGAGAATAATGGTTGTGTTTACCCACATTTGGCCTTTTTGCAGTCTGTTGACTAGGTCTGCACAATAAATCACAAATGTATTGTTATCGCGACATCAAGCTGTGCAATACGCATATCGCAAAAGATGATGAAATTAACTTTATGTTAGACAAGGGTCTTTTGGAGTATAATTTAAGGTATATTAACTCCTTTTTAAATGAAACTATGGTTTAATTAAGTTTTTCGTTGTTTTGCTATATGTTCATGTGTCGCACGTTATATCGTCATTGTAATTTTGACAACTAATATGGCAAATCACGAGTTTTCCTCATCTCGTGATTTGCCCTATGTTGATATTTTTTTTGCAGAAAATCAATAGTAACAAGCTTGTGCTGCCATCCACTCTAAAACTACAAGTAGCAAATACTATCACAGAAGTCCTGCCTAACTGGGTTGTCTTGTTATGGTTTAGCACGTTCTCCTAAAAACTGTTTGACTGGTGGTATGCTAAAATTACAGCGATCCATCAGCTTTCCAGCCATACTTTGTATGTACATGGAGTACCAAATCGTTTAATTACAGGGCTTCTTTTGTTTAATATGGTCAAAAACCAGCATACCAGCACCCAAAATCAACACCCGGTGTTTGTCCTGCAGATCATGCTGGTACAACTATGTTGCTCTTTGGAGTTTCTTTTTGGTTTTGTGTTTTTCTACTTGGACTGAAATGATCAAACCTCTCCATGACCAATAAATCTACTGCTAACATTGTCTCTTGGATTAAAATGCAAACAAATAATCTCACCATTGTTTTTACACTATTTATTGAAGTATTGAGAGTCTCCACTCCGGGGTAGCAGACTAGTGAACAGATGCTCAAGGAGTGGGGCAGGATTGCATCTGAGGGATAAAAATGCCCACTCTTGATTATGGTTGGTTCTGAAGCTTGCTGCTTGTGGCTTGAGGCTGAGACTAGGACAAGGTCCAGGGCCAAAGCTGGCTTTGTTCCTAGTTTCTATGTAAAGTCTGCCTCAGCCACAACCGCACTCCAGAAAAAAAAAAAAAGACTACTTCACACATGTAATTTGCTTATTATTTACAAAGATTAAAAGAAGTAAAAAAGAAAGTATTTTGGTACAAGATAGTTGCTGGAAAATTTACACACAAGAGTTGTGTTACATAAAATTATAATGCAGAAAAAAGTAATAAGCATTGCTGATTGGGACACAAAATTCAATTTTTTTAAAGAAAAGATGCAGTTTTGAAAAGAGATGGATGAAACTGACTGGAAAAATGCAATTATTTAGGATTGGTAACCATATCTAACTTGGTGTGATTGAAGAGTACATCCCAGTTGAAGAAGACAACAGAGTTTCTTTGGTCAAGGTATACAGTGGTAATCCTTTATCAGAAGTTGCATGCGAGACATGAACAAATATCTCTTTGCAGGAACATCAAAAGCCTCGGCTGCTCTGCAATGACAAATGTTTGCTGAACAGTTTGCCATCCTGTCAGACAAAGGCAATGTAAATGCCCCTGGTGATACAGCTATTGTCCCATTAACAGTCATCAGACCTTAATCGGAGCTTTTCACCACTCGCTGCCTCTTTCATGCGACCCTACCTCCCAGAGTCAATTGCTTCTCCTACAAAACCCAAATACTAATGTCCCTGCTTCTTGCTTATCCTTTCAAAAACACTGTATCTGACCCCGCCAAAGACAAAGACTGATGTGCAATCTCATTTGTGTCTGGACTCCTCATAGGTGGAGTCCTTGGTAATAGTGTAGAGAAGACAAGGCTTTGATCTCCCCAGGGGGCAAATGGATTGGATTGCCTTGCCCCTGCTGGTCAGGCTAAGCTGGGGGCATTGAGAGCCCCAGGGGTTCATATCAAAGGTAGAGATCTTCAGAGGCCTTATCCAGTAGCTTATTAGGACACTATCTAAATGTTGATTTCTTTACACCAACATCTAAGGAGCCCCAAATGAGCTGACAAAAGAGAACACCAAGAGAATGCAAAGTAGAAGAGTGCTCAAGTTCATGTTGCTCTGCAGACGTGAGTGCACCCTGTCGCTTCCTCAGTTTACAGATTAACCTGGCTAAGTAAGGAAAGTTAAAATGTAACGGTAAAATCTAAACCACTAATGCTCTGACTCTGTTTTCAATACACACTGTGTTGTAATTTTATGAAATCATAAATAAAAAAAACGTTCTGCTCAGCATGGATGGGATGTAATCTAAATTGTGGGTATGGAGCTGATTGATCATATCAGTCATGAGCCACGTTGAGGTTGAGTGTGTCTGTTCCTATTACAAGTGACTTTATATATGCACACAACCACAACAAATGATTAAAAAAATGCTGTATTATGGATGTCATCTTTTCATGTTATTTAGTAAACGGCAGAGACCAGAATGATCTGTCTACAGATGCTTCTGCTGTTACAAACTATGCGTCGTACATTTATTGGGTTTCAAAAAACACAGCTAAATTTAAAGCAGGAAGTCTTACGATAGAGATAAAAAGCCTGAATCCCTTAATGCCTATTGATGCAAATACACTTGGCTCCATGTAATTTATTGAAAGCAAAAACATAAATGACATCTTGTCATATTTGGAAATAAATTCTGTCATCAAGGTGTTAATACTTCTTTCAAATAACATAAAAAAACATATTTTTTTTAGCAGAGGAAGTCAAAATGTTGAACCAATATGACACAACATTGGGGGGCAGATGGACACAAAAATCTACAAGATGCCTTGTTTGTTATAATGAATATTTTTTTAGGTCTTTGTCCTGACAATGAGATTCAAGACGACCACTTCCCACCCACCCCCTGTTATATTAAGTTATTGTTAAGAGTCATGGTGCCTTTTGGATCAATACACATCAAAAAAGTTTCAAAAAAATAAAATAAAAAATAAAAAAACAAGCAAAAAAGCTTTCTTGCCTTGACATATAATTCTAGTCTATAGGCATATAAATCAAGTTCTTAAAAAAAAAATTACTGTCTCCATCTATGATGTTTTTTTTTGGAAACTCATAAATTTGGGTTGACACATTTATTGAAAATGCCCACTGCTTTGGTTATCTTGTGCTTCAAAGGTCCAGCTTAGCACATTCCCTAAGGGCTGGAATTGAGCAAAAAGCCTCAGAAGCCTCAGTTAAAGCCACTTTTACTGAAATGCGCATTTAAGCCTTGGTCTCTACTCGGTTGTTAACCAAGCTAGCTCTCCATTTGGCTTACTTTGCCTTTGGATGTTGGTAAAAAAATTTAAAATGGACATTACATTCCAAACTGGTAGTTTTTTTTTTTCTTTTTCTTTTTTACATAGTTGCTGTGAGCGTTGCCAGTTTAACAAACCACATTGTATATTTCAGTGATGCTGGCAATAGTTGGCTTCACTGCAACTCTAATTAGCATTCCTTCCAGATAAAACAGTGATCGCTTGAAGAGGACTTAGCTTAAGTTTGCAGGAAGTGATCTGAAGAGCTGATAGGAAGCCGTGATTACCAAGCAAGTAATTCCAGTCCTCCACGCGTAATGTTTTAATTCAATATCAACCTCATCACCTCATTTTGTCCCATCACTAATCTTGTCTTTAGATATCTTCAAACTACCGCTTTACTCCATGGCTGCTGGCCTTATCATATATTGATTATGTCTCTGAGATTAAAGGAACTGCTTTCATTTCCACAAGAATGCGACTCTCTCTTTGTTTCCATATGGAAGCATTTGTTGGACAGATGGGTTATTTTCCGCTCTAGTCCCACCGGTCAGAATGGGATTTACAAAAAAATTGGGAAAAATAGTGTTTTAATTGTCCTTCACTTTGAAGTCCAATTACATATAACTAACTTTAAAAGAGGAAAAATAAAAAGTTATCTTTCAAGTGGAAAAAATACTTGCAACAACAGAATGAAGCGTTTTTACAAAAAGTTATCCTAATTCCTTTAGACAATCCAGTGGTTGTCAAATGATTTTATTATATTTACCCAAAATTCCTCAAACTTCCCAGACATAATTCCATGTGCTGAGAGGCTAAATTGCCTGAATGTGGGTTACACACAAACGATGGACATTTTGTCTTGGGGTAATTACTAATATGCCACTGTGTTTTGCCCAGGCTGCCTGTATCTGGCTTTTGGTTTAAATGTTTGGCTTTCTCCCCATGGGTTCTGTGGTTTGTAGAGAAACCACAGGCATCTTAGCCATTTTGATAGGAGCCAAACTTGGACGACTTTACATTGTATTCACGTCTGCTCTTCATATACAGCAGTGTTTTCTGTTGAATCAGCAGGTCAAGGAAATGAAGACTCTTCATGTTTATGAAGCATAAACGCAGTTGCAGCCGTGTTATCACAAATGGCGAAACACTGAATAAAATGAGTAGTGCGGTCCTTGAACTTGCTCAATAACTAACATTTCTTTTATTTAAAAAAAGCCTTAAAAAGACAGCGTTTTTGACTTACAGGCTCCTATAAATAATGACTTTCCAATATGGTAACTGTCGGCAATCAAGTTGAAAACAATTTTAAAATTTGACATCTAGTGTTGTGGTGTTGATTGTTAAACCATTAAATTAAAGTATTTCTAAGCCTTTTAACTACATTAGTAAATAAGAAACATAACATTTAATTCATGTTATTTTTTTCTAATTTTATTGCATAACTGACTAAAAAATAATTACCTTTTAATTTATGAATGTCTGAGAAGTCATTGTGCTTCAAATGAGTATAGAATCCAGAGGCTAAGACCAGATAATCATGAGATTCAGTATTATTTACTGGTCTCTTTCTGTCTTCTTGTTGGTGCCAACAGCTAGAGCATTTAGGGTCCTTTCATTTTGACCTTAAGTAATTAGGATGAGTAAGAAAGCAAAGCGCTGTTTTAAGATTAAAGCGAAGGAATGATAAAACATTTTAAATGGGGACTGGGTTTCAATGAGATGAAGGATATCACCGGTCTGCAAGCCAACACATGGAGAACATTAGACTTAGATCAGGTCAGGACAACCTTTTCAACGTCCAAGTGCCCTGAACGCATGCAGCTTTTTTCATTCAACAGGTGCTTACAATTCTTTTTTACATAACCTTGTTTACAAAAACAACAGTAAAAAAGACATTAGGTTTTAAAAATAGATTGTAAGTTACAAGCTTTGAGGCAATTAACGCCTGTTTAATGTGTGGAGTGCCTCTTCCAACAACTAATGGTGTAGGAGCGTGTACCAAGTCTACTTTTTATTTAGCATTCTACTTAAAAAAAAAACGACTTCCAAAAGTGGCCTCAGGGGACACTTTGAAACATTGGCTTGCTGGGAACACTTAGGTATTTTTGTTTTGCTCTGTATGTAATTTATGACTGAGCTGATAAACTTAGAAAACATGCCACTGTGGACTCCTGCAGCACAATCACATAAAAAGTTGTATTTTTTTAACTTGATGCACTTTGGATGTTGTGCAGGAGCCATGACAGATGCCAGACAAATCAAGGCCAAAAACTTCCTCAGCTTTGGTGTTTTTCCACAGAGGAGCCTCATATGAAGAAACAAGTCACTTTAGTAAATTTAGGTACTAGAAAAAAAAACAAAAAAAGATTATATTCATTACATCATTATGACTGTTTCTGCTAAGCGAAATTATGTATCTGTATATTTGTTCACAATTCACCTTACAACTCTTTTCTTCTGACTTAAAAACAATGGAATAGGGAAGTTTCTGCTAAAAGCTATAAAATTTGTTTACTTGCTGAATTTTTTGGGGAAAAAAAAGTTTTTTTTTTAAAGATTTATGAAAGAGTTAGCTTTGTGACCAGTTATAAAGTCTTTAAAAAATGAAATTACAACTTAAATGACAAAATTTGGAAACGCATTGCATAAAAAAAAAAAAGTAAAACATTTTTAAGAACTACAAACAGGCTGAGCACTAACCTTATCTGCCCATGAAAACTATAAGAAGGCTTGCAATTAAAAGTTGAAAACCCATAATGTGTCCACGTCATACATTTACGTTTTGTTAAGTTGCCGTCATGATATCGCCAGTCCGTAAACATTGCAGAGCAAACGTTTAGGAAGTAGTAGTCATATTGTCCAGTATAAACCGTTTATTTCTGTTTGGGAGTTTTAATATATGAAAAAAAGATGAGGAGCATTGATGCCTGTTTTTTTAACTGAATGCAACATGCTTCCACACAAAACACTTAAAACTTTTCACAGTTGTCTTAGTGATCACAATGTTGAAGCAATGGAACTTAGATGCTTCATTTGAGTGACCTAATTCTTTACTCTTGTCACATTTATTTAAGCGAAAAAGTTGCCGTGGTAATGATGCATAACTTTATTAACTCTAATATTTGTAGTGAGTCAATATTAGGCAACCCTACAGTCTAGTTAATGCCCAGCAGAGGGCAACTCCTTTAGCTGTAAGTCAAAACTAACCCACTCATGACTCATATATTATCTCTGTAAAAAGTGTTTTATACAAAGGGAAGCTTGACATCTTTCATGTTTTACAAATGGCGACTTAGAGATGATGCTTCTTATTAACTGGGGTGTATAGGTAGCAAGGATGTGCTAATGAGAAGCGCACATATGACTTGTGTGGAAACGCCTAGATGTGTATGGATGAAACATAAAGATGCCTCAGCACATCAAACTGCAAATGAAATCAAGTTTAGTGCATCTTTTATCATGCCTTTCATCATACAACCTTGATCATTCAGCTGCACAAAGTAACTCACAGTTTATCTGATAAAAATGTCTGTGGATCAGAACAGTCTGTTTAGTCTGTGTCTAGAGCTTAGATGTAAAAATTGTTTAATACTTGAAAAAAAAAATGGTTGTTTTAATAACCATGTTAAAAAGAAGACGTGTATGTTGTAGCATCCCACATGTATGTAGGAGCATCCTCCTGCATCAAACCTCAGATAAATGAAGTGGTTGATTCAGTAAGAACTTTTCAAGGAAACAATTTCCTGTTGCATTCTGTGTGAAAGGGCAAACCTGACGTTTGGACATAATTTTTCTGAACACAGCACAGAAATCATTTGAGAAACGGCTCCAGCTTGTGGTGAATTGCAGTGATTTTCATCCCTTTTATTCTGCTCTTCCGTCTGTCCTTTTTTTTTTTCTTTCAGATGTACCACACACTCATTTTGGAAAAGATAAGTCCAGCGCCTCTGATATCTGAGTACATTGAGAGGAATGTGTGTCTTTCCTGACTTTACAATACACTTTATCAACGCACAAGAGGGGCGGGGGGGGGGGGGGGAGAGAAGAGGATGTTGGGATGTTAGAAGTAGTTTTGGGAGTAGGGGGGAGAAAAAAAGAGAGCTCTTTGTGGTTGCTTATCTGACAGGAAATGAAGCGACTCAATGGCTTTGGCATTTGGCAAAATAGCTTCCTTCAATAGGCATTCACTTGAAGAGGCATTCCCTGACATGAGGCCACATATGCCTAAGTAGCTGACGGCAAACAAGAGAAAAAGAGTGAGCAAATTTCAGGAAGGGAAAAGATAGCCGGAGGGTGTTTTAGAAGTTCCGTATTTTGTTAATCACTCACGATAAGATGCAGTAATTTGCAGTAGTTCCGATGATTATCTTATATGATGATTAATAGCAGCAATTGAGCAGATGTTGGTGTGCCGCTCTCTTTCCAGTGTAGCATTACGCTTATAGCACATTTCTGATGGTAGGATCAAGTGAGCACAAGAAAAGAGCATTTAGAGGTGAGAGGGCAATTTCAGTTCACGAAAGGATGCAAATAAGCATCAAGTTCTTTCTAGCAAGAAACAAGCATCACACACAAGGTACACACTCTTGTATGCAAAAGTTTCACTACTCATTTTGTTAATGGGATCTAAGGGTACATCATTTTCGTGGTGTAGTGTAATTGAAGCTACGATATTAAAGGGTTGTGTTTCTGTCCTGCTGCTGAGACACAAGTAATAGAAAACTCACCCCAGTTATTAACCCAGGAAGTCCCCATGGTGCAGTGTACTTTAATGAAAGAGGCCAAAATGTGTTTTATTTATTTCATTTTGATCTTGTTCTTTTGACTGCTGTGAGATTTTCCTGTCCTACGTGGTTCTGCTCTGTGCCGGTGGGTGACTTATAGTTGCATGCAATAAACCGATCATGATCAGAGGAGGAAACAGAGTGGGAAGCACGCGCTCAATAATTCCACAGTGAACGGAATGTAAATGTTAATTAATGCTGTTGTGATCAGAATTAGGTGATGTCCAGGGGTCAGGTTAAGGAGTAGTCTGGAGCAGGGAGGACAGAATCAACACGAGCCAGAAAAGAAACCAAACTAGGCCTAATAATATTGGGTAACAGTTAATGTTCATTTTTCAGACCAAAGATTACATTTTTGTCAATGTTTGAAAATGAATCAAAAGTACACGGTCACACTTGGTTACCTGAGATGAAGCATTTTTCATGTGTTGCATTGCTGCAATGAAAGTGAAACTCCGGTGAGCAAAAGAAGAGTCAACATATGGAGATACTTCACATTTGATGCAATCACTGACTTTATAACAATGGATTAGATGTATCTGCGCTTTTCCAGATGCTCAAAGCGCTTATAATGTGTCCATTATTCATTCGCTCCTCATTCATACTTGGTGATGGTCAGCTACTGATGTAGCCACAGCGGCCCTGGGGCAGACTGACAGAGGTAAGGCCCTACCATCACTGGGACATTTATCCCTTGTGCTATCCCAGGGGTGGCCAACCCTGGTCCTCAAGAGCCTCAATCCTGTCTGTTTTCCAGCTCTCCCTGGACTGCTTGATGCTGTTAACCTAAATCAGGTGTGTTCAGTCAATCAGGATGTGAAATCACTTAAGTGAGTCGTTCTTAGCACAACATCTGATCCACACAATTTACAAGGGAATCCCATACCTTCCCAACACCCGTCACCAACACCCTGCACCCCGTTTCATAAAAGGGAGGAGGCCCCGATACTTGACAATGTTGTTTGGTTTTAAGCTGTTTAACAAACTGTCGAGTAAAAGTGTATCAGTTACGTTTTTCTTCCTTTATTTTTGATCTGTAGCCGGCTTGTATCGGAATCTTTTCAGAATGAAGTTATAAACAACTATACTTTCTCCATCAGTCTGTCATAGAGTACATATTTTATTAACACTGAAGCCAAACTTAAATCAACAGCACGCTGGTGAGGGAGAGCTGGAAAATAGGCAGGGTTGAGGCTCTTGAGGACCAGGGTTGGCCACCCCTGTGCTATCCTATGACCCCACCCTTACATTGACATGTTATCCCTACCATGACAAAGATGGATAAAGGTGAAGAGGGTTTAATGTAATCCATGGACACCAGTGAAGATCACAAATCATTGAAGAAAAAAGTTCAGCGCAGTGTCTTATGGGGTCTAGATGACCCAATGTTAAAGTGCCTAGGATAGCACAAGGGTTAAACGCATTCACACACCAGTGGAGCAACACTGGAGGCAGGGAGGGTGAAGTGTCTTGCCCAAGAACACAATGACAGTTGGCTGGGTGGAGCGGTGATCAAACTGTCGAGCCTTCGATCAAGCCACTGCTGCCCACTTTAACACTATAAGAGAACTGGACCAAGCAAGTGTGACAGATAAAAAAACTGCTTACCTCCAGTTCTGACCAAATTAAATTTATTCAGTCGCTATTTGTTTGCTATACGAACGTCAACTTGATGGGGCCAGACAACACCAGTAAGCAGTGATTGGTCTGAATCAGTCTGTTTCAACATTTCCACAGCAACCACTGTCACCAATCGAAAGTTAGCTTGTTGGAAGTCTACACCACTTCCACTAAAAGCAGGCTCGGAGGAATCTGTTAAATGTTTCAAACGTACGATGTGAGATCACATACTTATATTGAGGCATCTGAGTGGTCAGTTTATAATTTGAATAACTTACACTACAAATAAAATGTATTGCAATAACTTGCAATAAAGAAAAAATATAATGAAAAAATCTAGGTTTATCAAGAACATGTTAAGAAGGAGCAGAACAAGAATGGTTATTCTGACAAAACAATGACTGAGTAATAGCTGTTTTTTTTCCTAAATTTAAGTCTATTAGGATTTTAGCTTTATTACATTAAATTAATTTGTAGTATTCAGACAGTAAATGTTTATCAAGAGTTTATGTTACTGGTCAAAATGAATACTTATTTCATTTAAATGCAATTTCAGATGATTAATGGTGTTGATACCGATTATTGGATAGAAACATATTTGATGGAAAAAATAAGAATATTTTATTTTCTTAAAATGTTATGTTTTCTAACATTTATTCAACATAAAATTATTGCTGATATAAAAACAAACAAACAAACAAAAAAACTGATCAATAAACTAAATAGTTTACTGATCAGAAGAGATCTGTCAACATCTTCTACCACAGTTCCAGCTACAAATGATCACTGAAGCTTAAAGAGACATCACCTGGTAATGTTAACAGAAGTGCAATAATTAGAAGGAGGGGGATCCAAAAAACCCACAAAGGTGTTAAAATATATCACATGTTAAAATAAAAGTAAAAAAAAAACTTACTTTGTCAAAAGAAAAAGAGACTGAACTTTCTAGAGTTCATTATGGGCTCCATGGATTTATTCATTTTCGGCTGTGTAATTGCTAAGTCCACCCATTTATTTGTGATGTGCAAATTAAGTCTTGTGAATTATGTACCGCCTCAAACCTGTTTTGCATCAAAGAAGCTGAAATGTTTGGATGAAGTAATCCCTTAAAGCCCTCATTTATGTGCTATCTGGCACGAGAAACGTTTCTCCTTTAATAGTTTCACTTTGACAAGAGTCGCACCTGTCACCAAATAAACAGCTTTATTTTTGAAAAAACTGACTCTTCAAATGACATTTCAAAGTAAAGTTACCTTAAATACAGCATTGAGGCTTCAAGTCAAATTGAACAGTCCATTTATTCTGCTTGACAATCATTTACCATCAAACTGTCAATGTTTTTTTGCCAAATGCATAAATGAAATTTATTCAGCTGAAGCTTATTTTGGCACTGGGTGGAGGAACAAACTAAAATCCATGATGATTAAAACTGTCATTATTGATCAGGCTATTCAAGGACACACGTGTACACATGGTGATGTTAGGACATCTGTATCCCTGCAGTCATTTAAAATTATTTTTCAGTTTTTTTTTCAAAACCACAAACTCATCCATCAATTATGTCACTCATATTATGAAGCTGCATGACTATATGCACTGTCCATAGAGAAATTACATCTTCATGTGCCATCGTTGGTAAATATAAACCTAATTGCTGCTGTCCTCACCCTCCTGTCAACAACATAAACCTTGTTTTCACATGAGAACGGCCTCTCTGTCTTAAAAATATCAGTAATGCACTTTAATAGGGTTGAAATTGCAACCCCACGCTACCACAGGGCAATTTCTGACATGGACTTGTTATTTTCAATCCAACTAAACTTCTGTAGTTTTCCATAATACACTTTTTATTGGTCCTCCGCTCAATTTTCTCTCTATTTTTTTTTCACCTGATTGGCTGTGTACCTCCTCAGGAATGCCACCGCTGTTGTGTATCCAGAGAAGAGATTAACTCTTCAGCACTCAAAACAGCCCTGCTTTTCTCACACAGGGCATGAAGCAGTCAGTCGTAATGTTTCTTTTGCTTTGATGTAGGACTCGAGCCCTGACGGACGCACAGCAACGTTTACTGTCAGAATCAGGGGTGGTCTGTCATGGGTGTCGACGGCTCAGGCTGCCATACTCCCAAAAAAAAGACCATATTATTTTCTTCAAGCGGTTCATTGAATGCTT
This sequence comes from Oryzias curvinotus, assembly GCA_023969325.1. Classification (NCBI taxonomy): domain Eukaryota; kingdom Metazoa; phylum Chordata; class Actinopteri; order Beloniformes; family Adrianichthyidae; genus Oryzias; species Oryzias curvinotus. The sequence continues at coordinate 10,639,014 of CM043720.1, read as the reverse complement.
TTATTGTAAGCAGGCTCAAAGACATAAATACTTGAATCATGTGGAGTAAAATATGGCTCCATCTGGATTCGATAGGACCATAAATGAATGCCATCTGATGCCTTACACTTCAAACAATTACATTAATTCCAGGCCACTTGCTATAGTTTTACAGTATAGACCCAAAATATGATTTAAAAATATGGAGTTTCATGTTGCCACAACTATTTAAATAAAGTTGATGAAAATAAATTGAACAAATGGCATTGACCCACATGTGAGTGACAGCTGTTTGACATTTTCACAGCAAAGTCTGTGAAAACAAAAGATTGAAGGGTTTCCTCTTTCTTTTTCCCCAAACAAGTTATAGTGAGTGTTAGGAAACAATTAAAATTAAAGCCGCAAGCGGCGTTGTATGGCCCGCAGACGCAACCCGCCTTCCACGCCCAACTCTACGCACCACCGCCGCCCTCACCGCCCTCACCGCCCTCACCGCCCACCTTTGATGAGGGATAGAAAAAGCTGCATAAGCTAATAATGCTAACTATGCTAATCATGCTAGCTATGCTAATTTGGCTAAAAGTGCTAGCATAGCGATCAGCATCATCAACTCGTTCGGAAAAACACATAACCTAAAATGCTAATTATGCTAACTATGCTAGTTATGCTAATGTGGCTAAAAGTGCTAGCATAGCGATCAGCATCATCAACTCGTTCGGAAAAACACATTACCTAAAATGCTAATTATGCTAGCTATGCTAATGTGGCTAAAAGTGCTAGCATTGCGATCAGCATCATCAACTCTCTCAGAAAAACACATTACCTAAAATGCTAATTATGCTAACTATGCTAGCTATGCTAATGTGGTTAAAAGTGCTAGCATAGCGATCAGCATCATCAACTCGTTTGGAAAAACACATTACCTAAAATGCTAATTATGCTAACTATGCTAGCTATGCTAATGTGGGTAAAATTGCTAGCATAGCGATCAGCATCATTAACTCTCTCAGAAAAACACATTACTTAAAATGCTAATTATGCTAACTATGCTAGCTATGCTAATGTGGCTAAAAGTGCTAGCATAGCGATCAGCATTATTAACTGATTCAGAAAAACACATTAGCTAAAATGCTAACTATGCTAACTATGCTAGCTATGCTAACGTGGCTAAAAGTGCTAGCATAGCGATCAGCATCATTAACTTACTCAGAAAAACACATTGCTCCATTGGTGAAAGCTATATGTCATGAGTTGAGAAAAAAACCACTTTTTTTCAAAATGGCGGCTTTTCTGTTGATTTTATCTCCATAGCAACCATTTTATGTTTTGTTTGCCTCGGGAGGACGAACGGATTGACGTCAGTTTCGGACAAATCGGGAAAAGTAAACTTTTTGTTGTCCTTAGCAACAGTGGTTTTATGCTAACCACGCCCACATTCCTTATATGTCCTTGTCTAGTGTTTTTCAATGTATTCGGATCCAGGCATAAATGCAAGCATTCAATTTTCACTGTATTGTATTGAAAGGCATGGGAGTTATAACAGTGCGCCACTTTGCTAGCTCGCCACGCGCACGCCGTTCAAAATCTACAACTTCTAATTCCAACATTTTTTCCACAGTAGCTTGCCATTGATGCTCAAAAAGTTTCGAGATGATCGTTGAAAATTCCAACGACAAGTTTACGTTTGAATCTGGTGGTAAAGGTGTTTTTTATAGAAAATTCAAGATGGCGGCCGTTTCCCGAGGTCAAAGGTCGACGAAACTCCAGAGGTTATTGTAGACTTACGCTAGGGACATGCGAGTCAAATTTCGTGAAAATCGCTCGAAAAAAAGTTTATTTTTCCATATTGTGTAAAAACGCGAAAATCTCAAAATGGCCGATTTTGGCACAAAATGGCCGCCAAACCATAGGTCGTGTCGCCATCACGTAATGATTTCAAAAGTTTGATTGGATATATCCAACAAAGTTATCTGGGTTTCGTTAGCCGATTCTTAAAAATAAAATCCGAAATTTTTTTTTTTTGCCGAGTCAGCACTTTTTTTTGCGATCGTTTTTTGATAACCACGGCCACATTCCTTTATCGATTTTGTCGTATGTGGCATCGTTTTGTTCAGTGTGGGCCAGGGAATCCCATATTTAATTTTCACAACATTCCGATAAAATATGTGCGAGCTAGCTAAAATCGTGACGGTTGCGAATTCGCCACGCGCACGCCGTTCAAAATCTACAACTTCTAATTCCAACATTTTGTCCACAGTAGCTTGCCATTGATGCTCGAGAAGTTTCAAGACGATCGAAAAAAATCCCTAGGACGAGTTTTCGTTTGTATCCGTTACTAAAGGTGCTTTTTTCGGAAAATTCAAGATGGCCGCCCCTTCCCAAGGTCAAAGGTCAACGAAACTTCTCTGGTACTTGTAGAATCAAGCTGTTGGCATCTGTATCCGATTTAATGAAAATCGCTCAAACAAAAGTGACGTTTTCCCATATTGTCAAAAAACACGAAAATCGCCATTTCTCAGAGTTCGCCACAAAATGGCCGCCAAGCCGTAGGTCGTGTGGCCATCCCATAATAATTTCAAAACTTCTTTGGGATATCTCCAACAAGTGTGTTTTGGTTTCGTAACTGTATTTCAAAATATTTTTTTTTTGCCCCATAAGCAGATTTCGGCCCATTCATTTTTTTTACGGGAACGCTCGCCGTGATGTCATCGACTTCGGGGGGGTGACGTTCTCTTTGCCGAAAATTCATTTTCAATTTATCCTAGGTGTGTGCCAATTTTGGTGAGTTTTCGGGTATGTGGCGGGGGTCAAATTTGAGCTCAACGGATCCGTTAGTAGACAAGAATAATAATAATAATAATAATAATAATAATAATAATAAACATTCGAAAAACAATAAGAAGTTTTTTCCCCAGGGTGCTTCCTATGTATTTCAATGCAGCCAGTCTTTTACTATAGGCTGGGCATGTCTTTTTGGCTTTAAACCCGTCCTTTGAGGGCTTTTTGGGGCTTTTTCGTGTTTTTGTCGTCATTTCTGCGATTACAATTTTGTCGTTTGTGCGTTGGTGTTGTGCGTGTGTGTGTTTTTTTTTGTTGCGTTACACAATTGTCGACTTGTTTTGTGCTTTGGGCGACTTTTGACCCCATTTTTTGGCGTTTTGACGCGTTTTTTTGACGTTTTGGGGCTTTTTGAGTGTTCGACCCTCGTAGCAGTTACAATATGGTCCTTGCAGTTGTGACTGCTGCGGGCCATAATTATTGCCATACGGTTAAAAGTTTACAACATTTAGACAAAATAAGAAAGATCACAAGAACTCATGAAATGTGTCAAAGCAGAAGATACATGGATCTATAATTACATAGTTGGTGTAATTGATAATCAAGAACATATAAAGTTCATGGTATAATTATGAACCTTATTGTGATATGCCACTAATGGGAAATGAAGGTGTGGAGTTATCCAGCATGCAGACAGCTAATTATTGTGTAGGCCGGGTTAATTGGGTATGCCCCCTGCAAGGAGAGAGAGTCTGGTTGGCAGATTTATAGAGTGATTCAGAATTTACATGGAATTTATATTTCGAAGAAGCATTTTTACCAAATGCATATTGATGGCCAAAATACAAAACCGTCTTTTCTGCAAATGTTTAAGCTGCTTAGTTTTTACAATAAATGATGAAAACAAGATCCACATTTGAAGTGAATCTGCAAGAAAATCCTGTCCTTTTGTATGAGATAAAGGTCACAAGTAAAAAAAGCAAAAAACTCTTATCTGCAATGACTGGAATATTTGAAACATTTTTCTTGTTTCCTGAAAAAGGGGATTTTTTTTTCAGATGTCAGGTTTTGTATTTTGGCCATCAAATTATAAACTGTACTTAAGGTCTCCAATTGTTATTTTTTTATTTAATTTTTTTGTGGCGATTTTAACACGCTCTTCTAGCATTTTTACATTGATGGACGATATACACAAAAATCCGAGAAGAAAACTACATTTCGGAGTATTTCTTTATTCAAATTCTGGCTCAAGACTGTATGCATGATAGCTCCAAAATTGTTTACCATTTTTGTTGCACCAGTATTGTTCTATTGGGGTTGTGAGGGGCTGTAAGCTAACGGATAGATTGTAAACAAAGGGGTGATGGGAAATTAGGGAAGGCTTACTCCAGTCCAACATTCCCACCTGCAACTCAGAGGCGAATTTCTGACATACTCTTGTTGCTCTGCAGAAACTATGTAAAAAAAAAACGACAGGTTTTTTTGCCTATAAACAACTCAATCATAATTAAAAGACCACTGGGAATGCTTTGACAAAAGATTAAAAATGATCAAAGAGGGACTTTAAACAGTGAAAACATTTTTAATGGAAGCATTTTTTTTTCTCCAGATTTTGTTATGTTTCTGTTGAAATGTTCCTAACCAAATTTGCCAACACAAGATGGTTAAAAAAAGCTTCTTTAAAGACATCCAACATATTAGCTAAAAAGTACAGATCACCAAAGCAGTTTGATTTTGAATGGAAACAACTGCGGCTGCACGTTTGGTTCTCATAGAAGCCACATGACAGCGAGGTCATGAGAAAGACAGCAGGCCCGGCGCTGTGGGCGATCTCACCACACTCCTTCTCCACCGCACTTTTGATGTCTCCCTCCTTGACTTTTATCATCGCTTGAGACCCTTACTCTCACTGTCAAGAAAGCAGACATGCACATTCTCTTCTCCAGCTTGGCTACTGTTGCCCAGTTTCATACAACTTGTTTTCACAAGCACAGATTTCATTTAGGAGACACTTTTCTGGATTAGGAAATGCAAAAGGGGTGCTGTGGGATTCAGAGTTTCATTGATTTGTGTTCTCCGATCAAATGTGAATTTCCTGGGCCAAGCCAAGTCAGCTTTGAGTAGAGGAAGTGTGGGGATGGGGGAGTGGACGAAGGGGGAAGGGGTGCTCATGTGAGACTGAAATGTGATATGGAGCCTGCGTCGCATTAGCCTTAACGGGGCTGTGTGGCAGACGCACTGGCACCACAGAGTGGAGGAGATGAGTGGAAGAAAGGGACTCAAAGGGAACATAAGGGAGGCAAATCGCAGGATGAATGCCCTGATGGAGGAGGAGTGTGGGTTGCTTGTACAGCAGGAAGGGATGTCATCATCCTTGATGGAAGAGGTTTTTTTTTTTTTTGGTACCTTTCCCCCTTGAAAGGAGGAAAAAAAGAATGATGCTTATCCCTGATCTACGTTACCTTTTTACCCAGCAAACACACATCACACATCTCGTGCCGGCCTTGTCATCCTACAGGTCAAACTGGCGCTCCCGCACGCACTGTGTCATGTCGTCTCACTCCTGCTCTGTAATTTCCTTTTTTCCTTCTCTCTTCTCTTTCCCGGAAAGAATGCGCCTCCCTTTGCTTCACTTGTCAGTGTCAGGGGGCAAAACAACCCATTTTGGTGTCTGACTCAGTTACGAAGTCTCTTAGATGCCTGAAGGATTCCACAAATTCCTGGTTTTGCTCCATCAACTGTGACACCACCTGCAATCAGACCAGACACTTCCTGTACAGTCAAGATTCATCTTTGCCCCTGTATGAGGCCCAGATGGAAAAGTTTAGGATAAAAAACAAGGTACTGAACAAGAAGCCAAGAAAAATAGTGTCAAATAGATTCTTGTTTTGACCTTCATGGCAGGGGAATGATAAAGTTGCAATAGAAGTAAAAAGGAAGAACACAGAAAAGGCGAGACAGAGCTAGACCAAGAGGAGCGGAGGGGTAATGACTAGGTCTGCTCAGGACAGACGAGGCGACAGAGGGGGAAGCGTCTCCGATCGTCTCCTCGTGGCTCCTCTTTGGCGTCTGTGATCCTCGGACCCTTCACGCAATCTCCCTTATTACAAGGCTTCCCCTCTCCACATGGGCACCACTACAAAATGGAGCAATTACATTTAATTAGGCTGCAGAGGGTAGCTAGAATGCCCCATCCCAAAACCTCAGAGAAGCACAGACTTCAGGTAACACAACGGTCGGGGAGAACTTCAAAGAGATGCAAAATTACAGCGCCATTAGTGGAGCCACCGCAGAACTGCTGTGAAGCCAGGGAATCATTTGACCCAGAGAGGCAAATTCAAAGCTGAAAAGAAGAGCAGCAGAGACAAAAACATGTCAACAGCAAAGATTAAGGGACAGACTTCAGTAAACATTGTTTGAGCTGCTTGGTAGACTTGAAAAATTAAGGATCTTCTGCAATACCTAATAGTTAACGCATACCTCCATAGGTTTTTAAGAAGGATGCTTTTTTGGGAGGGGTGTCACAACAGACTTTTTGTGGGTTTTTTCAGAAAAACAGACACATTGTACATCAAAACATACAAACCAAAAATGAGAGACATGAAAGGCATGCAATTATTCTGTCTAAATGTCTAACAACAGCTATTTATCGTAGATGTGCCACAAAACAGTAAAAAATATAGCTGTTTTCAACCTTTCAGCTAAAGCTATAACCATTTTCCTGTTTGCCTATCCTTGCACAGAATCAAACTTCTCATGTTGGTATTTATACATGACCTATATACAGCATGGCATGGATGGCAGAGCTAGTACGCCTAATTAATGCTTTGGTTGCTTTTTGTGTTTCATGGTAAAAGTCGTTCTGCTGATGTCTTCATCTCACTGGTGTGGCTTTCCTTCTGCAACATGCCTTTCGGTTTGTCCTTAAAGATGATGTACAGCGCAGTGCTCTTTTTTCTGCATGCGTGCAGTTGTTTGCCGTGCTAGCTGTCAGCTCCATAAGGGCATGCTGACCCAAAGAATTACTGCTGATAAATGGCAGAGAGGAAAGATCTGAAACGCTGTTACGTATGTACAGCAGATAGAAGTTGAAATAAAGAATATTCTTATATTCCACGGGAAAATACTGATTTTACATAGAAAAGAAAATATTTTTTTGGTTGCATTACAATGCTAGAGCTGGTGGAGTGATATTGATTTGTCCTAAATCAAAGTCCTGCTTGTGAAGTGAAGTGAAGGCCCGGACAAACTAGCAGACTGTTGTGCCCCGAAGAGGATGGAGTAGAGGTAAAAAGTAAAAATGCTGTGAAAAAAAAAAAAATAAATGGACAAGAACACAGTATAGCATGAAAAAAAAAACACTTTAAGAAAATACAAATTTTAAACCTGTTTTTGATTATTTTTTCTCTCTAAGAGACTGAAAGAATGCCTGTGACAGCTTCAGTGCACAGAGGTTAGATGACAAACTGTGATTCGACATTGTCTGCAGTTGAAAGAGGCTTATAGTATGAAATGTCAAGGCTGTGCATCTCTTGACAATCTCAGACATATGAAAGACTCTGTGTCATGTAATCCTTCCGGGCTCAAGCTGTAATTATTAATTTATCCTCCGTTATCAATTTTAAATTAACATTAAAAGTGGATGCCATCCATATGTCACTTACAAGTCGGCGTCCATGATTGGTCAAGGTTTGACCTGGTTTAACTTGCAACGTGTGTTCAATGGACATGCATTTTGTAGGTAGAGCTCAAAAACAATCTTGAAAACTTGCGTATCTACACAAGAACGCAAGAGTTCTTAATGCGAAAGCCAAAACGTGCATTTACACGCGTCTACATAGACTTTTTATTGAAAGTGGTTGCTTACATTTGTCCTGCCGAGGGCAGTGTGAACGTAGCTTCATATGAAAGCTCCAGGCTAAGTCTGCCCCATGATAGAAAAAAAAAGGATTAGGTAATTTGATTTGTAAAATAACAGTTATCATTTATGTGCAGTCATTTGTAAGCCACAATGCCGTCTCTAATTAGTGCCAAACAGACTGAATTTATTCATGGAAAATAAAAATATGAGTTGAAATTGTGGCCTGACTGCAGGCACATTCACATTCAAAGATGCTTCTTTTTCTTTATTGTGTTTAACACCAAATTTGGTCAAGTAGTAATGAATCTAAAAACGGGTTATATTCCAGTATGAATATAAAACGTAAGGTTGTTATTGACTTTTTTCCTTAAACCAAATGAACTTGATGTCTTATTTGTCGCCAACAGTCATAAGCTTTATTGAACCTCCTGATGGACATATGCACAGAAGTGTAAAAACTTGTTGAACCAACATGAAACAGCCCTCCCGATGAGAATATATAGTTTTTATGACTGATGTTTAAATCTGCTAATAAAATTTCAAGCACTGACAAAGCTAATCATGCTGCTCACATTGGCAAAGCACTTTAGTAAAACTACAAACATGTCCTTTAACTTTCCACCTATCTGGGCGCCTTGAGAGCGAGCAGCAGCCGAACATTTCTCCTCCCGCCCGCTTCACTCCAGCTCGCTGCCACCGAAAGGGTCTTTTGCACATGTTATATGTGTCTTTTGTAGTTAACTGTAACTCCATAAAGAAGTAAAAGAGCAGCTCTTTTTTTCCCCCCACCACAAATTAGTCTCACACGGGTTCGTGATTTACGGTCTCCGTTATAGTAATCACAACCAGAACTGAGCTCACTCAAGGTTTCGCCCAACTGCTGGAAACTTTGACAACCAACCGGTCGTTCTGTTGTCGCCAGAGCCACCAGCACTCAGAGTAAGCAAGAAACCATTGATGTCGACTTTAGTGTTCTGATGTTTAAAGCCCTTTGTGTTAATTATTAGCTGCCTTTTTATGTTGAAACTGTTAAATGAATGATCATAGTGACCCTATTCACTGAACATATAAAAAAATAATATAAATGAGTAAATCTTTTGCTGAAGGTTAAAAATTATGGAGCAAAAGACTGAATGTAATGAGGGAATGAATACTCATGTTAGTATTAATCATTGAATGAAACAAATTGTTGTAACTTTAGTGGGATTTGTAAATCTTCGTTGAGGAAATCTTGTCATTCGGCATTAAGATGTGGCAGAATTAAACAAGTTAATAAGATTCTAAGGCTGCAGCTGTGACAGCACAAGAATGGCAAAGAGTAAGCCTACCCTCATTTCCCCAAATCCCTTTGTTTACACTCTCTCCTTTTGCTTACAGCCCCTCACAACCTCAACTTAATATTACTGGTGCAATGGAAATGTCGAGCAATATCAGAGCTGTCTAGCCATCAGTCTGTTAGTTTTAGCCAGATGCAGGCTTGGACGAAAAAAAAAGAAGACCTGCGGTGACCTATTTGTCTACAAGTGGATGTATCTGAAGGGAGCAGAGCAGGGGGCTTGGTGTAGGTCTTGTGTGGTCGGGGCATTGGGTCTGGGCCTGGAGCGCCTTGGGGTGGGGCGGGTCCCTGCCCTGGCGGGGGATCCGGCTCTACGTGCTCTCTGTTCCTCCTACTCCTTGGCCAAGGGGTTGCCGGGTCTAATCCTCCGACTCCATCTCCGTGGTGGGGGTCCGGTGCGCGTGAGGGTGGTTGTTCCCAGGTCTGTCTGACGAGGGGCTCTTGGGTGCCTGGATCGGCCAGGCTGCTGCGCTTTCTGCCACCGGCTCTGGGGTGTGGTGAACCGGGCCTCCTGACTTGGCTGGAGCATTCAATGTAATCACGGTACACTCTAAGAAGTACACATTTGTTCAACACACCTGCTTATTCGCTATTGCACAAATATGGGGATGGGTTTAGTTTTCACACCCCTCTTTGTGTACCTGTCTGGGTGCTTAACTTAATTTCAGTCGGTGCGCCCTGTTAGATAAGTCTTCTATATATGAATATGCTTAAAACCTGTTAATAGTTGTGGGCATACCATTTATTCGTTTGTGTTGATGTGTGTATGTGAGAACCAAGTCATGCAATATACTAATGACACACCTATGCTATCTCTCTCATTTAATCACTTACTCCCTGTCTTTAACATCCCACTCTCTCTCTTTTTGGTCCAACAAGCAATGCATATAAACATAATTGTTATAAATAAAGATTAGCCTCGAATACAAAAGGGGTTTATACAAATATTCAATTTGTTTGTCTGAAGATCCATAAACCCCTGTTGTAACAGTAAAATCCATCCAACACAAGAGGCCTCCAGCTCTGATCTGCCAGCTCAGCTGTTGGACAGGACAAGTTAAAAACAAAAAAGAAAAAAAGGGGAATTTTAATCCTATTATTTTAAATACCGGTTTATGTCTTGCATTATGAGAAAAATGCCACAAGCCCAGGTTAGAGACACCAAAAGTATTATTTTCATTGGAGTGGGTCTGTTAGTGTCCATTATAAAAAAATATCCAAGTTTTAGAAACATTTTTCCTTTGTACTGTAATAAGTCATTGTTTTATCAAATATCATGGGAATTACAATAATAAAAGGGAGATGCTGAACTGAAATTGAAAAAACGCACACCAAAAAATAAAAAAAATAAATAAAATAAAACAGTGTCTGCCTAATGGGAAATCTCCCACTTCTGACAAAGATAAAGATACAGATTTGGATACAGAATAGTTGCAAAAGTGACGTCAGCTTATTTTTCTCTTGAGGCATGATTGAGGCATGATTTTTGTCTTGCACAAATAAATATTTAAACTCAATATCGTTTGGGGAAAAGATTGAATCTAGTCTGTGAATTGGTTAAGGTATGTTGCCCATTTTTCTTTGTGCACACCACTCTGTGTCGTCACCAGGGGAAGTCCCCCCTGCTTTGTCACAGTGAGATTAAAAACATTTGCATTCAAATAAAACAGAGACATCACTTACATGAAGAAACAATAACTGACAGCTCTCTGACCAACATCAGCTCTCTATGTGATGGATTAGGAAAACTAACAAGATAAAGAATTTCTTAAGTTCATTAAATACATCTATGTGACCATGGCATGACTTGTGCATTGCACAACTATAGAATATGCATGTGCAACAAAAGTGAAGAAGAGATAATGCTGTTGTCACTGCCAATAAGCCAAGATCTGTACACTGAAAAAGACAAGGACAGATTGCTACGAAAGGAGCTTTTATTTATTTATTTTTTTTTTAAACATGGCATTATAAAGAACTGTTTTATTATAAAACTGACGTTCCTCAAAAGTATTATAACTGCATAAATGTTTTGACATTGTCAAAATATCAAAAAAAACCTCTCAAACCTATCATGCAAGATTCTTTTTTAAAGATGGTTGAATATCCTACAGTGTGTTGAACTGACTAAAACATGATAAAAACAGCAAAAAACCCAATTGTCATCAGATTGGAACTTTAACCTTTGTGCTATCCTATGACCCCAGCCTTACATTGGTGTGTTATCCCTACCATGACAAAGATGGATAAAGGTGAAGAGAATTTCATGTAATTCATGGACACCAGTGAAGATCACAATTCATTGAAGAAAAAAGGTTCAGCGCACTGTCTAGTGGGGTAGATCACCCAACTCCCAATGCTAAAGTGCCTAGGATAGCACAAGGGTTAAAACAAAACATCAGCATGTAATGTGGAACACGTCGAAGCATTCCAGGATGTTTAGGCCAACACCAATGGAGTAGTAGATTGATTAGATAAAAAAGCTAAAGTTTCACCAATGTGGTATTAAGTAACATAAAATGAAAAAAAGGTGTTTTCTTTTTTCTCTCGTTTTTTTTATTTCAGGCTGTTCAATGTGTCCAAGTTCATCCTAATAATGCTGACTCATTATTTCACTTCTTATATTTGAAAAGAAGCCCTTAACCTGAAGGACAGGGAAAGTGCAAACATCCACATACTTGCAGTCTGTCCTGAAGATGAGAAGCCAGTGAAGCGGAACAATGGCAGCAGCAATATGTTGTCTCCGAGTGGTTCATATGAATGCGGATATGAGGCATGTGGTGTCCAGCTGCCTTCAGCCTGAAGCGAGACGAGGTGCTGTTGCTGAGAAATATTACTGCAATAAAGGTTTTCCTGGAGAGCAGGGATAAACTCATGTCTTCAGTAGTATATTGTGACAAGCTAAAACATATCTTATCATTAATAGCAACAAAGTGAGTGAAGAGAAAGAAATATAGAACAAGTAATACCTGGTGATCACTGTTTCTCTTTATTTTTTGGAGCCTACAGCCATAAAAAAAAAAAAAAAAAAAAAAAAAAAAAAAGCATCCTCTATGTTCCCTTGATATATACTTATCAATTTTGGTAGATGAAGTTTGACTCATTACAGCATGTCATTGGTCACATGAGTATGCCATTTGCAAAGACACAAACAAGGCAGGAGTGAACCACAACACCATGATTACTTTAATTTATGAAGATGCATTCCACAAAAATACGATCCACTTTCCCTAAAAACAGCTCATTTATTGTGACACCAGCCTTTATAACGTTTAAAAGAAAAAAAATTCTAGAATTTATGGAAATAATAACTTTTTTAAGAAGAGGGCAGAGTCAACAGGAAACCTTAAATTAAGAAGAAAGTAATATTCAAAAGATTTTACAAACAAGCCATGGAGGCTACAGATGTTACAAGAAACCCTCACATTTTTATTGACAGCCCCACCCCATCCCACTGTGTAATAAATCATGACCCAGAACACCAAAATGAAAATATTTCAGTTAAAAACTAGCATAAAATAATGGAGTTAAGACAAGGTATTGCTTCTTAGTGGGATTAACAGTACATTTAAGAAATTATTGATTCATCTTAATACATACGTTTTTTTTTTATATTTGGTCTTAATAAAAGCACAAGCAGAAATGACTCAAATTACAATTTTTCAGTCAAAGGGTTTGTTTATATCCAAATGTCCATTATTTAATAATCATAATGACACATGCGTTAAATAGTGTTGCCTAATATTTGTAACTGTAACAGCATTGTGATTGAGAAATCAAATATGTGGAGTAAAATTGTACAAATCAATGTGTGTTGTTCTGAGAGAGCACAAAAAAGTTTCAATGATTATCACATGGAAGTAATCAGAGAAGGCAGAATGGAAATTTATTGCAAAAGCATTCAAAATATGATATATAAAGCTTCTAAGACATCAATCAGTTTCCCAACATATGTTTGAATAATGAAAAACAACTTTTACTGCTGGGACCTTATAGACCAAGTGAAATATATTCCAAACATTGATAAAATGGCTCATTATTCCTTTGGTTGCATCACTAAAGGACTCATTTTCACATTGTAAACTGTTGTGTTTAAAAGCCGGACAACAGTTTTTAAAATAATGTGGTAAATTATCTTGTTAGCATTTTAAAAAATGCTATAGAAATCTGTGTTTGTACGTAACATAATGCTTAATTTTTTGGTGGAGAATGTTAGAATAAAGTACATCTTATGTAGATGTACTTCAAAAATGTTAATTAATGGTCATTTTATTATTTTTGTGATTGATAACAATCTGGAGGATTTCGTATTTCATTTTAAAACGTCTTCTTATGCAGGTCTTTAAGGTTTTAAAGCTTAAAATGAACAACTCAGGTATTCTGTAGCAAACCGATATTATGAAATCACTGAACTTTTTGTCTTAAATAATAAATAATCTTTAATGAAATATAATGAAAAGTTGTTTTTATTTTTTACATACATTGGAAAAATAAAGTTTATTCACATTTTACTGCATTTCTTGCTTTTTTTTTAAAATTTGTGTCAATAAAATTTGGTCTCTCCTCATTTACTATTTCTGTCTGTACACTGGTTGGGATCAGCTGAATGTACTGTGTTTAATGGGAGCCTGGACTTTACAGGTTGCATAACTCTCCTCTGAAGAGGTCTCTGTTTCTCTCTGTCTTTTTCTTTCTTGTCCTCTTTTCTGTAAACACATCTACTTTGACATGAGTGGCAATTTTCATTGCGCTGATTGAAGAGTAAAGCTGCTTCTGGTCCGCCACACAGACTCCTGCCCTGCCCTGCTTTGCTCCCTCTCTCACTTGGTACCATCAGTCATTTAAAATAACCTCCCCCATAATCTTAATCCCTCAAGTCTCAAGGCCCCTTAAGGACTGGGTCTGAGTGCTCGGTGTCTCCTCTGGTCTGTAGTCATTTACTCCAAAGCAGCAAAAGTGAAACCATTTGAACTTAAAAAAAAATGTCATAGAGTCACTGAGCTGTTTTTCCAGAAGCACAACTTTAAATCTGCACATGCAAACTCATAAGCAATTTAAGGCTCAAAAGCAACAAACACAACTTTCAAACTTTAACGAGGTGACTGCTTGTAATAACACAAAGAGCCACTTCATTTCTCCTCTCTTAATCTGGCAGTAGCCTGTCCCTTTAATAGCAAAGCTTAATTGTAATTGCTGTGTCTGTTTGTTTTGGGATGAATGAGGCTTTTGGATAGAAGGTAGGCGGCGGGCCTAAACCACATCAGCAAGACCGGGCAGTGGTGACGGCTAACAGCTCATCAGTAATGGAGACGGAGGGCAAATCATCAAAGACTAAATCAACTAAAGTGTCCCCCACAGATTAGAACCACAAGTGGCTGAAGCCTCCTCGCAGTGGCTTAGGATAATCTTAACTTCACCAAAGCCTTCACTAATATGAAGAGAAAACACTAAACTAACCACAGATTGTGTCTAGACAGAACCTTAATCTATGCTGATGACTTATTCTAGAAGCATTTACAAGACTATATTGACATCACTGGAGCGATTTAAAAAGAACTTTATACACTGAGGCACATAAGGAGCGTAATGTTAAATGGCAAAAAAATAAACAGATGACTGTATTAATCTACTTTTTTCAAATCTACTTAGAAAAACAGAAATGACAGTAAGCAGTTTTGAGGGAGGGGCTGGCCTGTGGAGACTTAATATTATAAAATTATAGGAGTAAAGAGGAGTTTAACAAATACAATTTACTTGGGAAATTCAAATTACAAATATCATATTAAATATTTTAAATGCAGCAATCATGCATGTCAAGCCAAAAAATAACAATACATAATAATTACTCCATAAAGTGTTTTATTTTATAGAGAAGGTTTTGCACAGGAATGTAGAAACTAAAATCAGAAAGTTGATTTTATGCTGTACAAACACAGCCCCCCAGAAAAAAGGGGTCAACTTTTTTTTTTTTCATTTGAAAGTCTTTCTTCAAAGAAGCAAAAAAAAAGAAACAGTGAAAAAAAAATCTACCAATTTGGTATGACAAAATTGGCCTTACCAAGAACTCCTATTCTTGTCTCCACGACATGTTACTTTTTAAACTAAGGTTTATTTTGCTAATGAAAACCGGTTTTCATGAGATTTTTTTCTCGCAAGACAGAAAATAGCAGCAATAAATGATACCAAAATTAACATGCCAGTATTGAAATGGTCATGAAAAAATATAATAAAAAAAACAAAAACTGCAAGATTTGTCCTTATTTTGCTGGACAATATAATTGAGATTTTTTTATACCTTTAGTGTTATGAAATTTACAAATGTCTTGTATGATAAAATGGGAAATTTCTATGGTGTCAATATAGTGTCTAAAGAATTGCGCAGCAAAGCACAAAAATGATGGTCATCCTCAAGAAATTATAAAAAAAATGTAAACTAATTTGAAATTTGTGCATGCAAAACAAGAGGAAATGGCATGAAACAAGCTTCCTTTTGAATGTTAGGGTCAATGAAAAACGGTGCTTCGATTCTGCAGTTACATTTTCTAAAAATGCTGGACTCACATGATGATAACAGTATATTTTAGGAGAGAAGTCAAACAAGCATCCTTTGCACTTCCCTCCCTGACTCAGTTGATGTTCCCGCATGATGAAAGCATCCCATAATCCTGCTGGAATGACAGTGGACAAAACATGGATAAGACCAGGGAGGAAATTGCAGTACAAACAGCCTGATGAGTGCCAGAGACATGGCCCAATGAGTATGGTCTGATCTGTGTTTGCACAGGACCAAAGCGTGCAGATTGAAGCTCAAAGCCTTCATGTGTGAGAGAGAGACCTCAAGTGTATGTGTGTGTGTGTGTGTGTGTGTGTGTACTTGTACATTGTGCAAGAAGCTGAGGTTGATGTACAAACAGGGAACGAGTGCAACAGGTGATTCAGGGGAAGGAACTTCAACAGAACTAGATTCCCATGGGACATGAGAGTTTGTGGACACTTTTTTTTCTCTGTCTGCCTGTTTCCTTTTGCAGATCCCATAGGTGTGATCTGACCAACTTAGCTGAAATCCTTTAAGAGTATTTGACAGAGAGAATCTGACTCAAAATAAACAACTTTTTTTTTTTTTACATGAATTGAGCAAGACTCAAGATTTTGGATGATAATCTTTTCTTCCTCCCAGAAAGCGTCTAATTGCAATTGGCTGGCAAGCCCACACAGAATGGCATGCAGTCTTGAGTGATGTGTTTATGCAGGTTGCTTTTATGTGAAGTGTATGTTTGCTCTCATATTGCATATAATTTGCCCAATAACACTCAGATCTACTATTAACTTACCACAGAGTTACTTCTGGCGAAAGAGTGAGGGATTAACTCCTTGAGTTCAAGTCTAAACAGCAAAGAAAGGAAACGGCAGCGATCAGAGTGTATTTAAAATGCTAACTTTTGAATTATTAGTAATCGTTCAGCTCTTGTAAACAGCAGACACAAAACATTCATTCATTCAGTGCTTGCAACACACTTTAATTCTGCACTCCATACACACTTAATTAATGAACCAGTAGTGGTTGACAGTACTTTGTTAAATCTGCAGCCGCCATGCTGCCTGAAGAGGACATTCAATCTCTGAACTTTGCTTGAGTGGTTGTGAAGTGATTTAAACTAAAGCATTGTATATTCACTGTGACCTTCCTCATCGTCGATGCCTTCAGCCACACTGTGACAAGGGAAACCAAGCTAAGCTAATGCCTCAGTCACAGCTGCCCTTACTGGTGGATACGGGCTGTCTGCAGGTGAAAAACGGGCAAACCTAGTGGCCATTCATGTGGCCCCCATACAATTCTAAGATTGTAGATATCTAGGTTAACCCTTAGAACAAAGTTGTTCATGCTCATTTTGTTCTATGTGCATGCCTTGGAAGTACTTTGGAATTAATTTACCATACGCACAACAATCGTACGTTCCATTTTCATGACGTCCCTTAAGGTGGCGCGTAAGCTGCTAGGAAGTGGCAAGACACAGCTGCGCTTATGATGTGGCCGCTCTCCTGTACGTCCACGGACCCAGACAACCAAAAAACCCTGCTGGGTCAACCCCTGCACGAGTGCATGTGACTAATGCAAGACACAAGTTTAGCAATGCACCAAAGTTAGGCAGGTTTCTAAATGTTTGCTGCAGTCTTATCATGAATACTTAGTCAACTTGGGGACACAAGAAGTCAATCCATCCACAAAAGGCAGGGGTGAGAGTATTTTAATGCAAACTCCCCATTTGGGTTGCTTTCCCAAAGCTTTACATAATAGCAATTGATCAAAAAGCCATAGGGAAAAGATGTCAGCTAAATGTGTAATGGCTCAAATATTTTATTTAATTTTATTTTTTATCTTGCCAGTACAGCCATAGGGACGTTAAAAACGTGTTTTGAATCATCATTCTCTGTCTTTGTTATCAAGTTTCCCTCAGCCTATTTCTACTTTTTCAGACAAAGTTACAATTTTTCACATATAAAAACATGCTAAGTCAGTAAAAGTGTGCAGAGGAACATGGAGAACACCCAAGGCTCTTGACAGCATATTCATTCCCTTCACAAGAAAGTTTCTGCTCCAGGTTACCATGGTAGCAATTTCACAGATACCAAGAGATACCCATTAAGGTCTGCTGATGCTAACAGGTCCCTCTGAGCTGGTTCCAGAACTAGTTTAGAACCAGTGTTTGACTCAGCAGCAGGTCTTAGACTTCTCAACGCTTGAGGAACCAGCTCCTGGCTCTCAAAACAGGTTTTTAACTGGCAGCCTCTACCTCTGCCCCCAAAAAAAAATACAAAACTCTAAATCATGATTAGTACTAATTACTAATACCAGCTCATTTTGGGTGGCAAAGGGGACAAAAAACCATCAACACCTCTATCAATTGTGAATCTACATTTGCCTGGTCATCATATGATCCGATACTGATATGAGCAAAATATTAACATGGAAAATTTGATCCACTCTAATTGGCAGACGGTGTTTATTCCCATGCTCATAGTGTCACTCAAAACAGCCATGGCTAAATCAGTGGCGCCATAGCAGTTGAAGCAGGTAGTAATAAGGCTCTGGATGGTGGCCCATAGATGTGTTAGTTGATGTGTTACTCAGAGGGCCCCTATGAAAAGACCCCAGGCGCCTATTCCAGTGCCTGTCTCCACAGCACTGAGGGACCATTAGACTGGATTTAAAGGGCAAGACATTCAGACTGCTGTCATCTTGTGTCAGTCCACCACAGGGACCGCGCCGTGGTTAAACGGACTCATAAATAAACACCACAGGCATATAGGCAGGGAGCTGAGCTGTGGTGCTGCTGCTGCTGTTGGTGGGGGAGTTGACCACACGTTTGGACCAAGACTTGTTTCAGCACCCCAATTCCCTCCCCCCACCAACAGCTACATGACTGCCAGACCTAAACCTTCAGCTTCATAAGTCATCTACGAGACTGACAGCACTGCATGCGGCTGCTTTGTCCCAGTCGTGCACTCCCTTCTGCAACCCCCCTTTACACACACACACGCACACACACGCTCCCCTACACACACACCAAGACACACACTTAGCTTTTGATTCACACTGTCCCCTGGCTCTGCTCCGAGGCAGCGCCACCACCACCGTAGTGGTGGCGACAGCAGTGATGGAAAAATTGAGGGTGTCTTTCTTTGCAGTGCTAGGGGGTCCCATCAACCCCTCCCTACACTCTCCTGTTCCTCACCCTCTCTGTCTCTCCTCTGTCTGTCTTCTGCTTGAGTGCGGACCACACAGATGTTTCAAACCACATCCAAGCAGTCTGGCTGTGATGAACACATTTGCACACAGAGTGTGAGCTAACAATCTGCCAACAGCTAAAATGTGTCTGCCTACGGCCTAGCACTAATCTTTTTTTAAGACAACGGCCACTGGAACAAAAATTCAAGCTGCTTACATAACTCTGCTAGACTTGCATACACACTCATAAGAGCAAATTATTGCATGGATAAAGGATGAGCTGTTGCTTTGGAAACAGCAAAAGACTTATACCTGTGAATATCTCGTTGAAGTCTTTTAGAAGCAACATTTAGATAATCCAAAATAAGAAAAAAAACTTGCAAAAAGATTGTCTGTAAAAAATAATGAAAAGGCTCAGCAAGAAAAGAGCGTTTAAATGGTGTCACTCAGTCAAACTTCACAAAATAAAGGGGAATACAATAAGAGTTACCGAATGCCACGTCCTTTTTGAGTAATCAGCCATTTTACCAGCCTTGCAGACATCAATGCAAGTATGTTTCAGGCCCTGTCATTTAAAACAGCTACTGTTTTAATGCACCAAAAACTAGTCAAACCCCTCAATTACTCTTCATGCGAATGCTGTCTGTTTCTGTGCAAGTGTGTGTGTGGTGTGCATTTCTGAAGTCTGTGGTTTGGTATGGTTTGGCGGGTGTGGGAAAGTGTGGTTAGAGCTACACTCACACAAATAGCGGTTTTCTGTGTGAGCAGACAGTGAAATTCTCATTTTAAGACGACAACAACACAGAGCGTACCTCGAGGCTTGCCGATGGCCAAACCGCACAATGTTTAAATCATTTTGGCTTAATTGCTTTTTAACAAGACTCCCTACTGCGTTGACATTATACATTAACACTGTGGGTGCTGAAAGCTCTCAGTCTGACAAGTTTAGCCAAGTATGCCTTACTCATAATAAGAGGCTTTTTTTGTGAAGAAAAACCTCTATTATGTGCTGTTTGTAAAATTTACAACAAGCAGTGCAGAAAAGAGGCCTTTACCAAAGTGACACAAAAATGTTGTCTCAACATTGGTGAAGGGAGACAAACCAGTAGAGCTCTTCCTGCAGCTGTAAGCAGATATGAGATGAGATATGATATGTATTTATATCCTGTGATAAAGACGCGTACGATACATGGTAGTAACACTGAACTGCCAGTCATGCACCCCTTCATTAGAGCCAGACAGTGTGGAGCATGTACTTTACTACACACCCAACATTTCGGATGGGATATAACCTTTGGGTGGGATGTCACAGACCCGGGCTTACTAAGCGGCAGCACGTGTGAGTGTGTGTGTGTGTGTGTGTGTGTGTGTGAGACCTGTCTGTCAGTTACAGTAAATCTTACTTTGGGTTTTCAGTACATTTCCAACAATGTTCAGCATAGAAATTATAAAACACTCAAGATGTACAATATATATTTATGGAAGCCCAAAAACATCTGACTTCTAAAATGGCACTGAGCCAGAGGGTGCACGCTCTGCACACACAATGGTCAACGACAGACACAGAAACGTCAAAACAGAACGCCGAGAGACATCCTAATATCCCTGAATTAGCATGAAAGCAGGTCCGCAGATAGCTCCGACTGTGGGCACCGGGCGCTGCTTTTGGAGAGGCACAGTCTTAAATAGCTGCAGGAAATGAGGAGATGATGATGGACTTCTACTCTCTGCTTAAGCACCACTCTGCAAATATAAATAGAAGTAACGTGTTGTTTTCAACTTTCCAGAGAAAAAGATGAAAATTATGACTTTGAAAATATGGCTGCTCATTAGACAGGAGGGAAGCGGAACGACTGATGGAGATTTGTTCTTTTTAACTGTATGTATGCATGGGGTATAACATAAAAAGATGAATAAAAGATAAACTATTAGGAGTTTTTGATGTGTTTTTAAATATTCTGGCAACAAGAGAAATTGGGTGAATGAGCAGAACAACTTTTCCTCTGTTCCTTCAATCAACCTGTGAGCTTTCAGCTGTGAGTCTCAGGCGCCATCTTGTGGCCACATCCTCATCAGTTATATTGAACTAAAGATTTGATAAATGTGTCACATTTATTTAAAATTTAGCCAATTTGAATCACATTTACCGAAAATCCTTTATTATAAATGAATCTATAAATTTGTTATTCCCACTAATAACAATTATTACTAAAAAAAAGAATCATGGTGTTGGTTTTTAACTGTGATCAATACATCTGAATGGATGTCAAACAATTGTATTCACCTTTGTGGCTGTGACCATATGTGACTTCCTGTGTCAGTAAAAGCCTCAAAACCCAGCTGTCTAAAAAGAAGCTTTTATTACAAAAACAGATGAATAATGTTCAATAACTTCCTGCTACAAAAAAACAAAACAAAATACAAAACAAAAAACAAGGTCATATGATTTTTACGCTTTGATATCTGCTATACTGCAGTGCAGTTGTTTCTGTCTTCAAATGTTCTCTTTTGTTTGAAAATGGTGCAACTCAAGGTAAAAAAAAAAATACATTATTTTGAAAATGCACCTTAAAACATTTAAAAGTTTGAAAATACTTGTTTGAGCCAAGTTTGACTTTTTTCAGAATAAAAAATCAATAGTTGCAGCTTTTTGACTAAAAAGAAACACAGCAGTGTTTTACATGTAAACAATAAAAAAGATTTAAGCTCTTCACTGCAGATAATTCAACACAAAATGGAGGGAAAGATGTTGCTTAATCAAAATCAAGAACCAATCTGAACAAAATCAACAAATTTCAGGATAAAAAATACAATATGGACACTTAACAAACCCTGTGACGTGTTAAGATTGTAAACTTAAAGCAGTCAATCTTTAAAATTGTACAAAAAAACAAAAACAAAAATGCAAATGCTAAAAAAAGAAACGAAAGACTAAACCGTTTTTTTAATTATTTTTTATTTTTTTTATTTTACAGTCTTTTCTGTGATGAAGAAGTATGTGTTATCTCTGAGATGCAGGGAAAAAAATGATTAAAAAGAAAGTAAGTGATGTCTGAGTGGCCAGAGAACTTGTTCAGGATTTTCACTTAACTGCAGTTAATTAGGTTGTGGCAGTTGATGGGATGGATCTTTGACGGCTTTAGCGCTGATCGGGAAAAACCAGAGCTCCCATAAGACCATCATTTGTTTCGCAGCTGTGTGAGTGTTTGAGAGAACAAAGCTTCACTTTGTATTGATGAAGCAGGGGCCACTTTACTTTATCTGCTTTTTCTAAATATGAGAGGATACACAACATGATATTTCCTTGTTTTGGCCGTATAACCCCAGTTATTCACATAGTGTCTTTGTTCTACACAAAGGATTTTTTAAACTTCTGTTCAGAGAAGCACAAACAAAGGCACCGTAAGATCAGTGTCTTCAAATACTTCTGAACAAAAAACCCCAGAAATATTTTAAAGTAAAAGTTCAAAAGA
This sequence comes from Oryzias curvinotus, assembly GCA_023969325.1. NCBI lineage: Eukaryota > Metazoa > Chordata > Actinopteri > Beloniformes > Adrianichthyidae > Oryzias > Oryzias curvinotus. Next base: position 10,616,860 of record CM043720.1, on the reverse strand, counting down.
TGAAAAAAAAAAGAAGAAAAAAGGTCATGCTTGGAGAGGAGCTTTGCTGCTGTCTTCCTAAAACTTCTCAGATTTACATTTCAAGAATGTGTGCAGCTCATATTCCCTAGTTTATAAACCTCCAGTCTCTGTATATTGTTAAAAATGTGTTTTAATGTGAGACTATTTAAGAAAATGTATTCATTTAAATACTCCAATGTGTTTCTGGGTGTTTTTAATATCTTCTTGTAGCCTTTTTCTCATGCTGGAGGACATATGTAATTGACATTGAGATTGACACTGTGTTTCTGAGTATTTCTTTATTCAAATCATTAATCAGGAAAAGATAAAAAATGCCACTTGAAAAAGCTTGTAGCTGTTGCGTACAAACTACAATCAGTAGGCCACAAGCTCCCTGCTCCGCTCCATTCCAATGGATCCACCTGTAGACACATAAATCCATTAATGTCTTCATTTTCCTAGTCTGAGATGGCATCTGGTTCAAAACTGTACGGCTGGATAGCTCTAATATATTTTTTGCTGTTTTTGCTACACTGTTACTGTTCGGTTTGGGGTTGTGAGAGGCTTTGAGCCAGTAGAAGAGAGTGTAAACAAAACGATGATGGGAAATTAGTGCAGGCTTGCTCCCCGCCTACAAGTCAGAGGCAAATTTCTGATGAACTACTGCTGCTCTGCAGACACCATGTCCTAGAAAACAACACATATTATTTTTTATTTTGGCTAAAAATGGCATAATTATAAATAAAAGACCTCTGGGAATGCCTTTACAATAGATCAGAGGATGATTGGAGTTGGACTTTCAGTTTACCAGCTCTTTCAAGATGCTTTTAGTATATGTGAGCAACAAAACTGATCCTGGATCATTGCCATGGAGCACCTTGTTTGCCTGAAATTGAGAAAAAAAAAAACAAAAAACTTCAAAGCCAAAAGCATCAAAGATTTTCAATTCACACTTTTGCTGCTCATCAAAGATATGACCCGCACCAGTACAGGTTGCTGCTTGTGTTTCATATCATTACAGCTCAACACCTTGATCCTAATGTGACTCCGCTGAAATCACCGGCCTGCAACTACCCCGAAGCACTAAACCACCCCCATCTGTCCCCGTGTTGGCCGCGGGGCAGATCTGATCTAATTTAACTGGTAAAAAGTCAGAGTTCACCGCATGACAAAAAATAATGGCCCCAGCGGATGTCTGTCATGTGCTTATTTCACCAGCAACAATGCTCAATGAAACACACTCCTCCTTTGTTTGTATGTCAGAATTATATATGTGTGTGTGTATTCTTTTCGATAGATTTCTCCTTAAGCGCTTACGTAGTGAGATGGATCAAGTTATTTTGAGGCTTGGCTTTGGAGGAAATGAAGTGTATAACCCTCCAGGTCTGAGCATGCAATGAGCAGCAGTGACGGATAGGCGCTATGAGGAGTTTCCTCCTTCCTCTCTATGGGATTTGGGATAATCTCCTTTACAATGACTCATAGGTAGATTACCATACTGCACACTATAGGCCAGGATTTCCTATATAGGCTATACTTATAGGAAGGACTATAAACGGCTGGCTGCTAAACTAATAACACCGGTGCGTACCTGTACCCAGGGAGTTCATTGATTATAGAATTCAGGCCACTCCTACACAGTCACATTGGCACTGGTTGTGCTCATCTCCACTATGCATAATTCTCTGATATTTTGCCATATTTACACACCTTGGAGTAAAGATCTGGAAAACAAACCTCACGCGTTTAAATTAAGATTGTTAATACTTATGAATTTTTCACAATTTGTTAATTTTCAGTTACTATAAGAATACTTGTACTGAGCTTTTATGAGTACAAATATTTAAAATGACCCTCTTGGACTATTTTTTTCTACATTTAAATTTAATAAATTGGTATACAAAATGCGAATTTTAAGATCAGAAAAGAAACCTTAATCTCTAAAATTATAACAAATCTGACTAATGACTTGAGTATCAGTGAATAGATAGAAAATATCTGCATCCAAGCTCCTACTCTCTTCCTGTTTTGCAGAAACTCTTTTCACTTATTATATATTGGCACCCATTTGTTCTTGCTGTCAAAATGTTGATGTGGAATGTGGAATGTTCATGTATGAGCTATGTGGCTCTACATGCTGTGATGATGTTCAACTCATGGCAATGCCATAGATTTGTTGATTTCCTAAATAGGCAACATATATTTCAATGTATGCCCGTGGCTCTTTCCGCTGATTAAACCACAAGCCAAAGAGGTGGCCCCCAAAGGCTTATTAGACCGAGCGAGCTGTCATTTTAAAGCAAGAGCATGACCCCAGAGTACATTTGTTAAGTGCATCGATCACATGACTAACCAGCAGACCCCAGAGTATGAATAATCACGGTTAATAAATTCTGATCTGACTTACCTCTGCAGGTCTGTCCCAGAAATACTGCTGCACAAAATGACTTCACATAAAAACAAATGTGGCAGATTCTGTTTTGGTAGATGTATGAAGACATTTAAATAAACCCCGAGGTGAGGATTATGTGATACGTGGGGTAAAGAAAAATTGCTTGCTTCTTCTGTGATTAGTTAGTCAGACTGAATTTCTACATGTCTGGTTTACAATAAAAGCTCAGATCGCTTGTGGCAATAACAATTTAAAGACAGCACATCAGAGCTTTTTACATGTGCGCCATGCATTTCCCAATGCTAACTATTCATAACTGGAAAAAGGTGCTGCAGGGCATCATTTGCCTTTGTCTTATCTCTGCTGAGTGAAAAAGTCTGCAGTCTTGAAGTCTACACTGAGCTCCTGTGATACTAAAACCAAACAGCTTTTAATCACAGCCTTCACATCAGCACTGAATTCAGAAAACAGGTGAATGAGGGGATGCTTCGTCAGGAACCACATGTGATACATTCAAACATTAGCCTGATGATGGTGCTGGATAGCCATGATACATTTAAGGTAAATCTTCTAGCATTTCTCCAAATGAGAAAATTATTTGTGAACATAAATATCTGTATTGGCTGCTCAGAGTCAACATGCTCATTCCTGGTTCCAGTTAAAGTGCAGAAATAGCACAAGGTAAATATTAGCTTTAAAAAGGAAAAACAGGTAACAGATGATAATAATTATGGTGAGGTATAATAATGGTAAGGTCTGAAATATGGGTACAAATGTACCCAAGACTTTACATGCTCATATATTATTGGACATAAAATATAGTCAGCCCAGCAGTTGAGTGTGTTAAGAGTGTGTGTCCATTCATAAACCACTTTGTTTGGAGATTTGTAAATCCTAAGCCTAAAGAGGAGCAAAGCCAACAGTTGTTGCTACGCTTTCTGCATATCCCTTCGGGGGTCGTCACCGCCAATCATCTTTCAACCAATTCACACAGGTGGTTTGGCAGAGTTTTTTTTTTCACACTGAATGCCCTGCCTGACAAAACCCTGTATTTTAACCGGGCTCGGGACCGGCACAGGGAGAGCCCCCTTGTGGCTACATCAGGAACAAAGCAACGTTGCAAACCAAAATAAGACCAACCTAAAAAAGTAGCAGGAATTTTTTGCTTTGTTTTTTCTCCTGGTTAGTAATTGTTTTCGGGCTATATCAATTGGAAAAGGAGGTTGGAATTCGGTGATGAAAGGTCAGCTCCCACAAGTGGTCAAAAGCTTATGATTTTAATCATTAATGTCTTCATTATTTCTTTTTATTCAGTAGGCGCAAACCATCTAAATCTTGATCTGAGTCATTCAAGTTGTATTTGCTTTATTATCTCATTTAAGGGGCTGTGGTAAGCAAGATAAATGGTAATAATCTAACAAATGCACTTTAGTGTAAAAACATAGTTTTTATGTTTACCTTTCATCACCTATCGAAAGGTTTTGCTGACTTTTGTAAAGCATTCGTATCTCAAGATGCATTCCCACCCAAATTCACTTTAGCCTTTTGTTCCAGTGATGCAGTAAATAGAAATTATATCTAACAGAGTCAATTTTCCCTTAGGAATCAGACTTTTTAACAGGTTTGAAAGTGAATTTTTGTTTGAACAAAACACAAAGATTTTGTATGAACCTTTAACTATTCCTGACTGGGACACAGTTTGTATCAAATGGAAAGTTATACCTGCTCAAAATGTTCTATAGAATCTTTTTAAAGTCATTTCTATCCTTAAGATGATTTTGAAAAAGATTAATTTTCAGTAGACTTGAATTTAGCAGAGGTTTTTTGGCTTTGATTGACTACAGGACTCGTAAATGTCATTTTGGTAGTGTGGGATGTGTCACCCTTATAAAAAGTGAATCGAGTTAGAAATGTTAGGATTTGAAATGCCATTTCCATTTTGTAGCATGTTTTCTGTCTTAGAAGAATCACAGCAACAAAGCTTTTTGGAAGGGAGGATTTGGCTCTGTATCGTTTATTTTTATTTTTTAGAAGATTTCTCACTGTGAGAGAGTGCAGCAGCCCTCCATATGCCCATGTTGAGTGGCCTGTCACTGCTTCCCTTTAAAGTGAAAAGCTGCTCCACAGAAAAGACCTCTATCTGACAGCTTTCACTGTGCAGAGAGTTGGCTGTTTTACAATTAAACTCCAAACCTCATCACACAATCCTGAACCAACATTTTTCATGAACTTACTTAACTGTACAGCTATAATTACATTTTCAAATAAGTTAATAAAACTCAGCCGTTTTCAAAATATGTAACTATTTTTTAGTTAAATATTGTTATAAGGAAAAGTCCAACATTCTTACTTTGCAATTGAAATACACAGTCAAGCAGGTTAGAGCTTTATTCTTAAATGAGATATACGGTTTTTGGTTTTCCATCAATGACATGAACAGAAATAATCTGCATCATGTAAAGGGACTGAAAATATCACATTCTGTAGGTACAAATGTCCATATAAAAACACAGATCAAACTGTCGTAGTTCACTGTTCAAATCCAGCTATGACAGTCGTGTGGATATAATTTCTCTAACATCATATAATAGATTCTGCATCTCAGCTTGATACAAAATAGACAAAAATAATTTTATACACTTTTTGGATTTTTTAAAAAACATTTCCAAGAGATACAACAACATAAAATCAAAGACAATCTGATTTATATTTTAAAGATCATTTTTACTATTAGCAAAATAAGTTCTGTTGATTTGTTCATAGACTATGACATTGCTCTCTCATAACAATCTTTTTGTAAATATATTTTTTAACAATGTTGTAAAATAAACAATGATTGTTGATTTGTTTTCTTACTAAATAAAAATCAATTTAGGACAGAGTTTTAGAGCCATCATAAAAGCAAATACATATGGGAATAAAGTCGTAAATTAATGTCAAAATAGCATAATCTTATGTGATTAAAGTCAGTATGAGAAAAAAGTTGTAATTTTATGGGAATAAAATAGTACAATTAAAGGTAAAAGAAACAATCCACGAGAATAAAGTCATAAATGTATCTTAAAAAAGTCATTATCTTACAAGGAAAAAATACAATGTTAGCTTTTAGCATTTAAAATATTTTAACATAAGCATTATTCCTTGTAAAATAACAACTTTTAAAAAATAATTTTACAGTTCTATAAAATGTTGACTTTTTTGTAATGATTGGACGACTTTATTGTAGTCAAATTTTTTGACTTTTTCAAAAAATAATTTTACTTTACTCCTGTAAATTTAGATTTTGTTCCTCATAATTTTACCACTTTTTTCTCTTATGTAAATAAAAAAATGACCTTAATGGTGGCCCTAACAAATTATTTTGAAAAAAAAAAGACAAATGTTAATACCTGCACTTTTTTATGTTCATTTTTAAAAGCTGAAGATAGCAAAAATTTGTAAATTCATTATGGCCTTAATTGCCGTTTTGCTTCACAACTTCCATTTGTGTTTATCAATGTTGAATGCTGGGTACAAATAGGCTTTCAATTTTAATTTTTGAGTAAAAAAAAAAAAAAAAAGAAACTACATTAAGTGAAATCACCTGTTAGAAACTGGAGCTGATCCAGATGAGGCACACATTGTATGATGACTCTAAAATGGGTTTAGATGGTTTTGTGCAGGGTCAGTCAGAGTTTGGTCATTGGTATGTGCAGACTGTTCCATGGTCCCATCCACAATTCTTCCTCTGATAATGTGTGGTTGCCGAGTGACTCTGGTGTTTCATTATTCTTCTTCTGGTGGTCAACAGAAGACTCGTGCTCCTCACTCACACATGAGCCACTGCTGTTTCTGTTAATCATGGCTTTAGCAATACTTGTTTTGGACCCAAAACCTTTCAGATCTGTTATGGTGGACCCCAAGGAGCCACAGGAGGACAAGGTGTTCAGGTTTACATCCTTGGAGGGAACACCGATTCCATTTTCTGTGTTGTTTTCTGAACTTTCAACACTAATAACGGGAAGTGGTTCTTCCTGAGTCACACCCAGTTTTTCCAGTTTTTTGAAGTGCTTACTCAGCCGGCACGGAGAGCCAAACTTCAGGTTATTCACATAGGGGGGTCTCCTAGTTCTCACAATAGTGCCATTCTGTGCAAGGTAAATGTTGCCGTTGATGTTGCTGTGGTTGTTGGGGAGTCTGTTGCGCTGGCTTTCTGTAGTGCTCTCCTCTCCGGTCGAACTTGTCTCATTCTGCTGATCCACCACAAGCTTAATCCACTTCTTTCTTCCAGGCTGAGGAGGAGTACATAAGAAAAGAATTGTTTTTAATAGGAAAGGCATTTCACAATTCTCACTGGAAAACCAACAGAGCTGGAGAGGTTAAAAAATAAAACTGTTTTAAAATGTTCCTGTTTTTTCCCACTTTTTGTGAAAATTTTGATTTTTTTTTTAACATTTTGTGTCAAGATATGAAATTTACAGAAAAGAAGGATTTCTTAAACTAATTTCATAATTAATAACTTTGTATGGTGGTCAGTTTTGGTCAATCCCTTTCAAGGGTTACATTTCTGTTGGTTGTGGTTTGACATATTTGAAGTCCCACACCAATGATAATCTTTTGTAAAAGCATTCCCGATGTTTTTTTGAAATTACAATTATGCTGTTTTGTTTTTTTTTGCTACAAAAAATACCCCACTGAGTTGTAGCGGGACTGTTTGCGCAGAGCAGCCACCCAAAACTGAGAGCTATCAGTTTACACGCTCCCCTGCTAGCTCTCACCCTCAACCTAACATAACCAGTACAACAAAATTGGCGAGCAAAATTGGAGCTATCTAGCTGTACAGTTTTGAGCCAGATGCCAACCTAGACGAAGAAAACAAAGACATACATGGATCCATTGGTCTACAAATGGATCTATAATAATGGAGCGTAGTAGGGAGCTTGTAACCAGTCCTGCGTATTTCCTACGCAACAAAAACAATCTTTTTTAAACAGCATTTTTTCATCTGTTCCTAATTCATAACAGTTTGAATAAAGAGCTTACTTTTCTTTCTGTATGTTCTTTATCAAGAGAGAAATGCCACATGAACATGTTAAAACCAGTAAAAACTGAATTTTCATTGGAGTGGGCCTTTAAAGATAATCCATTCATTGCAGACTAATAGAGATATTTTGCAGGTTTACAGAATTTTAAGTATGGAAAACGATTTGACCAAAAATAAAAACTATTTTCAGCTGTTAGGTCATCTTAAATTGTAATTAACTGAATGTTGTGACTAAAAAAAGATGTAATTTTGAAAATGGTGACATTTCCTAAAACACAAATAACTTGAGCAGCTAAAACTGTAGGCCAAATAAACTCTTGTAATAATTCTCTTAAACTCTTAAAAATAATTGTTTTGACATAAACATACACCACACATTCACACGAAAAAGAAATTGGTAGAAGATATTTGATCTATTTTAAAGCTTAACATTTTTATTAGGAAAACCTAAATATAAGCATCAAATTCTAAAAAGCTTTTAGTTTTGCTTTTGGTGAGAAATATTTGATCCTTAAAATTACTGAAGTAAAAATATTTAACAAGGAGAAATCTTCTAAAGGAAAAAGTACTGCATCTCAAAATAGAAAATACAAGTAAAGTGCTTCACAAACTACAAAACCATGCAAAAACACAGAAGAAACATCAAGGATAGGTGGAACTCAAAGACGTCAAGAAAAAGTCAAATTCAGATTATTTGCTGTGGAAAATCATCAAGGTTTTCCGTTGCAAAGGGAAAATGAGAAAAATAGTTGGTGTTTTAAATTGTCTGTAGAGGCCAGGAATATTTTTTCACTCCCATGCAAGAGTAATTGATTTTATTCACTCTTACTTCACAGGAGACAATATTTCTCTTTAGAAGGCTGTTGATTTCCCGTCAGACTCTGAATCGGCATCTGAAGTTTCCTCCGTTTCTGCTGAGTCACTGACTGAAGATTTCTCTGTGGAGATGGCGTCCTCGTCCACTTCAGTGATAGGCGACAGTCCTCCATATGTCTCCTCGGAAGCATTTCCTGTGCTTCTGATGTCAGTGCTGTAAGAAGGACCAGTGTATGGGGCAGAGGGACCAGCATCTTCAGAAGCCACACTGGACCTCCTGGACGAGGACGAGGACGCGTGGCTCGCCTCGCTTCCAGACTCTGATTTTTCTTGGTCCTCTTCTTCGCTCTCCTCTGTGATTGTGCCCTCAGAACCACTGGACTTTTGGGAAAGCCGACTTCCACTTCCACGGCTAGACTGGGAGTAGATGGAACTCCCACGGGAACTGACGGACCCAGATCCAGACTTTGTTTTCTTGCTGGACACACGAGAAGAGGAGTGTTCGCTCCCTGACCTGGACCCTGTCTCTGCCTCACTAGCCGTCCCTGTCCCTGACTCGACATCACTGAGTTCTTCACTGGACTTTTCAGATGTTTTTCTTGAAGATGGCGTTCTCTGGGATGACTTGACGCTAGAGCCTGACAGAGACGCAGCGCTGCTGCCACTCCCACTCCCACTTTTACTTCTGCTGCTTGCACTCCCACTACCACTCCTGCTAGAAGCTGTGCTCTCCTTACTGACATCAGTAGCTGATGATCTCACAGAAGACCTAGCAGATGACTCACTTTTTTTACTGCTGCCTGAAGTCTCTTCCTCCTCAGACTCTTCATCAGAGTCTTTCTCTGTGGCTGAACCTTTTTCCGTGCTTGTTTCCTTCTCTGTCTCTGATTCTGTTTCTTGTTCAGATTTAGACTCGTCCTCGGAGCCAGACTCTTTCTCTGTTTCTGACTCCTTCTCTGTATCTGAAGACTTTCCTGACTCTGATTCTTTTTCTGACTCTGACTCTTTCCCTGACTCTCTCTCAGTCCCAGATTCTTTCTCACTGACAGATTCTTTCTCTGTCTCCTCTTCCTCAGATTTGGACCTGCTCTCCTCGTCTGAATCTTCTGGCTCTTCATCAGGCTCTTCCTCTGAGTCTACTGTACTTTCATTCGTATCGTCCCTGTCTAAATCTACTTTAAGATAATCTTTATCGACACTGCTTTTCTCAGACGATTCGTCGTCAGAGCCTCTCTCCTTACTGCTTCCACTTGTACCTGCTTCTGGCTCACTTTCAGTCACACTAATAGACACTTTAGACTTTCTTTCATCCTCGCTTGCAGCCTGTGAGGTCTCCTCATCTCTCTCACTGCCGGTGGCTGACCCATGACTCACACTACTTTGTGACTTCCTTCTGACTCGCAACTTGTTGGTAATATTGATTTTCTTTAAAACTTTGCTAAGCCGACTGCGGGCATCAGATCTGCTATCTATTGGTCCCATAACTGCTGGCGTGTCGCTCAGACTCTCCTGACTGTCAATGCGACGGGCGGACATCAGTTTGGCGTAGTCCTTATCCTTCTTGCCAGCACCAAACATCTTGAGCATCTTGGCTTTCTTCCATGGAGATGAGCCAGAAGGACCGGCATCAGAAGGCTGCTTTCCTCCCTTGCTGGCAGCCAGGAACTTGCTGAGCTTCATGACAGACTTGAGTTTCTTGGCAGCCTTTGAAGGCTCACCTTCCCCTGCTGGCTCAGCTTGTTCACCTTCTTCCTCTGGTGGAATGTCCCTAAAAGCAACCCTCCTTGGTGGACCTCTACCTGGCATGCCACCACGACCTCTTCCTCTGCCGCGGCCCTAAGACAGTCACATTTTATTTAGGCCCTTTCTGCCAGCGTGATTCCACAGAGCAGGTTTGTCACACAGAGTTGACATTGTGTTTTAATAATACAGCAGAGACTGACGAAAGACTGTGGGATTTTTAGGTTATTATCACTGTGAATATGAAAAGTAACACCTCAGTAATATATTAAGAAAAGGTAATACCTCAGGGCCCTGTTGACTGTAGTAATACCCATCATCCTCCAAGATCACCTCTCCATATTCATCATACATCGGAGATATCAGCCTCCTCCTACTGCCGTACTGAGGAAAGTCGTACCTGCACAATGAGTAAAAGCAAATGTTGAAAGCCCCTTTGATTCATTTAATTATATTGAAATGTGTTTTTTTAAAAAGGAAAATATTAGTTAAAAAAGAGGGGAATTGAGACAAGTTTCTTTTTTTAACTTGATTAATAAAAAAGTGTATTTTGAAACTCTATTGAAACTGATCCTCTCCACAAGCTATAAGGATGTTTTACTCAATGGTAAACAAACTAAATCTACTAAAACACAATTTTTCCAATAATACAATAGCCAGCTCAACTAAAATGTGTCCAACGTAATGTTTGTATGTGGCCTGATTTCAAAATAAAAGCCTGTTCGGGCTTGTCACAATATTTAATGTCTAGTGTATCTAATAAAATATCAACACAAAACATCAGTTTAATACCTCCTTTAAATAAAAAAGGATGAAAATGTACTATTAAATTATTTTTATTTAAAATACTTTTTTTTAAATAAATACTGAAATGAAGAAGCCACATGCAAATCTGCTGTGATTCTTACCAGTTGGTTAAAGAACATATAAACAAAGAGAATCAACTATCAGTTATGAGACTGTGCTCAAAAAGGATATATAAAACAAAATGTGTGTTACTATTAAGACCCGTGTTTCTCGATGAGAATGGCGAATTTTAAGTCTTTACCTTAAATGTGACTAATACTCAAATTTAAGAAAGGTGCTGTAAAGAACAAGGCCGGATCCAATTTATTTCTGTGAACATCAAAATTCTGCTGCCAGGCTCACATCTGGCTGATTGTGGGATTAAAAGATTAACCGCTGGCCGAGAGTGACCCTGGACCACAAACCAAAACAGATCAAGAGAACTCTGATCATAGATGACAACACACTTAGTTAAGCAGCACCTTTTAGAATGAAGATTGTAGCAAATTAAACATATAATTGCAGACTCCGGAACATTTAAGCCAGAGTGGTTTAGACATTGCAATTAGAATTAGTAAAGGTGACTTACAAGAAAAGCTGGTGATTATCCAAACTGGAAATTACAACACCAAGATCAGGATTTATTGCAACTTTGAGTTTGGCATAAGCCCTTTCTTCAGCAGGACAAAAGAATTACAGTCGATTTTTATTAATGAACTGCAGACATGGGCACAGTGATTATTTTGTCTAGCCTCATTGCGTTTGAATTTACTATTTTGAGTTCAAAGCATGACATTCCAGGAGTGGTGTATTTAAGTAGATAAATGTGGTGAATTTCCGAAGCAGTTTATTACTCACTGTGTGATAATATACTGCTGTAAAAAATATATCTTAAGGTTTTGAGCTTCCCATGGCTGTAAGGACTACCTGGGTAAATGGAGACTAGATGAAACTAGTAATAGAAAATGATAAAAAGTGATAAAAACAAGTTGATTTACAAGTTACGTTTTTGTCAGTGGACTGGATGCACGAAATCAAGGATAAAATCTAACAAGAATCCTGTAAATCTCAACCTTTTGCCACTCCTTGGGTTTAATGATTTGTGTTTGTTTGCCATTTTTAAATGGAATCATCACTTTTGTCATTGGGAAAACATGTTTGTCTTTACCTGTATTGTCCCAGAGAGTAGAGTAATATAAAACCAAATGCCTAAAGTTCAGGGATGACTTGTCTACACAGTGCATGCTTGAAAGCTAAAAAAAACTTAAGAGGAAAATCTTGTGACACAACATTTTGCGACCACACCTCCACAATCCTTACCTTCAAAAGCCTAAGAATGATTTTTTTCTGAGTGGTAAGTTTTTCTTTTCTTGACTGTGTGGACAACGCATCAAGTGAACACAAAGAAATTCCTTTATCAGGTTACAGGAAATTGATTATGAAACTCAGGTGGCCAACTCAAGGCAGCATAATGAACTTCATTGAGTGGAAGAAGAGGGGGTAAATACTCTAATGGTATTTAATCCTGAAGGTGAAGAATAAATTAGAATTTGATTTAAACTAACTTCAAATGATTTATTTTTTTATTTTTTATTTTGACACTGAAAGACAGAAAACTAGAATCAATTGCAGTCCAATTAAAGAGATCTGTGCTCACCCTTGGTCATAGTTATAGTAATCCTGAGTGTAGTCCTGGCCTCGGTCGATACCTGACTCCATGGAGAGGTCCTGTATTTCAGAGAGAAAAATAGATAAATTACTCAGCATTCTTGAGGAGAAAAAACAGAGGAGCAGCAGCAGAATAAAGAGTGAGCAGAGAACTGAATGGGTGCAATCCCTGAGAATTAAGAAAAGCAGGAGTGCTTCTACCTCAGGTCTTAGAAGGGATGGCCTCAGCAGTTGCTGTTGCTGGCAACGGTTAGTACAGAAGAAGGAGAAGGTAAGGTAAAGACGAAATAAGGAAAGGAGCAAATATATGAAGATGTCACCACTTTATTCCTTAGTTAAAAAGCATATAATGCCTGAATCTGAACTGTGAAAAATGATGAAAAACGCTGACAAAAACAATGAAATATTGATGGAAACAGAGCAGGAAAAAATAGGAAAGATGTCAACCAGGATATGCCAGGATATAAGGGGAAAAAAACAAAATGTATCTGATTTTGACTCCAGAAAGATTATTTGAAAGTAACAAAAAATTGTATTATTGGAGGAGATTTTGATGAATCTCCTATTGATTTGCAACAAAAAGGGTAATCCAAAGGTTTTTCTGCTATTTGACAGGAAGCATGGAGAAAACAACAAATCTAAACTGTAATGTAAAGTGTCAAAAGTTGTGTCAGTTTGATCTCATCTTAATGCCGTAGACTGTTTCTCATCAAGTGAACCACAGATAGGAATAATGGGATGTAAGCTGCCATCAATGACAAAATGTCCAAGCACAACAATATGATAAAAAAATAAATAAATCCAAAACAAATCATGACAAGAATGCTCACCTGTCTTCCGTATCCTCGTCTCCTGTGTGTTGCAGAAAGGAGGAAATAAGACACAATAAATATGGATCGACACTTTCATTTCTTGTGCGTTGATATGAATATAATGAACAGCCTTAGGACTGCGTCTGAGTGTCTGCCTTTTGCTGACCAGAGAGGAAAGTGCAACTTTACTTACTGTGCATTTCTATGTCTTAAATTAAAGACTCGCAGATATTGTTCAGTTTCCCAAAGGTTGCCTAAGGTTACACAGTTATTGCACTGATGCAGGCTGCCCCCCTTTCAGTTAGCTCATCCAATTGCAAAAAGAGAAAGGATGCAATAAATGCAAATATCAAGGATGCAAAGACAATTGCAGAGAGGAAGAAAGTCAGAGTATATGGAGCCATAACCAGTGTTTTTACTGGCAGATATGAAAAGAACATTGTGATTAAAGGGCAGAAAATTCTGGCTTAGTTTTTAAAACTAGCTTTGGGCAGCCAATTTGTCATATGCCCAGAGACGTAAATGTCCAGCTTGCTTTTTCTTTTAGTTCTTTTTTTGCCAACTACATAAGTAAATCTTTGAAATTAAATTCTATTAAACATTAAAACAACTGAAAGATTTTCCCCAGCAGAGCAGTTCTCTGCAGTGCCTTCAGCACACGTCGGTGGGAAACAGCAAGTAATTGAGCGGCTTGCACGAAACCTCCAGGTCCACAAACGTACAACTGTAACTTGTCTGGATCCATGAATAATGAAGATTTTCACAGTCTTGGATATATGGCTAAGTGATGATGTGAGATTCCTCTGGGGAGCCGTAATCTGTTATTATGGCTAGGGACCAGGGCGCGGGAACAGGGCAGAGCCATACGCTGCGCCTTAGAGGCAGAACAGATGATGAGAAAGGACCTGATGAATGACCTGTTGGCCTGCCTGCTGGCCACTGCTGCTTCATGCAACATCAAGAAAAATGGTCTTGGGAGAAGCAGCCGTTGGAAGTTTGCACACCAGGAGACTTTGTGGAAGAAGTGAGAGAAAGAAATGCAAGAAAAGTGGTGGACTGAGAAGTCCAAGAAGCTATAGACAAGTACAGCTTATGTACCATCTCACTAAAAAACCTAGAGTTACAGCTTTTATTTCAGGACACTACGCATATCCTCATCAAATATTTTATATTGCTTGACATTTTCTATTTGCGCTAATGTTCTTCAATGATCAAGAATTTATAAAAAAGGTGAAACAAATCAGTCAGTATTGTCCAAAGGTTTAGCTAGTGGACATTTTTAGTTTATCCACGCAATCATTCACAAGTCTAATACAGATTATTTGGCCACCCAAATTTTCTAACAGAATCATCTCCTAATTTAGTCTTTCTCACAGGATTGTGTCATTTGGTTTGTTTGGTATGTTGTCTTGGTCCCTGTTTTCCCTGGAAAACAGTGTATTTTAGTGTATTAAAGTGTCTGGTGTTCAGTTCTTTGTGGTTATGTCATCTATGGTAACTTGGGTCATTTTGGTATTTATTCCCATGTTTCAAAGTTTAAAGTTTATTTAAAGAACCTTTAAGTTTCTACCACCAGCCAGCTACCCTGCATTTTGGATAATTTACCATCAGTTCCTGAGACTTTTGTTCACATATAGCAACATTTTAAACTTTTGCATTGGCTAACATCTAAAACAAGGTTCAAATTAGACTGTGTATTCATGAACACAAAGAGAAAGCAACTAAGTTCATCTACTGCACCCAAAGGAAATAGAAGGGAAAAATGATCAGCAAGTGAGATCACCACTAATGAAACTAAAGTTTTGGCCATTTGCAAGTCTGGAGCTTTTTGGTGCTTGTCTTGCAACGGGAGGGCAAGAAGAATTATTTTTCGGCCATTATCCTATAATGGGGTTATGAGGCTATTTCCAAACAGTCATTAAACAGTGAACATGGTGATTTACAATAGGAGAACATTTAAAGTGGAGACTTTTGCAATTATCCCAAGAGTGCATGGGTTAAACTCACAGCTGCTCTTCTACCCTCAAACAAGCAGTATGTCACATCATTGCTGTGTACATTCTGACTCTGAACCTCGTCTACCAATTCCAATAGACCCACACTTGCATGGTTAATAAAAGTAAAACAAAAAAAGAAAAAACCTGAACACGTGTAAAGATTTTATGGATCACAGAAAAAAATGCATCTTTTAGCTTACAATTAAAAAAAATTACAAAATCAGGGCATTAGTCCTGGAATAGCTTACTTTGAAATACCGGTGATGATACCAATAGGTGGTCAACAAAAACAAAACAAAAAACAAACGATGTGTTATCACAAACACGTCCTGCAAGCTGTCAAGCACAGAGGTGGAGGGAGGATCATAAGGGCAGTTCTTAAAACTGCAAGTGTTTTTATCCTACAGCGTTAAAATATAAAATATGGACAGCAAAACCCACAACAGAATGATACAGAATTTCAATATGATGCAGTAGTTCAAGGAGCAGACATCAGAATCAAAACAAAACAAAACAAAGAAAAAAAAAGCTGTTGAATATAAAAAATGGGCTTATAAGTTCACTGACTCTTTGGCCTAAGTTTTGTTAAAAATATCAAGAATGCAGTGAGTTGAATTTTGTTTTATTTGATAAAGACTTTTATAAACCAAATTTCTTTTTAAATCTTAAATCCTGACATAGAAAAACAATAGACAAAAAAACAAAACAAAAAAACAACAATCTGGCTTGTCTTCATATGAAATCCTCTATGCGCTCTGTAAAATGCCCTGGAAAGGAAAAACTGCTGACAGAAGGAAGCAGAGTCCCCTGACACGAAAATATTAACAAGGGCAGATCAAACCCTGGAAAGCATTACAACTAACAGCAGACAGAGGGGATTTGTCATACCCACTATAACCCCGTCAACGTGACAATGTGAAATCTAATTTTGTGACATGGGGTGAGTTAGCTTTAGCTAAACAAGAGCAGCATATAAAGGTAAAAGTCCAAAGCATGGGAAAGGAGAAATAAAAGGTAACACTGGTGGACAGTCTCATGGAAACTGGTTAACGATTGATTAATTCCCTAATTGCTTTTCCAGAGCATGCATAAACATCCCGCCGACCACTTTATCATTCTAAGAAAAGCTGTGAGCGCACATGTTCCACACAAGCAGACTCCCCTCCCTCAACGAAATCCTGTTGGGCTTTCACATAATGTACTGTCATTTGCCTTCACTCACATCTGTACTGCAATAAGTTCTTTATTTATTTTTAAACCTGTTGTCATATTCAACACTTTGCATTTACTGACACAGATTTAGCGATATTAGAAACCCACTTTATTCTTTTTTTTGTTATTCTTCTTCCAAAATCTAGTTACTTCAAAAAATGGTTAATAGGAAAGACTTGGCAGTGTTTCATGTTATTAAAAATCCACGAACATTTACCATGAACATGCAACAAAAAGAGCTGTGGAAATTAAAATTAAAAGTCATAAACAATGCAATTATTTGTAGATGTGAAATTATTATGCTAAGATCATGGTCTCCTAAAAAAATCAAACGATCAAAACTTCAGTTAATGACACTATGCAAAACATATCAAGCAAACATACAGAATATGTAAGGGTACTTTATCTAGTGCAAGTCTATAAACAGATCATAAAGTCAGCAGAACATAGCTGGATGCATTTCTTTGTTTGTCTAAATGTGTCCTTTTTTCTATTGAAGGCATGATAATGTTTGACATAATCAAATGTATAAAATACTGCCAACTTTGCAAAAAAAAAACAAACAGTAAAAAAACAGCAGAAAAAAACATGCATGGAGATGTAAAGATGGAAATAATGAGAATATGGAAACAAGAGAAAGTCAGAATACAGTGGACTGAGAGGAAGAGTGTTCACTGAGCTCAGCAGTGTTCAGGCTGCTAAATTGGCTTGTCTGCTCTTCTGCCATGTTAAGTTGGCTTGCTCCAGTTTCAGCAAAGTTCAGACTTGTTTGACTGCTTTGGAATTCAAAGCTGGAGTCTGTTGTTGTTCTTGGCGAGCTCTGCTCATCACCTGAGTCAGACCTTTGTTGTTTGTTCGCTGATTCCTCAGTCACTTGCGGTTTCTTGTTGAACTTGGGCACCTTGCAATTTTTGTCTACTTGGCTGTAAAGGTTGGCAACTGATCTCTCAATGTCAGCGAGATTCTGGATGTTTTTCAGGATTCCTTTGAGCTCCTTTCTTTTCCCGGCCTCAGTTTCAGATGAGGTAAGACGAGGGGGGTGCTTTCGTTCTGAAACAGGGCGAAGGGTGGACACGGGAGGTAAATTGGTTGGAACGAACTGGACTACTGGGCGTAGCTGATCGCTGGAAGGTGAGGGAGGAGGAAGAGGTGGAGGGGGTGGGGGTGGGGGTGGGGGAGCTAGCGGTTTACTAATAGAGGGAGTGGAAGGAGGGGTACACTGCAGTTTATTTGAGGGTGGAAGAGGGGGACCAGAAGGCGGAGACGGAGGAGGAGAAGAGGGTGGGGTTGGTGGTTGCAGGGGTGCAGGAGATGTGGGTGGGGATGGTGGACGCGGCAGATGAGGAGGAGCAGGAGGAGGTGGAGGGGGGTTGTCAGGTGGGTCTGGTATGATCTCCACGGTGATCTGACATGGCTGCACTGTCATGTAGTTGGAAATGCTCGAGCTGAACTTTCTCAGCACGGGTGGGGTTGGTCTCTGGCTGGACAGGTGCCAAGACTCATCAGCCTTAGAAATGATAATACTGGGGGGCACATCCCTGCCCACAGATAGAGGACTGTGGGGGTAATCCATGATGGAGCGCAGGGTTTCTGAGGTCAACTCCAGCATGTCATCGCTCTCCATGTCTCTGACGAGAACAGAAGAGAGGGAGCCGCAGAACTCTCTATTTTGCTTGAGGGCTTCTTGCTGGAAGGCCTGCTGCTCAAACTGCCGGGCTTGCTCACGAACGGACAATTTATTCTCTGCGCATTCGCTCAGGCTAAGTGAGGCTGAACTTTTTGACCCTTGCTTGTCTCTTGTGGCTCTTTGGAGTAGCTGAAACTCCCAGTCAGATTGGTCTAGAAGACCCTGTCTTCTTGGCCCCTCGTAGCTGTGCGGGGCTCCATGAATGCGAGCAGGCATTGACCAGCCGCACGCCGACCCCGTCGAGTGTGATGGAGAAAAAGAGAACCACTTTTCCAGTGGATTCTCCCCCATTCCAAAGCTGTCAAAGTTACCATCATAGACAGGGTTGTGTGTAATGAGTGGGTTGCCATCAGATAGGTGGGTCACGTTGCTTTCAGATTTGGGCAAGTTGACGCACAACGCTCCGTTGCTGTGGGCTGCAATGGTGCGACGGGCCAGGGTGCTAAAAATCCTCTGGTGGTTGGCCTCCTCAATGTCCCACTTTTTAGCCCTGTCCCAGTAAGAGGTGGAGGTGAAGAGAAAAGAAGACTTGAAAAAAAGTGAAAGCTTAAGATTTAGGAGTGATTAAAGCAAGAAAGAGCTCTAATGCAAGAGAAGCTCTGCCAACCTACCAAAACCCACTTGTCTTGTGATTGATTTGATTTTTTATTAAATTCTTAGTTAACATTGGCTTTTTTAAAAGTCTATAATCTAGGGCATAAAACTGTGATGCACATCTGTAGGCTTTGGTTGGTTGCAAAGTGAGATTCTGATAAAAAATAATGAACTCCTAGTCTATGCAATAATCAATCTCAACTCAGAGGGGTATGGAAATATGTAAAAAAAATATGGGTAGCTCAACACAAAAGGAGACAGCAGTATAATTGGGATGGATGGAGAAGACAGCTATAGTCACCAATGCTGAATCTGAGAACCTCTAAACAAATGGGTCCCTCTTATCCTGACCACAAAGGAATACAAGCTAAAGTAAATTTGAATAAAAATAACAAACTGATGCTCTTTTTACAATTTGTAGTTAACAACTGCTCTGTGGGTGAGCAAAAAAAAAAAAAAAAAGATACACTCAGGTTTGTATGATGAAATAAAGATACCAATATTAGGGTTGCCAACGTACGAGGATCTAGATTATGTCTACAAATATGCAGCAAAGGCTACAAGCAAGAGTTGAAGAAAGTGCACTTTTGATCTAACATACAAAACAATTTCTGGCATCACATATGTCAGGATTACTTACTGCAGTCTGAATCCAGAGAAACAAGTGATTAAAAATGATAGGGAAACAGAAACAGAGGCAAACGGTAAGAAGACTAAAGACAAGCTGATATGTAGCAAAAAGAAACAGTGAGTGCTGAAGTGTAGATGCACCAGTTGAGCAATATTCTCTGTTCTGAGTTATTTTGAGCATCATTATGCTGGTCTATTGACAGAAAAATAATGCATGCATACATGCGTGGAAATACAAAATATCTCTTTCTGCATGAAAAGTTTAAAGTGATTTAAACTGTTGGGGACCAGCAGCCGTTACAGTAAAAGGCGGGAAAAACAACTCCCAATTAACCCCTACCGGTATTCAATGTCAATCAAAGAATTTCTGCAACTAAAAACCAAAGACAGTTGGATTTTTTGGGGGTTTTAGGCAACATACCTTCACACATCACCTCAAATTCTCAATTTTTAAGAGTCAAATGTAACATCAGAGTCAGATATTCTATTAGGAAAAAAAGCTATAATGAAATTTCTGCATCCTGAATTAAAGCTGTTTAAATTCAAACCTGTCTGATCTCATACGATTAATATTTGATTACTTACTTGGGGCAGTATTTAAGATCAAAGGTGAAATTTGATTGTGCCGATGGCAAAATACCTTAGATATGTGCAAGAGCTAAGGAAGCAGTCAGCGTACCATACATTTTAATCAAAGTTGGGTTGAAAATAATGTATGAACACGCTCTTACCTTGAGAGGGGCTCTCACAAAATTGCATACGCCATCAAATTGGAAACACATACATAAGCTAAAATCTAATCACCAGCTGTGCTGTGGAATTTAACATAGGTGCAAATATTAAAAGTTGGAACACTGTTAAGGACAAAAATAATTGGAACGATTCATTGATGTAACAGCTATCCTGTTAGCAGGAAGGATGGAAGTATATCAGGTTAATCTTTTGAAAAACTAGTTTATTATGGTAGAAGATGGCTACTTTAGTTTGAAACTACTGATGCAAGATCAGGCAACTGCTTAAAAACAACATCTAAAGGCCCACTATGATCCAATTGTAAAAGCTTTTTTAGTTATCTCTTAATTATGGTTATGGTTTTTTAATCTAAAATAAAAAAAAACATAAACATGTTTTTTTAAGACATGGTTTCTGCAGAGTTGAAGTAATTCACCTCTGAGTGGTGGGTGGGAACATTGGCTCCCTGTTGGAAAGCAGGAAACGACACTAGGCCCGCCTAGTGTCTTTTCTATGTTCCAAAAACGCCCTTTAAAAAATGCAATTTTCCGCTTAATTTTCTCAATATATGCCCTCCATTATCAGAAAAATGCTACAAGAACATGTTAAAACCACTTAAAAACCACGATTTTCATCTGAGTGGGTCTTTAGGTAATAATCTGAGCATGCTGTTGATACAACGTTTGGAAAAGAAGCAAGCTTGAGCAAATATAGATGAAGGGAAATGGTGGGACGGGAGACAGACACCAAACAGACATGACTCACATGCTGCTGTCGCCCAGCTCTTCGTAGAGGTTAGTAGTAGGAGCAGCTGCTGGAGCTGCCTTCCCTCCAGGTGGTAAAGCCTTCTGAATCCTGGCAGTTTTGGCACACTCAGCCTGACGTCTGTGCAGAGTGAGATATGCACTCATCATCATATGTTTTTAGTGCCCATGCAAATATATGAAGGGAAGCACTAAAACACTCACAAACAAAGAGAAATCAGCGCAAAGGATGGGTTAAATCAGAGTGAAAACAGAACTAAGCACAAAAGAAGTCTCCATTATCGACTGGGGGAGCACTTTCAATTTCAAGTCGTGTTTGCAAAAAAAGGCTAAGATCTTTGAAATCAAAACAAC
Organism: Oryzias curvinotus; assembly: GCA_023969325.1. Lineage (NCBI taxonomy): Eukaryota > Metazoa > Chordata > Actinopteri > Beloniformes > Adrianichthyidae > Oryzias > Oryzias curvinotus. The sequence goes on along the minus strand of CM043720.1, from coordinate 10,595,653 downwards.
TGTAATATTGAGTTACCTCTGAGTTTTCGAAAATGGAGTGACAGGTTTGACTTTTACAATGACTTTTCAGCAGTACATTGTGGTGATTTCTTTTGAGGAAAACAGCTTGCTCTTTTTCTTTCTATCTATAAGCCATTATTCTTATTTCCTCTGAAAAAACGGAATAGTTGATGTGTTGATCCTCTGTAATTGACATTACGAGTGAACCTTTCACCCGTGAAGTAGGCATTTGTTCAGCACTATCGCCAAAACCATTGCTTAATGGAGCTTTGAACATCAACGCACTGCAACTTGAGCACAAGAAGGATTTAAATTAAAATGGAGCAGTGAAGTGATGACAAACTAATCCCAAACCTCTGATTTGACTTTCCCTTTAAAACTATACCTGTCATGCGTTGTTTTGGGGTTAGTTTAGTTTTCCAATTATTTGATTCTGACAGTATCTGGTTTATAGTGGGGATGATTTTATTTTTGTGTAATTGGATTTTCTGCTTGAGCAAAAAAAAAAGAAAAAAAAAAAAAAAAAGAAAAAGCCTTGGCTAATTACACATCCAGTCTGAGAACAAAAGATGAATCAGTGTTTCTTCATGTTGTTATGTCAGCAACATGATGGAAAGTTAGCCCTGACAATCACGCCTTTTGTTTGCCACAAAATGACAACAATCAACCCATCTTAAAAAAACTTCATAAAAACTTCGATAGGTCTTCTTTTTACACAAACACATACAGAGATGCACACACTTGATGAAAAAAAAATGGAAAAGAATACTTACTCTTTAAACCTGATTGTTTTGATGCAAAACACAGAGACAAAAAACAAAGATATATTAAAAAAAAGAATTGCATGAATAATTTCATCATTTAGCATGAACACAACCTCATACAATGTTAATTTAAGGGCAGCCTTCTGAAATCAAGTGTTGCAAGCTTCACATTTTCATCAGTTACTCGCAAGCTAATTGAATTATTTGGACGAGTGAGCAGATCCATGTTTTAAGTAATAGGTGATTCCAAATTCAAGCAAACTGGAATTATGTTGACAAACACAAAGAAGATAATGAGCATTAACATGAAGCAGCAAAGTACCATCTGCTGTGACAGTTTGCATGTTCGACTTGATGTCACCATCAATAGTTTTCTGTTGTTCCGGTCCGTTTGCTTGGATCAGAACATCTCTGACCATCTGCCATGTTCTCAATTCTCCCAAAAGAATAACCTTTTTTGTACTTTTTGATGGTAATTTGGCTACTTCAAAATAAGATGATGTACCCTATTCTTGTATTTTCAATAGAACAGGAAGGCGTGAAAATTTGGTAAACACTTGTTTGTGTGGCAACAAAAGCGACAGAATTAGAAAAGACTTGTTGGGAGAGTGTGTATTTGGGGGATTACAGTGTAAAGATGTACTGAGATGGTTATAATCGACCGTAGATGTTTGTCAGAAATGAACATTAATTATTCAGCTGTAATTGTGCATGACTAGAAGATTAGCCCAGCGGAGTGGGCAGTCATGCCGGATGAGGGAGACAAACGATAAAAAAGGGCTTTTACTTGATCTCAGCTCTTTAGAAATTCTGTTTGCAACTTTTTTTTCCTTTCTGCAGAGTTCATTCTGTGCATTTTAGCCATCCAAAACCCTTTGGTTAAAAGCTCAAGTAAAACAGAATATTTCCTAAAACATTTTTTTTCCTGACAGAAAGTGAAATATCATCTAAAATATGCTCTCTTTAGGTTGGGGGTACTAACTGTTTGTAGGTGACCATGACAATGAGGATTGCAGGGATGCAGCAAAGGATGATGATGATTGCCAGGGCCAGCAAGGCTCCCTCTGTGTAGCCCACAGCCTGAGCGGCCTTCTTCACGCTGGCCACGATGTTTGGAGAACGGATCTCGAGGACGCGGCCACCCTCACCCAGGTAGGGTTGGAACTCTTTATTGATTTCCAGCACATTCCCATCAAGAAATCTGCAAGTTGCAACACAGAGAAACAACAAACATCAGTTTTATAACAATAAGCGTCCTTGTGCTTTTAACTTTCCTTTATCTGAAAATGAAGGAAAACAAATTACATTTTACACGAGGAGGAGGTTCTCACATTTTCACTTTCAGTGACTACATTTCTCAGGGAGAATCTTTAAATTGTAGCCTTACAGTCTCCAACCCCTAAATTAACTCTTAAGAAGAAACACTGACAATGAAGTAAGAGCAGAGGTAAGATAAAAAGAGAAGCTTTAACTATGTTTGACTTACTCTCCATTTTAATTAAATGACTCAAACAAAAAAAATGTTGCCTTAGAAAAGTAATTTAGAAACTGCCTCCGTTAGTATGAGCTCAGCTCCTGCGGCTCACCTCATGTGTTCTGCTTTTTATCAGAGTAATGTGCATGCTGCTCATTTCTGCTACTGCCAGTTTTTTGCACAGAGCTAATGTCTCGAGTGTTAGAGTTAGGAAAAAAAACTCATGGGTTTATTACAGATCAGAAGTCCTAGTGAATATTTTAAAAAAAAAGTTTTAAGTTTTACATGGAAAAATCTGCTGCTGACATTAAATCCAGAGCTGACTCTACCCTCTTTTTTGACTACCAAAAATATTTAGTAATTCTTGTTTGAGCTGAATTCATTTTATCATATTGTTCCCTCATAGTACCAACTCAAAACATAGTTTTGTTTAAATCATCATTGTAACTATAAGACAGCTTTTTTTTTAATATTAACTTATTGTTGTAAATAAACAGAACTTTTCACAAACTTAAAAACAAACTGACAACTTTTCCAAAACTGTTCTTAATGAAAAAGAAAAATTCTCCCCATCTTAGCCTGACCTTCCTCAATTTATAATTTATTTGTTTTGTTTTATTTAGTGGGGATTATTATTATTCTTTTTTTTTAAACTCAGGTCAAGTTTGTTGTTTTTGTATGTGCTGCAGAAAACAAAATTGACCTTAGCCCTGAATTTATATAATTAAAAATGTAATATATTCTGTTACAGAAGGGAATAATTAGAATGCCACGGCCAGTTAGTGGTATTTCTATTTTAAATGAATCGATGGAAAGATTGAGTTGAAGGTTATTAACTGGACTGGCACTTTTTCTGTACAGAAAGCGGGATTGATGAGCAGCTTCTGCATTCAGGGCGGGAACAGGAACCACCTGCAATGCACGAACTCACTAACAATGCTATCTTTCTTCTTCTGTGGTTTGACTGCAAAGTAGCAGATACTGTATAGGAGATGCAATTACCCCGGAGAGCTGTCATATGTGCACTGGATGCAAAAAAGGCATTCTGTTACTAATCTATATGATGTTCCTGACAGTATGAAGAAAAAAATCCTACTTATTAAAATCAAAATAGACAAGTCTTTTTTTAGTTAGCTTGGTGCTCTCAAATGTTGGTACCTCCTTTTTTTCCTCACAATGTTAGTCTTAGACATTATTGTTGACCAAAAAAAAAAAAAAAAAAAGGAAATTGTACATATTCTATCAATGTAACAAGACAGAAAGGAGTTTTAAAGCAACTGCTGTAATCACAAGTGTATTGAGACAGGCTAAAGCAAAAAAAAAAAAAAAAAAGGAGTTTGAGGAAAAGGAAGGTTAACAGTCAAGTAAATTCATAGAAAATTTCAGGATGTTCTTATTGATAAGAAACACTCAAGTCAAGATTTCAGGACTAGAACCCCATTGGTTTGACATAGGAGATAAAACATGGAATTTGTCAGAGCACAAATGACCACTGGGTCTGCTGGGGGAGATCTTAATGGGTTGGAGAAATGTCTTGCATGCACTTTTCTGTGGTGCTTAGACTCTCATAGGTGTTTTAGCACACTGTCTCAGATAGACAGATCCTGAGCACTCTCCATGTCTACATCCTGAAATAAAAGGAATGAAATGTTTTGCTGGCATGTCTCCCGACTCCCAGAACAGCCTCTGAGGTATTGGCTTGATGGGTTGATGCACTGATTGAAATACTCTTTACTACACTTTCATTTTGTCCCTTTTTAACCCTTGCTTTTCCTTTTCTCCCCTGTAATGTGTCTTCCCCTATTGGCAGATATTGAGCAGCTGCACGATGACCGCAGTTATGTAAATAGGTAGGCAATGGTAAAGGGTGGGGAGTTATATAAGGGAAAGCCAAGGAAAACCTAATGAAGGCATACTTCACAAACACATTCAGATATTAGGACATCAACTATATCATGGAAAACCTGTGAGGCATTCAAACGACTCACTTGAATAGTTCCTGCGGCGCAATGGCCCTGTTGGTGAGCGGGTCAATGGCATACACAATCAGGTCTGATTTACTGTAGTCTTCGAGCTCAAAGCCATCACCATGACGACGTGGTCCAATAGACTCAACAACAATCTTTGCACCTGGAATCTGGTCCTGGACATGCCGCTCCAGAATACTAAAACAAATGAACACAGAAAGGTTAAATTGCAAGTTTAACGCAAATAGAACACTTTAGATCAAAACAATTTATCAAGGTTATACCCTAAACAATTTAACCCTTTAACTTCGGAGATATCGAGATGTCACCAGCGTGTAACGCACGCTCTTTGATGTATTGGAAGTCTTTGATCGTTCATGTGATAGACATGAATCAGCTGAAACTAACACGGAGGATAGCAGATTTGCATATCAGCTGCAATGTTCCTGCAACACATTACTAACATTAAGTGTTGCATAGCGCTGCAAAGCATCTTTTTTTCTTGCTCAAGAGTCTGCTGGAATTGTATAAATTGTGTAAATGGTTGAAGAGTTACGGTAAATTAATGTAAATACTGGAGGTGAAGCTACGGTGTAAAAGGGTTATCACAACTCTTAACTTGGTAATTACTAACTATCCCTTTGGACAGGCTATTTGGCTCTCCCCTTTGGGTTCTTGGCAAAATTAAGCAGTAACGACACTTTCTAAGGTGTGCAATATTCACACCTCAAATTACAGTGAATACAAATATATATTGGTGTATTGTCTGAGTGGTTTCACAATTCCAACATTTAGGAAAGCAAGTCCTTGATAACCATCAAAGCTGCCAAATCCAAAAGCTCTTACCCGGCTTCAGTGAAAGCAGCTTTACATAAATAATTTGTGTGTTTATCAGCCTCAGGAGCAGTGTCACTTGTGTGGGAGAGAATCAGAAAGCTATTGGAAAAACCTATTAATACAAATTTGCCTTTCAAATAGACTAATTTGGTTAAATACTAGGCCCCAAGAGCCATAAAAATGATGATTCATGAACGCCTATCAATAATTAATTTGGCCTAGGAGAATAGACACCATTGCATAGACTGGTTCAGGCATTTATAATGATCCCCTTATACTAAATATAACCCCCCAAATGAGAATGTAACGCACTAGACAACACTTACTTTTTTTTTTTTTTAGAATTTGCGTCATGGTTGAAATGGTGTGTTTTGAAATAAACCCTTTGTAAATTCCTATTGGGAACCTTGTCAACATTGGAAAAACCCAAAGGTACAGATTCAAACAAACAATAAAGTGTTCACGAATGTAAGAGTGAATAAGAAACAAAAATATTTTGAAGTTTAAAAACAATACACTTTGTTTACATGGGAGCAAATTATTTTAAATAAAAGCCAAAGGGGGAACTCTAAAATGTTTAATGTATTTTTATTGCTTGAGGAGCATTGTCATTGTCACTTCAACAGGTGTTGAGGTTTGACAATGCAAATAAAAACACAATTAAGATTTCACTCTGAACAACTCTGTGCTATAAAGAAATTAGGTGCCAAAATTGTGCAAACTCTAAAAATATACGAGTTGAAAACAATAAGAAAAAAAGTCCACAAAATATCAAATATTAAAGATTTTTCAGTCAAGGCGCAAACGTGAGGTTAATTCAAAACATTACAGTGCAAAAGTGGGAGGTGAGTCCAACTCTTGAATGATCAAGGTTAACATGGTTCAGTGAAACATATGTAACACATGTTCAGTGGGTTTTTCTCTGTGCAACATCAATTTTAGCAAAATAATGAACAGTGTAAGGGCAAGGAAAACAGGCAAAGTTTAAAAATGAACGATTTTGACTTTGTGCGTGCACTTCAGGCTTAACAGCCTATCTTTACAAACGAAGTGGAAGTGAAGTGTCGCAATAAAGTGGAACAATGGCCCTTGATAATGATATTCCAACCAGCAAACCCTCATATTCTCTATCCATTTGTGGATAAGGCAGCAGTTGGTGAATCACACATAAACCCCCAAATGACACACTGTGAATATCTAATACTACGCACACACCGGGAGTGTGCTGCACATTCACAAACGCGCTTAACTGGCAGTCTTCTATGTACTTTTAGCATATGGTGTTCACACTGGGCTGTCGGTACCCAATACTACGGCATGTACTCAGTTGGAAGAGCCTTGGTGCGAAATGTCTAAGCAATGCAAATCTTGCTCCAGGCTTTTTCATCAATTTTCGGTTGGTACTGTCGTGGTTTGAAAAGGAGGCTACCTATACATCACTACCAAATCTGAGTTGCTTAAAAGTTAACTGGTGTAAACTAAACATGCATTTGATGGTTGCATGTTTTAGAGCCCAGAAACTGGCGTAAAACTTGAATAGTGAAGTGTGAACATCTCTATCATTCTATCATCTCGAAATGTGCATTTGCGTGAGTTTATGCTCGTTTAAACATAATTTTCATTGGCAATGGTCACTTACGAGCCCAGTGTGAACATAGCATAAGAGGTATTATTGATTCTGCAAAAGGGAAAAAAAAAAAACCTTCGTCACTTTAAACAGAATTGTGTAATGTTGGGTTATTATTTCTTAGCAATTGGTTATTGCATCAATCATAATGCATCCCAAGCAGTCATGTCATCAACTTCATACTGCTGATTGCATGTTTGGCCATAGGTTTGACCGTTTTCCCTTGCCACTGTGTCCATGATAATTGCAAAGAACCTCAGAGTAGCGTTTATACTTTTCAAGCTTGATGACGCAATTGGCTCAAACATTTCAGTGGTTTGGTATTTTATGTATAGTGATATATAGGGATCTTTAAGATTCTGACTTTTTTTTATATCAACAAAGCTTGCTTTTTTATCATATGTGATTTTTTTTTTCTGAAGATGCTTACATCTATATACAAATGTTTGTGGTTAATTAATGATGCAGACAAGACAAGGCAGGTGATAGATCAGATTTTCTTTCTTTTTTTTTTTTTTTTTTGTATTTTAAAGCCTAAACATACAGAATAATTTTAAAAAGAAGCAACATTTGAAATGGTTTGATACCTGTGCCATATCTTCATTGAATATTGGTAAAGTTTTAGTTGCATTATACAGTAAATATTCACAGAAAATGTTTTATTTTTTTTTTATTTTTTTTGGAACTGAGTCCAAACTAAATAGCAGCCTTGTTGAAATCCGTAGATGTGGAAACTGCAATTTGCTGGTGCTACTTGGAGTCACCATTGTATCTTCTAATCGCTCAAATTAAATATTGGTTAAATGGTCACGATATGCATACAACTGCATTACATCATTAAAGAGATGCTCAGCAAATAAAGCGTGGAGTTTTGTTAGATCTAACACATCCACAATTGCGTGAATACGGACCAATAAGATAAAGTGTTTTTGCTCAAGGACACATCAACAATCCAATATATGAACCTTGAACCATGTTGGGGAAAAAAAATGGTAAAAGCCGTCCTTAAACCTACTGAGCTCCAACCATCACACATAATAGTGTTTTATATTTGCTTTGAATGCCAACAAGGTTCTTTAACATAAAAAAAAGACTAATTTTATTAAAAGGTTAAAGGAAAATCCTAGAAAGTAGTGTGTTTTGTGTTTGATAATGCAGTAAGAGGCAGCAAGGTGACTTGAAAGAATGTTAATCATTTAATACCGTTTAAGACCCTAGCCCATTAACCAAAATAGGAAAGATAAACACAGAAGAATTATTCCTTGTTCCCTGGACTTGCAGATACAGATTGTGTTCAATTAAACAGAAGAACATGGACTGACCTTCAATTTTTCAGAAATAAGTGCCTTTCGTCTTACCTAATGAGCTCCTCCTTTTTCTCTTCGACTAAAGAGGGAGGGACAGTGGACACGACCACCTGCATGTCCAAGGCGTTGACTACAGAAACCTTCGAGAATCAGTGGACCGTAAAAGGAGAGACACAACAAAATGACTAAGAGTTTGCAGAAGATCAAGACACACATTGATAGGGCCAAATATGCACGTCTCCTTCTGTGCGTTCGATCGGCTCATTTTAAATGATTGTTTCGGTGCAGCAAGTCAGCGTTTACAATTACCTGCTTGTACTGGCGCCACACAGTAAACTTAACAGGGAATCATTCTGATGCCACTCTTAAGTGCACAGGCAACAGCATCTGCGTTCTGAAGCCAAGTCTCCCATGTGGCTCCTGTGAAATTAGGTTTACCCTTTGAAAATTAACGAGCGCTGTGGTTAAGCACTCACTGTTCTCACATATTCAGGCAATGTCCCAGACCCTCCTTCTGTCTCATTAGAGACTTGTTAGCCAGACATATTTCACTGAGACGAAAAATAAGCCTGTCCACTGTCAGGAAAAATAAGCAGTGAATTGGGGGCAAAGCTGAGCACCAAACAGCAGGCGTGTTTGGAAATTACTAGGAGAATTACAATCATATAAGAAGGCAGATGTACATAATGTCCACAGAGTTAATTCTCTCTAAGGTTTGACAGACTTTAATTGGATCATCAGCAAGCAGAAGAGGCCACACGTTGAGTATAATGTGCATATTGTGAATAATTTAAGAGCCTGGAACTAAAACAAGTGCTGAGTAAACAAAGCAAAACAAAAGACAGCGTTCATCTGCAAGGCTTCTAATGGCTCTATTATGATGTGCAAAAAGGAGCATTCACCAACATAAAACAATATTAACACACATTAGTTATTTGTGGCAGCACCTCATGATCTTATGCTGTAAATAGCTTTTCTTTTTTACATTACATTATAAACATTTGTCATTAAAAAGTGTGTGTTTACAAGTAAAACTATGCTTTTAATTTGACTTCCTCTTGAAATGTTTGTACACTACACTACAACAGTGGGCTGAAGTTTATTAAAAAAACATTCAGGTGAATTGATTTGCCATTAATTCTTGCTAACTTATTTGTACACATATTTAATGGACACTATTTTGCATGAAATACAACAAATCTGTAAAACTTCCCCTGTACTGTTCAGTACCCAGGTATTTATCTCTGAGTCACATTGGTTGAATTTTTGGATAAAGATGTCCTGGATCGATTGTGAATTGGATTGTTTAAAATGAACCAATATAGACTAAGAATTGTAAACACAAATTATGATATGAATCAAATCCTTATTACACCCGTAGTCTACATGCATGTGTAAGCTTCAATACCTAATATATCCATGTTCATGAAAATCTTTCTGGATCTTCTTTCTTTTTTTGTGTTCTGTGAGTTCTCGGCTGGAACCTTGTGGGATAATAGCCGCAGCATTTCTTTTTTCTTTTTTCATGAGACATGCTTGAGAAGGGCTACTACACTTGAGAGGTTTGTGTAACTAAGGAGATCAGAGAGCTGCCCTTTTAAACCACCAAGACTCCAAGCATGATCTACACACATGCAGATCAAGTCATTAGCTACATTAGATCAAAATGGGTATGGCTGAATCTTCCTGTGATATTAAGTTAGTTTTAATATACTTTCAGCAGATTTGTTTTATTTTTGTAATCACCTACCAATCATTCAGACTACTTACTTAGGCTTAGAAAAATATCTGAGGTTTTTTATGGCTTACAAAAAAAGGATACATCTTCCTCTGTGGTACATCTTGCATATCCTCTTTGAGAGGGCTTGTCAAATTAAGGTCACTGACTAATAAGATTCTGTATAAGATGGATAACAGATATTGAAAAATATTCCCTGAAATGTGTAATAGCAGCTTAACTCAGTTTACACAAGTACAGGAAAAAGAAGCAGCTTGACCAAAGTGATAAACAATTATGTTAATCAAGATGTTTTCAAGAAATGAAGAATGGCCACTTCACTAAAGTACATGGATTTATGAAGGAACTAAAAAGGGGAAATGTTGAGGAGAAGAGGCTAGATTTGCTGTGGAAGCTGCTCAGCATGCATCACTGCTCCTCTGCCTCACTGAGCTGCAAGCCAAGAAGTATACAGTAAATGCATCCTCTATATTTATCCATGTCCACTCTCACATGGTTACTTTGAAAAAAGTCTCAAACTGGTAACTCACCACAACCTGGGCACTGCTGCTGAGACCTTTCCCATAGTCGTCTGTGGCAATAACTTCAAACTTGAAGTAGGACCTTCGCATGTTTCGAAACATAATGGCTGACTTGACGACACCTGTGTAGGTCTCAATGACAAAGCTGTCCTGACCCTCTGCTGCAGGGGGGATGATCAGACGGTATGCCATGGCACTGTAATTTCCTGTGTCCTTATCTGTGGCCTGCAAAGAACACAGCATTTGAGAAAAGATGGGTAGAAAATAAGGGATTTTTTTTTATGACGGGTATTAGGACCACCATAAGAGAAAAAAAAATTAAAGTAATTATAAAGTAATAAAATAACAGGAAAAAAGTCAACATTTTAGGAGAATAAAGTCATTTTTTCTTCAGTTATACGTTGAGAATTTACGAGATTAAAGTAATACATTTAAGAAGCAAAAGGCTGACAAATGTAAGCAAACAAAAACAACATTGTGTTTTAGTTTGAGAGATGTAGAAGACGTTGTAAGGGGTTACTTAAGCATTGGTTTCAGAAATAAGAAAATATTACGTCTCTTAGTGAGTCAGCATTGTTTTATTTTTGTACAAGGAAATTCTTGACCAAAAAGGAGTTGATTATCGGCGTGTGTGCTGTTAAGGCTGCCGGCAGTATAGTTTCAGAGGTTCACATGCATTATTGCACATAGATACGATAAACTAAAGCCTTATGGACTTACTCAGCACATGATGTGAAGGGACGCTACAACAAATTTTATTTTCAAAAAAACATGGCTTTTTCCTTGTAAAATTACATTTTTCTCAAAATTGTATGTGTTTAATCTTATAAAATAAAGTTTTATAAAGTCTCATATATAATTTGTTTCTTTAACGTTGGCCCTAATACTCTGTGATAGAAGACGGTTTGATTTAGGCTAAATTTGAGTAAAAATTGACAATATTTTTTTTTTTTTAAATGTTTTATGTTTTTCACTGAACTTTAGCATTTTGCACTGACTAATCCAAAGTGATTAATACTACAGTTCTGAAGTGCTAAAAGACAGATATATTAAGTAAAGATAAATGCATGCTACCTTGAAAGCAAACCTTTTTTTACACTATAATACCAAAAGTAACCGCTCACCTATCCAAATGATCAGAATCAGGTGTCCTAATCACTTGGGCTGCCCACAGGTGTTTAAAATCAAGCACTGAGGTATGCAGACTGTTTTTGCAAACATTTGTGAAAGAATGAGCCGCTCTCAGGAGCTCAGTGAATTCCAGCATGGAGCTGTCATGAGATGCCACCTGTGCAACAAATCCAGTAGTGAATTTTCTTCACTCCTAAATATTCAACAGTCAACTGTCAGCTCTGTCATAACAAAATGGAAGAGTTTGGGAACAACAGCAACTCAGCCACCAAGTGGCAGGCCACATTAACTGATGGAGAGGGGGCAGCGGATGCTGAAGTGCATAGGGTAAAGAGGTCGTCGACTTTCTGCACAGTCAATTGCTACAGAGCTCCAAACTTCATGTGAACTTCAGATTAGCCCAAGTGCAATACACAGAGAGCTTCGTGGAATGGGTTTCCTTGGCCAAGAAGCTGCATCCAAGCCACATTCACACAAGTGCAATGCAAAGGATCGGATGCAGTGGTGTGAAGCACGCCGCCACTGGACTCTAGAAACGTGTCCTATGGAGTGATGAATCATGCTTTTCCATCTGGCAATCTGATGGATTAGTCTGTGTTTGAAAGTTTCCAGGAGAACGGTACATTTCAGGATGCATTGTGCCGAGTGGGAAATTTGGTATGAGGTTGTTTTTCAGGACTTGGGCTTGGCCCCTTAGTTTCAGTGAAAGGGACTCTGAATGCCACAGGATACCACAACATTTTGGCAAATTTCATGCTCCCAACCTTGTGGGGACAGTTTGGAGCAGGCCACTTCCTCTTCCAACATGACTGTGCACCAGAGCACAAAGCAAGGTCCATAAAGACATGGATGACAGAGTCTGGTGTGGATGAACTTGACTGGCCTGCACAGAGTCCTGACCTGGACCCGATAGAACAGCTTTGGGATGAATTAGAGCGGAGACTGAGAGCCAGATCTTCTTGACCGACATCAGTGTGTGATCTCACCAATGCTTTTGGAAGGATGGTCAAAAATTCCTATAAACACACTCCTCAACCTTGTGGACTGCCTTCCCAGAATAGTTGAAGCTGTAATAGCTGCAAAAGCTGGACTGACATCATATTGAACTGCGTGGATTAGGAATGGGATGGATCTTTAGGTCATATGTGAGTCAAAGCAGGTGAGTAAACACTTTTGGTAATCTAGTGTAATTTGTGCAGAATGTTGTTTTTTAAATGAAAATATATCTGGGAATTTTATAAATGTACTTCTAAAGGATCCAAAGAAATTATCTCGCTGCTCAGTTGTTTTGCAAAACTACGGCTTAAAAAACCCAGGAGGCAGTAAGGACATTTTCCAGAAAAAACTACCTACTATGCTCAAACAGAATGCTATGGGTTTTAGAAAGCGAGGTAAAACAGAAAAGTTGGACCCTTGCAGTTTAATGCAGTGCTGAAAAGCAGAAATGTCATCAAAAGTGTAAGAAAACATTTCAAAGAACACATTTCAATGGACAAAAGACACAGACACAAGAATGACTCAGAACAAGGGTTTTTTAAATTTACCAAAAATCCCCCCCTCCCCCAAAATAAATAAATAAATAAATAAAAATCAGCCATTGTGGGGCATAAATTCGGATCGGCCAATGAGCTTACTTGCAGACATCAATTTTCAGAGTCCTTGTCTTTGGCTGGTGACACTGATAAATAGGAGCAATTTTTTCTTGGTTTTTTTTGGCAACTTTTTTTGGCACAGTAGAAGGGAGGTGGAAGGAGAGCTGGGTTGCTGTGAAGGGACTGCATAAATCAACACAGTCAAGCAATCACACGGAGCAAAAATCTGCCACTACGTGTACAGACGTCTTTTATGAAGGGCACATCAGGAAGAAGTGTTCTATTAAGACACTATAGGGAAACGGTTTAGTGTTAAATAGCATTTGAATCCCATTATATTCCATTGAGTAGGGAAGATGCTCTTTTTAGAACATTTTTGTGTCCAACATTGTTTGACAGTGATAATAAAAAAGAAAAAGAAAAATCTGCCCTGGAGTTTTTACTTCCTGATTAAAGATAACTCCAGCAGTAATCATGCAGTCAGACAATCAGCCTGATTACCATCATTTTCCTTTTTCACTTTTGCCCTAGTTAATATTTCCATATCAATGGAATTAGTCCTCTGGCTCAAAGTTAAATAGCAAAAAAATGTAGGTGTAAGAAAATGAAAATGCTATTATTGTGTGTTTATGACCAATCATATTTTAGTGATTATCTTAAACGAGGGGGGAAAGGCCACTCTGCTTTGTAACTAATGAAGTCTGGCACTGAAACCTTCCACTTGGTAGATGCCAAAGATTTGTTGGCCTCTGGTAACAGTGGTGGTGACAGTAGAAAATGTCTGGGTTGATTTATTTATTATTATTATTATTATTATTATTATTATTATTTGCCTTGAACCAACTCAGTCTATTATATAAAAGCTGCTGCAATGTCCACAAGTTTTATTTCACATTTGAGTTGGTGCTTAATGGCCTTGTTGCATTGGTTCTTGGAAAGCTCATGAAGTCCTTATTTCTAAGAACCACATGACAGGGAACATAATGTTGATTAATTTAATTATCTTTCCACTCACCAAAACCTTTATGTGGCCCACGGTGCAGGCAGAAAAAGGCCCAATCTTTTTGTCAGAAGAAGTGCTCAAAAAAGTCTTACCAAGGTGCTGATCAATACAAGTCTGTCAGAGTAAAGAGTAGACCTCGGCTTTTTTCTGCTGCTGTATAATTTTAGATTTTTTTTTTTTTGGAGTCCTGCACATAGAAAAGGGGTAAAGCCAAATCAAAGTTACAACAAATATATATTTTTTACTTTCCATTTGTCCACAAATGGAAGTGCATTCTGTGTGACCTGAGCAGCGCAGGTACACAACAATTATTTTTTTTTTTTTTGCATTTATACAAGGGTTGACCCGTAGGGATGCTGCAGGTATTTGTATTGTCAGGGCCCGTGGAGGGCCATAGTTGAAGAGGGGGGTGCATCTAAAAGGGAGGTCAGGAGTGTCTTGAGATTCGACCGACCACCTTAAGGGACATTGGGATATTGGAACGTGTGATTGCTGTGTGTGTGGTAAGTGTATTATCGTGAAGTTTTTGTAAGGATAATGCATGCATGGGGTATGCTGTTGTATTGTGTCCTTTATACAGCCCTCCCGTTGTTAGTAAAGTGCTAGTAAGGTGCTCACATTACACTCATTTCCAACAGCCAGGCTACATGCAAGGGATAAAGAAGTGTTACACAAGGGCGCGCGCAAGGAGTTCGCACCTCTCACTTAAACTGCACATGCGGCGCAGGGTTTAGGGGGTGGAAAAAAATGAAAAATCTATACATCACACCTGTGTCTCAACTACTTCACCCTACCCTAAGGGTCACCCTACCCTTACGTGTTGTTTAAGTGTTAGCTAAGAAAATATGCACATTTTTGCCCAACAACTCTTATATTTCCTGCAGGCCACCTGCGGGCCCTTACAGATTTGACCACTTTTTGCCCACGGACAACCTAAAAGGACAGTTGTGATTAAGGCATTCAAAACAGAAAAAATGGAAATCAGGTGGAATGGATAAAAAGTCCTTTTACTCTAGACATTTACTCAACTTAAAGGCAGAACAAGGAGGAACGAAAGTACTGTTCTCAAGAAAATAAGCACATGTAAGCAAATTTTGTACAAGATTACTCTACGGTCTGCAAAAGAAAAAAGAAAAAAAAATAGGATAAAATAAAATGTTTCCTGGATTATAAACTTGTTTTTGATATGTAACACTTACCTTAACACCAGAAATGGATAATGAAAACCAGAAGCTAGCTTGTGCATTAGAGCAGTGTTTTTCAACCTTTTTTGAGCCACGGCACACTTTAACCTTGACAAAAATCCCGCGGCACACCAGCATCCAAAAAAAATAAAAAAATAAAAAAGCAAAAACTCAGTCTGTATTCGATCGACAGCCCCCCCCGGGGGGGCTGTCTCGGAACCCATCTCACGGGCATTTTCATGATAATTGTGGCAGAAAAAGCTGGAAGTTGCAGCTGTTTTTTTCTAAAAGTTGTATTAAAAGTTAAGTTAAAAGATTCAAAAACTGTTTGATGTGTGTTCCTTGTTTAAAGACGTTAAGAGGAGAGGCTCATTGTGCGCTAAGACAGTTATTCTAACCCAATGCATCATGGGGGATGTAGTGCCGTAAATACGCCGACCGCAGACAGACCAGCTTCTCTGAGCTTCATGGTTTTGTTCTCTTGTTCCACGGTCTGACACCGGATTCTGTGGAAAGCTACACCGCTAAACACGAGCTTTAGCTGGTATTTTTGTTAGAACTGAGCGACTTTTTGAGCTAGATCTAAACAAGGAAGTGAAGACTTTAAGCACTTCTGATTGGTCAGACTGATGACATGTGATTCAGCCTTCATGAATGATTGGTGGAGACAGTTAAAGGGGCGGCACTCTTCTGCAAACAGGTATAGCTGCAGCTAAATCGCGGTGCTGTCATTCTTATCAAAATGTATTTAATAGAATCAAATAAACACAAAGAAAAAATAATTTTATGATCTTTCATATTCCTAACTACTCAGTGTTTTATCAGGGGCCTGTTTGGATGATCAAAGAGCTGATTTCCTGGAGATGGGAAATGTTGTTAGATCAGTTAATGAGGGCAATTTCCCACGGCACACTTGACCATCTCCCACGGCACACTAGTGTGCCGCGGCACACTGGTTGAAAAACACTGCATTAGAGTAATCTATTTGATGATCTTTAAAGTCTTTAAAGTCATAATAGACTAAATCATGGCTGATTGTCATTTTAACATAAAGAGGGAATTTAGAATAGTTCAATAAAAATGACTGACAGCTGTCAAATATAAAAAAAAAAAAAAAAAAAAATATATATATATATATATATATATATATATATATATATATATATATATATACACATATATATATATATATATATATATATATATATATATATATATATATATATATATATATATATATATATATATATATACTTGATTAAAGAAGTTTGTTGTACCTTGGTCCTTTATTTGGGAGAAGATTGAGATCAACAAAATGAAGAAAGAAGTCAACAGATTAACAATTTTTAATAAAGGTTCAAATTCAACATTTTGGAATATACATAGAATTAGCTTACCATCAGCATGCTGGACCAAACAAATGTCCCTCTTCAGGAACAGGCACTGAGTGGCCCCAGG
Organism: Oryzias curvinotus; assembly: GCA_023969325.1. NCBI lineage: Eukaryota > Metazoa > Chordata > Actinopteri > Beloniformes > Adrianichthyidae > Oryzias > Oryzias curvinotus. The sequence continues at coordinate 10,579,050 of CM043720.1, read as the reverse complement.
TGATACAACTTTCTCTTTTTTGTTTTCCTAAGTAGCTAGTTATAAGGAACTCATTGAAATTCTTTAATTTTTAGGTGTTTTCAAAAAGTATATTGTTTTGCAGAAAAGTAAAGTGTTGTTTTTTTGTCCTATGCAGATGAAAAAAATCAATACAGTAATTAAAAAAATCATTACTAGTCTATTAAAAAATGTAAAACAAAATCACCCACATTTGATCACTTTTCAGCTACATATCACAATTTTTTTCTGCTTTGTAGTAGAATTTTGAACGGTTATGAGCAAAAATGGTAAGATATCACTGTCAAAGCTACAACCACAGAACATTGGCACCAAAAATCCAGAAATTAAACTTTTCTTAAACAACGATCCCTCTAATGGAAGTGTTAAGTGTTTTGTGAATCAAACTGTTAAAACAGCTTTAGTGCAAAAGCTGCACTTTTATCAAAAGAAAAAACACAACTACATTGACTTCAGTATTGAATATTCTGAGGATCTAAAATGCTGTATACTTTTGAAAACCAAATGCGAGTCCACAACGAGAGAAACGGCAATTTTTTATAGTTCCGTTCCACTCGCTGCTGCAATCAGTTTTAAATTGTCTTGGAACCGTCTGCTCCTGCTTCTCTGTTTAAAATTGTGTTTTGCAGCAGTGCTTTCGATCTGGTAACAAATAACAGTAATAGTTTTTACACTCTACTAGTCTTAACAGGAGCTTTCAGAGTTTCAAACTCTCTGTCTCACTAACATAACTTTATGGAAGAATGTTGAATCAATGCTCCACTGTAGAAAGTGGGGATGTGCTGTACTTAACTGCACAAGTTTTAAATGAAATGGTACTTTTAGAGCCTGTTCCTACAAAGCACTTCTCCTTACAAAAGCAGAGATAAATGGCACGATTACAGACGGATTGTAGACACAGTGATTACAAATGTCTATTCAGTAACATCAGTTTGTAATTTCTTCATTTTTAAGCTCTGTACACATAAATGTTTAACATCAAATCTTATTTTTTCCAGTGATTCTATTTCATTCCATCTAAATCGCATTGTAAAAAAAAACAAATCAAGTACCTTTTTCCCCATCTAACTTTTTTTTGTGATTTGAACTATACAGAAGTTCAACAATACATTTTTAAATGACGATGTAATCGTATTTCGGGCGACAACTCGTAGCAGTGTTTCCAGCTTACCCTAGGGCGGTCCAGTCAATTAACGCACCTGCTCAGCGTCCTATTTAAGCCCAGGTGCGCAGGCGTTCATTCTCTTTCTTACCTTCAGCGCTCATTCTTCGCCCCACCCTCCTCCCCGGCTTCCACCTGTGGGCTCCGTAAAGGGGGGGGTTTGTTACCCAAAAAGTTTATGGAAATCTCTCATGGAATTGAACGGAGCCTTATGCCAAACCAAAAGTTGTGAATGCCAACTAAAGTATGTGGAAAATGTCAAATAAATATTTCTTACTGCAAAGAGTTGTCTGACTGAAATAGCTTTTTATGAAAAATAATATTGTAAAAATAAAAAGACTTCAACATTTTTATACATACAGGTTTAATACTTTCAGGGAGCTGTTTTATGAATGTTAAAATCTTAATAGAGTTTTTCATTGTGTCTATCTTTAAAGACCTACCACCAAATGGTCATTCTATATTTATATGAAATATCCAAATCAAACATCAGTCATAGTTGAAGTTAAATGGCAGGTCTTAAGCATTCATTGAGAATCTCTGAGAATCTTTGCAGCCCTATAGTTCTCTGGTAGGATGTTCAACAGCCAGGACCACAATGATGGAATAAGGCCTCACCCCAGTTTGAAGTTCTACCTCTAGAAAAAATAACTAAGAGGTCGGTACAGGAGGACATCAGGCTCTGCAAGGTCTAACGGTGCAATATCAGATCAGACAAATATGAAAGCAGATAAAAACGTTTAGAAATAAATAAAGAAATCTTAAATGAGATTCTGAATCGCATGGGAAACCAATGGAGAACGATTTTAAATGGGTTTAATGTATTCCCACCCTCTGGTCCTGATCAGTACACGTGTGTCTGAATTCTAAAGATGTAATATGTGCTCTCTGGAAGGACCAGTGCACTACAGTAATCTGTTTTACCAGAAATAAAAGCATGGATCAGCACCTCTGTGCAGGAAAGAAAGATGACTTGGCTTTGGTTTTAAATGCTAAAATCCTGTGTGAATGTTATTTTTTAATGTGGATGAAATTCAGCTCAGGGGTAAATAAATATGTGGTTTCTGACACACCGAGAGGATTTAAAATTGTTTATTTCTCAGTTTTGGTAATTTCTTCACTTTTTTGCCCTGGTAGAGCTTTAACATAGTCTCTGGCATCCTTGACTTTGATGATGGGAAACTAACAAACAAATGAGCATTTAGTTTGACATTTGATCTCATAGTCAGGTGTAACTAAGTAGGGAAGGTTGTCATCTGGTGTCATATGCTTGTGGCATATGCTTTGTTATAGGTGAACTATAAAATAAAAGTATCCTGTCAGGACAACATGAAACATCTTTTACAAAGCAGAATAAAGGTGAAAGATGTTGAGTCATGTTTGTGCGAGCATTCGGTGATCACACCATCCGGCTCACTCTCATTCGACCCAGAATTGAATGAGGCCGACAGTGGAAGGAGAGAAGCAGAAGAAAGGAAGTGACAAGTGATGGAAGTAGCGGTCAAAGTTTTATGAACTGAGCTGATCAGACCAAAGCTTGGGGGGAGTGCAAAGTGGAAAAAGATGGAGCAGAATGGAGCTTGTGTCTCTGTATGCCGACACAAGTTAAAAAGAAAAAACTAAAGGTCACGCCACACGTTTTCTTACCACTATCTTGAGGACGGAGCTGAAAATCTTGGTATCCTCTGTCACACCACCAATGTACAGCTGCCTGGAGAAGACGGGAGCGTGGTCATTCTCATCTTGCACCTCTATGAACACCTTGGCTGTGTTAGCTGCATTGAAGAAAACAGCAGGATGACATCAAATCACTGGAAAACATTCACTTCTGACATATGCAAAAACAGCCTCAGTTTGTTTTCAATCTTTTTAAACCAACTACAGACAAAGCTTTAGATCACAGTATGGGAACTTCACTGAGAGTCATGTATCTAAAAGCATAAATAAATAAATAAATAAATAAATTAACTTAGATAACATCAGTGACCAGTGCAAAAACAAATCTCTATTACTTAAAGGGCCTATATCATGCAAAAATCCATTTTTTGTGCTTTTAAGCGTATTGTACGGCCACCTCCAGCACCGCCCCCCAGGCTAACACACACACACATACTCTTTTTCTGCGCAGCGATGATCGGCTAAAACAATTTCCTTTTATATGCACAATGTGCTTATCCATATTTGAAAAAGTTGGGATGATTTTTGTTTTCGTAGGCAAAATGCAGTAAAAGGTTTTTTTTTTTTTTGCTCTGGTTTTAAGATTCTTTCAGTTCTCAGGTGCAGGTTGGATTTGGAGTCGGTTATAGATGACATTTATTTCTTGCGGCCTCTAAACTGCACAGCTGATTTTTTTTCTGTTTTGTTTTTGATGTCGCAGCGACTGATATTTATGAATTTATAAGTTCCGTTTTTTGATTAATAACCAAGCAAGCCGGTTTATAATTTTCAGCAATCATTGCGCTGCCTTGTTCATACTAATGTTGGCTGGTTTTGAGTTAATGCCAAACTACATTTAAAAAAGCTATTTGACCTTCTGTTTGTGAATTAAAAAGAATTTCAGATATATTGGAAATGTTTTTGTATTTCTTTGTATTAGAGTTTGCGTTATAGTTGGTGATGGCACAACTGTAACCGAGAAAATTTCCAACTGGCCCTTAATGCCATAAATCTTGCTGACCCCTGCTCTTTGAAAATAGTCATATTAATAACCCCGCTCTGAAATCAAAACTGCTTCAAATGGTTGGCATTCAACAATACGCAAGTGATGAAATGAAGTTTCATTTGGAAAGTCAGGTGATCAAACGCAATCTGAAGCGAGCGCTCCATACTCCACCACTAACCTTTCCGCTTTGAGAGGTCGATACAAAGTCGAGCCGCCCACTCGAGCAGAACATCTCTAGCTATAAGTAATTTACATAAGAGGTCATATGTGTTATGCTTAATACCTAGAAGATCAAACTGTAAACGTTTGAACACTGTGAAGTCATTGTGGCCTTGAAAAACCCTTGAAGATGAGGGCCTAATATAACCATTTTTAAATAAAACAATTTTCTTTTCATGTTGCACAATTATACTTAGAAACTTGAAATTATTCACATACATCGCATTGGAACTTCCCCGAAAGATGCACGTTCTCCTGTTAATCTTCCAACTTTCATTGTGTCCCTTAAAGCATAGATTACTTAGAATCAGTGTGAGCCTGATGCCCTGTATTAGTCAGTTCCAGCTGCACTTCACAGCATAAATATGTGGTGTGCAAAATCATTCCAGCACTGCAGTTTAGGTTGAAAACTGCAGTGTCAAGGACCATTATTCTCCTGGCTGGATAAAGAAAAAAAAAAAAAGTTAAGTCTGGAGGTGCTCCAACTAAGTCTACTCTAGGGGAAATAGGCAAACAAAACACTAAACATCACACTACATGCAAAATAGTGCAAATAAAAGGGAATAGCCTCACCGGGGAGAAAGGGCTGCAGAAATTATCTCTCTTTGTAAAAAAGTGGTCATGCACCCACAGGACATAAAAATAAATACCTTCTTTCCTCTCTGACTCACTCACTTTCCAAAACTCATAAACATGCATGGTAATAAATACATAAATAAATAAAAAATAGTCCATAAACAGAAGGAACTGCTTCAATGTCAGTTGGAGTGGGTCTAGAGATGCAGTCATTTTTAGAAAGCATGAGCAAACCAGTATCTGATCTCAAAATCTTGTGTATGAAAAGATGTTTAATCCATTTCATTAAACATATGAACAAACACATATTCCTATATTAAATATGCTCTCTATTAACTCTAAGTTTATGCACAGGAGCATGACAAAACAGTCACCTTCTGTGAGTAATCGTCTGTCAAATAAAAACTTCCATCAACGGCCGCACATGACTTCTTTACACTTTTTCATTTTGTAGCACTAAACCAAAATGCAGAAGATAAAAAGCCGAGTACACCCAATGATTCAGGGGTTAGTAGAGACACCTTTGCCTTAACCGGCATAGCTGGTGTGACATCATTCCGGCTGGGGACATTAAGGTGCTTAAAGACCCACTCCAATAAAAATTGTCTTTTTAACATGTTCGTGTGCCATTTTTCTAATGATGGAGGACATACATAAAGAATATTAATATTTAAAATGGAACTTCTTAGTATTTCTTTAATTAAATTGCTGTGAATCAAGGAGCAGACATAAAAATACCATTTGAAAAAGAGCATGTTTGTGCTGTGGGAGGGCAAAAGCTCCCTGCTCCGCTCCATTCTGATGCATCCACTTGCAGAAGCCTAGATCCATGAACATCTTAATTTTCCTCGTCTTAAGTTTTATGTCTGGATAGCTCTGATATTGCTTTCTATTTTTGTTGCACTGGTATTTTTAGGTTGGGGGTGTGAGGGGCTATAAGGTACCGGGAGAGTGTGTAAACAGAGAGCTCTCAGCAATGGGTAAGGGAGGGTGGGGCGGGGTTGCTCCATGCCAAAAGTCCGCCCACAACTCAGATGGATATGTCTAAGGAACTCCTGCTACTATGCAGAAACTATGTACTAAAATTGACACGATTTTTTTTTTTTTTTGGCTAAGAACAGCATATTAGTAATTACAAGAGCACTGGGAACGCTTTTAAAATAGAAAAAAAAAAGATGATTGGAGTGGGACTTTAGGCAATTTTTAGATTTTGCATTCAATTAATGACTCTATGGAAAATGGTATGTTGTATTATATGTTTCCTAAAGTTTATTTTACAGGCTGATTCATGTCTGCACATTATGAGATGCTGTGGCTGACCGAGTGGAGAAAGGAGTGTCTTCTATATAACTAAAAGCATTTTCATTACAAAATTCCTGTTATTCAAAGTGGGCCACTAATACTCTGATAATTTAAATTAACTTTAGTTACTTTATTATAGGAAAATCTAGAGACTAAAATAACATTAAACAAGTAATATAAGGAGCAACATCTACACATTCTACTTCACTCTTACAGATATAACAGTCCTCTACTTTACATCTGCTCTGGTGTATGTCTGACTACTGTTTACTGGTAATTACTGTCATTAGCATCTGAGAGAGAAATACCACGGAAAAGCGATGCAGGAAGAGTCACTTATTGATTATTCAATGAATGTTATTTGTTGGTAGCACTTCATTCATCACTACACAAAGCTTGTGTGTCGGTAAACTGGCCGTTAACAGAGTTAATGATATGCCAGCTGAAGTATGGACAGCTGAAATAGCACAGAGAAGTCTCTGACTGCAAATGACGTGCTTGTTAAACATTAAACTTTTCTTTCTTTTTTTTTTTAAATCCAATGTGAATACCCATTCCCAAAAACGTAGCAGGGACATGTTTTATGATTATTAAAGGTGAAGTTTCAGATGTTACTTTATGTTTAGTACCTTCAGTGTTTGTGTAATGGACAAGTGAGCCTAGCTATGATAAATGTGTGAAGATAAACTGAGAGAGCGGCCTACAAAAGATACAATGATACAATGAGCACTGTCCATCACAGGTGTGATGGATAGCAGCCACTCAGGGAGCACAAGTGTGTCTTAGAGTTCTCTTGTGGCACGTGTGGCCACCTCACGCGACATCATATTAATAGAACATATTGACATGCATGTGGTAAATGTATCGTGAAGTGTTTGCACTGACGCACAGGTGACGCTGCCCTTACTCCACTCTCTAGTTGTTAGTGAGGTGTTTATACCTCGTTTCCACTCAGCGGTATGGTACAGTACCCGTCTGGCATTTTGAGCATTTCGGTTATAAAATTTTCACATCAAGCCAAACCAAACCATAACATTTTTGATCCCAGTTGGTTGTATATCCATAGAAAATTTAAATGTATCGGTTAGGGCGGAGCTACTGTTGAAACCCAGCGATTGGCCTAAGGTCATTGCAACAAAAGAAAGTTCCAAGAAAGCGGCAAAAGCTGTGTGCACAGGATGCTCACGTAATACATAAGTGCCCGTAGGATGGCCATGCAAACTACGTTTAACAATAAGGCTACATATTGGAGCATGCAAGGAGTGCATACTTATCACTAGATAAGCACTACAGGGTCGCTTTCACAGTGCGCAAAATTTAGCTGGTGTGGAAAAATGGAATAATCGGTTCAATGTGAATGCTACTCACTTACTTCCCCCTTCCTTAACCTTGTGTGTACAAGTTTTCGCCTTCAGTAAAAAATGTGCATCAACACTTCAGCTGTATGCGCTCACTGAGCGGTCTACAACTTTGATATTGAGGGCCACTTGCGTGTCTGATACAGGTTTGCTCATTATTTGCCCACAGACAGACCATGTTGTAACCAAGGATTAAGAGCAAATAACAGCATTTCTCTGATTTCTTAGGTAATATTTCTTTTTATCTGTCACTGACTTTGTAATTTTGTTTCTGTATTGATTGCACATATAGTCACCTCAACTTCAACATACATTGTAGAATTAAAGAGAACTTAATTTATTTCAATAGAAGGAAGTTATAGATATAATTGGAATCATTTAATTCAAAATACCAATAAGACCATTTTTGGCATTGCTCCATAAATAAAACAAATATTTGGGTGATTTCATTATTTGGTTGCTAAGTAAGTCGAATTTAACTGGGATTTTATTTCTGTCCAAAGAAAAACAAAAACAAGAAAAAAAAAACAAGAAAATTAGAAAGGATATGTTGCATAAATACAATGTTTATACTAATACAATGAGATGTGTATATTAAAAATGTTTAAAAGTTGTTGCCAGGCAGATTTATAGAAACAAAACTACAACAAATTTATCATAAAAGTTTTAATCTTGTACTTCGCATGAAAATAATTTTTCTTTTTTTAATTTTTAAATAATTCTGATTATTTTTTTCATTGACCACACAATGAATGCTTCACATAAGCAATATTAAATCCAAAGAAAAAAGAAAAAAAAAAACTTGATCAAAATGCTTCAAAAATGAACATAAAAAAAATCTGAGACAAACAAAACAAAACACATTTACTAGGAGATTAGCCAGACGAGGGAAGTGCTATAGATTAAATCTGAATATTCAATAGGTCCTTACTTTTAGAAGGCACACGGAGGTTGGACATGACGACCACCAAAGAGTCTGCCTGGACCCTGAGGATGTAACTGGTCACATTTTCATAATCCAAAGGCTTGGCTGTTGAGATGACACCTGTACTGCTGTTTACTTTAAAGTGACCTGAAATGATAAAACAAAAAAAAGATTTTAATAAAAATTCTTCTAAATACCTAGAGAGATTTATCTCCCCAAATAAATAAAACAATATTTTACAAAAACAAATATCAGCAGTGAGGGAAACGACGCATCTTGCTTACCAGTTACATAATTTGATGTGTGATATTTTATAACTTCCTATATTTTTGCGATCTTTAACTCATACCTAGTTCATTTCCTCCAACAATAGAGTAGAAGATGGTTTGGTTGATAGCAGCAGCCAAAATAGTCCCTACTCGAGTACCAATTGGAGCCAGCTCTTTAACCGGGGAAAACCTGAAAAGACATTTTAACAGAAATCTTGAGGTAAACAGCATGGTCCAACAGAGTGTCACAATCCCTGCATCACTGGAAAAAGGGAGTTGGGAAGGTAACTTAAAAAATAATTTTAAATAAGAATTTGAAGGAAAGTAACTCAAAGGTCAGAGAAATATCAAATGTCCAATAATAGAGTACCTAAAGGATAAATATAATTTCTGAAAATATCCTAAAACAAATTGAAGGGAACAGGGAGAACTAGAATCCTATTAAAATGCATTTGCATCTAATGCAGAGAGATTTTTTTTCACAAATAAAACAGAATTTAATTCTTCTTAAACTTAATTTAAGAAGTTAGGAGAGAAGACAGCTATTGTTTTACAAACAACATGGAATAATTGCATTAATATTATTTGGTTTTGAAGAATTGGCTTTCAACAGAAGAGACACATATACAATGTCTGGCTTTAACACACAGCGAAAATTCATGTTTTGTTCTATCAAGCACAGAGGTGGCAGGGTGATCATCTGGGCTCGTTCTACTGCTACCTTGCTATCATAAAAAAACGTGTCCACTAACAGAAGCTGTTTTAGTGGGTTGCAGTAGTCAAATCCAAGATGAGACAATAATTGGTGTGGACTTTGATGAATGCTTGAACAGCTAGCTAATACTGTACCTTATAATACTTTAGAATACTTCACTTTGTTCAGAAATACCATTTATGGAGAAACTTTGGAGACTTTGCTGCAAAAACACTAAGCCATTTTCTCTATAATATGTAGGAATCTAAACCTCCAATAAATGACAGAGATTTTCTGAACAAACCTTAAGCGTAAATCTTGCAGTGTAAACTGATCCGCACCATGAGATCTAACCATGAAAATGTTTGGAATAAAATATGAAAAATAATCTTTAGATTTATCAAACATATTGTCTGAATTTTATATCATGTTATTAAAAAAAATAAAGATTTTCTAAATAAATGCTGCATACTCACTGTAACTAAAGTATTTCCTTCAAAATTAATGCTAATGTTTTTTCTTGAGAAGTCACAAACTGTCATGGCACGCCAATCAAGAGCAAAAGTTGACTAATATCTGACAGATTGAGTGTGATTGTTGCCAGTCTCTATGGAAATTACCTCTAAAAATAGAGGGGAACCCCATGGTGGTGTGTTGTTAGGCTGAAAATTTCATTTCTATATGACACCCTTTTAAGATACTGTGCCTGCTTATCTGCTCATATCTGCATTAGAGACTCACTTCACTGTGCATGCATGGTGGTAAGCATTCTATTACAGTTTTCATTCAGTGTTTGACCACAATTCGCAGCAGCAGCAGCAGTGGACTGAGTGTTTCTGGATGGTGGGAGCAACAGTTTCAACCGTATTCTGACAGCCTGATTCTATCATGCAGTCAATGTCACAGGCTATCTTTGGAAGTAGACAGTGTCTTGGCAGACTGAGCTACACACAAGAAGTGGAAGCATTTTATCGGCTTTCCATGCTTATCAGATACTATTCAATATTTTATTTCCTTTTTATTCTTTACTGACCCCCAATTTGGATTAATATGGATAGTAAATAGAGCTGTGACGGTGACGGATTTTTCATCACCGCGGTGATGAACCACCAGGGGGCGCGGTGTCGCGGTTAACCGCAGCCCCCCCCCCCCCTCCAAAAAAAAAAAAAAAAAAAAAAAAAAAACCCACACACACAAAATCCCCCCGCGGCTGCATCATAAATACATACAGTTACAACGTAGTATTCTTTATTAACCTTTATTAACAAATAACAATAACAACTGACTACTACCTACCGACGAACCCCCCCCCCCCCCCCCCCCCAACACAAAATCCTCCGGCGGGCGGCCGTGTCGCGCACTCAAGAACGCACGCAGCTTAGTGGAAATGAACAATTAGAACGCAGTAAATTTGTCGTATTTCCTCGCAAGACAGAAACTTCTTTTGTAGAATCAGGATGTGTGTGTGCTTCTAAAACAGCGCACGTGTGTCTGTAAGTAGAGTACGCACGTGCCCCGTGCTTCTCTAAGAGACAGCTACAGCCCCGCGCGCGCGTGCAGGCGGGTGCAACGAGGAAAGGAGAAGAGTGATAAAAGGTTTCCAATAGAAACCCTTTAAGTCTGAACACAGGACTAGCAGAAAAAGTAAATTATCAGCAAAGATTAATGTGTTTATTATAGTTCCAATCACGCACCATATGCAAAACTTAAAAAAAAAAAAAAAAAAAAAACTTTCAAAATAAAAGTGCGTGATGCGGTGATGACCTCATCACCGCGGTGATGACCTCATCACCGCGGTGATGCGGTGATGCGGTTATCGTCACAGCCCTAATAGTAAATGAACAAAAACTTGACCCATGAGGGCCTTTCTGTAATTACTTATTTCAGAAAGTAATATTTCTTTTTAGAGAGAAGGAAATGAAGGATATAAAAAAAAAAAACGGCCTTAGACTTCATCTAATGTGTTTCATTTGTACGTAAAGGTGCTACTGATATACATTCTTCTCTTGTAGCTTAAAAGGTCAGCAAATGCAAGAAATGACCATTATACGTTCTCGACCATAGCAGAATCTTTGAAAACATGTTCTCAAAAGGGATTAAAAGTACATGTCTTATCAACCGCTTGATCTACACTGGAAATCAACAACCTCCAAGGACATTTTCGATTGAAAGTAAATCTGGAGTATTGCAGCAATTCTGTTTCCCAGAGGATGAAACAGAAAACCATCCAAACAGATAAACACAGAAATGGTAGCTGTAATGAAACAGGTAAACTGTGTATGCTTCATAAAAAATACAATAAACTGTGCCATTATAACACATAAATCATGTTATTTTTTTTTTTAAAGAATCCTGTGACTTGTGCTCAGTTGTCTGCAGGTGAACAGTTGGGCTGTCATGAAATAATTGGTGTCTTTGCGCCATTCAGGATCTTGAGTCAACATGGAACTCTCTTAAGGGAACCCGGTTTATTTATATGACCCCCAGATAAGAACATTTCCTGTTTGTCTCAGCAACATGATGCCAGTTAAACAATAATTCAAATGAGGGGGTTGAACACGGTACAATATCTGATTCGAAATAGCCCAAGAAAGAAAAATGCTACAATGCAATAGAATGGTTTTGTCGTTATTTAACTGGATCGGTGTTTGGTTAAGATTTGGCATTAATGGCAAAACAGGTTAGTTTAAAATTAACCCTGAAAAAGGATTTATGCATTCACTTTTTGGAAATGCTTTTTTTGGATCTCAGTGAGTGATCCTAATGAAGTTGTAAGTGATAGTATTTACCTCAAATTGATAAAAAACTATGAAGACATTGTGCAGAAAATACTTGCACTGCCAACAGTGCCTTCAGCTGTGCTGAAAAAATTCCTAAGACCCACTATTTAATGTGGAAACATCTGTCACGGGCAACATTGGGAAAGCTTGGAGCTAGAGTTTGTACTTTATCTGTCTTTGCTTTCCATGTGTTTGCTGCTGCCAGAAAATGACAAATCTCCTAGGTGTGTGGAGTCTGAATTAAGATGAAGCAAAAGCAAGCGTCATCTATGAAAAAAGTTAACACGAATGACAGGAAAGTTCGGAACCCAATATCAAAGCATAAGAATTCACACATTGACCACCGTGTCATTTTTCCTGGTAAAGCAATCTGCTCAAGACACGTCTTTAATATGCACATATGATATAATAGACTCTGCTGTTAAGAGCGAGCTACAGGTGTGATGGGCAGAGGGAGAGCTGACTTGTTATCACGTCTTTTCAAAGTGACTCTGCCTTAGGGTTGTAAACAGCAGAGAAATTCCTCAGTGGGTGTGAAGGGGCTGGAGAAGGCCAGATTAGAAAAAAAAAAACATGTATCTGCATGTAGACAGACACTCACAGCAGGAGTGGAAGATACTGATCATTAGGTAGATGGAGTGAGGGGAAAAAAAAACTGAAACAATAACTACAGAAATGACTAACTAACCACTTGAGAAAACAGCCTTTTATACTTTTGATGACTAACAGCAGGAGCTATGAGCCGACTAGCATTACGATTGGAAAAGATCTGTGAATGTAAGGATGCTGTGTTTTCGGAAGTCAAGTGGTAGAAAATTCAATGATTCAGTTCAGCATAATGAAATTCAATGTACTGCTGTGCAGGGCAAAAGAAACTTCTGAATTTGGATGAAAGAAAAATCCTATCAAAAGTGGGAGACGAGTGCCTTACAGACAGAGGGAAGGATGCCAGCGCGTATATAGAAAGCAAAAAGCCCTCTTGTCAACTTGTGACTGTGAATGACACACTACTGAGAGGCGAGGGCTGCTCGCAGGTATCAGCAGCACTCTGCCCCTGGGCCAGCAGTGGAGTGATGCTCACCAGACAAGGTAGGGGCGGACAAATCTTGTTCTGCACCACAGGAGGTCGCTGCTTTGGTCTCTATCATTTCCATCTTCTATCTTCTCTTTTCTTCTTTATTTTTAGGAATAACGAGAACACTAAAGTTTAGCTGCTGGCGATGGAGATGCTTGAAAAGGCCTTAGTTCATAGTCTTCCCACTGTTTGAAAATTTCTTCATCGAGGTTTTAACATCTTCACATCCAGGTGTGAGTCACTTGAATGCAACCCAATCAATAACAGGAATAAAAAAAGACTGTTAAATGACTGAAAATGGAAACTTACGATACAACTGCAGGACTATTCTAACAAGCAGTTATTAATAGTGTTTTAATTGTACAGTTAGTTTTTAATTATGCATCAGTTGACTTTAATAAGTATTGAGGAAAGTACAGTATGCCCTTAGGGTTCGTGGGACTTTAATTTCTCCATTAGAAGCTCAAAATGATTGTAATTTCTGCACTTCAGGACGTCAACGAATGGTCTATTTTCAAACTCATGTCATATATATATATATATAAGGCACACCAAATTACAAGGCGCATTAAGTAACAAGAGTCAGAGATAAGTCTATCAGTCAGTCAGACTTTATTAATATGCATTCATAGAACTTCCAGCATGTTAGAGCATTCTACACGTCAGCCACGTTAGCGTATTCACAATAGCTGCAACTCCCAACCTTATTGGCAACATGCAAAAAAAAAAACAAAAACCTGATACCACCAAAACAAAACTCCCAAGCTGATACATGTTGGCAACATTAGCGCACACAAAATAACACCAGATCAAGTTAGCAACTCATAAAAAAACAGACTGGCATTTGACAAATTACTTTGACATCAGTAAGCACAACCAGAATGAATCCATATACAAGAGGCACTGTTTTTTTGTTTGTTTTTAAATGAAGGCTTTTAAGTGTGTCTCATAGCGTGGAAAATACAGTTCATTTCTATTATATATAATATAATATATAATATATAATATATATATATATATAATATATGGTCCAGTAACACCACAGCATGAATGGGGAATTGAACTAAGCATAAATTACCCCCCCTCCAAAAAACAAACAAACAAAGAAATGCAGGGTATTTATATAATACAACAATCATTAGTGACCTTAGTCACTCCTGCAATGCAGTTTTCTCTGCTGCCTTCATGAAGATGCTTTTACTGCCTGAAGACTAAAACTGGAAGGGTGTAGTGGAACTCCTTTCCTGAGGTGACCTGCATCCTCAAGATGGACCATAAAAGATTCCTCAAACACTGCTCCCCTCTACACCCACTCTCATGGATCCACTCTGTAATAACTTCATTTTTAAGCAACATAATGGACAACCCTTGGCATAAAAAAGGAAATGCATTCAGATGCTTTGTTTCTTATTTACTTATCACTACGATCTCTTTCTAATGTGTGTGTTTTCTTGTCAGTACTGTTGCACATGTTTGTTAAGAAAGTGTATACAGAGGTGAACTTCCTTATGGTTGTCAGATATTCCAAATGCCAAAAAACACGTTTTTGGTTTGCTTATCCCTAAACTTTTAAAGTACTTAAAATGTATTGATTCAAGAGGAACCCTGACCCTAACCATGGAGCACATCCAGCAGAAGATCCACCCCCACGCCCCTCCTTGCTGGAGCTGCTGCTGGAGGGAACACATGACTCAGTAAGTCAACTTTCCTCCTGGTTCTGGTCCTTGCTCCTGATTGACAGCTGTTTTATTTTTGAATATTTACTATAAACATAAAGCAGAAATGAAAACTGGCAAAATCCTTTTTCCCCTCCCTGTGAGAAGTTTTTTCTTTTTTTATTGGTTTCCTTTCTGTCCTCACTGTTCCCATTACACTGGTGTTAAACTAGCTGACAGTCCTTTAGTGCTGATCATGATAAAAATGTTCACTTGTAACCTTTGACTGTACATGAGAACTGGACCGACTGAGTATGTCGACACCCATAAAAATGACTAACTTCTGGGTCCAAACTAATGACGTGAATTCAGTCGCCATTTTTTTAATGATATGAATTGTGCCATGTTGGAACCAGATGTCTTCAGTAAACCGTGATTGGTCCCAATCAAAGTAAACTTTTCTATGGCAACCACTCTCACCAATAACAAGTGAGCTTGTTGGAAGTCCACACCCCACACCACTCAAAAACAAGCTCGGTAAAGTCAATTGAATATTTCAAATGTTCAATGTGGGGGCCAGCAGGCTCCACATACTTTTATCTGATTGGCCAGTTTATAATTGACTAACTTGCAATAAAAAGAAAATATAATGAAACAAAACTTTGGCCTTCTTCATATATTTACTGCAGCTTGTATCTGATTAATAACTTTAAGATTTGTTTCTTTGTTATTTGGATTTAACTCAAAATTCCATTTTGGAAAACTACAAACGAAGCAAGCAGAATCTAATAAAGGAAAAAAAAAAAGCAAGAGTCGACCAATCAACCAAAATTCCTATTCTGCACATTAACATCACGGTAATACATACGCACAGAAGTCAGCGTGAGACTTTGAAGGTAAACCATGCTGCCCATCTTTACTGATCTCTGCGTTGACCTTTATCTGATATTTGGGATGTGTACGATGATTTTAACTGTGTGTCTGTCAGACAGCCAAGTGATGCCTGCCTATTTAGCAGACGATTGAAAGGTCAGCACGCCTCCAGCGTTTACAGGTTTAAGGCTCACTGCTGCAGATTCAGACCGGCGGCTTAAAATCAATATTGCCCCTCAGGGGGCATGAAGGAGCTCCAAACCTTACATTTTTGAATCTATGGAGGAATGAACCTATCGCAGAAAAGAATTATATACTGATGGGTAGATAAAAATAGAGAGGTTGCTTTTTTATAATGTGGGTTTGCAGGGAGGCATGATGCCATTGTGTGGGAGCGTTCACTGTGCCGTTTAAAGCATAGATAAGGAGGCTTTGTGCAGTTCTATCATTGCATTTTCATTTGGCATTACATCAGTTGCATGAAATATGCCACTAGAAGAGATGTTTGCCATGAAAGCATGACATCTGCCTAATTATGTGAAAATTACAACCATGTCTGGATTGAAGAGGTGACTGGTTTTTACTAAAAATGCCACTGAGTGAAATGCAATTCCTTTAAAGAGGGGATAGATAGTTTTGAAGAATACATTTTTTTAATTTCACGTGTAATTTATTGCCTAATGATTTGTAGCTAATGGGAGGATTGCTATTTAAGAGAATCTGAGTGTTGAGGTTGTTTTTTTTTTTTTCAACTGCTTTGAGTAATGAAAATCCATCACTGTAGTCTCTGTACATCAACAGAAAGTTTATGCATGCAGTCTTGTTTTTATCTCAAAATATGTTTTTAATGAAGACATATAAAACAATGTGGAAAGAACACATTTGAAAAGAACTTTTGTTTTTTGACTCAAAATTTAAGTCATTTGTGGCTAAATAAAAGATCTTTTTAGTGCAGAAGAGAAAACATGGTCCCTTTTTTCCAAATTTATAAACCTTTGAAAAAAAAAAGACCTTCGGTCTTGTCAGGACATTCTATAAAGACTATTTTTACAGCCTTTAGGAGAAAACAACTACAAAATAAAGTGAAGGAATTGCACAGTAAAGGCAACATGACAAAAAAGGAAGAAACACAAGCTCAAGGAAAAAACTCAGGGGAGGTGGGAGGCTTTGCTGCGAGAGAGTGAAAAGAGGAAGAGGAGGAAGAACGTCGAATGACACACTCAAAATCAGTGAGGCAAAAGTCTCAAGCGATTTAGAGTAGATTTAGAAGAGGAAGTGCTGTGGGGAGATACTGTAAGCAGCACAGCAAACTGCTCAGGTCGAAGGTTCATAACAACAGGCCAGAGAAATCATCTCAGTACAATAAAGAGGCGGGGGAGCTGGGCTGGGTCATATAATTGTGCCGTGTTAGATTGCAGTCTACTCCTCCATCTCCAGGCACAGCTATAGAGAAAAAAAATAAATATTCATTCCCTCTTGCTTTTGCCAGGCACTTAAATCTTCCCCAAAGGGTCGTGTCTGTGCTTTCCATGTAAAACAGAGTTCCAGTTCAGCTAAACAATAAAAAGGGCTTCATAAGTTCTTTATCGCTACAAAACCAAAATACTATAATTTTATGCACATGACATAAAACCAACAAACATGTCATATTCAGTGAAAATTTTATTCGCATGTTCTTTTCTCTCAATGGAATTCATTTTCTGCATGATCAGGATACATTTACAGTTAGAATCAGTTATATTTTGTGCCATTTAATGAAGGGACTGCAGTGCTGCCTGAAATTATTCATACTTTTGGGGTAAGAGTAATGTTTCTCATATTGTGCACTAATGCACTAAACCATGAGGAGTTTTTCTGGTTAGGGAACGTTGCAGCACACGTCACATCACAATCCATCTGCAACTCTTGGTTTGTTGTGCCTTAGTCCCATATGTGCCATATGTTAAAGCTAGTCTAGTTGATGTCCACAGTCAGACTACTTCACAAATGATGGAAGATTTTACAAACAGCCACATACTCTGGACTGTATGTTTGACAGTCTCTAAATAACATTTAGTTGTTCTTTCAGTTTCATTTGTATTAACAATAATACAATTGGCTGATTTTTATAGGTTTTTTTTCTTTAACTTTTAAAATGACAACTCTTATCCTTTTTAATAGTTGCACAACAATAATAGTAACAGAAAAACAAAAGTTTTCATCATCACACCAACATTATTAGCTTTACAAGCTTGACATCATATTCAGTTTTCACCACTATTGTTTTACATATATTAATGCAGTATGTGATTAAAAAATATATATGTTTGTGTGGAGAATTGATCTGTTTAACCCAAATGAATAATCTTTAAGCTACAAACTAGAGCATTTTGAATTTGTCATCTCCATTAAGAAACATTTTGTGTTGTAAAGTAAATACATAAAGTTGTAAAGTTTTAAATGATCAGATAAAAAATAATTGTTTCTCAGGAAACAAATCTGTGTCTTAAAGTGTGGGTGACATGGCCTATTTTAATAAGCCAATATATAGTAAATAGTCTCTATTTCATGTTGCGATTGTTTTTAATATTTTTCGAAAAAGAATAAATAACGAAAAACGCGATATAAACAACGAGGACGGCCGCCGGCTTCACGCTAGAGCCCTGCGCGGGACTATTTTCTTCATCCCGCTCCCGCCCGCACCCGCTGAATTTCTGACCAATCCCGCCCGCTCCCGCAACGTATGCGTTACACTCCCGCCCGCTCCCGCAATATGTATGTCCACTCCCGCCCGCACCCGCAAAACTCATAGAATTTAGTCCCGCACAGTAATAGAGATGCATTGATTTTGTATCGTCTCCCGTCCCGCAGGAAAAAAAAACACGTATTTGTATTGATACTGTTACAGAGATTCATGTCCTCCTCCAGCCTCATCTTTTCATGCATTCCTCTTTGTGTAATGTGCAACTTAATTATTAAATATATTTTCACAAATCCTGTTCGGTTAAAATTGTGCGTGTTTGCGCGCGCAGACAGACGGCCTGAAGCGCGCTGAACCAGCTGGTAAAGATGCAGGTCAAAGTCATTTGAATTTATGGAGAAAGAAAAACATTAATTGTTCAACAGAGCTGAAAATCTATGAATTAATTTTTTCCTGACGGAAAAATACTTTTTTTTTTAGCTTCAGCCTTTTCCCGTTTTTGCTGTTTTGCGCCTCAGTTGGCCTTCAGCACGCGGATCTGAACACCATGCGTGTCTCACGATGAACCTCGTTTGTGGTTCTTTTCTGCTTTATCCATTGACATCATGGTCCTGCCAGGTAACCTGCTCCTTATCCCGCGCAGTGTTGCCAGATAGATTGACAGCTCTTTCATCCTTCTGCTGCGCTAGAGCGTCCCGACTAACGTGTTAACCTGCTATGACCGTATTTTGCGCTCTCTGTGTAGAATACTCTGGGAGCGCGGGGAAAAAAAACAACTCAGCTACAGAGGATGTGAACAGGTGAACAGGTAGAGAGGAAAAGCAGGTAAAGATGCGGGGGAGGGGCTTTGGCTTCAGACTCTGTCAGAGAGATGGAAACACGGGCGTCAGATTCAGACGCAGCTTTCACTGCAGGAGTTGAACCAGAGACTTTCTCTGGGATAATATTATGAACTCAAACATGGAAACATGATTACCATGTAGAACTCTTCAAAATAATAAACCTGATCTCTCCACATTCTTTGGGTCTACCATGCATTGATGCACACATTGCTCCATGCAGCGATCAGACCATAACTTTAGCTCGTAGCTCCGCCCATACGCGACCGCGGTGTCAGGCTTTAAAGAGCATAATTTCTAAGAGGCGGGGCGCACCCCCAACAACAGGTTAGATGACAGAGGCGATTGGGCGTCTCTACCTGGTGCGTTCACGGAGATTGTGTACATAAGACTCCAACAGCCGCACAGCCTAACGTAGTCCGCTAATATATATTCATGAGATATTCATGGCAGCACTGGTCCCGCTGAGTTTTTTTTTTTGCCGCCCGTTCCCGCCCGCAGTACAATTCAAACCGCCCAATCCCGCGAGATTTGGGTTGGGTCCCGCGGGACCCGGCGGGACCCAATTCCAATGCAGCCCTCTACTTCACGCATTCCGCCGAATTCGCGCCGCCCTGTTTGTGACGTAACGAAAGGCAGACAACATGGCTAGCACCGATAGCGAAGCACAGAGTGATGCTACCGTCTTCCAGCCAAGACCACTTAAATTTGTTTTTTTTTATCGTCTTCTCACAACTGAGGTCGTGACCACGCTCAATAATGACGATGCCCGCATTATTGATCGCAAACTCTTCAGATTTGTTTGTGAAAGTTTAGCGTGTGTCCCCAGTTTTGGTCTCTAGGGAATCCGTCACGCTGACCACGTGGTACAGACAGAGCCAATCAGAGCCGTCGACGCATCCGAAAGCAACTAAAACGTCCCGTCATTGGTCAATTAGGCCGGGTAGACGACAGATAGCCGCGACCATAGAGGAAGCGATCCGCAGAGAAATATAGAAAATAAAGCTAAAATTCGCCGATTTAAGACAATTTTTTCATCCGGAAAGCGATTTGTCCATAGAGATCAGGTCTTTATTTCCAGGAAAGTACGTTCGGTTTGCTCAAAAACCCGGATTTCCGGGAATTCCCGGAAGACTTTCATCACTGAACGTTAAACTCACTCTCTTTTGTAATAAATACATTATGTAATAAACGTTAAACTCACTCTCTTTTGTGCCAGCTTTTCGGTCACAGATTTTCTCTTTTTGTACTGGCTCCTGCCAGTGCTGGTACTGGGCGTTTCTGTTTTTCGGACGTGCGCTGAACTTGTTTGTCCATTGTTTCAGCAGCGTTTCTTGTTTTGGGAATTTATACACAGATACACTTTCACTAGATGTATTGCTACATCCAGCTGCCACACAACGACTTGGCATGTTGATGATTAACAGAGAATTAACGATGATTAACGAGAGAAACGAAGACTACCTGCTTTGTTTACATGCTGTCCGAAGCGGAACTACGGAAGTCAATGCCTTTCGTGACGTCACAGGTCATATCAGGGTCACTTCCAGCCTGCGCTCTTAGCGGCAAATTCAAATCTCTGATTCCTTCGAAAGATGTCTATTATTCATATGCTTCGGATTTTTTTCGACGCGAACTATTGGTATCAATAGAATCAGCGTTTAAAGGGCTTTTTTATTTGACAAAGTTGTTCAAAGCATGGCATCCACACTTTAAGGTAAGAAAAGATGAGATGAGGTTTATATGAATAGAGACAAAGCTGAAAAGTTCCTATAGTGGGGCAAAAAAGTATTTAGTCAGCCACCAATTGTGCAAGCTCTCCCACTTAAAAAGATAAGAGATGCATGTAGATTTCATTATAGGTATACCTCAGCTTTGAGAAACAAAAACTCTGATTTTATTTAGAAGAATTTATTTGAAAATGATGGTGAAAAATAAATATTTGGTCACCTACAAATAAGCAAGATTTCTGGCTCTGATGGACCGTAACTTCTTCTGTGAGAGGATCTTCCACTCGTTACCTGTATTAATGGCACCTGTTTGAACTCATTATCTAAATAAAAGACACCTGTCCTTGCAAGTTAAACAGTCACACTCATTCCAAAGAACAGTCACAAGTAGCAAAGGCTGCTATCAGTAACACACTTCTTTAACAACCAGGCAATGAGATTTTCTTTTCTAATTTTGTCTCTCCTAGTTCAGAGATGATGAAAATTACTCATTTTTTTAAGTGGAAGAAGGGAGTACTTAAACAATAAGTGGATGATTTAATACTTTGTTGCCCCAATGTATTTTATGTAATGCTTATGTATCATTCAAGTAACATTTTTGATATGATGGTACTAAAAGGTCACACTTTTGTCAAGCCGAAAATGAAAGGAATGTGCAACAACAATTTAAAAAAAAAAAAAAAAAAAAAAAGCACATTGGTGTGTATGAACACCACTAAACCCAAACATCGCTCAGCCGGGAAAAAAAGCAGTTTTCAATGTACTGTTATAGCAGTAATTGCAAGGGACCTTTGTTTTAGCCAAAATTGATTGGGAGCTGCTTATTTAACCATGACAGATGGAGGGGTACAACCATAAGGCTGGACAACAAATCATCAAGTCAGCCAAAACCCTGCAGAATTGTCTTAACTGCTTGCTTTGGGGCTGTAGACGCCGCTTACCTGACTGCTGCTGTAACTAACTGCTCCAAAAAAGGCAGTTGAAGCATTGTGATTTGTGTTCGGAAGGGGAGAGGACAATGTTGAGCGATACAGAAGGAAGGGTTGAGGACACAGATCATCACAGAACAAGCAAATTGGAGACCTTCCATGGAAAAGAGGCTTCTCCAGCAGGAGGGACTTGAGCACCTGAATAATACTTTCATGCCTTGTAGTTTAGAGTAGAATGGCAACTGTGTGCGATAAGCTTTGTCAGTGTAACAACAGGGGCTGGTGGAAATGGTGCAGTTACAGGTCCTAAATTAGAATCATTGAGCTGTTATGCCATCTATATTTGTACTTTGCACTTGTATTCCTCTAAAAGCCAAATATTAGTTGAGACTGATAAACTGGCACTGCTTTCTGAATGGGTAACAGTGTTAAATGGAGAAGGAATTGCCATTTGACTTGAGTTTCAAGCCACATGAAATCACATCCTCTGCAGAGATTTAGCACGGCAAAATGAGCCATTTAGGCTGACTTGTAGAGCTTGATGCAGAAACTCACAACCAGTTAAATTATATTCTGATGTGTTTGCAGCACATTAGATCTAACTAGACTAACATCCTATTAGGCAAATCTTTTTGAGATTAAGTTGTGAGCAGCTGCCCCTAACTCCAGACTTTACAGCTGCTTTCTGACTCCTACCGTGATTTTTGTGGTAAGTCAAAAAACATAAATACTTCATGGATTGATGAAACTGTGTGAGGTGGTTTGACTTTGAGCTCTGTGATGTCCCAGGGACCTTAGCTTCTGCCCAAAAACACAATAAATGAGTTTTTAAAACTATTTGAAAAGAAGTAAGGGACAAATACAAGACTACTTCAAGAAGGCTTTGAAAGCTCTGACTTTCACAGAAAATACTTTTTTTTTTTTTTTTTAAGCAACTCAGGAAAAAAAAACATGACTGAATATATTATAGAACCACCTTCAGCAGCAATATCTTAAGGTACTTGGATTTTGTTCCAGATTATCAGACTCCAATGCTGTTGTAAAGTAATTTTAGTTGACTTACCTTGACAAAACCTTTTCAGTTATTTGTTGTTTCTGGGCACTGTTTTATTAGTACATCCCCAGGTGTCGTCTCAGCAGCTCAATAACATAAGCCTGGACTGGGAAGTTCAAACACTGTTTTTTTTTTTTTTTTTTTTTTTTTTTTTTTGACATTCTGTTATTGATTTAATAGTAATTCGTTGTCCTTTATAATTGATAAAATGGCTACAAGATGCCCAGGAAAAACAGCCAAGAAATTAATATAACTCATCACCCTTTCACCCATTTGCTTGATAATTATGTGGATTGGATAGTACAATATGTAAAGTGCAATTTATGGCAACTTAAGAACCCTTTTCACAGCCAAAAGCTGGAAAACAGAATTATTTTGTTCCTAAATTTGTGGTGACTGCTACTTCACATTGGTAATGTGTAAACATAAAAAAGACTGCTTCACTAAAACTGTTCATATTAATTAATGAACACTTTTTCTGCCTTGTGGTGCTATCACTGAACAAAAGATGCCAATAGCTGCTTAACCATGAATGCCAAAAGAAGACAACTAATGATGATGGGTTACATATTGAGTAGTTAATCAAACAAGTTAGCTTTTTAAAATGTTATGTTCCACTTTAATTTCTTTCTTTCTGTCATGAATAATCTGAAGCAAAGTGATAAATAAAAAATTTCCTATTCTAATTAACCACAGCAGATTAAATGAGCAGTGTCTTGTCAGCTGACTAATAAATCTTGGAAAAACACAAATCATAAAAATAAAATAATTGCTAAATACTCCATATTTAGTGCTGTGTAGATTTTATCATACCTAAACCAGTACTTTACAATGTGTTGGTTGTCTGAAACATATTTATCTATGCCAAGAAGCATGTATTTGCAGAGTCTAAACTATGACAAGAAATGTTCATGTTACGATGTCCACAGAGATGCTTGTCAGTAAGAACAAATGCAGACCTTTAGAGGCATTTTAAGTCAACCTTAGTAAGACATACAGAAAAAAAAACATATACAAAAACCTTATGTGTTTACGAGTTTGATAACACCTATTATCTGTATGCGTGTATAAATGGGATGAAAGGATACAAATATTCTTAATATGAAAACTGGGAGATTAAGCAAGGTTTACATTGCATTTTTAATTTGTAATTAGCTAATGGGGCACTCAGGTGGCCCATACAAAATTTTAAGATCGTAGACGGTCAATTAGCCTGTACAGCACACATGCACTTTTTTTTTTTCTACAAGCATGCTGCAGGAAATTGGGTGTGGCATGAGTTCACCACACAACAGCATCACCCATACCTCATAAGTGTGTGCAACTTATATTTTCCTTACAAATGCTTCACAATATATTTACCACACGCACAACAATGGTGCATTCTATTTCCACTGACGTCCCTTGAGGTGGATGTTAGAGCCTCAAAGGATTTGCAAGACACACCTGTGCTCCCCTAAAGTTGTAGTTACTCCTCTTTACAACCCTCCAAAGGCCTGAACAACCCAAAAACCTGCAGCATCCATATGGGTACATCCCCCATAGGGTTCCATGGTTTTAACTATCTCAAATCTAAACAGTACAGCAAAGGTCCTTAGCCCATTAAAACCCAGACCCATTTTTTTTTAAATAAAATTATGTGTTTTACCACAAACCAAGTGGACCACATGATCAATTTCTGTTTTTTTTTTTTTTTTCTGTTATACTGATATCACCATGGGTTCTTATGGGTTTAACAAGTATCTGTTGCACCTTGACAGCAACTAATTTTAGTAATGTCTTTTTAGCGTTGATTTTCATATCATCAACTGACACTAATAATTTGCTTTTATTTTGAATGATGAAGACATTTGAGCTCATTCCAAAGAACAGAATCATCAGCAAAGACAAAGCAGCCAAAACAGCTGTGTGTCACAGGAGAAGCATCATGCCAGACTGATGTGGATTAACTTCACTCATTCTGTATCAAACTCTTTTGCTTAAATGGTTTAAAGGGTTAATCTTCTCAAAAAAGGATTTTGAATAAACAAAGGGTGTAGTCCCTATTTTCTGAGATACAAACAAATGTGTGTCACGGTTATTCATGATTATTATCAACTTTAAAGCTCCCAGACTGAGCCATACATGAATTCAGATGAGTCGCACACAAATAATGGGGCATTGCAGAGACAGTTTCATAATGGCTTTGCTGACGGGAGCAGAATAACACACTGATAGCTATCAGCATAATAAAAATAATCAATGCATAAAGCAGAGAGACTATGCAGTTGTTTAAAGCAGAATGTGTAATTTACCGAGCCAGAAAGTATTGATCGGGATGGCTTTTGGGAGATGTACCAAAAGAGGTTGACAAGGTGTGGAGCTTCCTTTTTCCAAACTACTTTTTTGCTCAAACTACAAACATTACAGTTTACGCTTGGTGTGAACTTGTATTTTTTAACATGTTCTTGGGCCATATTTCTCACAAGGGAGAACATGTCTGTCTGTCTGTAATTAAGCTAAAAATTGCATTTCTGAGTATTTCTTTATTCAAATTGTTGTGAATCAGGGGGAGACGCAAAAATGCCATTCGAAAAGCTATTAGGTGTGACGTAGAACCTGTTATGTCAAGCAAAAAGCTCCATCCACTTGTAGACGACGAGATCCATGTACATCTTAACTTTCCTTGTTTGTTGGCATCTGGCTTAAAACTGTACGGCTGGATTGCTCCTATTTTTCTCAACATCTTTGTTGCAACGGTAATGTTAGTTTGGGGTGTTAGGGGCTGTAAGCTAGTGAGAGAGAGTGTAAACAGCTGATGATGATAGGAAGTGAGGCAGGGCTAACTCTGCATCAACAGTCCCACCCACAACTCGGAGGGTAATTTCTGATGAAATCCTTCCACTCTGCAGAAACTGCTCATCAAAATGACATAAAGTTGTTTCATTTTGCTTAAAAACAGCATTGTCATTATTAAAAGACCACTGGGAATGCTTTTAAAATGGCACAAAAAGCTGATTGGACTGAGACTTCAGTTGCAGTCAGTTGGATCAACACAGTTTCACAGAAACTTACGTGTACTCTTCCTGAGTGAAGATCGGAATGCGAGATGGCTGAAGGACAGTGATCTCAACCAGGGTGCTGTTAGTCTTCACTGGCTCCCCATTATCAAAGGCTATGATAAAAAGCTGGGAAGGTATAACAGACCATGTCAGCTGCACACAAAATTCAAACATTCTAAAACCACATTACCGCACTCTACACATATTGTATACTGTAATCTCTATTATGGGGTTCCTGGCAGCTTCTTTTTGCAGACATGTTTGGCATCCTAATAAAGGCAGACGGCAAAAAATAGTATCTGGCAAGCAGCCTGCAAAGCTTCAACAAAGCTACTATGAATGTATTGATCTACATTCATCTTTGAGAGAAAGCTGGGGGAAGTCAGAGAGGCTACAAAAGAGAGAGCAGCAGAAAGGCACAAGAACTGCAGGAATGCTGATAGAAATAGGGTAAAGATGAAGAGAGGAAAGAAGAATTAAAAAGGCAGATTCACAGAGATTATAGGTGATATAAAACCTCTGTACGATGTTCTCTGTATGAAACTTTGTTAGTTATGATGCCGGTCTACATGTGGCACTGACATGTTCCGGGGGTTCTCTGATACCGAAAGGTCAGTGAGAATATCTGTTTACACTTGCCCCCCAAAAAAGTCATCCCAGTGTGACTGTGACAAGTGATAGCATCTAACTTTACCACTCTATATGCAAATAGATGTTCAGCAACACCATAAAAGGTAATCACCAGTTTTTTTCTTGTTTTAGAGACTTACACAGACCTACTTCAGGTAAAATAGAAGCAATTAAAAAAAAGATCTGCAAAATGGAACCAATTACTTTTTAGATTGAAATGAATTACTTCAAAAAAACAACAACAAAAAACAAAACTATTTTTGTGACACTGAGTAACTAAGCTCCTTTCTTTTCAAAACCAACATAGTATCTAAGCAGTGTCTACAGACTTGATTGATTTTTTTTTTGTGAATGAGCTCTATATCCCACCATCACTTTATCGTATACCTTATCCAGCATCAATATATCTTAATGTGACATTTCCTGAAGCTTTTTGCTGAAATGCCTTAAGCTGCGTTCACACCAAGCATGATTCACGTGGCCAGAGTTCAAATATCTGAACTTTAGTGAAGAATTCTCATTGTGTCAACCAGTCGACCCAGCTTTGTGTTCAATGACGCAATTAGCAGGTGGAGTCCAAAACCAAGATGAGGGAGAAGCTGATTGTTCTCATTCTGAACTTTAAGATGATTTTTCTTATTTGGGTCAAGACAGTAATAAAAAGGTCCTCTAATTTTATTCTTGTTATTATTCTTTTCCCCTCCTTGGACTAACGCGGGACAACAAGTCATCAGACTGGGTAACAGATTCTTGGTTTTTACAGTAAATAATGAACCCCTGGAAGAGACTGATCTCATGATACCAAACATGGAGACTTACAAATCAAAGCTTTTGTAGAGCTTTTCAAAATAAATAAACCTGATCTCTCAACATCATCCATGAGATTTACACACATATGTAGCGATGAGGCTAACGCGTCTGGGGCGTCAAGATTATGAACACATCTTTAGAAGCCTCGAGAAGGGAATTTTCTCTACTTCCAAAATGAAGAGGTTGATGTGAAAATGACGCGCATAGAGTTCGGTGTGAATGTAGCACTATTCTTAGCTATACTTCTTAGCTGTCCTCGGTTATTTGTTAGGAACACACAGGGAGAAAGATGTGTGAATTGAAAAGTGCCACAAATATTTAGGAGTTCTGAAAGTACATAAATAGTGTCCAACCAGTTTATTACTAATATTGTGAAACTTTCCATTGATTAACAAAATGAAGGGCAATCCAGGGTCATAATCCCACTTTGGACACCAGTGTGTTCAACAACAATTCCGACTTTGTTTTTTTTTTTTTTTTTTACTCTTTCCACATTTGCCTATCAGTTACTGAATCAGAGAAGGATGTATGTCCCTTTACTATCTAAAACCAAATCAATTAGTTTTTTTTTTTTTCTCTCTTCTTTTCCAACCTAAAAGTTTCTTAGCATCACTGCTGGTACATTTATTCTAATCTCATTTGGTCTTAAATGGAAACCACCTTTTCTACTCCTGTGCTATTTTCATTTGATTTGTCTAATCATAGAAGGGCTTTAAATCGTTTTAACTTTTGCACTGCGTAACCCTTTACTCATCCAAAAAGTGAACTGACATCTCTGAAGAGACATGATGGCATTTTGATCAAAAGCAGAATATCATTAACCTCATTCTAATCCCCACCACTCACCTTAAAGGTGACACTGGGCTCTTCATTGAGGTTGACCTTGGTTATTACTCTTCCAGTCACCTCTTCCACATCAAAGATGCGTCCACTGTATGGTGACCTTTCCAGGTCAACTCTATAGCGGACAGTACTTGCTGGAG
Source organism: Oryzias curvinotus (assembly GCA_023969325.1). Classification (NCBI taxonomy): domain Eukaryota; kingdom Metazoa; phylum Chordata; class Actinopteri; order Beloniformes; family Adrianichthyidae; genus Oryzias; species Oryzias curvinotus. The sequence goes on along the minus strand of CM043720.1, from coordinate 10,550,786 downwards.
TACCCTGCAGGAAAGACAAGAGATCATGAGGCACGTCAATCCAAGCACAATCTACTGAACGCCATATAAAGAAACAGCAAAAAAACAGCAGAAAAACTGTTGATGTGACTTACATTTAAGCTTTAAATACAAAGCAATATTAAATGATTCAAAGACAAAACTCTGAAAACATTTTTCTTGTTTTTGTTTCAAGGGAAATTAAGAATGCAGAGTATTTTTTAAATCCAGTTGCCCAATAAGTCAAATGAATCTAATCTATGACCATATATGTTTTTTTTAAGGATTTGTTTAAATCTCGTTTTAGCCTCCAGTGGTCCGCTTTTTATTAGAAGACCTTAAACAAACTTTACGGCATTTCAATGAAGCCAGTTCCTTTTTCATTTTTAAAGTTTCTGCGTTCGTCCCTTTAGTTGGAAGTAGCATATTTGCATTAATTAGTGACAGAGTGGACTTTAACATGACCCTTTGATTAAGATCAGTCCTGGGTCCTGATTAGTAATCATCATTGCAGCTCATTTTTTCCCTCTTCCATTCCTCTGGGCTTGGACTAAAGTTTAATTTCTATTATAACCTTCCTAAAGCTTTGGATTTTTGCTTGAATTCACTTAATTCCTAAGGGCTGGAGTAAAAACTACAGACTGGAGAGACACAGTCATGTGGAAAAATAAAATACACCCTCCTACTTATGAATTTTTAGACATTGCGTCACATAAAAATCTGGTTGTCTCTTTCTTAGGCCTAAATATTTGATAAATGCTACTAAATCAAACAAGTGAGGCAGCGTGATACATGCAAGAGCATTCAAGTTTGTGTTGACAGAACAGCAAGTAGGTCAAACACCCATGACTTGAGTTGCTTCTCTATGTCAAGCTTTCCAAAAATTGTTCCAGTTTCATTGCAGTGTATAGGAAAGGGTGTCTTTTAGTTAATAAAGACATCCAGTAATTACGGCAGCTTCCCAGAGTCCCAAGAGCCCACCAAATCAAATGTGGGGGCGAGCCAACATCCATAAACAATGTAGATGATTAAACAGCTGACGCATCAGTTTTTCTGTGTGTCTTTAAAGGATAAAATTATTTGTTTACTTATTACAATCAGGACATTGTCGATGACCAATGCTGCCGGAACTCAATGCTATACTTTGACTTGTAGGTAATTATTTTACACACATCTATTCACAAGAAAAAAAAAAACATTCAAGGACATTTTATCATGAGTGACATTTCAACAAACCCAAGCCATGGCTTAATGCTAAAGGTGCTCTGACAAAGATAGTCCCACAGACTTCGTTCAGTCGGGTAGGGAATGCTGCAAAAGGTCACACCTTCATTCGGTTTGCTTCCACACACACAACAATCTCAATAACAAACCAAAGGCTCCGGGAAAAAAAAAAACTGTTATGTCAGCTGTTTCTAAAATCAACACATATCTCCCCCATATTTACCAAAAAACATCCTTCTAAAAGCTCATCTTTCATTCTGATTATAAATGTGTCGTGAAAACTTTATTGTTTGTTAACCGATTGTGTAAGAATGTTAACACTTAATTGAATTCAGAAGTTTATAAAGCTGGAAAAAGTTAAAGGTATTGCAGCTAGCTGTGTTTAAAAAAAAAAGAGATTATCTCACATAATTTCATAACAACAACACGTATCCTGGTTAACCTGACAACAAACAACAGATAATATATTTTCTAAAACCTTGCATTAGAGTAGAATTTTCCTCCTTTTTTATATGACACCAAACCGTGGTATTAGAGGACGCTTAAGAGATTAAAAAGGAAGAAATGTATATTAAGAGCCTGAAAAGGTCTGAGAATCTTCTACAGGGATTTAGGGGAAAAAAAATCTAAAAGCTCTTGAAAATTATTTTCAATAGGAAGAGTATGTCATCAAGATCAACACCACCTGTCACAATTAGAAACTCTACAGTGGCAGCTGCACTGATGTTCAACTCCAGGCAAATAATAAAAAATAAAAATAAAGTTGTCAATTAACTAAAAACGTAATAAAAATAATACTAAAAAAATATTTCAAAATCATGAAGTTTAATTTTTAATATAATTTCAGAAATGCACAAAATACAATTTTTAAAGACAATATATGCAATTCCTCAGATGGACTAAATAGAGGATTTCAGACAGTGACTGAGGCATGTTTATTAATATGAGAGTACGTCTGCAAAAATGGGTGAATAATCTGTTAGGATTTTATGTGGATGCGGCATCACTTTACACCGTCTTTGTCAAAAATGTTCCGCCGTGCAGCCGTCTCTGCTGTGATACGTCAACTTAATATTTCATGTCAACCACAACTGAGTTTTTAATTTTTAACATAAAAAATAAAGACGATAAAAAACTAGACTCAAGCAAAAAAGGTCATGTTTTATGAAAAGGATAATAAAGGAATTGGTCGATACATCTCTATAGGCTGTCATGTCGTGGCAAAAAATAAATAAATAAATATATATGTCAAAGCTGGAAAAAAAAAGAATCACTTTTTTTTTTTTAAACAGATTTATTTTTAGAGATGAAAGAATTGCTGCTAGAACTTTTGGGATATGGAGACATAACACAAAGTTATGTAAGCTGCAGTGATAAATCAAACCACAGATTGAAACCTTATGATTTAAATGCTGCATCGATGTTCTGCAGAACAACATTGGTCACCATTGTGATCTCTTTTTCAGGTGTGTATTCTGTGGCAAAACAACATACATTTTTTTAAAAGGCTATTCGTTCCATCCCTTTCAAAAAAGTTAGCCCTACTTGAATTGTTGGCATTGATTTAGAGGTCATTTTTGTATTGCTTGTGTGACAGAAACAGACATGTGCATGTGCTTTTATTAGTTTGTGTGTTTTGCAAACAAGGGGAGTCCATGACAGCTGTGCAGTCCATAAAAGATGTTGACCTCCTATTTACAGGACAATTAAACACTGGCCGGTTTAAGAGATACAATCTGTTTTATGATGTAATTTGCATAGATCATTGGTTTTGCACTGCATATGTTGTTCCTATTGTTTTCTCTTTACCTTTCACTACAGGCATTTCCCTTGTTCTTTTCCTTTCACCCCCCCCCCCCCCCACTTTGTTCCCTTGTTCAGTGTTCTGCAAAAGCCTATGATTCAAACTCTTGTTTTAAAACAAGATGATTTAACCTACCTGAACTCCTAGAGTGCGAAAAGGACAAGTTTACTGGACTTTTTCTATTACAGTTTAACCTGTCACACCTAACACAGAATTCAACATCTCAGACTATCCGCTAGACAGAGAAATAGGAGTAAAATAACTTTTTTTTTGCACCGTAATATTTTGAACATCCATCACTTTTTGAATCTGGGCTGTACTAATGTGCAGTATTTACTATTAGAAAGACAACATTCAATAGAAAACAGTCCTAAAAAATACAAAGATTGTCATACAGACAACACTATAACATTGCAACAAAAAGTGAGGGTTTGGAACAGGAAAAACACCTGAGAGACACAGTAAAGAGCAACAATCAAAGTGGCATGGTAGAGATGTTCTACCTCCCGCAGCTAGAACTGACAAGCATCCGTATCCCTCAGTGTTCATGTGCAACAGAGAGAAAACAAGATTATTCAGGCCAACTTATTGAGAGTCCACCAGCAGGGGGGCTGCTAATAATGAGCTGGAAGTCTAGTCATGCAGGACCTCCCTCAAACAAAGGAACAGAACTGAAGGCTATCTAACAAATGCTTGTCTTGTATTTTTGTGTAATCTCTTTGTCACAAAAAAGTGTAAAGATAACCACCAAATGAAATTGAAAAGTAAATGAAAAAGAAAATATTAAGATGGGTAGCTGCAAAGGATTTAGCCTGAAAAATATTTCTGCAACACAGCTTTCACATTTTGTCTGAGCTATGCCACTTTGATTTGGTCTGCTGAAAATACTGCAGAAAATAAACCACAAGAAAATGCCACTGGGACAACTGGCAGAGGATTTATTCACATGGGGAAACTAAACACAACCTATTTTTTTTTTTTTATAAAGACACCTTATAATTAAGATTGTAAACACAGTAACACATCAATGCCATGGGATGGCTGAAATGCTGTGCTTGGAAGTTGTTGCAATTCCAAATTTCCAAAAGGACCTGGATAATCAGATGCAGCTTTTTTACATTTCTATCACCTACATTGTTCGTAATGAAACTCATAGTTTGGTTTACACTCACTGGTGGGTCTTGGTCTTCAGCAAAAACAGTGGTGATGACCGTTCCTTTCTCTGCATTAGGTGCCACCATGCCTTTATACAGGTCCTGACTGAAGATGGGTGAGAAGTCATTCATGTCCTGAAATCACAACCACATTACCATTTACCAAATGTAAATGTTATAGCATCCAAAATGTTTTAGCTTAGTAATTAGTCATATATGGTTGTAAAGTCAAAGATATAACAGTACTTCTATGGAAAAAGAGTTTTCCAATTGTAGCTTTGTGAGACTGCACATCACATTTCATGTCTTTCTCAAACAGATACATTTATTCATTTTGATTTTTGTAATACATAAAGTAAAAAAAAAAAAAAATCAAAATCTGAGTGATAGACAAAGAAGTTAGAGTTTAAGTCCCATTATCAGTCACGCACTTAGGTGTGTGAATATGTTCTCCACATTTAATCCATCCCCTGGGGGAGCAGTGAGCTGCAGACACAGCTGCGCTCTGGAAACTTTTTGTGAGTTAAAACCCTCCGATTTCAACCTCTTCCAACCCCTTCATGCTGAGTGTCAAGCAGGGAGGACCCAGGTCCCATTTTTTAGAGTATTTGGGTATGACACTCTCCCACAAGGCCACTGAGCTGGTAGGTTGTGGTTTAAATAAAAAAAAAAAAACCAAAACAATCCTCATTCATCATTTTTCTGGTCACCTGCTTTTCACTTAACACCTGCATTTTCAAGTCTTTTAATATAACAACACTCATAAATTTGCTGCATTTTTCCAGATAGACACCTTCCAAGAATGCTGGAATTTGCAGAACGTAGGCTGCCCACATACATTACAGAAGAATACATAAAAAGAACTGTATTGATTTTTTTTTTTTTTCAAGAACAAAAGAAATAAAACCTTGCAAATGTTGGAAGAGTTACAAACAGGCACTGCCAGTTCAATTTATACCCTAAGGATGTAAGGGCCAAGTCAAGAGCTGAGCTATGGTTGTGATGCCAATATGTGGATGTAGTAATTGAAGTTTTATGGATTGGGCGAACAGCATACTATTGATAAGTTCTGAAACTGGGATTGTTTTAGAGAAGAGTTGAGAATAAAACAGTGAAGAACCACCAAAACCTGCCTCATTCACATGCTAGTTTAGTAAACTTTAGTGTTAATGTAATAATTTAGTGATTTATTATTTGAGAAACTTGCAATTGTGTACAAACTTTGCTATTACTTTTAATTGTCACCCTATATTTCATTCTAAAAAATGAGCATTATTACAGAAAAGTTTGAAAAATAATCTTTGAACTGTAAATTGTATCAAAGACAACTCCAAAAACCAGACTCATGATTCTCCAATGATGTTGCTAAGAAACCACTTTTTTTTATAATATGACATGACTAGGAGTGGCATGCCAGAGTTTGCAGCTGGAATCTTAATAATGCACTTCTACTGTAAATGAAGTATGTCATAGAAGCATATGGGTTTGAATGCAGCATGGGCGAAGGGTTGCAGTGAAGATGACAGATAAGAATACTTTCAACATCAAGTTTTCCTGCAACCCTGGGCCTCTGTCTGCTTGAATATGCAGAAATAACAGGCATCTAAGTATATCTGAAAGCCTATTTGCATTTTAATATATTTTACTGGCGTTTATAGAGATCTGTTTTTCTGCTGCTTAATAATTTTCCCCACACAAAGGCTTAGCTTTTTTAAATGCACATTGTAGAAAATAAAACAAGCTTTTTGAATAAACCTTGACAGTGTTCCATAAAAAAAGACTCTGCCACACAACCAGGAGGCACAAAAAATTATGCTAATTCATGTAATTCAAGAAATAAATGTGTCCAGAATTAAAATGTGGCCAACCTGGTGTGGAAGTGGAAAATAATGGTGTCTTTTCTGCGTGAATAGATGACCAGACCAAGGTTTTTGAACTTTTAACCTCTTAAATTTCCAATAAAAATTACAAAAATGTCTTGAAAATAATTTTTTCTAAATCACGTTATTAAACTGAAACTAAACATTTTGGTGTGGATTATGTCTGTTCCTGCAAGTTTAGTCTTCTTTTCACTAGATTACTATCAATCTGAAACATTCATAACACAGAAAATCCAGGAACATTAAGTTTTCCATTAAAAATAATTATTTATCTATTAATTTGTTTATTTATTTTAGAATGTGCATAGATATGTAAAATCGTTCACTGGCTACAGTGAAAATGAACACATCAGCAATAAAGTAGGATTAGATAAAGTATAAATAATACTAAAAACTTCATTTAAATACTTCAATACACTTTTACAATGTCAAATACACAACATTTTCACACAAAATAGACCTGCAAAGAAACAAAAAAAGCCTCTTTGGAGCAATGCTCTTGCTTTATGTAAAAATGTAAATCAATCCAACCTTTTTTTTTTTTTCCAGAAAGAAGATAGTGCTACACATTGCATGCAGGAGTGTCATTTTCTTTTTGCTTTCCACTGATTCAGCTGAGCCATAGGCAACAGCGTGTTCTCTGTAAACTCGGTGGTGGAGGGCAGCCGCACTTTGATCTATGCACAGATTATCTGTTTTCTCGTCGAAAATCTATGATCCCCGCGTTTGCTTTGAACAACAAAGCCTGTTCCTTGTGATACAAGTGTTCACATGGGAACTGTGACAAGACTCATGCATCGACAAACTTGTGTTTGCTTAAAATATGCATGTGCCACGCGTGCACGAACAAAATAGCTTAAGCACACACCGAATACAAACAATCCAGAAGAGAAAAGTCTAAGAGAAAGTTTGAAACTTATTTGAAACAGCGAGAGAAGCCTATCACTATAACATCACAGCCAGGTATACAATAAAAAGATACAACAAAATAATAAAAGTGAAATGTAAACCACAAATGACAGTCTGGGGGTGTTATATGAAAAGGGAAATGGAATCAGAGGAATCAGCTATCTAACTTGTACCCTAGAAGCTGCTGGGAATCCATTAGGCTCATTCAAAGTCATTTGGAATGGCAGACAGTAGTTTAATGTGAGTGGCTGTGCAATTCCTTATCCTATCAAACACTGTTGGTGGGTGGCAGCACACAAAATGCAACAAAGTTTGTCCTTATCAGTGGAAAAAGCCGCCACTATAAAGGCTGCATGACCTGCTTGAAAGAGCCCCGCTGCTTCTTCCATGTAACACTGACAGCTTAATTGAAGAGTCAGCTGAGTCATAAGCAGAGACAGATGCATATGGATTTAAAAGGATTAAGATGAGTGAAAATACACATCCATTAACACATGAACAGTATAACTACACAGCTCTTTTGTTAGCTCAGCTGCTCATCCCTGAGAAGGCTAGAAAAGGCAACACAAGCCCTTGTAAAGCCTGTTAAATAATTGCTGTCACAAAGGTAATTAGTTATTCAGGTCTGACATAGCAGACGGGAGAATCTATCCATCACTTCTCTTTGAAAGGTGATGCAGCGAGGGGGAGCAGGTCAGGAAGCTAAATGTGTTTTATAATGATAATGGAGACTCCTGCTGCATTAAACGACATATCAAAACGAATCATTGTAATCTGTCTTCGGCCCCCTTTTGTAATACAGCACCACTTCACCGCTGTTAAAGTATGTGCTCACTTCACGTTCACTGCCCATGCTGCATATGGGGGGACATGGAGAGATAAAAGGAGAATGCAATGCTGACTAATGGCGAACTGGCTGTCAAGGGGCTCTTACCTTGATTTGGATTGTCACTGTAGCTTGACCTGGGGGCATTTCCCCTCCTTGGTCAACTGCTTCCACCTGAAAAGTAAAAGACTCTCCCATGCCCATAGCTGCTAGACCCTCAAAGTCCAGAGTCTGCAGAACAGCAAGCTCCCCTGTGATAGAGTTCAGAGAAAACAGCTGTCTGGCAGATTCTGTCTTGATGCGGTATGTGACATTGGAGAAGAGGTCTGCATCCACTGCCTGGGTGACAAAGAGGAGAACAGATGAACACATAAAACATACAAAAGGGGAATACTTTTCCAAAAAAAACAAAACAGGGACCATAATACAGCCACACTTCCCTTTGAAAGTAGCATTTTTATGCTGAAGGGGTGTCTTTCATAAATCATTTTTTCAAGTTTTAATTAAATTAATTCGCTAAGGAAAGATTAACTTTGCTGAATTAAATCACAAATCTCAGAAGATAAATCAATTTCAAAGGCCACTGGGATACAATATTAGATTAAGAGAAGATCAAAATCAGAAAAAAATTAACAAAAAGAGACATAACATGGGCAGAACTCTGAGAAAAGGAAGGATCCGGAGAAAGCAGCCAAAGGGTAATTCAATCAAAAGAGTAACATGTCGCCATCACACTGTGGTTTATTTAGTATATGATGTCTAAGCTCTTAGGTGTCCCTTTGACAACATACTGGCTTTGGGTTGATGAAACCATGTATATTTCCAGAAAAATGTATGCATTTATCTTTCTTTTTTTCTATTTTCCTTTAATCTTAAAGCCCAAGGGGTCTGTTTTTCTTTAAATTTAGATTTCATTTATCTACATGCTGAGAATATTCTACTCCCAGAATTGATCCAGGCAAAGATAAAAGTAATATAAGGCTTTAAAGATCATCTAAAAGAAACTAACCAAAGAACTGATACGAAAGAAGGAATTTAAGAGGCTAAGACGTTTCATTTTTATGTTGCAGAGAAAATAGAAACAAATTGAAAGAGGGCAATTTCAAATGGATAACTAAGAGTTATTAAAACATCAAAGATTACATCAACTGAATGATTGTTTAATTTTACCTTTTCAGGCACAAAAATACCAATAACCTACACATGCATAGAAGAATCTTGGGTTGATCATTTCAAATCAGTCTTGACAGAAGCTTTCAGACAGCACAGACTCACAAAGAGGAAGGAGGTGAACCACCATAGTGATTACCGACTAAATATCATTTGTTTAAAAAAAAAAATACAAAATGTACTCCCCAACACTGCATCAATTTGCCAACAGCCACAAGTTTTGTCAGCTGCTTTGATGTATCACATAATAAGTCAAGCAGAAAAACCCAACAAATCAAATGTGCCCATTTATGTGAGTTTGACAGAACAAACATGTTACACACTGTTTATGGAGCGCACACCTAGCCTTTATTAAGCACTTAACAGAACTTAAAGCCACTATTTAAATGTGAACTATTTACAGAACCTCTTACCGACTAACCCCAACCCCCTTCTTGCTATATCCCAATCTGGGAGATGTCACTCTTAGTTTGTCAGCAATTACTCGCCCCTCTGCTCATGTTTGCTCTTCATGCACAGAGCGACCCTGCACCTTCGCTCCTTCAGTGAAAACATGTGCATTGATATTTGACAGTGCTGAAGCTGAAGGCAGATTTCCCCTTTAATATTAATGCTTGTCACGAAAGATGGATTCTCCTTCAAAGCTTGGATATGACGTTAGAAAAACAGCTTAAAGTCTTATTCTGTTAAAAAAGTGCCCAGATATTTGCCATGGCAGGAAAAGGTTGCCTGTCTGCTGTGTGTGGAAGATTGTAAAAATTTATGTCAGTTTAGGTTGCTTTTTAAATGCATTTTAACGTTTATTGTACTACAGAGGAAGACATAGCAGATTAAAGTTTAAAATATAATTTTATAACTTCTAAGCAAATGTTAATGTACAAAAAGAAAAGAAAAAAAAATTAAAACTTACACTTAGTTTGAGCACCACAGTTCCCACGGGGGTGTTTTCAGGTACATTCACCACATAGATTTTCTGGGAGAAGACTGGACTGTTGTCGTCAATGTCTAAAACCTGGACGGAGACAACAAGGGTTGTCCGTCGAGGGTCCACCGCTCCGTCTGAGGCTTCCACTATCAGGTCGTACTGGTTCCTGGACTCCCTGTCTAGTGGCACTTTAGTGTAAATGCTTCCATTGGAAGTGATCACAAAGAAGTTAGGATGATTCACAATGCGGTAGTAAACTTGTCCATTAGCTCCTGCGTCAGGGTCTGTGGCCTGAAGGCAGAGAAGACAACCAGCAAAGATGTTATTCTTGTTGTCTGCAGAAAAAGACTCAACAGAAAAGGTCCGAGCTGCTTTCACAAATCTATTTGTAGTAAAGTCCTACTTCAATCATTGTTTGATCTATTCTAAAAGCATTCCCAGTGGTCTTTTGGTTATGATTGTCGTTTTTAGGCAAAATAAGGACATAGTTTCTGCAGAGTGGCAGGAGTTCATTAGAAATTTGCCTCTGAGTTGTGGGTGGGACTTATGGCTGGTGCTAAGCCTGATTTCCCATCATCCCTTTGTTTGCACACTCTCCTGCCAGCTTACAGCCCTTCACAACCACAAACTAACATTACTGGTGCAACAAAAATGGCCATCGATATCAGCGCTATCAAGCCTTAGGGTCAGAGAGTAGAGAATATTGAAAAATATCCATAAAAATGTTAGAAGTATTCACATTTTTAGATGTGTCAGATCAGTAGCAACAAAAATATAACATCACTGCTGAAATGATTAACTTAGCCTTATTAAGTATTTCTTTTTAAAGCATCTATAAAACTGCATATAAAATGATTATTAATTCAGTCACAACAAAAATCTTTTAGTTGTAGACATTCAAGCAAATTTGAAACAAAATGTTAAAATATAAGATAATAATCAGGGGAAAAAAACACTTGTCTAACTCACTGCAAAATAAATAAATGAAAAAAAAAACATCCTAAAGGGTGTAGCTTGAAGTAAAAAAAATAAAAACAGTGAAGGTATTCTGAGCTTGAAGCCAGAGTTTTTCTTTCTTTTTTTTTTTTGTGTCACAGAAGCAGTTTTGATTTAAGTTGGAAGTCGCCATGGTAACCAAAGCTCAGGAGGAAGGCACATTCAGAGTTTGAGATTGAATTAACTTGGTAAAAAAAAATCCCCAACCTTTCACTAATGACTTCCTAAATAATTTTCTTTTGGTCTCTTTTCTCAGGTTCATAGAAAGTCTGCTAAGGAATATAATCACATAATATAAAATATACTGACTTGACACACGAGCATGATTTCTCCACACTAATATATCTGTATAGTGATGCACAAATAAATACATGCTTGTTTAAAGCATTAATTATGCTTTGCTACAAACTAATCGATAGTCGCAAGGAAAAGGATAAGAGAAATATTCAGCTAAAGTAAAAATACAATTTAACAGAATCGATATATTTTAAATATTCCTAAGGAATAAATCCTATCAGTAAATGATTTTTTTTTAATAAAACTATTTAAATGTTTAGATGTAAATTTAAGGAGCTCTGGATTAGGGGTTGATTGAGATGTAAAAAAGCTACATTACTTTACTTTGTAAATTCTTCCTGTTTATGTTCCCTTTTTTTTAAAAATGTTTTTAACAATAATACTTTGTGTACTTCTCACACATTTGCTAAAACTGTCTGTTCCTCTTCAACCAAGTAGACTGCATGAGAGATGTGCCCTTTTTTCTGACTGCAGTGTTAGATGTCACGTCAACCAAATGCAATAAGTCACAGAGCACATCAACTGTAAGCTTTTGTGTCCACAAATAGTAACTAGCGGCCACATTATTGTTCTGTTCATGACAAGAGCACAAACACAATTACTACTTGTTTTGTGCCTAAACAGTGTTCTGAATTTGTTGCGCACTATGTGCTTATTTTTAGCCTGCCAGGCAAAAGTTATTTGGAGATGCTAACATGCAAAGAGCAAGGCTTGATTCAAAACACTGATTGAGGAAGTAGTCATGCACTCGGCAAAAATAGGTAGCTGTTGCACATAAAGCCTCTTCTTACAAAAACAGGCCCACACAAACCTTTAATTTGTTGCTCTGCTGAGATTTCTCTACTTTGTGTGGCAGCTTTGTCTTAAGTGGGGCTTATCATTTATGCATCTTTTTCTTCATTCACAAACATAATCGTGTAGCTTTGAATAATTAATGCTAAGGCCTTAATTATCTAAATATATCACAGAGAAATTTCTTTTTTTTAAATATTTTTGCGGGGAAAAAATTTGAAATCCAACAAATGCATTGAAGATGGCATTGTATGATTAAAAAATAAAGTTTGCAACATTAACTATTAAAATAAATGTGAATGACACTGAGCAAAGCTCAGATTGCATTATATTCAGTAAGATGACTAGTGGAGGTTTCTTCCATGCTTTGTCTGATACAAGTTGCCATGATTTGTTCTCCAACCATCAGAATACCGGGATTACGGCCTCCTGCTAGGAACAAACCAAATGGGTTTATGTGTGGAAAGATTTGTCAGTCAGAAAACAGATGACTCTGCTGTCAGCTGTGACAACCAGGTAAATTTCCCCCAATCTTTGGAAATGCGTGTAAGAAAGGAGCAGGTAGGAACCCGTTCCAATTAATGGAATGATAATCCCGAATGCTCTAACACCAGCATTAAGCTTCTTAATAGCATTATGTATGTGGAGTGCAGTTATCTTCACTGCTGGCAGCTGCTTAAAGCCTTGTTTCTGGCAGCAACATGACTCCCTCCCTGCAGGTAAATTCAAGACACTACTTGAGAAAGTCTGCCGATTTAACAGTAACATCCGACTTAAATGGGAAACACTTAAGTTGACAGAAATAACTGGGGATGTTTTAGCAGCCTGCTTCACGTCCGTCCACATTTCTGTCACTTGAACCCCACCAAATGTGTCATGCTGCAGAAAGCTGTGGGCTACTGTTTGGTAGCGGCAATATTTGTTTTGTCGAGACTGATTTATAACAGGCACACACTTTCATAAAGCTCCTCAAAAAAAAATCTTTACAACATAAGTTGTTATTCAGGCCTGAGGACAAAGAACTCGCAGTAACTGATTTTTTGACAGCCTATTGGGGTAAGAGGGGTGATGAAACATAAAGAAATCCTAAAAAAAATATGTAGTCTACGTAAAAATAAATAAAGGTAATACTCAATTTTGACTTTCGTATTTCAAAAAATTAAAATTAAGATTAAAATAACGGACAGGTAAAACACAGTAAACACAAAAATTAAAAAAAAGCATAAAAAAGTGATACATTTTGAGAGAATTTCAGTAGAAACATTTGTATTGCCAATCCCACAAACACCTGTCTCACACACTTACAAGTCTGTCTCTGTTCACAGCAACCCGTTTTAGGAGCTTTTTGAATCACACTTTTCTTTTCTAGCTTGTCCGCTTGTCTACTTTCAAACTGATCAGCGGAGTTGCACATCCTTTCCTGGTGCAGTAAAAGCTGTCTGGGTGGAGCTGAGGGGATGGACAATTCCTCTTTGGATCAAGAAATATGACGTAACAAAAACCCAGCATGTCTTAATTGGTCACTATGGGCTTTCTCAAACTGAGCTGTTTAATCTGGCCCTAGGTTTGATCGTGCCACAGCTTCATTTGGCAGGTACTGGAGCACAATTAAACTTTGATACGGAACAAATAAGCAGATCTTCACAAAATAAGTGAGTTTCAATCTGCTTGCAGGTGAATTTGGATTTTAATTTCAATACACTACTGAGTGACCAAAGAGCTGAAGAGTCAAACGATGTTTCGTTGGTAATCATGTTGGGTAATCAAACATTTGTTTGATTGTCACATAAATTAATTTAAATGGCTGCAATTTTTAAAATACGAAGCCCATCGAGATGACTGTTGTTGTGAATTTGGGCTATATAAATAAAATTGAATTGAATTAAAAGTACAATATTTAAAATAATATATTTTTTTAAATGTATTTATAATTATTTGGATTTGAATGAACTTTTTAAAGTAAAATTACTGCAAAAATTGAACTTCAAATTAAGGGCTTTCAAAGAAATTTGAGACTGTAATACATAAAAAGTAGTGCAGCACAAAGATGAACCTTTCATTTGTTAATAATTATGTAAAAGGGAGAAATGTGTTTTTTATCTTAAGAAATAATAATAAAAAAAACAACAACTTCACACTTTTTTGACCGGCTACAACCTGCTGAAGTGCAGCTTCTGTAAGTATCTGCATAGAAAGTGGGATTGTGTTTGCTTGAGTACTTTAATGTACTTTTCTTTTCAGTCAGAATCTCAGCTCAGGCTGGCAGGCGGCCAGCTCAGAAAACCTTCCAAAGAAGGACACAGGGAGAGTTAGAGCGCTAAACTAAGCCTCATTCTCGCCGATGGCTGCATTTCTGGGAAAACAGTTGCAAGCAAAACTAGAGGAAGCTTCACTGCCGACAAACAGAGCTTCCTTCAAATGCACTTTTATCCTTTTCACACTTTAGGGTCTTTCAACATTTACTTGGAATTTAAGTTATATTTCTCTTTAAGTATAGCAGGATGTCCATGGATTAACTAAAAAAAAAAAAAACGATGTTAAAAACTAACAGAAAAAAAAAATGTATTTGCAAAATGTTATTATCAAAAAATATAGATATTATTAATTCATCTTGGCCAAAATTTAAACTGCAAATTGTCAAATTTTTATACCAAGGCAAAGTAAATTGCTTGAATTTATTTTCAAAGTATTGTCAACAACTAAACGTGAGGGAACAAAAAGGATTTAAAAAAAACTGTGAATATAATTGCAGATTTTCATGTTGCAGCAGAACAATTGTGTATTTGGGTATGTGTGATGAAGGTCAGCCATCTTTCATTTTTTTTTATTAATTCCTGCCAATTAATCCAGCAAACTAATTAAAAAACCTGAGCAATCGGAGCTGAGTTAGGCAACAGGGAGGCACCTGTGCGTCGACCATGCTGAATATAGAGTGATGTTTTCTTAATGAGAAGCAACAATGGTAACTGAGCTACAGTCATGAAACACATGCAACCTGCCAAAGTTACAATGTGTATTCAAGACATGTCAGGTATGAGAAAAATTTAATTTGTCAAAAAAAAAAAAAAAAAAAAAAACTACAACAACAAAAAGAAAATCTCAATAAACTTACCCTGACTTGTCCGACAAACAAATTGGCCTTTTCTTCTTGAACTGTAAAATTAGTGTTGATTGTTGGGTCAAATTTTGGGTCATTGTCGTTGACATCAGTGACGACTACACTGACTGTAGCAGTGGAAATCTAAAGGAGGGGAAAAAAACACATAAATTCTAAAAAAACAATAACAAATAAATAAAGGCCTTAACCACTAACAATAAAATTCAATAACATGATGTCCTCTAGGTAAAAATAATAAAATAAAAAAAAATCCATAATTATTAGGGAATTTCTACTTTTGAAACTGACAAATAGACTGTGGACCCTTTAAATGATAAAGGATAGCAAGGGTTGAATAGCAAAAACACATTAATGTTATCATTTAGAAACGTATTATCAGAGTTTACTTTGAATATTTAAAACAATCTAAGGAAAATAATGATAAATATGATTTATCTGATTGAGTTTAAAGGATTAAAATCAATTAAATTGCAGCAATAGTTGAAATAGGATACCTTTGAGCGTATTTTTTTTTCCCCAGATATCAAAATCTTTTATATTTCATATTTACGATGTTGGGTATCTGAGAAGGTTTTATTCCCTTAAGCATAATTTGAAGGTTGTAGTTTATTTGCAAGGCCAGTGCATAACTCCACTGCTATTAACCTTCAAACATTTATATACTTTATACAAATATAGATCTTTCAAAACAGAAAAAAGGCTGCATATGCACAATGTGTAACCTTGCTATAACCAGTGGGAAGGTCAGAAGTACATGGCTTAATAATAACATGTATGGATAATTACCTATTTTAAAAACAACACATGCCTCTTGAGCTTTTCTGTGGGTAAAACTAAAGGTAAAATGACATCTGAGGATCAAGGAGGAAATAAAGGTGCTCAGAACTGTTCTGGTTTTTGGTTTTTGCTTGTGAGTTCATCTCAGGTCAGTTAGTGTGTAATAGAGAAGGATGGACTACTGTCTATGTTGTAGACACAGAGCTGACTAATGATGTTTTGCTTTTGAAAGTTAATCCCGACCTGAAAGTGCAGCAGAGCTGATATGAACAGGCTCCTAGGACTCATGTACTCTTCCAGCGCGGGATATCCAGCAGTCGAATTTTTGGAATCAAAGTCTGTTTGTTGGTTGAGATAGAAGCTTTGACTGCTCAGAATACAAATTTTAGAAATCGATGAAGGAAGTTAGTTTGGTATAAAAAAGAACTATTGTAATTACAAAATTTTCAATCATCTTCTATTCCATTGTGATAAAATAACAGCTAAATGCAAAAAGGTAAAATATTAAAAACAATTTATTAAGATCAAATTAAATCTTGCATTAAACAGATATCTGAAATTATTTTTAACCCCAAATCATTTATATTTTCCTATTCTGTAGTTATAGTTACATTGTAAAATAACACATAAAACATATTCATGCTTTTGCCTGATGAAACATTTATACGCCATGTATTGGTTGCAGAGCAGCTGATATAAAAATAGTTATGCATAGCAAACAGTGTTTTTTCAGTGAGTGCACCAGTGTTCAATGAAACTGCCAAATTAAAGACTTGTGCATAACATTTTGCCACCTCAGAGACTTCCAGAGAAACCCAGCATTTCTCACTCAGTCTCCATTTGACAGAGGAAAGCACTGACATTTTGCAAGAACGTAATTGTCAGTTCACATTCATTAAGGTGAACCCTCAGTGAGTCAGAATCATTCTAATTTGAATAAAAGGAAGTGACTAATTGACTGAAACTGTAGAAAGTTACTTTTGATCAATAGTTGGAGAGATGCAGCCGCAGCACAACTGTATTCTCAGGAGTCCTTTTCACAATGAATTTTACCAACAAGTTACACAAATGATTAAATGAGTATTCAGGCAAAGGGAACAAACTAAATAGTCTGCAAATAATTTTACTGTTCTTTGCTTCTCTGCAACTTTTAATACAACAGACAGTGAGATTGGGGATATTCAAAGGTTTTCGGTGATTATCTCCAGATATAAAATACAGTTAAGTTCAACTAGTTAAAATGTAATGTTTCTGCACTTGCTTGACATGATTTATTTGGTCTAGAAAAAACTGACCCCCAGGAATCGGGTCAGTGGTTTAATAGAATGGTCTGTGGCTCACCCCTCCTGGGTTTCCGTCTGAGGCAGTGATGATCAGAAGGTACTGATCAGTGGTCTCTCTGTCCAGAGGCTTGCTCAGAAGGAGAAGGCCAATCCTGCAGAAAGAGGTCAGTGAAAACACTTACGTTACTGTTTCAGTGAAGGGCACCACTTTCATCAGAAATTGCACTAACTCGACATCGTGTAGTGCACTTGAAAAAAGGAGAAATCGTGCAACAAAGTGCAATAAAGAGGAACCAGCCTTAGAGTTTAAATGCTAGATTTAATTTATAAAACATGATCGTTGAAAATAAAAAGAGAGAGAGAGAATGGGAAGAGGGTGAAGAGCAGGTGGGAGATTCAAAAACTCTCTCTTTGCTGCTTTCTGTGTAAAGTAGGCTCCTGGACTACAGACAGAAAGATTCATGTTTTCCTTCTAATGACTGCAGCAGCCAAAGCAGCAGGCCTGCTTGTCCATACAACATAATTTCACTCCCTGACACTGGGAGCACAAAGTGTAGATGAAATTTCCTTGCAGAACACTAAATTATCTTTGTTTGCTCACAAAACACTCCAAGACAAGTCGTGACACACTGAGATTTCACTACTCAGGAGATGCACTGCAGGTACTGAGAGGAAAAGGGAAGAAAAAAAAAACCTCTGAATCCAGGGCTAAATTAGTAGTTCCCTGTGGTCTTCTTCCTCCTTCACTTCCCTGTTTTCAAGATGAACCTGACCACTGCTCTGTCTTGCTCTTAGCTGTCACATTGCAGACCCTAGCTAATCTAATTTAATCTGGATTCTGTCAGATAAATGATCAAAACTTCCATCTATGTCAGTTTGCTTGAGCTCCTGCCACAGGTTGTAATAAAAGTAGTTTGAAGTCCATAATGCCTCACAGGTTTACTTTTAAAAACATACACATTCATATTTGCACAAACTAATTTATGAGATATCTTGTCTGGAACAAATAGTAACACATATTAATATCTCTTATCTAGTTGAGAAGATTTATTTTGCCTTGCACCAAGCATAAACTTGGATGATGCAAAAAGTGAGAGTTTCCAGTACTGAAATATTTGACATGAGGGCAAGACTGCTTAACAAGACTAGAACTGAAAATTCTGTTCTCAACAAACTCTTGCAGATAAAAAAATATGTATTTTCATTTCAAGAAGCTTTTTTTTTTAATATTTAGATGTATTTTTATCTTAGCTTAAATTAACAATGTAAGAAATTCATTTTGACAAAAAGTCGTCCTTGCCTTCTTTCTAAAAAAAAGAGTGACATGTTTCTTCAGCGTTCCACTGTTATATTAATTCTCCTGGCTACCAGCAGTAAAAAAAAAATCAGTTAATAGCTGACATTGATGGTTAGATTCTGAAAAAGTACAGCCTGCAACTTCCAAATACAGACTGATAGGATGGTAATGGCGAACCAACCAGACATCGTAGTGGTGGATAAAAAACAGAAGAAAGCCGTTGTGGTGGATGTGGCAGTGCCAAGCGATGGGAACATCAGGAAGAAGGAAGATGAGAACATGGAGAAATACCAGGGACTCAGAGAAGAACTGGAGGAAGCCTGGAAAGTGAAGGTGACTGTGGTGCCTGTGGTACTTGGAGCATTCTGGGCAGTAACCCCCAAGCTGGAGGAGTGGCTACAACAGATACCTGGAAAGACCTCAGACCTCTCAGACCTGAAAAGTACAGTGCTAGGAACAGCTAAGATACTGTGCAGGACCCTCAAGCTCCCAGGCCTCTGGTAGAGGACCCGAGCTTGGAGGAGAAACCACCCGCGGAAGGGTGAGAGGGGTGTTTCTTTGTTTTTTTTAGCTTAAAATCAACCAATTGCAATATTAATCAGTAATCTACTATGGGGTTATGTAAAATGTTAAAATAAATGAATGAATACCAACTTTATACATATGAATTAAAAGTTTATTGATCACATTTGTCAAAAGAAAGAAGGCACCTTCTTGGATTAATCAGATTTTTACAAATTTACTTTATAATTAATCAGCTGTTCATGGTTATTTTTTCAGAGTGAAGTAGCAAGCAATTGCTGTTTCAAATGACAAGTTAGAACTTTAGTTTCATAAATGACAAATCACTTTCCCTTTGCACACTTTTACCACTTTGTAAGTAGTTTAATTTCCTAACATTCTCAGTTTCAAGCATTTTAATTACTGCTTTTATTTTCTTTTGAGCTCATGTAGCTTCCACTCTTTCAACTTTCTCTGTAGATAATGAGCAAATGAACAATTTGCTCCATAAATGATTGACTATTGTGAGACAAAAAAATACAAAAAACAATTGGTTCTTGTTATTTAAACAGACTAGCTTCAAAGTCAAATAGGCCAGTTCACATTGGTATATATTTCTTTTTTTAGTTGACCTGGGTCCATCATCCTTTGTGCCATATTATAACTAAAAGACAATTGTTTAAGACAAATCCTACACACATCTGCTCAATTGTAATGCAGAAAAACTATGAACAATAAAAAGGTTTTTATAATAAAGACATTTGAAAAGTTTCAAAAGTTTTATTAATTCAAAGCAATGACTGTAATCAAGAGGGCGCAATTTGTCCACATTCTAAATTTACATGTGATAAAAGACTGATGACTGATGATGAGATTTTCCTATTTCGTTCCAGTGAACTTGCATCGTTTATCAGGAATTTTAGACCAAAGAGCTCATTATTCACACTCAGAAGATTGAACCAAGTCTGCATTGTAGCTTGAATTTGAACAGTATTTCAAACATGTCATCACTGAATCAGAGCAGATTTCAGACAGCTGAGAAAAACTGAATATGAAGTAAATCTCCAGTTAAATCAGACTTATCAAGTGCGGCAGCTAATCATTTCTGGATTCATCGTGTGCTACATCAGCACCTTCTTATGGTTATTAAATGCACAGGCTGCCTCGAGCTTGAGATAACTGTAATAGAAAAAAAAAAAGATAGATGCCCTGAGGAAATGTGTCTATTTGTTTTAGTGTAATTTCTGTCATTTCTGGCTTTTAGAGCTTCCATTAGTATTGCAGCCAATAACTGCCCCCCTGGTTTATTTTGATTGCACGCAGTGCTTCCATAGAGACTGTCCTTTCTCCTGGCTAGAAGACGAAGGAATAAAGACAGAGCGGACTTTAATCAATTAGTGAGAAATGCATGTGGCAGAATCCAGCATTTTCAGTCTCTCTGCGGCTCTACTCCTCATATGCACTTGCTTATTTAATGGATAACAAAAGGCATTAGGCACTTTAATATTCCATGCTTTTTTTTCACCTAATATTAGCAATTGTCGGGCTTTCTTTGTCTGTCCTTTTACTTGTTCAATACTGAAACTTCCAAGGTATAAGGGCACACGGTCACATGGGGAGAATTCGCAAAACAATAGGAGTCATCAAAAGAATGCAAATGATATTAAAGTATTAAAAATTAGATCAGAGAAAGCTCAATCAATATTTCTAAGAGGAAACACACTCAAACAATATTAATAGATTAAAAAAAAGGTGCAAAAACATTCAAAATGAACGCAAAAGTCTTCTCTCTGGACAATATAAAGCTACAACAAAAACAATGCCTTGATTCATTTCATATTCCTGGTCTTTAAAGTATTAACAAAAACGCATAATGTTGCTGTTTGACTCAAGCCTCTGCACCTCAGAGGAATACATAAAACAAAGGCATTATGAAAGATTGCTCAAGTGAATTTATGTGTTTATTCATAAGGTTATCGCAGCTTAGAGTACAATTTAGGAGAATTCCTTTGAAGGAGTTTGACTTGTTCTGTGACTTGCTATGTGAAATTGAAATGTGGTCTAGTAGAAAGCTCCGAATGTACAAAGAAAATATGAGCCAAATTAGAAAAAGCCATGTACATGTTTTTTTTTCTGTTTATGCTACACTTACGTTTCAGAGAGGTTGAAGACCTTCTGGGAGTCTCCACTCATGATGCGGTATGTGATCGGATCATTTTCTCTGTCAGTGGCCTGGATAGCAGAAAAACAGCATAAAGGTCATGGTGTACCAATACAGCTGAGTGGCAGGGGATGACAGCTGGGCAAATAAATATATATAGCAGGAAAAAAGAAAATGTGTCCTGTCTTAGAGTAAAAAACAAATATGCCATGTTAAAATCAGAGAATCTTGAGTTAAAGAAAAAAAGAGAGTTGCTTGTTCTGCCTAAGGAAGAGGTGGATGTTTGTGTCTTACCTGCACATTGAGAAGAATAGCTCCAACCCTCATTGCTTCACTGATCTCCAGGTTGTAGGTGGAGAGGGGAAAGCGTGGGGGACTCTGATTGTTGGGGGGCAAAACCTCAATGTAGACTGTTGTGATGGAGCTCCTAGCAGGAGAAACGCACCAACCCCAAACATGAATCAACATCCAATTGGCAAACGGGTGCATCACATTCACTAAAGCCGTGGTTTTTAGACGAGTTAAAAAAGTTCAGTTCGTTTTTTGCAATGGAACATTTCTGTAAAGTCGTCTTTTGTGGTTCACCTTCCACAGTCTTGCTTTCTTGCACATTTTTTAGTGTAATTTTGAATGCTTTTCTTCCTTGTTTTTTTTTTTTTTTTTTTTTTTTACAGTGCATTGTTCTGTGTCCTTATTGGCTGTAGACCATTGTCAATCAAATACCTCAGGGCCATGCCTCCTGTACAGAATATGTTTAGCTTGCCAATTTCCATAAATCATCAATCAATAGCAGATCTTTGGTTTCATTCTATAATACCAGACTTAGTTTAAAGGCTTAAACTTTGAAGCATCGTGTTCAAGCGACCACTTCCGATTAATAGTCTATGTAAATGCATGTAAACGCTGATTTTGGGCTTCATTCAAAGATTCAAAGCTCTCAGGTTCACGTGTCACTAAACTAGTTTTTACGCCTTTTTACGACGCGCAATACAAGTCAAAGCAGGTCAAACTTTGACCAGTCAGGGACTCACACTTGATAGTGATGCATGGATGCCATCACTTTTAATTTATAGAAGTGCCAACCGTTTGATAAGATCATGGAGGAGAAATGAATAATTGCAGTTTGTGCCTTTCTAGAACTCTATGACACCAAATCTTTCATGTATTGGAATAGAGCTGTGAAATGAAAAATCCTGAAGCAAGATTTACAAGGTTTGCACCACTTTGACATTTTGCACCAATCCTCTTCCAGCTGGTTGCGGACATGTGCCACTAAACGGTAGAAAATAGAAAAGAAGGAGAAGCGCCTCCCTGTTTGTCCAGTGGGCTAAATGCGGATCACATGCGTGGTGTGTCTATAGCTTTAGAGTTTAAACAACAAAGAAAAGTCTTTGAAATGTGTAGGGAAAGTGTACAACCTTAAAACATCTATAATAATTGTAAAACATAAAGATGACTACTTAATGGATTTTATCAATTTTCTTTAACACAACACCTGCAATAAATGAGGGACCAGTGTATTTACAAAGACTCAAGGACAAGGTTTTTTTTTTAGTGCATAAAATCAAAATTCTAATTTACACATTGTAGATTTTTAAATTTAAGAAGCATTGGTGGCTTTATATTTTACTCTTTTCCGTAGCATCTTAGTTATGCTTCAACAAAAAATTAATCTGCATAGATATGTATTTTAACAAATATGGCTTCTAAGCAGATACAGTCTGTTTCCAATTCATACTAATGGTATTGGTTTATACATAAGCCTTATACAAACACACTGATAGAACACTAACAGAGATTTTATTATGCAAAATATGTAGCTACCTTCTCTGGTTCTCGGGTGCACTGTCAGACGCTCTGACAGTCAGTGCATATGATCGTCCCACGAATAAAGTGACGCCAGGCGCCACGGTGATCCTCCCAGTGCGATTACTAATTATAAAATCTCCTTGGCCGCCTGCCAGAATCTCATAGGTCACCAGACCGTTCAGGCCCTCATCAGCATCTGTGGCTGTTAACTGGGGAGAAAAAGAGAGGAAAAATATGTTCATTAAAATGACTTACATCCCTGCATAGATGACATTAGTTTCAATTATAAACAAGAGCACACAGGTCAGAGTGGCAGCTTGACTGTCAACCTTAAAGATAAGCAGTATGTGTCACATTGAATAAAGCAGAACTGAATTGTATTTAAGAAAAATCTATTGTCATTGTAAGGAAAAAAAAATATAGGTATACTATTTCTTGAAAGTGCCCATGCTCCATGCATTAAAAAGTCACTGTGGCCTTCAAGCCAATAATCTGGAACCACCCACGGCTTGTAATTATGAGTCTTCATGGTGTAGTTGGTTTGATATCGTTTGGGCCCTGAAACTTTAATCCAAGCTGCCCCAACCTCCTTTTTCATGCTCCTGTCACTGGGGGTAAAAGTTGTAGCATCAAATAAGCAGCAGTAGTCTCACAGGGCCCTCCAGCTCCCATAAAAGGATTATAAGGAAAAAAAAAAATCGGTTAACCGGTCATAGCAGGACACTTCCTGACCCTTGGTCTCATTTCATGGAGGCTTTTTTTTATTTTTTTATTAAGCTTAACCTTTGCAACAATCATATTTTTTTCTGTCTTTGTACAAACTGTATCCACACAAAAGATCATCTGGAAGATGAAAAGATCATGCCCAAGTACCAACTCTGGAGGGGGTTTGTTTGCCAACGGCATTTACAGAAGAACAATGGTTTAAAGACAATCTGTGCATGCAAATGTGCATGTATGTCAGTGTACTCATGAAATGTAACCAAGCAAAACATCTATCCTAACATTCATCCACGTTGCATACATGTTTTATCCAGTGCAGTATCACAAGAGTGATCAGATTCATCTCCTCTGTTTCCGACAAAGAGAGGATGCACCCAAGACAGGTGGCCGGTTTTTCCCAGGGGCATGCAGACCAAGTGAAGCTAAAAATCATCCGTTCTCTCACTCCAATATGCTTGTTTCTGGATTATCAAAGGTACACAGAGCAAAAAGGGGAGGGGAAAACGTGGAAGCTTCACAGACTCAATCCAAATTCAAACCATGAATCATCTTGCTGTGAGATAAAAGTGCCACATGGATGCAGTATATACACTGAATCCACAACACACTGCTGCATTACAAAGACCATAAGATAAATAAAATATTTAAAAAAATCAATCAGCTAACACAGCTTCATACAGTAAAGACCGGTGAATAGTCGTTGCTGTTGCCTCCTTGTGTTGAGTCTCTTGGGCTGCGCACTTACAATAGAAAGAAAAACATTCACTATAGCTCGTCGATTACGACTGCAGATGAGAACAAAAAAGGAAATGTTCCAAGGGTTTGAATGTCAACACAATACGCTGGGTTATTCTGGTTATTCTCTTTGAGCATGAAAAAGGGTTTGAGAAAGAGATTCTGCAAGACGGGAGCAAAGACAGAGGCGCTGTGCAGAGTGCCACAGCACAAGACAGAGGGAGAAAGCAAAGACATAAGAACGATTGCTGAATTGATTACCTGTAGCACTGTCTCCCCTGGCTGCATGTTGGTGAAGACTTCAACGTTGTAGGACACTTTAGTAAAGGTCGGCGTATTGTCATTAGCATCAATAACCAGGATGTTGACGGTTACTGGGATACTCTGTTGGACACCATCGGATGCTATCATCTGTGAAAACAGAAAGGAAACATTTAGAAATTGAAAAGTTTATGGTCAACTTGTGATGTTCATTTGCTTTTGTTTTGTTTTTTATTTTTGGGAAGTTTGCTGAAGTTGATGTAAAAAAGTGACAAGGATTGGTTTATTAAATTTAACCCTACAGTGTTTGCCCTTTGCCCATGTAGAACTCGTTTTGCATCTCATTGCTGTCAGAAAAGCCTTCAAAGACGAAAATAGTGTTTGTATGAAGTTTGCCTAAAGGGCAATTTAAAGAACTGAGCACACCACATGTTTACTTGTCCGTGGCAGCTCTGATCTCCAGCACTTGGCAAGGGAGAAAGAGAATAGACTGCGTGGAACATCAAATAAAGTGTATAGCAGAACCAGATCTCGACAACTGTAACAGCAGTCAAATGAAAATGTTTTTGTAGATAAAGGAAAATGTCTTCCACAATAAAATTTTGCCAAACACTAATTTAGAAAAGGTGGATCTATTTTATGATGTGGGTGCAATGCTCCACCAAAGCAAAACTGTGACATTAGTGAGCCCCAGTCAAAAATGATGGTTTTGCTGTCTTAGCAAAGAACATTGAATATCTTTTGGGTAAAATGAAATATCAAGAGTTAAAAGAAAAGCAAAGGAAAAAAAAAAAAGCTGCTATTTTTGTAGGTTAAGCTAGGGGTCTTCCTCAATATTGACCCTAAACAAAACACTTCAGGAAATTAAAACTATTCTAAAGTGAACTTTGACCACTAATCTAATTTCCTTTGAACATCTTCAGAGGGAACTAAACCATTGCGAGAAGAATATCTTTTCAAACTTTAAAAAAATTTAGTACTTTGCTAATGAGCAGCGAACCAAAATACCAAAACATTTGATGGAGCGCTCTTCACATGTCAAGCTCATTTTACAACACCCCGCACTTAATATTTCCATCGATTCAACACTTTCCAAACAGCTGCAGATTAGGTTAAGTTTTATACTTTACAATTCTCCCTGTTGTTTGTCAAGGCTTTAACCAGCTTTACATAAATTGTTTGATTGCAGTAAAAGCCAAAAAATATTACATAAATGTTTTTGTCCAAGTGCTATTTTATTTGTTTTTAAACTGATTCCGTCGAGCAATTATTCAAAAGAAATGTCTGCATTTTATTGATAGATTTTTTTTTCTGCTTTTTAATTTTAATTTTAATTTACTGTTACTTCAGTCTTTTTTTTTTCCTTACCATCCATCAAGGTTTTTTTTTTTTTTTGTTCTTTGACTAAGGAGCAGAAAAATTGTATCCACATCTGAAAATAAAACTGCAAGACTAAGTTAAAATTGTGATGCATGTTTGCTTATCTGGTACAGTCACACACAGTAGGATTTAAAACACAAGTTCATGTCACAGGCATTAAAAGTGTTAATCAAAACAGGTGTCTGCTGAGCATGAACCATTTTCCTACCTCTGCTTCAGAGAGCCCCCCCCCCCCTTCCTTCAGGTTTAACAGCTGCATAGCAGATTATGAATGAACAAACATAAACGGTACATTGTGACAGATAAGGAGCAGAAACTTGATTGTACCTTTTTCCCCACAACAACACATTGAAGGACGCTTAATAACAGGCAGCGCTGGGTGATGTAGTAACTTTTTTCTGTACATTTCATTTTTGCAATAAAATGTGTATTTTATGTAATTTATGTAATGTAATGTAAACTATGTGCAATTTTATTTCTTCAGGTGTGAGTTTAAATCAAGTTTTGTGTGCAAGAGGATTTCAAATTGATGGTTAGGGCCATGGTGTTTTAAATCTTTTTTTTTTTTTTTCCTTCGGTTTTGAATTTTAACAGTACTATAACAGGTTCTGAGCACAAGACCAACAGAGGCCAAGATCTACCACACCAGGCAGGACTCCATGTGCAGGCTGTGCAAAGACAATCCAGCACATGACTGCAGGGTATAAAATGCTGGAAGGGAATGCACACATGGAGCGCCACAAACAAATAGCTAGCATAAATGATTATCTTTGCAGATTGTGGCTTGGAGGTCCCAAGACCAAAATGGGTAAAGCCTCCAAAGATAGTTGAGAATTATCAAGTAAAGAACTTGTGGGACTTCCATATACAGACTGAACAATTTGTATTGACTAAAATACCGGATATAGATGTGCTGGACATGAAGTAAAGAAGACTTAAGTGATCAATTTAGCTATCTCAATTGATAGCTTTAATATGAAGAAACGAGAAGATCGAGAAATACCAAACTAAGAGAAAAGCTGAGAAAATGTGGACGGTAAAGAGGTATTTGAACCTTAATGACTGTGACCCCTACACTGAGAGTGGCTCCAGCATATTCCAGGAACTACAACCAGATCTCTGTCCAGAAAAGTGCTGTCCAAGGAACTGCACAGGACCCTGAAGTACCCAGACCTCTGGTGGAGGACCATGACTTAAAAGGAAGCAGGTCTCTAACAGGACATGGGGATTTTTCCTTTTTCTTTTTATTACTACCAATCTTACAGCACAGCATAACAATTAACATCTCAATCTAATTATTCAGCAAACAATTTCTTAAATGAGTGGCGGAAAGAACTTGTTTCAGAATGTTATTTATCATCATTTTTGCAACCATAAAGTTTACTTTGACATCAATTCCTCTGCTAACAGATTAACTGCATGCTAACTGGATGAATGAAAACATCTGCAAAAGTGAAAAGTCATGGGTGAAGAATGTACAATAAATAAACTACTGAAAAAGAGATCAGGACACTAAAACAATTGACAAAAATGTTTGTATAACTTGTTCTTGGCGTTTTAAACAGGTTCTTGTAGTGTTTTTCTCATAATAGAGACATAAAATAATTTTAAGTTAAAAATTGCATTTCTGAGTATCTCTTTATTCAAATCATGGTGAATGACAAAATATTTTTGTTTTTGGAAAAGCTCTCAGTTGTGTGCAAAGAGCCAACAACAACCTCCCTGCTCCGCTCCATACCGATACATCCACTTACACATAAATAGATTCATTAATGTTTTCATTTTCCTTGTCTGAGCTGGCATTTGGCTCAAAACTGCATGCTCAAACTGCTACATTTTGTTCACCTATGTTAGTTGGGGTTTGGGGCTTATAATGAGAGGTGCAAACAGGAGATTGATAAGTGAGGCTTATTCTTGCTACTTAGACCAGAGGCAGTTTAAGAAACTCCTTGGATGTCTCAGAAACTATGTCCAACAAAATACCTTTTTTTTTTTTTTTAATTTTGCAAAACGTATAGACATATAATGATTTATAAACCAAAGATATCATAGATTTAAATTTGGAAAACTATTGTAGTAGTAGATGGTAAGTTTGAAAACCTTATGATTTAAATTAACAATGAATCTACTTGTACGAATCGACAAGTTTAGCATGCTTCATGTTTGTACATTTGAAAATTCTGCTGCTAGGTTCCATTCTGCTTATCAGACCCTAAATTCTAGGTCAAGCTATGGTTATCCATGCTAGTGTAGTACGGTACTCAACAAAGTGTCTCAGTGTAACTTTTAAGGTAATTTAACTCAGTTGCAAATTAAACCACAGACTCTATAATTATTAGGAATGGGCCAAAATACCGGTACCAGCAACAGTTTTTGAAAACCTTGTAAGGAAAGACTTACAGAAAACGCTTGACTGCTGTCATTTCAACAAAGTGTATATAGCAAAGTATTGAGTTAAACTTTTGTTTTGAACCAAATATGTATTTTCCATCATAATTTACAAATAAATTCTTTAAAAATCAAACAATGGGATTTTCGTTTTCATAGTGGGGTTATACCTATGAAGACTGTTACAGGCCTCTCTCATATTTTTAAGTAGGAGAAGTTGCACAATTGGTGGCTGGCTAAATACCTTTTTTGCCCCACTGTAAATGCAGTTTCTCCAACAGATTAGATTCTGAATGGAAAAAAAAAAAAAAAAAGAAAACTGATGAGCTGAGAGTACGCTGAAAACCTACAAAACGGTCACCCTACAACCTCTACTGAAGAGTGGTGTTAGAAATGATCTTGGGTTTAAAAGCTTTCTTAGCACTCAACCAGTGTCTGACCTACTCACACATCCGGCCGCAGAGAAGAGTGTAGTGGATAAACAAACCTAAGAGTGAAGAAAGGTCAACTGAGCACTCACAATAAACACTTCACACCCTAATAAACTGATGATGTCAAGACCTTCTACCAGGCCAATCAAACCCGATATTACATCAGAAACCATAAGAACTGAGCCATTCCTGTAACTCACACAGGAACCTCAATCTGAGTTGAAGAGAGTAGCTTTCACTTTAACAGAGGCTTAGAGTTTACTTTACTTAAAGTTTTTCTGCTTTATATTACAGAATAAAGCAGAAAGAACATTTGCTGAATCAAAAAAAGTATTGCAAACTAAAATAAAATAAAAATCTCTATTTAAATTACTTAAATGCTGTCACAATATAAAATACTAAAAAGTACAAATAAATGTAGGTGAGAATAAAATAAAACAACTCTATTAAAATTGAAAATATCTTTTGTATCTTTAGTCACTTTGATAACCATTATATCAAACTTTTTTTTTAATAATTAAACACTTTTACAATAACTTTCAAGTTATTTTGAGAAAAAAAATAAGTGGTGTTTACTTCAACATAATGGGGTAAACAATTTTATATTTGACATTTTTTTGTTTCATCTGAAATAAATTAAATTCATCTTGACTTCAGGAATTTTTACACAGACGGCCAAAAAAAAATTAAATATAAATCTAAGCACTGAGGTGATACACAAGGTGACGATATTTTCAACTATATCCGGCTCCTAAATTATCAAAATTAATTGCATTGTGTCTTTTGATCATTTAACATCAACTCAGAATATGTTTTAACTTCTATTTGTGATGTAAACAATAAGCAATTATTATAATTATGTGCATTACAGAACTTCAACAGCATACTTTAATGATTGTGCCCTTTTTTGTGTTTTTAGGTTTTTCTGTTTTTGCCTCAGTCACAACCAGCTCATGTTGTTAATTATCAACAGCCAGCTGTTTACAATTAGTTAATTGCCCTGCGTGTATTTAAGGGTCCTATGTATTTTTTTTTTGTTTTGTTTTTTTTGTTGCAGTTTTGCATTGCCAGGGCATCTGTTTTAACTCCCCTTTGTTGCTTCCTTTGTTCAACCTGCTGTCATGATTATTTTTATTTATTGAATGCTCATGTTTCTACCATCATGCCTGCTGCTGCTTTTTGGGTCCCCCACTTGTTCCTGACATGTTACATTTTTCCCCCCGATGCCAATTTACAGTTAATTGTTTGTTGGGGTGTTTTATAAAGTAAAAAAAAAAAAAATGTCCGAAAATAATTAAAAGAAAAATGTATTTTTTTCATTCTTATGTTTGTGGCCAAACAGCAATGCCTGCATATCTTGGTGATTGGTGATTGATGGTTTTACTCCAGTGACTAGCCTATGTTCTTTCATCTAAGTGAGCCAAAACAGAACTTTTGAAAGAAATCAATAGGGACCTATCATTAACTAAAGTTATTTAAGTTTAACCAATCCCAACCACTACAGAAGAACATTCTGGCTTTTGTTTGATGGAGAATGTCTTAAATTCTTTGTTGTCCTTTGCACATTAATTCTACACGTTTATATGTATATATATATATTTGGCAGTCGGAAAAGTGAAGCCAGTATTTGACTTCTCCAATTGCAAACAGAAGTGCAGTAGCATCTCTCAGTAGATCTTAAAAGTGCTTTTCTAAACAAAATTCTAATAGATTTTCAGGCTCAATCACTAAGTCTTTTGTGAAACATGGGGATGATTATGCATATTAGACCACGAATTACAGCAAAAAAAAGATGGTACTGAAGGATATAGCTCCACAGAAAGATACTTTAATTTAGATATGCAAAACATTTATGAGCTCCCAGACAATTTTACAATGCAGTTTCAGACACACAAGAGGCCTATATATAATCCCGGACTGATTTGTGCTTTCTGAAAAATAGAGGCCTATTTCAATTTTTTTCACGTGTTGTTTTTAAACAAAAAATAATAGTTTTTAACATTTTTTTTTTTTCATTTCAGACCCCTTGCTTTAGTATCAACCTCTGACTGAAGTAGTTTGCACAAAATGGGAGACATGGCAGTGTAGAATCGATATCACAAGTTGGAAGACGCACCATGAAGGTATAGGACATCTTCGTCTCACGGTCCACAGGTTCCAAGAGCCTCAAGAAGCGGGTGATTCCCGTCGGAGTCAGACCAAAGACTCTGATGTAATCATTCAGGGTGATCTTTAACTGAGGGTCTTTCGTCTTGAGGAAAAATGTAAAGAAAGAGAGGTGTTATCCTTTTGGTACGAATATATCATTTGATTTTTCTTTTCATGCTCACTGTTGTGGGTCTGAAATAACCTGTTGTGAAGAAAATTCCAATTTGCTGAAAAGGAATCAGTATTCAAAAGTATAGAAGAATGTAGTATTTTTAAATTATGGTTACCGCAGTAAAAATTAAGTTCTGAAGAATAACCAAAGAAAAAAATATTTAAATAAACATTTTATACGACAATTTAATGTTAAAAAAGCAAGTTGTTTTGAAAAAAAGAAGAATAAGATGATGAATAAAAAAATTCTTATAGGCAAAAAAAATAAAGATTTTTTCAATTTAGTTTAAAGAAAACATTTATTTTAGTTGCGGATAAGGAACCAAGGTGGGTAAAACTATGGAAATTGAGTAAATTGTGCAGTATATTTTCGTTTTTTTCAAAGCAGTAAAACTGTTAACATCTGCAGTGTGCATCTACTTGACACTGAAGCAGCAGGTAAGCCACATTGGTCAGAATGTATCCTTGTTTCATAAAAAAAAGATTTCATTTTACTGACAAATAGTCTGGCCAAGAATGGGACAAGTAAGAGGGATTCGAATATAATATATAAAAAGCATTACCCTTGATAAAAATGTTTCTGGCATTTGAATGAAGTCTGATTATTGATGGTCTTAAAAAGCTCAATTAGTTTCTATGAGTAATAACACTGGATCCTCTTTTGTATCTATAGGTGACCACATTAAATGTTTCTCTCATAGAACAATTTACATACAAGACTTGATAAACCAAAGAAATAGAGCTGTAATTTGATATCCTTAAAGTAAAAGGTGGATTGATATCCCTTTTATTAAAATGTATGTAGATGACAATTAGAGGTTGACCCAAGCATTTTTAAAACACCAACAGATTTGAAAACGGAGCTTTATGATTGAAAGCTGGGGTTATTTTTTTTTATTGTGATTTTGAAATTAGATATTTAATTTCTGGCAAAAAAAAAACCTGCAAAATAAAACATTTTGAATAGGTACCATGTGAAAATGGAAATATAAGGATACGCATGACTTAGCTAATATTGATTTAACAAAAGAGAAAAAAAAAAACACAGGTGTAAATTGAAATTCTCCTAGCAAATGAAGCTTTAGTTACTTTATCAATGTGAGCATTTATTAAAAAAAAGTTCCAATATTTTATATCCTCATTCAGTGATGGATTTCTAAAAGTTTGCTTTGAATTTTGGGAGTCGATTAAAATATTTCCATAGCTATCCCAGTTCTTAACTTTCACGAGTCAGTTCAGCAGTGTTTGACATGTTGCATTTCACAAGGAGACATGATCTTCTGTATTACAATCCTGCAGACAGTTATGATGGCTTTAGCTCAGTGTTTCTTCCCAAACCCAAGTCTGTTGTTGCAGTGACAATTTCGATTCACTTCCATCAACCTGTTCTTTTAGTTTGGAAAGCATCAGGATAGGGTGGGTTATTGATTTTCTTATTTCCCTCTAGACTTTGATCTGCTATTCTTCTCCAAAGACTGGGTGAGGAGGTAATTTAAAAGAGGAACTAAAGGTAGTGATCTCTTTCTTTGGCGGTTTGTGTGACAGACTGTGTGTTGCCATTCATCTATGAAACTCTAGACAAAGAAAAAAAAAACATCAATATGAAGTTATTTGTAAACCACTGGAAATGGATAAATCAATATAACTTGATTAAACAGATATTTTTGCATTTATTTATCCCATATTTTTTAGGAAAAAAAACAATAATTAGATGGATTACTTTACAAGAGAAATGTCAATTTATAATATCAAGCAAACAAAGAAAACCACTCCAAACCCAAACAAGCACTTGAAATGATACAAAAGTTAGGGCATCAGTTAAATTACAAAAACATTCTCATCACTACAGGAGATCTGCTGCATATCTAATTAATTTTTCAGTGAAATTTGATTTTTTTTTTTTTCCAAAGGAAGAGTTAACAGTTATGAGTAAAAATGAAAAATTGAAGTGTCTCCTGCAGTTATGACTGCCCTCTGTTTCTTTTGTACTCCACACAGTGATACATGCAATCAAAGCAGGGATGTCCCGAGTCAATTTGCAAAGACAGAACAAAGCTGCTTCTGAGGTTTTTGAAAAAGATCTTTGCCACTACCAATACTTTGTTCCCTGTAACTTAACATACTTTAGGTTTCAACATTGTTAAAGTAAGCCCCTCTGACATGTGTGCAAAACAAATCAAAAGGCCGAATAAATAAATTATGAAAGTAAGCTGGTTTTTACTCGTCTGAAAAATCGGAGGCAAAACAAACACATGGAGCTTTTGGATTTATATTAAAATAGGAAATATGTATCTTTCCTGAGACAATATATCTCACATTAAAGGGAAGTAGTTACAGCTTTGATGCACATTTTAAGTACAGCAGTTAAGCCATTGAATCCTCAAATTTGATGTGCATTACATACATCTATGCTGACCTATTTCAAGTTATTAAGTCTTAACAGGGCTGAATATTACAGAGGTAAACAGAAAAATTGGATTGAAGTCTGACGATACTCTATATTTAGAGTGGATAAAATTCCAGATTAAGAGCAATGCAATTGGGTCAGAGCATCCCTTTATTACACTGTGAGTGGGTCACTGCATGTTTCAAACACCCCTTTTACCTACAGGTGTATCACCAGGAGCAAGCTAAAACATACACAACATATAAAACAGGGAACATTTTAAACACAAAAAATAAATGTGTATTTGAATTCAATTTCCAGTTAGCAACAGTGATTTTTGTGTGCAAGCTTTTGTATACAATAAAAGATCCAAGCTGTTTTGCTTCTACCTCTTCTATGTCATTATCCAAAGCAACGATTCCCAATGGGACAGTGAGGTTGGCACTGGCTGAGATCGTTGTTCCCACAGGGGAGGACTCGCTCACGTAACCCTGATAGGTTGCAAACTGGAAGTATGGCGCCTGGTTGTTTTCATCGAGGATTTCAATAATGAGGTCAGCGTAGGCTGGCAGAGGGTGACCATTGTCCTGTTCGGCCTGCGAAGAAGCAAAAAGATGTAACATTCTGTGGAGTTATGAAAGGTATAAAGCAATTACTGCCTGCTATGAGTTACACAATAACCTATATTGAGAAAAAAGTGTAGTTTTAATAAAGTTATTTTGAGTTAATGAACATATAAAGGGCTGCATGTTGGTGTAGTGGTTAGCCTCAAAGCGAAAAGGATCTGGTTTGAGTCCCAGCTGGAATCTTACTCTGTGGAGTTAGCATGTTTAGCTCCTTGTGCATACATGGCTTTCCACCGGGCACTCCAGCTTCATTCCACAATCAAAAACACGCTTCATAAGTTAGTGGAGGCTTCTAAAGTGTCCCTAGATGTGGATGTGAATGTGTGGCCCTGCGACACATTGGTGACCTGTCCAAGGTGTCCAAATGCAGCTGGAACGGCTCCAGCAGCCTTATGACCCTGAATGGGATTCATTGGCTTCAGCTGTCCAGGATGTACCCTCTCTTTGCCCAGCAGTGCCTGGGATGGGCTTTAGCTAACTTGTGACCCAGAAAGGGATTAAGCCAGCTTGAAAATGGATAGATGGATGCATACATCAGAATTTCCATATTTCCTCTTTAGACCTATTTAAAAAATGAGAGCTTTGAAATGAGGGTGAAACAAGGGCAGGGAAAAAAACAAGCAAATAACCGCTGCACAAAATCCATAAGTCCGTTCCAAAACATTCATAAACTGTAAGTAGTTCTTCTGCAGCACACACATATAATTACTGTCAAACTGTCAAGCTACCATGCATCATATGGCTTTAAGAATGGGTTAAAGTGTCTCTTTTCTTCAGCTTCTGACAAGTGCAGGCACCCTGTGTGCTCTAATGCTAGTTGAGAAATTTGGGTCTATAATAATGACAGTCTCACTGGGTGATAGAAAAAACAAAAATAAAAGCAATGCTGAAGAGTATATTCATAGTATAACTGTAGACACAGTTTAAACATATTTTTAGATGATTCCTTTGAGCCAGTTTAGGATTTTCTGACTTTCCGATAAGAGTTGCAAACTCGCTATGCACATGCCCTTTAGTTCAGTAGTTTTCCAATGATGCTCGAGAAGTGAGGAAACAGTTGACCTAGGACGAGTTTTCAAGGTCAATGAGACTTCTGTAGTGGTTGTAGACTTAAGATGGCAGCTGGTCTTTAAAATTTCATGAAAATTGCACCAACAAAAGATTTGTTTTTCCATAATGTGGAAAAACCTGAGGAGCGCCAAAACTCACACTGACGCAAAACGTTGTGTGGCCAACCCGTAATACATCAAAACTTTGAATAACGCTGACACCTGTGTTTGGTTTCGTTTGTGAATTTCGAAATATATATTTTTTGGCTCCATAAGTGATATTTGGCCCATTCTTTTTTGTTTTTTTTTTTCTTTTCTTGATGTCATCGTCTAGGGGGGGCTATGTCATGTACAATGTGCAAAATTAATTGTCCACAGGTACTAGATGTGTGCAAATGTTGGTAAGTTTTTGCACGTGATCAAATTTTTGCTCATTTTTCCAACCGTAAAAACAATATTGTCCTTGTAGTCAGTGACTACTGCTTCGGCCCATAAATACAGACAGTAATATATGATCTGCAAGCAGAACTTGCAGGAATTGTCAAGACTGCATAGTAAACCAAGTCATAGCAACTTATTCCCAACGTAGCTGAATCTTTTAAAATAAAAGGTTGAATGGGTAATGTCAAAGCGACCAAAAAAAATGTGACCAAAATCCAAAATTAGCAAGAGGTCTCACAGGATAGAAATAAGTGTGCTTAAAAGCTTACTCATTGGCACCTATAACAAAGCATTAAAATGTCAGTGGGAGAAACTTCAATAGGATTACTTTGTTACAAGGTCATTCAACCCCAACTCTTATGCATCCACATGAATAAAGAGAGGCAATTTCTCCGAGTGTCATTTAAATTGCAAAAAAAAAACCTATATTGACTAAATTTAATCAGGATTCCATTTAGGATTAAGACTTAGTCATTAGCAAGGCCACTTAGTGCAAATACCATAATTTGCAGCAGAGAGGTGGTAATTAATGGATCTCCCTCTGCGTCAAATAAATGACCACCAATAGGGGAGTTGGCTCACAGGTAAAATTACTGGCTTCATTAAAGGCAAATGATCTAATAAATCCCTCAATGTACTTTAAAAACCTAAGGTAAAAAAAAAAAAAAACTTTGGAAACTTTGAACTTGTTTTGAATATTTCTATCTAACATAAATGAGAGGAAAATCGTCATTGACATATTCTATTAGAAGTGTATTTCATAATAGCATTAAAAAAAAAAAAGTTACAGTAAAGGAGCTATGCTGTACTCAATGTTTTCAGTAGTGGTTTGTTCCATGCGAACCTTACACATGTATTGTCAGATGTCAAGTATTTTATGAAATCCTAAATTTGTTGCTCCTAAGTAGGAGGCCCTTCTGAGAAGACTCCACACTGGTTCCTTTGCTTTGTCCATCCAGTCCTGTTCTCCAAACCTCTGTGTCATGTTTGACAAAGCACAGTTGCTCGCTCACCCTGTCAAAGTGTGAACCAGCAACAGAATCTTCCAGGTGAGGAACATCTCTAAGTTGAGGTCTCTGGAATCCAGGTGATTGAATTGATCATCCGCGTCTTCCCTTTTTCATGCCTGGATCATGGTCTTTTGTACATGTTTAATCCAAACAGACCTATGCCACCTCCAGGCTGTTCAGAACTCTACACGTTTTGTAACCAACACCAACAGAAGAGCAAACATCACTCAAATTTGTAGCAGTTCTTCACTGGCTCCCAACTGATTCTAGAATTCATTTTGAAAAGTTAGTTCTTTAAAGCTCTACATGGTCAAGCTCTACATCAGATCTCTTAGCTTCTCAAATTCATCAATCCTTCATCCAAACACATTTTAAAAGGGATTGAGTTTTCCAAATGTTGGCTCCCACACTTTGAACTGCTCTGCCTCTGTTCGTAACCTCCACTCCCTCCACTAGTTTAACCCTTTAACCTTGTAGCTTTAGCTCGTGTTGAGAGTCTTGATATGCAACATGTCACAGTAGTGAGGTACTTACACAATCGTTGTAAATCAGCTAATTTTGTTGCAGAGGAAAGCAACTTTGCGCAAAATTTTTCTAAAGTGTTGTATACCGGTGCAAAGTGGATATGAAAAGCCACTTTTCTCCATGTAAGAATCAGCTGATGTTTACGTATATCGTGTATATGGTTGAGGAGTTGTGGTGTGTCAAAAAGTGTGGGTTAGAGCTGCAACATCTCCATGGTTTAAGGGGTAAAACACACCTGAAGAGCTTTTTTATTTAAAACAGGCCTTTAGGTAAACGTGGGGTTTATTTTTGTTGTAAGATTTTGAAAATTATATTTATTTCAGCTTTATCACATTTTTATTTTTTTGTTTTATCTTGTGATTATTAGGCAGTATACCCTATGAAGCACTTTTCTGATTCTTTCTGGAAGCTTTTTTTAACCTTCCACTGGTGTTAGCTTTCTGCTGCCATCTGTGGTGTTAGCGGGTCATTTTGGACCCGTGTATTAAATCAGCCATAAAATACCCTAAAAACAATCTTTTATCATCCAATGTTTTTCTTAACTCTTGTTTAGCTTGTTGGGCTCCCTTATCTATGAAAAGATGGGTTTTAATATTTTTTGTGGCCCCCTGGGCCTTTGTTTCTAACAGCATACCCCTCGTTTTCAATGTCTAAAAAGTGGTCAAATGAACCTTAAGAGAAGAAGGCAACAAAATAATCAGTTATTCTGTTACCTGAGTTTAACTGAGAGATATTAAAACACATTTCTTAAATGCTCATCAAAAAAAAGTTTTTAATTTTACTATGATCAAATATAGTAACATCTATGGTGTTTAGGTGAAGTATATATTTACTTCAAGAAAAGGGCAAAAACAGGTCTTTTCTTTCCACACAATAGAACTTTAATACAATATTTAACAATATGAGAAACAGAACAGTCATAAATAATAAAAAAAATTACCATAAAACTAAGATTTACAAAGTCAAATAAACAACAACCAATCGAGGAAATCACACCAAAAGAAATCAAGTACTTGTTCTATAAATACTCTGTGCAAAGAACATGCCTGTGTGTGTGTGTGTGTTTAGATGCATGTGTTGCAAAAGGTTACACTTTTAGTGTGTCCTTTGCTATATTTGTTGCAGGTGAAGCACACTATGTAGGTTTTTCTGTCCATATTGCTAGGGCAGACCTGACACCTCTTTCTTTTTGAGCGAGGTGGTCTCACTGGCATTGTGGCTGTAGATGGAGTACTTGAGGCAGGGCTGGCTTCGGAGGGGGAAGGTGATGCTGATGCTCTTCTTGTTGCTGTGGATGGCGTGCTTGGAGACCCCTGTAGCTGTCTGACCAAGTCTGCAGCAGATGGGTCTCTGGGCACCCGTTCCCATTGCTCAATGTGTAGCTTGACAAGGGAATTCCCGAGCTCCTCAAGAAACATTCTCTGCTTGGTGTTTTGGGTTGAATTCCACCCTTGGTGAATATTGGTCCACAACACAAATGCATTGAATGCAGACACATTGAGGATGTTGTAAAACACAACCATTGGCCATCTCCTGGTCATTCGCTGGCAAGTGTAGGTGGCAGTCAGCTTGTCCAGATTGCCCAATCTTCTTTTGTTTTTGTTGTAGTCTAGGATGATTATGGGCTTTTTGTCACTTCCTGATGACACAGCAGCATCTTTGTGAAGAGTGGACATCAGTATCACACTCTGTCATTTTTTGGTCCATCCATGCACATCAGGAGGAACTGTGCTCCAACGGATGTTGCCACGTTTGGATTGAAATGATTCAGCAGGAGCAGATTCAGCACAGTGACCTCCTCTTCGGACTGATCAGTTGTGTCTGTTTCTTGTTTCCAATTGGTACTCCACATCATCTTCGTTCTCAGAGGCCTGCTCATCTCCATCGCTAAAATGCTGTGTGTCCTCTGCCTCATTTGCAGCAAAGATGTGATCCAAAACTTCATTTACATTGAATCTTCTCCTCATTGTTGCATCCTGTAAATTGGAGATGCGTACTCTGGAAGTAACCACCTCTACACTCAAATGGCTTGACAAGCCTTGACATCTCTCCCATTGTTTGTTCTCGCAAAAAGGCAAGGAGAAAAGCTCCTAAATGAAGCTCAAGTAGTTGGAGGAAGAGGCTGTTGGTTGATTGTGTGTTTATGATTTCATTTTTGTCATTTGTTATTGTTTTATAATCGAAAATTTTAACTGGGTCCAAAATGACCCGAACACCACAAAAGTCATTTTTTTCACCAGCGCACTTTATAATTTAGTTAAAAAAAAAAAGCTTTTATTTTTGTTTAAATTGAAGTCCCTGACAAAGTCAAAAAGTTTCAAGGTAAAAAACAAATGTATGACGTACTTTTACGCATGCTAAAACTCAAAACGGGTCCGTAGGGACCCTAACACCATAGGAAGGTTAAGCTGAAGGCCCCTTGTGTTGGAGATAATTTACGGTTTCTGGATCTTCTGACACACAAGGTGTGTATTTGTATAAACCCCTTTCATAATTTAGGCTAAGCTTTATTTATATTGATTACATTTGTATCATTATTTATTTGTTGTTGTTGCTGGACCGGACGGAAAAGAAAAGGTTTTCTGGAAGCTTTAGTTGCATAAAAACTCAGCCATTAAATAGAAAAAAAAAAAAAAAATCACCTTCATGAAACCAGCTACAGTGGAGAGTTAACAAAACAAGTCATCAATTTGGTCACATGTTGAGGAAAAACAAAGCCCTGTATGTTGTTGGAATCTTGTTTTGACATGCATAGTTTTTATTAATACTGTATAACATAGTAAGTTTTTTGGATGGTTTTCCCAATTGTACAGGTTTACCTCTCATCAGTGTATTATTTTCTAACATTATTTACCAAATAGGTGGTACATGCCAAGCTGTAGTACTTTTGTGTTTTATATATACTACTAACTTCCCAAGTTTTAGAAGACACAAGATGCAATGAATGTATTCACTGCTTCAAAGATGAGACAAATGCTATTTGGATCCATATCGGACTTTATCAGGATTTGATTTCTGTCAAGCAGAAATGTTTTCATCATTTTTACTCATTTGAGTGAAAACATTGAAAACACTATGAAGACCAAAAGATCCAATAGCTGATATGTTCAGACGAACACTTAAGAGGAAAATCACTCTTTGCTGGACATGACACATATTTCAAGACGTCTAAATCCACACACGCACACATACAAATATATATATATATATACATAAATACTTCTGCCACTGTGAAACAAGACAGAATGGAGGATTACATCGTTCCCCGGTGGTTTGTCTTTGTCGTCATGTTTCTATTTCCGCAAGGCATAGCGAAATGACCTGTTCTATGGATCCCTAACACACAAGCCTGCACACAACTCATTGCTATCAAAAGTCACTGTTTACCATTCAATCTTGATTATCCTGTCCTGATTCCATCATTTTTTAAGCATCATATTGAACCTCTTCTTCCTCTTTCTTTATTTATTTCTAATTTGCCAAGCAATCCTTCTCCTTCCCCATCTGCCTTTCCCACTCATCTTCATTTTCCCTGATGCTTGGTGGATGTGCCTCTTTCAGGGTCAGTGATGATTATTAAGGAACAACAGATGTGTTTTTCAGAAGATGCCAGAGTCTGCAGGTCATCCTGTCTGTTTACCAAAAGCATTAGGTATGTGCACAGAATACGGCAAATGTGCAGTATCAGTGCACTCTCATTTCTTATTTTCTTCTTCTTCTGAATCCAATATGAACAACCCCTCCTTCTCTGAATGACTCAGATAAGACTCCTACTTTCCACCACACACACTCCCATCTATCTTGGGGTTTTCACTTTATCCTGAACTGTCTCTCTTCCACTAAAAGGGTGCAATTCACCCAAAAAGATGCAAATGCCTCTAATATGACTAACCTGTCTTAAGGATGTCCTCTAATCCCCTTTTCTCCCCAGATCCTTGCAAAAGCAGGTAATAAAGTGCTCAGGGAGATCTGGAGGTTAGTGATTGGTAAATGGCGTGTTCATGCAGTAAAGCGAGCTCTGCTTTAAATTAGGATTCACGAGGGCACAGCGGCCTTGTTAACTCCATAAATCATAACATTGTTCTCAATCCTTTTTCTGAAGGAGGTATAGATAAGGTTAATGGCCTTCAAGTCTCAGGTTATCTAGACTGAGCAGGTAAGAGTGAATACCAAAACTATCAAAATGTAATTAACACTGATCAAAAAGAATTGAAATGTTGAAGAAAAACAGGAGGAAAAACAGTCACCAGTGTTTCACCTTGAGCATGGATGTTAAAAATCTAATTCCCATTTTTTAAATTCTCAAAAACATTTTGGAAAGCAGACACTTAACCAAGTCAATCAATGTTATCACTAAAATATGAATAAGTATATTTGCATTGCTACCTTGATGACGAGTGTGAATCTCTGATAGAAGTCCCTGCTAATTGGCTTTAGAACTTGCAGCTCTGCAGTGCTTCTGTTCAAGGAGAAATACTCTGCAAATGTGGCTGGCTGGCCTGCAACAAAAAACAAAGACAGGATAAAGCAACATCAAGAACACGAGATTAAACATTCAAAAGAGGAGTCGTGGCATACCAATGAAAGCAAAGAGCATTAAATGTTTATGATCAATAGGTGCGTGAGGAACGTACCAACCAGGATGGAGAAGAGGATGCCAGGTCGATCTGAAGGGGGCTGAATATTTCTGTCCATGTCCACGGCTT
Organism: Oryzias curvinotus; assembly: GCA_023969325.1. Classification (NCBI taxonomy): domain Eukaryota; kingdom Metazoa; phylum Chordata; class Actinopteri; order Beloniformes; family Adrianichthyidae; genus Oryzias; species Oryzias curvinotus. The sequence goes on along the minus strand of CM043720.1, from coordinate 10,508,886 downwards.
GGATGGGTGGAGTCACATTCAGGGGGTTCAGCTTTCGCTGTACATAAAAGATCAGATGAATGTGATTCATGAGAAAATTAGTCTAAATGTGTAGAAAATCTATTATATATAGAAAAAAAGGAATCAGTCTCAGAAAAAATATCTAATAAAGATAGCATTTTTGTGGTATATACAAATATGTTAGATTGAAACTATATTAGATCTTCTTCAAAACTTTCTGCCTCTTCTCTTTTAAAGCTGAGTTGAGTGGAACTACACTTCCTGAATGCCACATCTGCCTCATTCATTGAGGAAGACTGTGATTCCCCTCCTTAAAGAAGCCATGTGTGGGATTTAGTGTATTTTAGGCTAATTATAGAGCTATGATGTCCTTTAGTATGTATACATATAGTAAAAAGAATTATATCATTTGAAGTCAAAAGGTTCTGAATATGCCTTCGTAACTGTTGGTATTAAAATTAGCCTGATTTAATATTTGAATATTTTTAAAAGACATTTTGAGCACCTTAAAAAAACCTTAAACTGTCACAAACCAAATGAGCCACAAGAGGAAGTTCAGTCGCACACATAATGGTTGGTGGGGACAGGGTTAGTGTCTGCTGACCTGCTTTTGAAGAAGTTAAAAATGTCATTATTTTAGTTCACTGGTCTGAGGACAGGACGTCTTTTTTTCATTTTCTCACAGACATTACCAAACCCATAAAAGTTTTGTTTGTTGTGGCTACTTCATAAAGAACAGCTTCGCTTTTAAATCTAGGTTTATAGGTGAATGTCCCAGAAATGTACATCTTTAAATCAGGTAGTGTTTAAACTTCTCTGTAAAAAATAAACATGAGAAACCTTGTTTTTATTGTGTCCTTGCCTGTAACAAAATAAAGAAGCAATTGAAAAAATTAAAGTTAAAAAACATAGATCTTTATGTATGAAGGAACATTGCGGAGATTGAATTTAATTCATTTTTATACTGTTTTTCACTGCTCTAATACAAACAATTAAAGGAAATAACAAACTCTCAGGTGATTTTAAATAAGCTTACATTTTTACATGTTTCCATAAATTTACAGTTACTGTCCTACTTTTCAATTTAAAGCCAACCGCTTCTTACACAGTTCCTTTTGCGTTGCAAATGTTTTGCAGTCGCTGAATATTTTGTGTAAGTATAAATATATCACCAAAGGAAGCCAATTTTTTTTTTCATTTTTTCTTTATTTAGCCAGTATGCCTGTTTGAATACAAATCTCCCCCTGCCCATCTCTCTTTCCTTATTAGTTAAGAAAAACCTTTTGAAGGAGATGCGGCTTCAACAAGGTCAGAGGGTCACTTGAAACTGCGTGAGCAGGATAGAGCGGATACAAAAGCTGCAAAACTAATCAGTTTACCATTAGATTTGCAATAAAAAATATTGTTGTTGCAATGGTATACATGACAAAGTTTAGCCTTTAAACACCATTAAATGTCTGCTTTAAGCAACACATTTAAACCTATTGATTTTCCCCTACTGTTACAAGGCCTGTGCTAAGCTTTCTTGGTACAAGAAGGAACAAAGAAACTACTTTGATAGAAGAATCAGTCCTCAATAAAGTACATCTATATCTAACAGTTTGGTTCTAATCCTTAAACCTCTCTTAAACCTCTGTGTTTAACATATATTCATGTGCTTTATCGAATCTCATGAGCTTTTCACAGTGATGATTCGCAATTATACCCTCATCCAGTATTTGTTATCCAGGGAGACTTAACTAAACCCACAAAATATGTGAATTAGCACAAATCAACTTAATAATGCCTTACAAGCTACTGTATTTGATTATGGGTGCATTTATTATCCATGAACAGACAAACCTCCAGGTGAATGGGTAGTGACACTGCAGATTTGAAGAAAAAAAACAGAATCCGAAGACAGAAAGCTTACACAACTCCTCCTGATGCAGGTGTGTATTTGTGCAGTAAAGAAACAATTTGAAAATGCTGGGTTTCCTATGTGCAGATGCAAATGTGAGCATACGCATGCAGCAAAAGGCGATTGCCAATGTAACATTGGTTGGAGGTGGGTAAATAAGGGTAGGGTGGGGGTTAAACAAGGAAAACTGTCAGATGAAAAAGCTTTATATTTGTGAAACTGCTGCTTGCAGGTCCTGCATGCTTAGCACTTGGCAATCCTTTTACTATAAATTATACAAGCACAAAGTCTAAACAGAAAGGCTGAATGCACAGCAGCTGTGACTCATTATATGACCCTGTCAAATTCAACTTGATCTACACATGCACAGTACACAAACACACACATTGGGTTTTTGTTGTTCTCTGTAAAACAAAATCAGCAACTTTGACTTTTCACATCAGGAATTACCACTTTATCTAGACGTGCTGTGTCTATTTCAGGTGAATACTTGAGAGCGCAACAAAAGGCACAAAATATTTCCTTCACACTGGAGTATAAACAAAAGGAGAAAAAAAAAGTATTATTAAGGTATATTCACTCACAGCAAGATATGAAATGATGCACTGCAGTCATTTCATTTAGACCATAAAACAATGTATTTTCAATTGTGTAGATGGGCAAAAATAATCCTATTGGCTTCAAAATCCAGACAAGTTTGCATTTACAATTCACTCATTTACTGAGCATTTTTCCAGTGTGGGAGGGACAGGAGAATCTCAGTTCTCACAGTATTTAAACTCCTAACTTTGAGCCTTTTTACATGTTACATATCACAGTAGCTATTCATTTTATTTATTATTTTCAGCATAAAAATACATAATAAATAACTTGTTGAAATTGTGTGTGTGTGTGTGTGTGTGTGTGGGGGGGTATCAACACATAATTTGTTTTTTACCTGTATTAATTTTTTTGTTATTGGCACAAATGCAGTAAAATCATGTGATACTTTTAACTATCCCCCTCTTTCTTTCTATGATCTTTAGTGATCATTAAGACTCAATTTAGTTAAACCTTGAAAAGGAAAAGGAGACCAAACAAAATCCCCCAAGGACAGAGCAAAGACAGTGAAACCTTACTCTCCTTCCATCTGAGCAAAAAGGTTCAAGGACAAGTAAGGCTATCTTAAGTGTGTGAAAGAGCTAACGCAATATACATAGCTTAAATATTCATGCAAAAATAAAAAAGAATGGGTGGGAAGTGTGGCCACACTTGCCTCTCTGCCTGATTCCTTACCGGTTCAGTGAGCTCTGGTATAGCAGTGCGGTAGGTGACGGGAGTGCAGTCCCGAGTGTTGTTAACTAAAATACAAGGTAGGAACATGGGGCCCAGGTTGTCTCCATCCAGGACATCCACAGTCAATGTTGTGGTTGCTGTTAATCTGTTGGGGGGGTAAGGAGCACGATCCTGGAAGACCAACAGGGAAAAGTCACATTTTAATTTAAAGTTCTTGTTTTTAGCGACGGTTCTATGCAAGTTTGAGGTATGTTTCTCTGTTGTGCTGGTTTTTTCTGTCTTTACGTCTAAGTGCATTGAGGGAAACATGCCAGGGGACAGACCACTTTAATGATCTGGATTTCTAAGGCTTTTAAAGCCTTAACATGTTAACATGATACTTTTAATGCAACCTAAAAGATTCGGGCTGCTCTTTCATTTAAAGAGGAGAAAACATTTGATGTGTAAATGTATGGGAACTCTCTTCACAGTTGAGCAAAGTGCTGTAAAAAATGAGCTTAGAAAAAAAAAGTAATATTAACAACACACTAATTAAAAATGACACAGACAAAAAAAACAAAGCCTCAAGCTTGTACAAAAGCCTAGGGATGTGTTCTGTTGTGCATAGGCAGAGCCTAACAAAGTTTATGTCCAAAAGCACCTTCAAGAGCCTCCAAGCACCACAGTAGCCTTTTCAAAATTAAAAAAAAAAAAAAAAAAGTAATGCCTGCAGAGCAGGAAGCAGGGATAAGAAGATAGCTAAGTGTTCTGAGGTACCTGATCCATCAGCTTTTGAAGTGAATATGAAAGGCAGTAAATGGTATAGGTCAATTTGGGGTTTCAACGACTTTGAAAACTTTCTTTCAGATCTACTTGCTGGAGTGCAAAAAGAAGTATAAAAAAAACTATTAAATTTATTGGGTTTTCAAGATGCAGTGCTGATCTGTTAAGTGTGGTCTTGTATATAAAAAAAAGAAATACAAAATTCTGCATCCCATGAGATGGCATCTAAAAGATAGTTTACAATATAAACTCTTTTTACTTAAAGTACCCCAAAAAGGAGTGTTTTGTGAACTCAATGAGATCATGCATTGCCTCACAGTATGAGACATTTTGACCTAACCACTCAGAGCTAATGTAGGCAATAAGCAAATAGAAAAGGACTGGAAAGGAAGGTTCACAAAAACAACTTTGCCCTCTCACATGAACAAAATACTTTGGGATATCTTAAAAAAAGTGCAAATCCCTTCCTTAAGATCTCAGCACAAGTGGGTCTAATTGAAAGTTAGTTTCTTTGCCAAACGGAAATTTGTCATCAAAAGATAAAACCCATCATTGTCCAAATCTAATAAGGGATATCTCTAAATGTTTGCATGTTTATAGTTTAACATAACATTGACGTCTTTTGTCAGCTTTTCCAACATTTTTAATCCCACAACACGTCTACGAGTGTTGGAATTACATATAACCCTTCGTCTGTTTTCTTGTAGTGTTTAGTGCTGGCCGTGCTGCCGACCACATGCAGTTTGTTTATTTGAGGAAAAATTGAAACTAAATCACAATTTTGAAAAAAGCTTCAAAGTGCATGTATTATATTTTAATGTCTTTTGATATGAATTTGTTTGATTTGGGAGTGGATAATAGTCAAACCTTATTAAAAAGAAAGAAAATAAAATCAATGCCCATTTAAAATCCAGTGTTAAAATGGTTGCTAGTGAGTGAAGGTTATAACACCTACACTGGCTTGGATCAAAACCAGATAGCGAGTTATCTCCTGGTAGTTAAGTCTGTTTGCCAGAAGGATGGTTCCTGAAAGAGTGTTTCCAACTCTCACTGTCCTGTTAGATTCCTTAAATTGAGCAAATGAGAAAAGGAGCAAAAAAGCACAAATTAGTAAGAAGCGTATAAAATTGTTGTTTTATTTTTTATGCAGTGGCTGGTCAGTGTACCGGATCCCCTGGATTGTAAAGGATGCTGTACTCTATCTGTCCATTTGGCCCATCGTCAATGTCCGTGGCACCGTTACCTCCTGAGAAGCCGGTGAAAATGGTTGTTCCAACTGGTGTGAGCTGCGGAAAAACATAAAAGTGGGGGGAAAAAAAGGACATGTCAACAGTTTAGGCTTCCCCCTCTGAGCACATCAGCCAACAGCAGAAAGTCAATTCATATGCCACTCTATCCCATTAACATACGATAAAACCAAAAGGGAAAAAAAACGTTGCCACCAGCAGCAGTCTGGTAGCTTCCGTGCAATCCTGACAGAGTATCAAAAAGTAAGTTGAGAACCGCTGCTGCTCCCCAGAGCCCTCAGCAAAGTCCACAGGAGCAGACAGCAGGCAGGAGATACTGTTCTGGGGAGTTGACAGCATTGCAGAATGAATCACAATACTGTAGGGACAGTTGCATATGGTTATGTTAACGCTCTGTGACAGAAATTTTCAACACACAATGCGCACAAACCGTGAACACAAAAGACCAAAGAACCCACCAGGGATTTAAAGTTTAATATCAGACACACACGACCGGAAAGCTTCAAAATTCAGTAAATTATCTGGCTGCTAGTTCTACCAGTTGGGCAGAGGATGCAGCAAAGACCTGCTGTAACAGATAACTACACTAAGGGTGATAACTTATATAAGACAGGATCTTCACTCATACATTTAAATGAAAATACAGGAAAAAATTCAGACTGAACTCATTTTTAACTTGACTGCCTCATTTTCTCTCCAAAATCAGGATCATTTGCAGATGTTCGGACAGCTCTTACATTTCACAGAGTTACAAATCCTAATGGATAAGCAGGACGAGCGGCCTTCTTACCTCATTTACCGCGACATAGTAGTGTGGGTGCTGAAAGCGAGGGGCATTGTCATTCTTATCTCTCACAACAATCCGAACCTCGTGGTAAATGACTGTGCCAACCAGCTCATTGTAGCACTGGATCTGGACAACAATCGAGGTGATAGAGCTGGGGGGCTGAAAGACAGTGGAGACAGAACCCGTGAAGCAGAACCTATTGTGCAGTTTTAAGCCAATAATATGGCATTCTGAATCTCAGAAGTGCCACTACCCACTTCACCATCCAGAGGAGGAAAAAAAAAGTTACTTTTATAAACCCCTTTATAAACCCACTTTTAAAAACTTTCTGTATAAGGGGACAATGACATGCTCTACTCAAGTACCCACTCAGCCATAACTTGTACTGTTGTAAGCAATTCTTGTCAGAATTCACCTAAATTTAGCATCAGAATTTAACAGGCCATAAACCCACAGTAGCTACTTATTCTTCTATTTCCACTCTCCACTGTTGCCACTGCAAGTACTTTTTTTCTTTCTAATTTATATCTCTGAAGATCTGCATCCCACTCAACATCTACCTCACACCTCTTAGCTTTAAATTTAATTTAACTGCATGTATTAAATGGTCTCTGATGAGTTAACCCCCCTCTTCACTCCACATTTCTAACCAAATATCCTACCATTTATTCTGATCTGATATCCTGGGGAGGTGAAATGATCACATTATGCAAGGATGCATCTGCTTTTCTGAGGCATTACCATTTTATCTCACAAAAAATCCCAATCACAGCATATCTTGCTGTTCTGTATAACTTTACAGTATCAATCAGTTATTAAAACAGAAGCATAACACTACAAATGTATTAAATGTACCTTTGAAAACTGTTGTAATCCTAAACACCAGTTATGCTACAAATTCAACTTAATATATTCATAGTGTTTCCCCATAAATCTATTGTTACTTAATGCTAATTTTTTTTTGTAGTTTTTGTTTGACGGTGGTAAATTCACATAATTGATAAAGCAGTTTAAATCTACTTTATAATAAATAATGTGCAAACACATTAGAATGACAAGGTCCGTTATACTAGAAATAATACATTTAACTTGTTAGAAAAGGACTAAATTATACAGTGTAAAATTATACCCTATCAAGCTAAGTATTTAAAGAGGACTGATTCAAAAGATAGCCTTGCCAGACAAAAACAGAAAAATGAATAAAGAAAATCATCAAAGCCTTCTCTAATTAACGCCAACAGGAAACTTTGCTTTTGTACTCACATCTCTATCCAACCTGCGCCCAGTGCTGTTGAGGTAGAGTCTCTGCCTTGCTGGTTCTAATATGACCCAGTAATCATAGTTGTCGAGCAATGTCAATGAGATGGTTCTGCCTGGACCCTGGGCATTGCCATAGATCTGCATGTTCTCCACCAATACCGTTCCTGTAAAGACAGAGATTGCTTCAGTCTGGATAGTATTTGATTATTATTCTTATTTTTTTTTCTCACATTTAATGGAATTGTTGGTAAAGTGAATCATCACACCCCTGATTGTGATAGTATAAAGGTAAAAAAAGGTAAGGATACATTGTTGAAATAGTAATGTTGGAAACATTCCAGGGCTTTCACAAACAAAAACTAAATGCTGAACTTGAAGCATCAGTATTTAGGTGAACATAAAGCCATGACTTACTTAATCACAACAGTTTTTAGGGAAACCTTTTTCTACAGATTTACAAAAGGGTTGACTGCTTAACTCTTAACTGGATAAATGAATAAAGCAGTTGGTCTGTGCAACATGATCCAGCAACCACTGGTGCCTTTCCAAGAATCTATCACTTACGCAAGAAGCGTGCTCTATTATTTAAAGTTACATGTGGTTAAAGGGCGATACTAAAAAGATCAAGCTGAAAAAAATGACGCAGACTACAAAAGTAGCAAAGGTAAACAATACTTTTGCAATCCATTTGTGAAGAAAACGTTCATGCTTTTTTAGCTAAAAACAACAATGCAGACAAAGTCGTAACAGGCAAATAGTGCTTTTCCTATTAACTAAATATTTTAAAAATATAGTTTCGACAGATGTCTACCAATAAAAAAGTTTGAACAAATCGTAGAACTGAATCAATAAAAATCAAATGAATTTTAATGGTTTTAAATCCATCAACCTTTTTGAATCTATCCAAAAGTATCACATAATGAAATTAAAGATCTTTATGGCGTAGTGGCATATTATGCATTGTACATCTTTACTGAAGGTCTGCAAATTGACACAGGATATGTGTACAGTTTAGGCAAATGCCACCACTGCTATAAATTATTCTGGGTTAATCTAATATTCATAGGAAAAATAAAGAAAAAAAACAGCATCCTTCTTACAATATTAGGTTTCTGTGTGCCATCTGTGTTGCACTTTTCCACCAACCAATCTATTTTGCAGTCAAGTATATGAGGTAAGAATTCCACTCGTGCATCAGCCAAACAACCAAGTCTGCTAAGCCAATCCTAGCCAACACAGAGCAGAAGAAAGTTACGGCGAGGAGAAAATGAGTTTTTCTAAGAGTTCTTCACTGAGACGGCACCCTCAACTCCAGAGCTAGGATTATCTTTAAAAAAAAATCAATTTGCCAAACAACTGGCATGGTTGGATTATTTTTAAATCATCTTTGATAGTTGATGCATCTAAAAAAATCTCCAGCTGTTTAGAAGTTTAATTTGTGTAACTTCTAATACAAATTTTACAGTTTTGAATTGTTCTCCTTAATAAACCCCCCCCCCCAAAGGAAAATAAAAATAAAAACAAACGTACTTAGAAAGTTTATTTTAGCAACAGAAACAGAAGAAAAACCTTAAACCTCAAAGAAAAAATAAATCTGCATTCAAAAGATTAAAAAACATGATTCTTTACTCGAAATATGGTTGCATTGCGATGGTTATTCTCAAATGCCAAGCCTGGTCTGCATAATATTCAGCAATTGACTGTTACATGTTACAAAGGAGAGTCACGTTTGTCTTTTTTTTTTGTTAGTACAATTTTTAGCAACCTTTTTTTTTCTGTATTTATTCACACTTGATAAGGCTACAGTTGGCGCCCAATTATTATTATTTTTTTAGCCTCCACTTTCAGGGAAAATCTATGTCACGTTTAACTGTTTATAGAGTACAAACAAAGCTTAAACCAGCACCAGATATTTAACAGAGGATGAAGATAAACTTTACCCTCAAAAGTTAAAGGAAAATGGAACCTTGTGCTGGCTGGTCTGTGAAAATATTGTCTGACATTAAACTGATCTTACTTACTGACTAAAAAGGTTGGGGATCACTGATATACATAGAAACCTACACCAGATATGTCCAAGCTTTGTATGAATTTTGAGGTTGAAAACGTGGATAACATTGAAGTCCCCACAGGATTTATCATGACATTAGCTGTACGTTGGTAATGATGGTTGCAGTGTTTTACTGTGTCCAATCAATGCAGTCCTACAAGAGCTTGTACTTAATAATTTCATAAAGCAGCTAAACTCATCCACTCATTAGCAACTTGCACCTTCAGATCCTCAAGAAGTAGCATGGAAGGAGGTGTGATAAAGGCTTTCATATTGTAAATCTAATATCTACAAGGCATTTTCATCCTTTTATTAATGACAGCGCTTCTTATTTGCAGTGGCCCAGCTTTCATGCATGCGTGTTCTGATCAAAAGAGCTGATAATTATCTGCCTGAGCTGGGCTAAAATGCATCTGAAAAATGATTCTTGAGAGAATTTAATTTTAAAGTCCAACGCTGCCAACACATTAATCTAAACACGCTTTTTATAAATACATCTGCCCGAGTAACTTGAAAGGTGAACTACATCTTCTTGAAAGTTTCAGATTTCAAATAACGAAGCTGCAAATATAACAAGGGAAGCACGAGAAGCTCCATGCATCCTTAATGAATTGAACCACAGCGTTTCCACTTTGACAAGGACTACTCCCACTATACCCAACCACATCTTCTCCATCTTAGTCCAACTAGACCTGTCTGTATCATTTAACAAAATGCCTTGGTCTGCAGATTAGTTTTAGGAGTAAAGATCCTCAAGTAACATCTTGCTTTAACTGTATTCACTCAAGACTTTATACACCTTTGATTCATCCTCAGTGCTATTACTAAAATGTTCTGAGTAGCTGGATTTATTTTTATTTTATTTTGATTGAGCTGCTTTAACAGTAAGACAGACATTGATGTCAGGAAATTGTTAAATGCCACCACTTTACAGTAGTGAATATAATTCATTTGAACTACTCAAGGTGAATAAATGGAACAAAAAAGCCAAAATTCAAATGTTTGAAGAACAATTTCTGGCAGCACTCACCTGAAATATTATTGTCATATTGCTTTTATTAAGTCTCACATCACCGTAGATGAATTCCCAGCAGCTTTTATCAATAAGATTGCTTCAGCTAACTGATTTTAGCTGAATAAACAATACAATTAAACTCTGAGCAAGAACACTTATGTGGGGTCCCAATCTGTTCATGGAGTAAACGGGTAAAATAGACAGCGAATATAAATTATCAGTTAGGCCCCATGTGGTTACCTCACCTCAAAAAGATCAGGACCACACTAACATAGGAAAAATACACATTTGTTATACATGATATCTACATTTTATAAGATGTTTTCCTTATTGCTGATTGTTTAAGTCAAAGTTAATCAAAACGACACACCTTAAATAAGCACTTGACTTTAGATTATTGCATTTAATCACATTGGCATTCTGTTGCTCAAGTACTAAAATCTGCTCTTGGGACAGCTTTCTACAAATACTCACTACAAATATTGTAGCTGAGCTCGAGTATGATCCCCCACCCAGACTGGAAAAAAGTTTTCTGGGTCAGGGAACAGGTCCAGACTGAGAAATTATCCAAACGTCCACTGGAGACCTAAAGCTGTCGTTGGCCAACTGTTGAGACATCCAAGTTTGGAATTGTAGAGCTCTACCAACAGTGTTCAGTGCAGGTGGGGAGTTTATGACAGCAACAAGGGATCTTTTAAGGTTGTGGTAGAAATGCTTTGAAAATCTTCTTAATACCTTTGATACAGCCTGTGAACTTTAGGGGATAGGACTCTCATTTCTGAATCTGCAGATGCTGAGGTATTTCATCCTTTAACACAGCAGATGTTGTCATCCCTAAAGAAACTTTGACATACTATATCACCTTGATTGTTCACACGATCAATGTGAACCAGGCGATTCTGACACAAAAAAAAAAAAAAAGTGGCTTTTTGTATTGTGTCACTAACGTAAACTTTAGCTTGACGGTGCAAAGCCAATGTGAAAAGTTGTTTTTCTCTGCAACAGAATCAGCTGTTTCATGTGGATAGCTTTAAAAACTTTCACTACAGTAATGTATTACATATAAGTGCAAAGCTGCTTTTTTTCCCCTTTAGAATCCACTGGAATGATGTTAACTGCATTGATGGTTGAAGAGTTACAGTAGTCAAAAGAATGCGAACACTGATGCTAAAGCTCCAGTGTAAAAGGGTTATATTGTGCAGTGGAAAGGCACTAAAGGACATAATCTGTCCACAATATGGTAAAGAGGCAGCAAAGGGGGAAAATAAGACTCAAATTTCCACTAAACTCAGATTCTTCACACTGGCCATGAGCTGTGGGTTATGAATGAACAGATAGAACCGTAGATACAGGCAGTGAACATTGTTCTTCAGTGAGATCTGTGTCAGTTAAAGTGTTGAGGACAGCTGCGATACTGCAGCAGAATACAGCAGGCAAGAATACTAGACGCAAGCATTCCTGATGAGCCTCTTCGGTCATGTCGTCAGGGGGAGCCTCTAGACGTCTCAGGTGATCTGGGAACCGCTCAGTGTCTTCTCAGGAGAGCATTGTAGAAAAAGATCTCCAGAATATCTCACTTAGACTGCATATTTGCCTTATTCAATAATTATTAAATGTTATTTAGATTTACGTAATAATGCCTTAAAAATGCACATTTTCAACTGCAGATTAGTCTTGAAAACCGGTCATTTTACTTATGATCAGGAGGAGACTTTGTTCGTAGTGAGAACAAAAAAGGTTCTTTTTTTATTTTGTCATTTTTAAACAAAGTTTTATGAAAGCAGACTAAGTCAATAAAATCAATCAAAGTCAATTAAAATCCCTATTTCAGTTCTTGATTTTTCTATGCCACATTCATGAAGTTGTTTAAAAAAGTAGGCTATAAGAATCTAGACTACTTTTCCATTTATCCAGTTTTCTCTGCTTCCAAAAGAAGCAGCTTGGTGTTGGGCATGAATCTCCTGGCCTAAAAATTGTTTCCACTCCTGTCATGCTCAGAAGTGACTCTGATCTGGGCTTCACAGTGGACAGATCCCACAGGAACAACACAGAGGGGTTACTTTTATCAAAAAATATCAATAATGCTGGCAACCAAAAGTGATGGATGTGGATAAATATTGATAACTTCTTCTGACAGGGTGTCAGAGTTAGTTTATAAGAATGTCTGATGGATTAGTTTCAGACGCCAAAATGAAATAGAAGCAAAAAAGGCAAAATCAAATGACAAAATGATTACCTGTGTGAACATATGAACTTAAAAGAAGTAAGTAGATCATCTGTCCATCAATAACCATCAATAATAAAGTAAAAATATAAAGGGCAAATGGTTGTTTTCTGTGACAATTAATATATAAAAATGATTTAATGTTCTGAAAATCAATTCTGCTAAAAATAAACTGCCATTGTGCAGGAAAACTAGTTTGGTTGGATATTTGTATTACAATAAATATGTAATAAGTATATGACCACTCAAAATAGTCAAAGCGATCTTAACAAATGTTTAAAAAGTGAAAAAAGATTATTTGAATGAGTGGTTTTATGACTACAACTATTACATTTCACACTAAATTTGATTTCCTGGCCTAACCACAAGTAGTACTCCACTCACTTACAGACAGAAAGCCTCATTCATCTCTCCCTTTACAAAATACCACTTACTCCTTCAGTTGTAACTAAACAAACAAGTATGAATAATAGAAAACAATGAAATATGGCTTAAGAGCACTGGAGCTTTGCTACGAGCAGCAAAGCATCTAAAGTTATTCTTACATAATCTCCTAGAGATTTTATTACCTTCTATAAATTCACACAAACACTGTTAAATATGTCAGGGGCAGTGAGGGAATAGACATCTTTACTGAGGACACTGGGGTACATGGAAGGCAGAATTCAAACCAACAAGTATTGACAAATGACTCACTCACCACCCAGATAAAGGTGGCCTCACCAGAGATTTATAGGATTGAAACATTTTCATTTTACTCAGAAACAGATACATACACAAGTTTTTGGATTTTCTTTTGACATTCTTGCTCATTTTTTTGTGAGAAATTTTAAGAGGCTCTTTGTTTAACAAGGTCGCCACATCACAACAACGTGCAGTGTTTTGGCATAAATGCAAATATCTTTACAGCTAGTCAATTACACATGGGATTTGTGTGTAAAAAATGATTAAACTGTGTTAATATCTTAAAAATGGGTATCAAAGTTATTGTGAATGCCTTTTTTGTTGCTACATGAGGGTCAATACAATTCAAATTATGTTCCAATAAACATGGAAATATCATATTGACCTCAGAAGGTACATCAAAATTGTACAATGCAAAAGTGCCCATATTTTCCCTGTAAAAATCCTGCCAAGAAACCCCGCCTGAAGGAACTTTGCTGCTTGAAAACCACACAGTGCCCCGGGTGGGTTGTCTATTATGTTGTGTACTTCAGAAAATAGCATCAAGACTCTACACTGATCCTCAACACAGAGCCTGCCATCTTTATACATTTCTACCATTTCTATCCACCTGTGATACTTTCCCAAACTGTAAAGAATAGCTCCCTAAAAACAGAATATACCAAAAGAGCTTTTGTTCCATGTTGAATTGAGAACAAATGCATGAAATTGACATTTTAAATGTCCTTACAATTTTTGTCCCCTTTTAATCATCTAATTGAATGTGAGATTTTTTAAGAGTGAATAAAATTTACATTCCAATCCATACTTAACATCTGAGTGAAGATCCCTTTAGATGAGAGAATTTGACTTTGGTAGAACAGCTGGTCATTACAAATGAGGTACAAAATTGATCAAAGTGAACTATATATATATATATATATATATATATATATATATATATATATATATATATTAAGGAGTTGCAGAAAAGCTCTGATCTGCTTATTCCTGCAAACATGAATAGTGTGGTTACAGGTTTATGAACTGATCAGGAGCTTTAATCTCATCAGCAACCTTTCCACTGTTGAACAGCATGTACTCTGCCCTCTCTGTTGCATGAAAATGAGTCTGAGACTTGAGCTATGAATGACCAATTATTTTAGTGTCTGCTCGGCCTAATAAGAGGATTAAACTAATCCACTATCTAATTATAATGTTCTGAAATTAACTAATGAATCCTCTACATATTATAGCTGGAGGTATACAGAAATAAAAGTCGGCAATCATAAATAAACCTAACAATACAGTTTTATGTTGCATGCCTCCTTGGAATCTGGTTTAAAAAGGTATTAAATAAATGATTAGCATATATGTAAAATATGACTTAAGCTTTTATACAACACACTGAAGAAAAAAATTCAGCAATGATGTCTAAGAAATTGCATGTTCAGAAATGAGCAAACACTTTAATCTGTTTTGTTTTATCTAAACCTTCATTGACATTTTTAAGAATTATGACAGAGATTGGAGTTTGTGCGACAGTACATTGTAAAAAAGACATACAATTATCTGTTTTGTCCACAGTCTGTCCACAAACAAAGCTGCTGCACAGCTGTACTGAGCTCCCTCTGGAGAAATGTAAATATAAGAAAAGATGATTCTGTAATAACGACATTCATTTAATCTGTAATCCCTAACACATTCTGGAGAAAAAACCCAGCTGAATTCCCTCCTTTAAAAAAACGTTTCCTTCCCCATCAAGTCTAAAAATCTAATGAAAAAAAAAAAAATTGAAACCTTCTTACAGATAATTTCCTTATCCTGTTGTGATCATCTGTGTTGAAAGATAAACACATTAAATCAGATAAAGCAATATAACCCAGATGAGATTTTCTTTTAAAAGAGTGTGTCTTTCATTGATTTTTAAGCACCCAAACAAAACCCCAAGTGTGATCATGGAAATATTATTGTGTGAAAAAAAACCAAATCCTTGTTTTGCATTAGCTAATGGAAATAAACCCAAAATGATTAACAATAGGAACAGAAGTGGTTTTGAGCGTAGTTTGTCACTGCAATTTGCTATTATTGCAGTCTTTGTGTGCACATCAAACACTAATTTATGAATAGCACCTCTAGAGTAAAAAAAAATAATATACTTGTTCTGTTTTAAGAGAATGGAGGCAGTTAGGTGGGCAATTTCGAAGGCCACCTTCACTCTAATAAACACCAGAGTGCCTGGAAAGCACACTGTGTTAAATGGTCTTACTTAAGGGCTTTGAAGGGGCACAGTCGACATGTTTGGAGCTGTCACAGTGATGTGTACAAAGCATATAACTTAACCTCAATTAATATCCCCCCTTCCTGTTTTGCTCTCTAATCCTCAAGGAGCAGGTGTTGTGCACTAATCCCCGCCTTTCAGCAACACTCTAATTATATATTGATGACCTAGCAGTCATTATAACTGGATGTGATCATGCAGTTGAACAAAAATGTGCGACAGAATGACTGTGGAACACAGGCAAAGTGGTGAAACATCTGGAGAAAATGACTTGAAAAATGTGGAAATCACAGGGGCATGCATTGAGTGGAGAATTGATTGCCAACACACTAAACACTTCAACACATACATGCATACTTTGAAAATGCTGAAATCCTCGTATCAACAAGACAACAATGCTTGCTTTGTCAATGAAACAAATTTATTGATGCACGCTATCAACTTAGTCACTTGGGTTATTTCCACTTGAGGTGTTTGACATATGTTTCTATTTGTGCCAAAATGCAAATATAAAATACTCCAGGAATGACCAAAATCCTGGATCAGCACACTTGGGGAAAACTGTGTACGAGTATTGCAAGTTTCCACTGTTTTAAAAAAAAAATCTTTAAATATTTATTTGCTTGGCATCTGCTGAAAGCTCGGATCCAGCTGCCCCCAGGACCCTAAAGAGGATTAAGTGTAGGCAGAGAAAAAAATAATAATAATACGTGTGTGTATGTATACATATGCACATTGTACATATGTACATATGTACATATGTATATGTACATGTGTGAGTGACCATGTTTGTAAACCCGGAGCAGTTAAAGAGATTGTCAAGACTCAATGTCTGGCCACCTGCTGTGTTTGTCATTATCCAATTAACCCATTTATAACCTGCAGCAACCTCTAAACCTGCTGGATATTTTACTGCTCTTGAACGAGTTCACCTTTCAGAAGCCATTACATTTGTATTCTGTGGATTGACTATACCCTCAAAGGAATGAGCTGAGAGTGATCACCATATTTTTGATGGTAACATTATTGCAATGAAAGTGGAACTCAAAAAAACAATAATTTGACTATTGCGTAGTCTTACTTTTAGTTTCTCTACATTTAGTAAAACAGTACTAAGTATTTCGGAGTATTGCCGCTCTCGAAATTTGATGTCCAGAGAGAAACACGGTTCAGTCATTAGGTCTTTAAGCGGATGTCGGCAAGCAAACTGTGCAGCAGCAGTTATGGTCTTAAGGTCAGGACTGCTGCCAACTTGAGTCAAATAGTTAATTATTGCATTCTCCATCAGTACAGCAAGTGTACTATTTACATGCATTCTTTAAGCACACCCTTTTACCTAAAGAAACTTATAAAGTTCTCCACACTTAGTGTGGGGTCTTGGCCAAAGACATATTGACTTTCAAGGCAATGTGGAGCCACTAATTAACCAACTGGCAGACATCGATGCCCCAGCAGTGCTGTGAACAACTCATTGTTGATTCACTTTATAGTTTTAATTTGTAAAAGGACATATGGTTAATAAATCTCCTCGTTGCATAATAAACTACTTCATAGTCAAAAAGTAAAACAGGATTAAAAAAAAATAATAACCTAAATATAATCTCTAAAACTGTGTAACACAAAAGCATAACTTTAAAACTGTTATAACGCTGCAGATACAATTATTAAATAGACATACGCACTGCAAAGACTAAATCTTAAGAAAGTAAAAAAACATTGTTTTAAGTAAAATTATTATTATTTTCTGTCTTGCAAGAAAAATAATTGTATCAAGAAAGTTTTTCAATAGCAAAATAATCTTGATGTGAGAAAACATGTCTTATTGACTAGAATTCTTTTCTTAAAATAAGAATCCTTGTTAAAACCTTTTTTCTGAACCCATTGGCAGACTTGTATTGCTTATTTAAAGAAAACCTGCCAATGTAATAAGAAGTTTTGACTTATTTCTAAGGGGCCTGTTTTCAGATATGTCTAGTATCGGTTTTTTTACATATATAGGTTTAAAAAAATAGAGTATATTTTTAAGTTTTGGGAGAGCACTGAATTTGTGGGAGCCTCATTGGACACCTTGCTATGTGAAATCGGCATGTTTGGTGTTAAATCAGCAACTGAAAACAGCAGCAATACTTCCAAAACTAAATTTGCTCAAATAGTGAACTAAAGCTACTGTATTATTGTAGTTTCTGTGATTGAAATAAACTGCAGAGTCATTTTACTGCTGTTCTTTTTCTGATGTGCGGAGTATTTCCTGAGCATCGTTGTCAGTAAGTTACAGAATTGTAGGAAAGGAATATAATGATGTTTAAGTGGGAAAAAAAGCCTGTTAAACAGAAACGCTGTTATTCACCTCACTTTAAGCTTCAATACATCCTCCATATTTCTGCTATGATAGTCAAATATTACATTGTTCTCATTAGAACAGGGTAGCACTAAAGGTGCATGCATGAGTTTGCTCTCATAATGACAACTTCTATTGTGTAAAGGATCATTCAATATTGTAAGAGTCTTAACATTTATCATTGTCCACTACTATTAAAAACAAGACATCTCAAGGCTAAAAAATAAATCCTTGAATTAAAGTAAATGTTCTGTTTATTAGAGAAGACAGAAAAAGAAGAAAATAAGAGAAAATACTGAAAGTTGGCAATGGAATATAAAATAGGTTGCTGAAAAAAATGTTTGACTGAAGCAAGGATATGCAACATATGGTGGGGAGGTAGTGTAAGTGGTTGCATTAACTTAAAAAAAAAGCAAATAAGTCATGATGGCCAAAACTGTTCTATTCACTTCTCTGTCCTATTATTTGTTCAATTTTTTCACTCAAGAGTTTCTAAGAAATACGAATTCTCCCCTTAGAACACACAATACCAGCCCAAATAATAATTGATACTATGATAAAGAGTCTTTGACATCAATGCCACTTCTTTCACTCCATATAAAAGCTGATGTTGCAATTAGCAAGATCTAAAAAGGAGCAATCTATAAGAAAAAACAAATTACGACAATAAGCACAACACCAGCAATAAGCTAAAGATTTCTGTTTATTTATTGAGATTTCTAAACTAGTGTCATTTCATTTAACTTTTAGGTTAAGAGCTAGGAAAGTTAAAGTGGTCACCGGGTTCCTCTTTTGATATGTTCTGCAACAAACAGCAGCAGATTTCACCTGTATGATTTTAGTAAATCTGTTATCCCTTGTGCTTTCCTATGACCCCACCCTTACATTGACGTGTTCTCCCTACCATGACAAAGGTGGATAAAGGTGGAGAGGATTTCATGTAATCCATGGACACCAGTGAAGACTACAAATCATTGAAGAAAAAAGGTTCAGCGCACTGTCTAGTGGGGTCTAGATGACCCAACTCCCAATGTCAAAGTGCCTAGGATAGCACAAGGGTTAAATATCATATCATGAAAGTTTTATCATTCCAATTAGTAACAGATTTACTTGTTTTCTGTAAAAAAAAAGTCATAACGGTTACATGGTTTTTATAGTTTTCATATATATAGTTTTTTATATATATATATAGTTTTTATTTAACGTTTTCCATTCCTCTGAGCTGAAGCTTCAGGTGCTTCTTTTCTATTTTTTTGGTTTAGACTATTTCTATCTTAAAAGTACAGAGACATTACCTTGCTCATTTTCACTCTCCCACTTACCCTCAGACATGCTCATTTAAAAAATATTTATTTCATGTTTATCCTTGTTTATACTTTTATGCTAATTTTATCAAAAAAGACAACTTAGAAACTTAACAACTTAGTACTTGCATTGTTAAGATTGATAAATCTGTTTACTCCTCTTAATTAATTTTCAAGGAAGTATATATATGCACATTATCATTATGGAGTAATTTTTTTCCCTCCAATCTGGAAGGTAGTGTCCCTTCGAGACAAATTATTCGGTTCAAGCTCATTACATAAAAAAAAAAAAGTATGTAATATTACATTAAAATTCAAGTTCAGATTTTACACAGTTAAATGTGACATGACAAAAGATCTAACAAAGATCAACTCAGACTGTGCACTTGAATTTAATGAGAGAAGTAATTAACTAAAACAGAGACAGCTGCGGTGATTACAAGCAGCTGTGGTTACTGCATGAACAAAAATGTTAAACTATTTAACATGAACTGAACACAAGATTGAATATGCTCCATACAAATACACAACCCAATTAAAAGCAGAGCCACAGAACTCCTGGGTGGTGGTGGGGTGCTCGTCTGGGGATGTGGGAATTTTTCTGGGGCGGGGCCCTGTGTTGGGCCCTCCCGGCGCGGCGGGGGGGGGGGCTCTCCTGTTTTGGCTAGAGTTTTCACTCTCTGTCCCCCGTGCCTTTCTGCTCTCTGGCTTTGGGGGCCCCCGTGTTGGTCCTGCTGGCCCTGGCCTGGGTGGCAGATGTGATCGCCCGGGGGCCGGTTGTTCTCTATCTGTTACTGTGCGGGTGTTGGGGGTTCTAGCTGCTGCTGCCGCTGCGGCGAGGGTCTTGGTGTGGGGATGGCTGGGCACTCTCCCTCCTTCTTTTTACATTCCATCATCCGTTTTAGAAGAACACAAACAATCTCCTGAGCACAGGTGTTAGTTCACCTTTGCACTAATAGTTTGGGTGATTGAATGAAATATTTCATACTACTTGGTTTGAATGCATAGGTATGCGTGTGTGAACATCATTTGTATTGTGTACATGTTAACATTTTTGGAGACAACAGGTATGTTTATAACATTTGAGTGTGTGGACAGGCCCCGCCCTTACAGACTTGTATTACATCTGAACCTCACTGTAATGTTTATAACCATCCAGCAACTTGTTGCTTTATGCTGCTTTATGGTTTTAACACCCCCCCCCCCCATAATCATCCTCATACCCCCCCCCCCCCCTCTCTAACAACCCTCTCTCTTCTTCCCTCCCTCCGCTCCACCACAAAAGATTTTCAAATATGATTAAAGTGAATAGAGTTTGGCCTCGATTACAAAAGGGGTTTAGTCAGACATTCCTCTGGTTTGTCAGAAGATTAATAACCCCTGTTGTTAAAATATAATATGTCCAACACAAGAGGCCTTCAGCTTTCATCTGTTTGCCCAGCTGTTGGACAGGACAAGTTAAAGAAAAAAAAAAAAACAGAGCCACAGAACACAACTTCTAAAACAAAAATCTTCAGAAAATCATGAGAAAAAAAAAGCAGTTCAAATAATTTCCGGGACAGGTCGCCAGTCTGTCGCAGGGTCACACAGTCACACACACTCACACCTAGAAACAATTTAGAATCTTCAATTAAACTGTGAAGAATGTCTTTGGACTGTGGAATGAAGCCGGAGTGCCCAGAGAAAACCCACACATGCATAAGGACAACATGCAAACACACAGAAAGGTTGCAGCTGGGATTTGAACAAGGGCCTTCTTGCAATGAGGTGAGAGAAATACCCACTGCACAACCATGCAGCCCAGTCAAGCTGCATACTGTGCAGAAAAATAAAAGCCCTAAATAATAAGCACATTTCAGCTGTCGCAAATGTATTATCCCTAGCCCCTCCCCAACAGCTAATATAGCTAAAAAAAAGTAGAACA
This sequence comes from Oryzias curvinotus, assembly GCA_023969325.1. Taxonomy (NCBI): domain Eukaryota; kingdom Metazoa; phylum Chordata; class Actinopteri; order Beloniformes; family Adrianichthyidae; genus Oryzias; species Oryzias curvinotus. Next base: position 10,487,856 of record CM043720.1, on the reverse strand, counting down.
AATTAAAAAATATATACACATGTTTAAAGTGTAAAATCGGATTTCTTAAAAAATCCCAGTGGTTATTTGATGAACTGCAATATGTGATACTTTGTTGCATTTGAGTTAGAGAAGGTGGGGTCTTGATTTCAACTTGCCTGCACATCAGTGCACAAGCCAACATCTTTAAAACATGCATGAGAGAGTTTGGTGTGGAAAAACGTCTGACATCAATCCAATAGAACATCTTTGGAAGACATTAACACGTTTGCCAGGTCTTCTCATCCAGCATCAGTATCTCAATCCCAGGGTATTCATTAGGTTGCTTAGGAAGAAAATACATTTAGAAACAAATAAAGAACTTAAAGACTTAATAAAATCAACACGAATTGTAACAAAATATTGCTTTTCATTGCCTTTAGCTAAAAATGGAAAAATGAGACTTGATGATGTGTAAATTATTCAACTGGGGCAAAACACTGCTCAGATTACAGTGATGTTAGTATGTTTTTCTGTTTTTTACCACAACATGCTAAACTTTAGAGAGCAGCACCTCTAAAACCCAAAGTCACCAAAGTTAATTCAATCTCATTATACTTGCTGCTTTTCATTAGTTAACTGTGCTCAATCATGGTTGATGTTCTTACTTTATATCTATATTATAATATAAATGTCAAATGGCCAAATGCAAGGTGCATCACTATAAACAACTACGCTTGAGTTTCTAGTTGCCAGTTTATTATTTTACAACCTACACATGTATACTATGAAAGCTGCTAAATATACAATACAGTTTTGTTTGCAATGATGCTACGCAGTGATCTGCAAAAAAACACATTTAACTTTTATAGCTTTATGCTGGTGATGCACCTGCTGTGAACTGAAGTGAAGCTGAGTTAAATTAGTAAAATGGCATATCTGTGCATTTGCACATTTTGGTCATTATTTGTCCAGTTTCTTTTTTGTTTTAGAGAACTTTTCCCTGGAAGCGTACTAATGGTTTTAATATGTTGTGCAGTTATCAACTGGTTTTCTATCCTCTAATTATTTGTGTGGACCACTCAGAATAAGACTTACAGGCTTGAATGAAAAGCAGTTTAGTTGTAGCTTTACAGTGATGTTATAAAATATTAACAAATATTTTAGGACTGTGATAAAGGAAAGGCAGCAGAGGTATGTGTGTGTTTTGAACAGCAAAATAATCCTACATTCAAGATTAAGTCTCTAACAATTAAAAATACATTATTTTCCATAATTATGGCTGAATAACGAGAATTTAGTTCTTTTAATGACTTATAGTCCCACTCTGATCATCTTTGATCTATTTTAAAGTGTTCCTGGTGGTCTTTTAATTATGATTTTGGTGTTTTTAGCTAAATTCCAAAAGCTTGTGTCATTTCCTAGGACATAGATTGTGCAGAGCGGCAGTAGTTAATTAGAAATCCATCTGTCAGTTGTCGGTGGGAACGTTAGCATTGAAGTAAGCCATGCCACATTTCCCATCATCCCAAGCCTAGAGCCCCTCACGACAGCATCTTAACATTGACGGTGAAACAAAATGGCAAGCAATATTGGAGCCATCCAGCTGTACTTGGGCCAGATGGCAGCTCAGAAGAGGAAGATGGAAATGTACATGATCTATTTGTCTGCAAGTGAATGAATCAGAATGGAGAGGAACAGGAAGCTTGTAGCTTGCCATTGAAAGGTCTTACATCACATCTACAAGCTTTTCCCAACAATGTTTTTTCATCTGCTCCTGATTTACAAATATCTGAATAAAGAAATACTCAGAAATACAATCTTATCTTTCTTTATCCATGAATTGTGAAAAAATGTTACAAGAACATCAAACAACAAATAGACAATTTTTGTCGTAGTTGTTCTTTACATAGCTATTAATAAAATATTTCTGTGACCTTGTGTTTGTCACAAGCATTAGGGGTTGAAACAGGTTTTCTGCCAGCAAGTTTAAGTAGTTGATGATAATAAATCAAAACAGCATTCTAGTATTTTAATGTTTTAATTTACCCTACAATGACATATCCATGCATAAAAGATGATAACATTAGCCTCACAGTACTAAAACCTTTTAGCGACACACTTCTGATTTCTTATAAGAAGCTACTGCTTAATATGAGGAAAGGCTGAGAAGATGCTCATATGCTTTAGGCAACTGCTGATACAAATCATACATTTACAAAGAGAAGATAAAAGCAAGAAGACAGCATCCCCCTTTATTGACATACTGATTTCCTACTGCTGCCTGGGAAGCCTACTATCAATGGAAAAATACACCCAATGTCTATCTCTGCCTCTCGTCTCTCTCTCCACATATGCAGTTGGCCCTACATTATGAGATAAAATCTCCCCAATCTGATTAAATGCTTTTGGGTTAAGCTCCTAGGCTGAATAAGCAAAGAAGTGTATAGAAAACAAGCTTTGTCTACCTAATAAAAACCCACTTCTCAAGTGAGTGAGACTTTATATGTGCTGTATGGCACCTGTCACTGAGTCTGCAGAAGCAGCAGTGAAGATAAATTAAACATGTTAAGCTTCTTTTGAACAACTGGCCTCCTATCCCTGTGTGGCTTTTCAATTTTTTTTTCCAGATTGAAGATCTCCCAGAATTAAAAACACAAGTTGAAAATGGAAGGAAAGGTGCTTAATTTCCAGAGTCTACAAGCGTATGCATGTTGACTTAAAGACCCACTCCAGCAAAAATAGTGTTTTTGGTCTTTTTAACATGGTCCTGTAGCCGTTCCTCACATATAAAGAAAAATAAGATTAAAACTGCAATTCTATGTAAAATCTACAATCTGTGGGATACAAACTCCCGGCCCCGCTCCATTCAGATGCATCCACTTGTAGAAGACAAAATCCATGTACTTCTTTGTTTTCCTCATCTGAGCCGGCAGGTGGCTCAAAACTGCAAGGATGGAGAGCTCTGATATCACTCGCCATTTCTGTTGCATTGGTAATGTTAGGTTGGGATTTTAAGGGTCTGTAAGCTAGCAGGAGAGTGTAAACAAAAGGATGATAGAAAATTAAGGCAGGCTCACTCCCCGCCAACAGTCTCACCCACAACTCAGACGTGAATTTCTGATGAATTCCCCCCACTCTGCAAAAACTATGTCGTAGAAAATGACAAAGGTTTATTTTATTTTATCTAAAAATGACATACAATCGGAGTTAAAAAAAAAGCCCTGGAAACATTTTTACAGTAGATCAAAAGATGAATGGAGTAGGACTTTCAAGATAAACCTGATAGGAAAATAATAAAATCAAATCTCTTAAAGTATGGAAACTTGTTATGTGCTTGATTACTGCACTTTGGATTAAATATTTTCTTCTGAGAAGCCGGTGGAAAGCAGATACTATCATTATTTGGTTGTCTATCTTTTCAAAGAGATAAACAAAGCCACAGAGACAAGCGATTAAGTTCTTTTTCCTAGCAATTATTGACACAAACAATATAAAAGCACATCCTCAGAAATAACATGAATCTTATTACATACTATTTTTACAGTTTTTGTCTGATGGAGCGAAAGAGATGAAACACATTTAGAGGAATAATTGCTTCGGTCAACAACCGCAAGTCGCCTGTTTTACATTCCATTATGGGGAGGACAGACTTCGGCCTGTTTCATTGCGAAGGGATAAAAAACACCACAGTGGAACCATATCCCAGGTAAATGAGAGCTTTATGAGAAAGATTAGTTCAAATCCCTCGTACAGAGCATGGAAACATGGGGGGGGGCTGTCGGAAACAGACTTGGCTATCTTCATCAAACAAATTCCCCCAGTAATCGATCAAAGCCCAAATCGCAGCAGCACACACATGGAGCAGGGAGAAGCTGAGACCGATTGACAGTCTAAATTGTGGAATATCTGACAAATGGATGGCCTGGTTTTAAAACAGACCCCAACTATCCATATACTCCAGAGGCATATGGATGCATGCACTGTATTCACGCAATTTTTTCTCCCAAAAACAGAGTCACGCAGCTCTGGAGGTGCTACATTTTGCAAAGAACCAGAGCATCTGGGAAACAGTGTTCTCACTAAATAAACTTTGGATACCGTCTGGAGTGAGAAATGATCATTAAACTCAGTTAACCTGCAGCACCGATATCTGCAGGGAGAAGCAAGTAAGACAAACACACCTGTTCCATCCAGACCGAAGAATTTCTCTTTCCTTTTAATGAACATATAGCTCCTCCCCAAGAAAGCAGAACACATTCTCCACTACTTGCATGCACATTTCTGCAAGTACACACCCACTCATCTACAAATGGATGACAACACTCCAACCTCAAAGCTGAGAGCCAAGAAGGTGAGGAAATGAAAGAGGCCAAACCTTGAGATGAGGGAGGAGTAAAGATGTATGATAGAAATGGCATAAAGAAGAAGTAGCAGGAAAGGGGGAAAAAAAGCAAAAGAACTGAGTAGCTTCATCTGACCCACTCAAGCATTTCATGTCTGATGTACCCTTCAGTGATTCTTGTACAGCTGTAGCACAGGTATAGCACAATAAGTACCACCTGCACAGGGAGCAGACAACTAATTATTGCCACTCCACATCATGTCTGTGTACAGAAAACCATCTGCATATATTCCCACTTTACTTTCAGAGAGCAGCACAGATACACCCAGTGCAATGACAATTTATGTATAATTAATTTTGAAAACAATCAAAACAACACTTGAGTTCGTAACAAAGCATCTCTTACAACCAGCCTTGAACACTAATCATCAGCTGAGCCGCTACACTTTACACCATCAAGCTCAACAGTCCCATAAGGAGAACCAATAAAATATATTACCAGCACAACACTTAAAGCCAAAAAAGAATAATAATTCCAATACTTAATTTTCTATAGAGTCAGAAGTGCAGCAAATAGCTGAGAAACATTGGTGGGTTAGGTACATACCGTTGGGGCTTTCTTCATCGATGGTCACTATAGTTGCTGGGGGGCCAGGTCGGGACAGCTTACACTCTACATATGCAAAAAGAGAAAAAAATAATATTTATAAAAAGCAAAGCCAACTGAAACAATTGACAATAAATCATTGTTTCTGGTAGCATCAGTGCACACATCCTTAAGGCTACTCTGCTAAAGAGAGAAATTAGTCTCTTAATTGTCACATGCAGATTTGCACATTGCAAATGTTCAACAATCTGTGCAGAACACTGAGTAGTTGTAAATGTAGAACACAATGAACGAAGATTAATATTTTGTATACACATTTTTACTTCCCTCAACATGACAGATGTGATCATTTTACACTTGAAAAGCTTCTTGTGCACACAAATTGTTTAATATATGTGCAAGCATGGCCTGATGCGTGTGGCTCTGGTACCATTTGTGCAGGGATCAGCTTGTGCGTGCAAATGGAATTCTGAAAGACTTCACATCCTCAGGAAAAGTAGCGGGTATCCAGACATTTTGTAATTACATTTAATTTCCCTCTGTTCTAAGTTAACCCTTTAACTCTTTTATTTTTTAGATTTTCTCATATCAAAGTACAACAATCACAATTCCCACCCAAAATAAAAAATAAAAACCCTCCCAAAAAGTAACAAAACAAGGGGAAACATAAAATATCACTGAGTTTTCTGCAAAAATATACGATTGTCCAGAAAAAAAAAAAAAGGAGTGCTCGTCATAGCTATAAAATTGCCGTCCTTATTCAGACTTTTTTACACGGTCCAAGAAAGGTTTCCAGGATTTGAAAAAGTTCTGTGTTGAACCCTTTATAGCATATCGAAGGTGTTCCAATTTAAGACAGGAGTGCATGTCCTCCACCCATTGCTTGTGTGAATGGGGTCTTGAGTTTTTCCAGGATGTAAGGATGCGATGTCGAGCCAAAAGCGTAGAGAATGCCAGAGCTGAAACTTGTATTGCAGTGACCTTGCAGTAACATTGAAGCTTTAGGTCCAGTGTTGAATTATTTTGACTACCGTAACTATTCAACTGTTTTCACAATTAATGTGATTGCTGCAGATTCTGAAGCGGAGAAAAGCTAAGATATTCAGCTCCTTACAGTAGGGAATTGGTTACACAATCAATCTATATCGGCTTTGCTCCGTTATGCAGCACTTCAACTGTGAAGTTGATCATGTTGATCGCGTAAACGGTCAAAGAGTTAAAATAAGAGTTTAAAAACAAGTACATTAAAATTTCATTTGGCAGCTGCAGAGACAGGTTGGTAAATTACAAAAAAAGAGAGTACCTTAAAGAAGCAGGATAAGAGAAAGAGAAAATAATAAGGAGAGAGAGTAACATGACTTCAATAGCTAAGTAATAAGTGGTGAATTGCAATTGTGTTTGTGACTGAAGGGCATTCCCACCCTGACATAAATACAGAGGGAGATAAACATGTAACAGATGATACCCCAGCAATTCTAGAAGACTTAAATAGAGCTCACTTTAATGAATTCAGAGAAGCCAAGATGGTCCAAACTGTCTGCAAACCTCCACATTCACATGTAAGGGGAATGCAAAATGGTTCATGTGCATTTGGGGAAAATTGGTTTGTACAATACTAACACTCATATCAAATTGAAATAAAAAGTATGCATAACTTCACATTTCACATTTTCCCACAATAGATTCAGGGCTACCCTTGCCCTTTATGTTAGATAGCATTGTTTCAGCTGGTACAGTGGTAATGTGATCATTCTTGTTACACGTGCATACCTAAAAGACACTTCCTGACATTACATTATAAATGATAGGAAAAAATGTAAACCAATTTTGACAGAAAACATAAAACACTTAAACGACTTCAGTATTTAAGTTTACAATCAATGTGTGACTTACTGTGTTTCTAGAACAAGATTGGCAAAAAAGGACACACATAGTTAAGATGTAATTGCTTTGAAAACAGAACAAATGTCAAAGGCCTTCCTTTTTTTCTGTCTTTGCAAAAGTATTACTGCAATGCCAAAAACAGCATCACAAACTGACTTCATGATTGTGTCACAAGACAAACGGGGTGCTCGGCAAGACATCATGAGTGGGACCACAGGTGAGCACAGCTTCACAGATGGAGGTCACAACAGCGGGATGGTATGAACACATGGGACACAGGTAATGACAGTTTGACAGACAACAGCAGATGGAGGAGACGAGGGAGGTGTAAAGGAGGACACGTGACAGAGAGTCTTGTGAGAAATGTGTACCGCATAGCAACTGGCCATGAAGCTGATGTATTGCAAGTGTGCGACTGATTGACTTTCAACAGGGAGGAAAAAGCGAAGAAAACAACTAAACACCTAGAGGTAGCAATACAAAAGGAAAAACAGACACCAGATGTTTGACCTCTTACCCTCATATTGCCAGTCTGAAGGAGTCAGAGGTTAGTTTAGCCAGAGTTAAGAGAAGAAGCATGGAAGAAAAAAGAAAGCACAAAACTGTTAAAGAACAGGTACATTGATAGTAAGAAGAAGAGAAAGGCATTATTTTACAGATAGAAGACAATAAAGAGGTAAAAAGAAGTTGTTTTGGGTTGAAAATACTGAAGACCCTTATTGGAAGAATGGTGAATGTTAATGAACATCACAGTCTTTGCACAGATGGTAAGTAGACTACTTTTTCACTGTCAAAGCTGCTCATTTGAATCTGGCTGTGGAAAAAGCAATGAAGTGCAAGACAAATATAATTAAAAAATACAAAATACAGCCTGTCAGTAAATGATTTGGTATTCTTAAAAGAGGCAAATTAAAAAGGCTTTCATGGAAATCTTTTTATTTTTAATTTTTTTTTTTGTAATGACACTGTCTCATAATATCTAGAATTACAAGCAGCTTGCTGCCAGGTGGTGTCATCTGACGTTACATGTAATCAGAGATGGGAAGAATAAGACAACACCAGCCGTCAATGCTCTAGTGTTTCACACCCACCTCCTGTTGTCTACTCTTGTTGTGTAACTATGCACCTGTTACCTGGTGCCAAAGAGTGGAAAGGTTACTAGTTAAAACCATGGCCATAGGTCTTCACATAAGTCTTCACTAATGTGTTTTTAGGTACTTGACTATTACAAAAAAATTGTTCTATGATCTAGCTTTTGACATGTTTGCGCAATTAGTTAAATATTCTTATATACTTTCAATGAGTAAGGCAAGTCGTAAGAAGCCAGCTCAATGGCAAGAACAAGACCTGGGTAGTGAACAGCTACACCAGTGATTAGATACCCTCCAGGAAAAATAAGGTAGCCAAAGGAAAAGCTACAGACCGCATGATGTTAAGACATGAAAGCTTCCCACCATACACTGATGGTTCCATCCCAAATCCAGTACCCTGAGACTGGACACTTGCTGCAAAGGAGGCTGAAGATTAGTAAGCCTAAGAGCCACCACTGAGGATGAAACATCCAAGATCCATATGAACTTCAAGCACAAGACCCCAACCAATAATATGCTCAGAGAATGCTTTAGGCAATGGTGAACAGAGGATACAGTACTGGAGGAAAGATGTTCATGAGAGTCCCTGCATGAGATGTAATAGAGAACCATAACTGAAGTGATCAAAAGGTCCTATCAATGGATAGAAAGGGGTGGCCTAAAAGGCAGCACATAAGCACTGATCCTGGCAGAACAGGAACAAGCCCTGAGCACCAGAGCAATAGAGACCCAGATTAACCACACCAGTCAAGACCCAAGGTGTAGGCTGAGCAAAGAGGTACCTGAGACAATAAAGCACATTACTGCACACTACTCAAAGTCAAAGTGGGAAACACCTCCAAACGTGATAGAGAATGAAAGAGAAAAGATCCTGAGGGACTTCCAGATACAGACCGACAGGGTGGTAATGGGGAACCAACCAGACATTGTAGCTATGGATATAGAACAGAGGAACAAAGTGAAGTGCTAACAGCAAAGATACTGCACAGGACCCTCAAGGTTTGGGTCCCCTACCACCCTCCACAAGTGAGAAACCAGGGTGAGAAAAGATTCATTTTATTTATTTATATATCGTAAAAATATGCGTTTGAAAATAATCTTTTTTGTTACATGTTTGATTTGATTCAAAACTAAATACCCATCGTCAAGTGATGGTACTTGACGTCCAAAAACACAAACAATTAAATAAGCCTAACATCTATCATAACAGAAAAAGGACAGCTCTAACCTTGTTGCAAAGCTAATGCCTAAGGTTTATGCATTGTTAAATCTTTAGCTATATTGGTTGAAAACAACAACAACAAAAAAAACTTCCCATCATGCCGGGGAAGCGTTCTCCTTTAATAGCAACAGGATGAACAGAGCAAGTGGGTCACACCTTGCTCTCTGAGTCATAAACAACAGCCAACATAAAACTATGTATGCAAGTCAGCTCTGAGAAAATGTATTCTTTTTGAAGTAGAAGTGTGTGCCTGTGTGCATGTGTAAGGTATGAACGTTACTTGCACTTATTTAGAGAAGCTTTTTAAAGGAATCACAGATGGTGTGTTTTGTTTGTTCAGCCTGTGTGTGTTCATCTAGAAAGTGTGTGTGCATTTTTTAGGTTAACATAGCTTCGTCACGCACACGTATGTGAGGGTGTGCCAGCAGGTCTATGTGTGTAAAGTTGAAACAAAAATCTGAAATGATAAGAGCTGAGACGAAGTGAAAATTAGGAATCAAGAACAGACATGGTTGGCAGCTTCCTTTGCAGGGACATTGGTTCTACACTGTGATCAGGGGTAACATGTTTCACCTAAATGTGTACAAATTTAAAAACTACACGAATATTATGTTGTGATCTATTTGTTGCCACATAACCTAAAGCAATATGTTCACAAATACATCATTGTTTCTTTTTAGCAAAGTACAAATGTTAACTGAGAGGTTTGAATAAATAATGTAAAAACATCTAATATGACCAGAAGACAATCTGATTCTTAAGTATTGTTTAACTAGTTATGAATGCAAGTATTGCACATATCTCCCCCTACATGTTCTGAGTATAAGAGGTATGTTGAGGTATAGGAAAAAAGCAGTATAAAAGTATAAATATTAGATGAGCTGTTCCCAATCTTCTCAGGATATTTGATCCAGTTTCAGACTGTTAAGCAGTTGAAAATAACACTAAGCAGAAAAGTGGGAAGCTACAAAAAGGATACAGTTAATCATGCAGCTTAGCAGGAGGAATGCAGAACCGTGTCTACACCTACTGAGCTTTGCATTTTTTAAAACAAACACGCATCGTGAGGCTGGAATATTGTTTAGTGGCTCTACCAGTGGAAAACACGTTTCCAATCAATATTTAGGGCTATTGTGACAGTCTAACTAGTAAACACTGAGTTCATTTATTAAATGAGGCATTCAAAGCATATGAAGTGTCTAATTAAATCAAAATACATTAAATTAGGCAACATTAGAATCTGAAAATAAAAGGAACAAATATTACGACCAAATTGCAGATACATTCCATGCATCCCCCTACAGTTACCACACCTAAAAATCATGTAAGAAACAGCTTTATGAAGCAAAAGGAACATTGCCTGGCCTAGACAGAGGCTGATACAGAGTTGACACTATAACTGAATGTTTTAATCAATCCCAGTCCCCAACGTTCCACTCATGCCGTATGTTTTCTGTGCTCCTGTACCCAAACACACCTGACTCAGCTAATTACCAAGCCATGAAGAGGCCTGATTATTACAGTCGTTAGAGACAGGTGTGTTGGCGTGGTGAAACGAAAAAACATGCAGCATGAGGAGTGTTGAGGAATGTTAAAAAAAAAAAAAAAACAACTTTAACTATAAAAACCAATACAAAATTTGTCAGAAAGGAATTCATAATCTATTTTAAAATATCTATCATCAATAAAGGATCCAGAGGAAAATACAATTTAAGTAAAAGTAATTTTTCGGATGTTGTGTGGAAGTCTTCTTTTAGATGGCGTCATATCAAATACACTGCAGAGTCCCAATTCCAAAAAACAATCAAAAACTTCCAGTTCTCCCCTTGGGAAATAATTACCAAACTAGATAGACAATTTCAGTAATCAACTGAACATTGTTTGGGGTGGGGGTTAAACCATCCCAAGTGTGACTGCAACAGGATATACAGATGAAATACAGCATGAGGAGTGTTGAGGAATGTTAAAAAAAAAAAAAAAAACTTTAACTATAAAAACCAATACAAAATTTGTCAGAAAGGAATTCATAATCTATTTTAAAATATCTCTCATCAATAAAGGATCCAGAGAAAATATGATTTAAGTAAAAGTAATTTTCGGATGTTGTGTGGAAGTCTTCTTTTAGATGGCGTCATATCAAATACACTGCAGAGTCCCAATTCCAAAAAACAATCAAAAACTTCCAGTTCTCCCCTTGGGAAATAATCACCAAACTAGATAGATAATTTCAGTAATCAACTGAACATTGTTGCTTGAAGCAGTGAATTTTCAATTATGAAAAGATTACTGCTTCACTTGACAAAGTATTGGTTAAAAAAATAGAACTTTAATTAACTGGAGGAAATTTGTGCAAGGAAAAAAAACTTTTCACATTCAAACCAATACATCTGATATACAGAGAATTGGAAAGTAAGAGAATAGATCTAAGTGTTCACTGTTCAGCTACAACCATGAAACAACCTGCTTCAAAATATCATTGCCACCCTTGGGCTACTGAATCACCTGTAAACAATAGAAGTATGGCTGCAAAACATTGTGTTTCATCTTGTGTTGTCTGGCTTTGGGGTATTCCTAAACATCATGACATCAGCTTTTTCTATTCAATTTTAATAAAAAAATATTAATTTAACTCAAAGGGAATACCAGATAAACTGTTGCAGCTCATGGTAAATCCTTGGCTTCTATAAACACCCACCTTTAATGTTGTCTTTTTAACATCCATTGAGTATTAATGTATTTTATTTTTGTTGTTCTTTTTTTTATGAATCCATAATCAAGTCATGCCAAAATGGGACCTATTGAGTACCTGCCTGACACTCAGCATTAAGGGGTGGTATTGAGGTGGGGGTTAAACCGTCTCAAGTGTGACTGCAACAGGATATACATAAATGTTTTAAATATCATATATTACCTTTTCGTAAGTTAAAAAAAAAATATTTATAAAAACTTTACAAAGATTATTTATAAAGTCACTGAGTTCTAAGGATTAAAAATGGATCATTTATAAAAATAAATTTGAATAAACATTTTTCATATGACAAATTGTTCAAACACAATGCACATTGTGAACCATTGTTCTATATGCAAATCTAGTGAACACCAATGCGCACAAAAAATGTTTATGTAGACTTCTGGGAAATTTCCAGAGCACTGAATTTTGAAATTGTATTTGGATACCTCTATAAAATTGCAAAAGCCCCAGTGAGGGATTTTGAACATAGACATTTTTAAGAAAAAGAAATGTCCTTTTTGGTAAATATATCAAGTAGTCCACCTCGGGGAGTATTACCAAAGACGTTTACTGAATTTTGTTCTTTAAATAATTCCCAAAACAATGAGGTAATGAGGAAAAAAATATATATGCTGGAGGTCGGAATTATGACTAATTCCTGCGGTGGCAGACAGCTGCAGAGAAAAGCAGAGACAGGGCAAACCAGTGTGATTAATGGAGTTGGTTTTGCATTCATCCATTCTCAGTATGACAGAGAGGTGTTTTGGGGAAGATCCAATAGTGCTTGGCACAAGACTGCTGTCCAGGGGCACGTGCTGCCAGATAATGCTTGCTTATGAGTAGGCAGCAAGTCAAAATAGATGAGCAGCCATTGTAAGGAAGGCTGAGGTTACTCGTGTGCAAGGGTAAGATGTGAATGCTGCAGTTCCACTGTTACAATTGACATTCAATATAAAATCCTGTTGTTTTGTTTATATTGTTCAGTTTTTGTTAACGCTCGAATATCCAGGACATAAAAGTGGTGTCAGTGTTGCACCACTGTTTAGCAAAAGTTGAGCTGAGATCTTGGCTACAGGCAAAGCAGCACACTATAACACAAGTAGATGTCGATTATGCGTACTTACAACTCTTACCTGTCTTCTGCATCACAATAGTTTGCACTGCAATACTTGCTTTCCTGTGTACATTTTCAGTGTTCTTGCTTTTGCCCTTCAGAGAAGTATTTTGCTATAGTGAAAGCTACCTCAGTCTTGGCAAGATTAGCACAAACCTGTCAAACAGTTTGTTTTTTTTTACACAAAAAATATTGTACGGTTGCAGAGGTATATTTGTGGCTTTCTGCATCACACTACATGGAGGAAACATATATAAAAGTATGCAGCAAGCAGAAAAAAAAACAACAAAACGCAAAAGTAGAAGATAGTTCAGGATGCCACTCACCAGTATAGCATGGTCCAGGTAAATACTCAATTTTGATTGGCTGCAGGGTGTCCATTAAAAAGTGATAATGGACACCTAAAAAAAGAAGCTTTGGTCAAATAGCCTGATTGCACTGGCCTAAATGCAAGTTGGTGACCAAGACAAAAGAAACTCAGCACATTGGCGGACATGCATCACTCCACAGTTTATCACAAACAAAAAGACAGTAGAAATCAAATGGCTCTATAATGGACATGCCAGTACTTGTATCAATCTCTGTTTTTCTGAATTGCTTACCCTTTTTGCTTAAGAGTTGATCCATGGGAGTAAATCCATGTTTATAAATAATTTGATCATTAATTCATGAAAAAAGAATAATGATCGTATATAATGGTGGCTATGTCTTGCAAAAAAAGAGACCAACTTGTGGACTTAATTGTTTTGAAACAAACCTTTGCTTCATCATCTGGACAACAATAAGTGCTAAGAAGTGAAATTTCCCTTTGAAATAATGCTTTGTATCACTTAAGAAGACTTTTAGCATATGTAGCACACTAGCACTTTCATCTGCTGGTTATTCTTCATACAGGAGCAGAAGAGCGAGGACGGTACAGGCTCTATTGCCGTTACCATGACAGTGTGTCGTACCACGTATCAAATAGTCTGCTTTTTGTGGAAAAACGATATACACTTAAAAGATAACAAGATTAAAATACTAATATTTGATTTAATATTCATTTACTTCATAACTGAGCTTGATAGGTGGGATAATGCTTGTCGAGGTGTCCACTATCAGAAATGAATAGACTTTGTGGAAGTCGCATCAGACAGTTCAAGCCTCCGCGTCCCGTCGTCCATTATTTTCTGATAATGGAAACCTCGTCAGGCACAAGTATACATGGACTGCATACTTATAAATATGTTTTCTTTTCTTTTTTTTTTAAAGATAAATAAGAATACATAAACTTTGGAACAATTTGCTTAAGCCTATTTACTTTGACATCAATACATTTTTCAAGATGTGCACATGTGTTTAATATCTTTCTCTGGATGGCTGTGGAATGAAAAAAAAAAAGAATGCTCTATGCTTATGTAGAACTGTGCCACATAAGGAGTTGCATCACATGTCAGAAAACTGAAGGACTACCCCTAAACGAGAAAGAAAAAAAAACCCAGCAATTTACAATTCTAGGATGGGGAAGATTGCTACTCAACATGGGAAAAGGAATTAATCAAAAATCAAAAAATAAGAAAAAATCAAAACACAAAGAAAAGCAGTTTCACTTAAATAACACAATGTAGAATCCAAAAAAATAAGATCAAGACAAAGGAACATTGATTAATTGTGTGTTTTCATACACGAGTGTATCTGATTCCTTCTGGATTTCTCTCCACACAAAAGCTTTTCAGACATGAGTATTTTGGTTTGTGCTCTATAAGAAGGTGAGGGCACAGTCCTAATTTTGAATACAGCCAAATGTGCTCATGTATGAAATGAAAAGAAACAGGAGAGAAACAGCATGTAGATGAGTGACAGGTGGGCAAAGCAACGAATGCCTGCAGCACTGTGCAAATTATTAGAAACTGATAATGGTTTTCTGGTGGAGCTTCAGACAGAGTGTCCTCCAAATATTCCACTCCCTTTTGAACTCATGTCTTTGTCTCTTTTGTGAGGTTAACCAGACAGACAGCTGGGCAAAGGTTGCAATCACATTCCAAGTGCACAGTTCAGTACACACACACTAACGAACTGAGCTTCAAGGTGGGACTGCTGGTACAGACTCATGGGCAGCAAGGGGCCCTGTCTTACCAAGAGTCTCCCCCCCATCCATCCTTGTGCAGCCTGAAGGCTGATTACAGTTTAGTGGAGAGCAGATTAAAACCCCTTCCCCCTCGTCACTCCGCTGCTTCCACAATTCACAGACCTCTGCTGCTGCCACACAGTCTGCACATCTGGCCCCTAATCAGACAATCCCAAAAATAGACAAACAATTGTGGGTCAGAATGGATGTACAGATGGGAAAGGAAAGAAAATGAGAGCCAGAGAAACACTAAAATCTGAGCTTATGGCAGATGCCCCTACATTATTATCTAATTATGTGTTAAGCAAATATGTGTTAGTATAATGAATTTAATGTGTGGGGATGACTATATGAAGGACTTACATAAAGTGTTAGTGTTAATAACATTTTTTTCTAATATATATATATTTTTTTTATATTTGTGCAATCACATTTTAACTTTTGTGTAATTTTTTTTGCGATGTCTTTTGTGTCAAACTAATTTGTCTTTCTTCTATCTGACAATACATCTTTAAAAATGGTTAAGTTTCTTAAAGATTAAGATCTCCGTTATTTGATCCACTACTTCCCCTTCCCATAATCTAATCAATATATTTTTAGTAATTTTGTTTTTTTTTAAACAATTACAAGTCAGTCAATGAGAAAACACAGGCAGTTACAGTAAGCTGAAAAAAAATACTTTTAAAGAGGTTTTTCTTGACTGAAAATTGTTTGCTAATGAAAATTGTGAGGAAACTGGATTTTCTAGAAAGGACTGTATTAATAAAGAATATTAGGTCGGTTCGTTCCCTTCAGTTTCCAGCACACAGAAATGAATGAATGAGGACGCAGAGACAATACTTAGCTTCAGTGAAGATTTACTCCGCACAAAACAGCACATATTTGTACGCAGGGTTACAGACAGAGGACCAGGATCACAAAGTCTGAACGAAGACACTCAGAAAAGGGCTTGGTTTATATATCTGGCATTTACATATTCAGAAGATGGTCCGAGGGTCTATGGTGTGAAAAACCCACCCACATGCTGTTGCAGGCTGGATACTTGAAGGTCATAAAGCTTCAGGTATCAGATCTTTCTGATGTTCTCACAGACATTTGCCAGAGCACAAACACCAGAACACACAAAAAGTTAAAAGGGAGGATGAGGAGGAACTGTGAGGACAATAGTTTGGTTGTGCTGTCTTAGGATGTAATATAATTTTGAGATGATAATACATGCTCAGTGAATTAAGTTTAAACCATTAGTGTAATAAAAGGTACAAGTAAATGTAATAAAAGTAAAAAGAGAGTTTCTAACTATTCTATTTCTAATTATTCCTAACAAAAATAAAGTAAAACAAGGTAAAAAAAATAAAGTAAAATAGTCTGTGGTCCACAACAAACTCAAATGGATGTGGAGACTTTAAAAACAATAAAAAAGCTTACAGTTTTGGATTTTAACACATTAACAAATAAAAAGGAGGAAAGCCAAAGACATCATTCATTCATCTGCTGTGTGTTGGTCTACAGTTTAACCTTTGTTAAAGTTACGCAACAATTGATGGAAATTCATAGACTTTAAGACTGTGGGTCAAAAATGTCTCATTAAAAGAGCAGAAAATATACAACGAAGAATGAAATGAAATGTCAAAGGATAAATGCATCCTATACCCAGCAAAAAAAATGAATGAATGAACTTAAACGACAATGCAGGATGAGTTAAGAGTTTTTCATTTTTTATTTTTTAATGAGCAAAAAGAAAAAAAAACAATGTTTTTTTTGGGTGTTTTTCTTGAAAGGTTAGAAGGTGAAGGCAGAGATCAGCCTAAAGGTTAACAGACAACCACTGGACCACTTAGAGATAAATGAAACAAGCAGCACTACCACTCAAACTGAGTCGATTTAAAGTCTCATTTTGACCAAACGTGAAGGTTTTCGGAGTGTAGGAGGAAGCCAGAGCTCCTCATAAGCAAACACAGAAAGACAACTCAGTTAGATTTAATACTTAAAATTGTCTCCTCACAGATTCAGAGTGCAGACTATTAAATTCAGTTATATTGCTGGTTTAATAAAAATGAAACAACATAGCCTTGACCACAAAAACAATCAAAAAGTGATGAAAATTTTTTATGTATGTGTTAGAAGTAATGAATAAAAGCTGCAAATGTTCCTTTTATTGATGTATTCTGTAGCTTTTGTGTTATATCTAATGTGGGGTAGGTAGTTTCATCCCACTTCACTGCCTGTAGACCAATGCTCCCAGTTTCCAGCCGTACAGACAATCCTTGTTCATTTATTGTGGGGCCTTGTTGATAGTTCATCTTGTGTGTCTCAAAACTAACTTTGTCCCAGTTGCCCTTTCTGCCGTTCTTATCCTGCTCTGCAGCTTCTTCCTGTTCACCCGTGTGCAGCAAGCAAGCAAGCATCAGTGTGCAATAGGTCAGGATGCCACTATTGGTGGCACAGAGGAACCAGCAGCTCCTTTTGAGGAGGTCTAACTGAAGATCTGAGAATAGATATAGGATATGATTCCCTGACATTACCATATACAGTCACTCACCTCTTTATTGGCCACATCTGCCCAACTGCTCATTAACACAAATTTCTAATCAGCCAATCACATGGCAGCACCTCAATCCATTTAGGCATGAAGACATGGTCAAGACGATCTGCTATAGTTCAGACCGAGCATCAGAATGGAGAAGATTGAAGTGACTTAGAACAGCTGGTCTAAGTATTTCAGAAACTGCTGATCTACTGGGATTTTCCCACACAACCATCTAGGGTTTACAGAGAATGGTCCAAAAAAGACAAAATATCCAGTGAGCGGCAGTTCTGTGGGCATAAATGTCTTGTTGATGCCTGATATTGGAGGAAAATGCCAAGACTGGTTCCAGCTGATAGAAGGTAACAGTGAGTCAAATTTTCATTGGTTACAACTGAGGTCTGCAGAAAAGAATGGCTGAACGCACAACGCGTCAACCATAAGGCAGGTGGACTACAGTAGCAGAAAACCACACCACGTGCCACTCCTGTCAGCTAAGAACAGGAAACTGAGGCTACAATTCACTGCAGGATCACCAAAATTGGGCAATAGAAGATTGCAAAAAACGTTCCCTGGTCTAAAGAGTCTGGATTTCGGCTGCAACATTCGAATGGTAGGGTCAGAATTTGGCATCAACACCATGAAAGCATGGATCAATGCAGCCTTGCATCAATGCCTTAATCCTTTGTGGCATAGTTTCAATAGGGCACTGGAAACATTCCTCAGGGAGTTTGGTCCATAATGACAAGATAGCATCACACAGTTGCAGCAGATTTGCCTGCTACGTATCCATGATGCCAATCTCTCCTTCCACCACAACCTAAAGTTGTGCAACCCAGTACAAACAAGGTGTACATAATAAAGTGAGTGTAACTGCAGAATTTCAAATGTCATTATGGTTCAATTTGTTGTTCAATTTCTCAAATATATGATAACAAAAAAGCTCAAAATTAACAGATCACCTTAGTATTGCATTCTTAATGTTTATACACTATCTTTTTATTAAGACAAAAGGCAAAATTTCGTACACATAAACTCCCATAGCTCTTGATAACAGAGGTAGGAAATAACTCTCTTTTGTCCTCTGTCCTTTCAACTCGTCAGGTATTTTAAGGGTCTCATTTCAGGCATTAGTTCTGTTCCTGACAGAACAATCAGCTGCTCCCCCCTATAAGCAATGCTCCTGATGGCATGATTACTCATCACAACAGATGTCATGCAAGCAGCACAGCAGCTAGACTAGCATCAACAAAATCTTTTCAAACTTTGTGATTCAACAGAGGTCTTACAGGAAAATCTCATTATAACGTAGACATGTTATGAACAGGTAAAAAGCTGCTGGCATCTATTTTTTTTTTTTCTGTTTTTAGCTCTGTTTTCTAAATCTTCTTTGATTTCAAACATTTGTAGGAAAAAAAATCTTACACTGTTATAATTCTGCAGCTGGAAAGAGTCACTCAGCATGCGGCTTAGTGTTTTTTGCATCACACTGTGTCTACAATATCGTAAACCCGGTGGTGGTACATCCTTTTGTTGCATTACTTTTATTTTTATTTCATTTTGCTTTTGAACCTCAGGCATGACCAACATTCCTCAGTGAATAGATGTGCTGCACAAAAGATCATTTTGGGGTTTTATTGAGGATGCACTTCTCTGTATGGTTTGTGCTTGCTGCATTTTTGAATGCAGAATCTGATATTTAATAAATATGACTCTCCTTCTTTGTTGATCATTTTCAGCAGGTCTAACATTTATCATTTTTATTTTTTTCTGATCATCTGTTTGATGTTTTTTTTGCCTATGTTAACGATTCAAATCTTATTTTATTAAAGCTTTAAAATTCAAATTATGCCTTAAAATTATATGGCTATGCACTTCACAAAAATCAAAAAATACTGACAGACTATACACGAATTTTAGACCAAAACCTAAAAAAATAATATATTTAAAAACAACAACAACAACAACAAAAGGGTCAAAAGCTAAGGATACCTCAAATTGAACAGATTAACAAGATTTATAAGTGAGAAGATAAAGCTTTGCTATAATCTCATCCTCCCTCGCTGACACTCATTAGTAAACACGGCAGCAAGCACAACATCCTGTTGCAGATATAAGATGTTACATCCACTGCTCTGGCCATCTGAGTGTTATTTTCTGGTACTCAGTGATCCTTTGAGATATCATTTGCAGGATTTAGAATCGATTCTTTCTTTAACCAATTAAATTAAAGGCTATAGCCAAATCCATAATTGGCAACATTATAGCCTTATGACAAGGTCACTGAGCAATGTAATTAACAAGAAAAACTGAAGAGATGCACTTGGTAGAAAATAATGTAAACGCAGAAAATTTGAATATAAATTATAGATATGTTGATACAACATAAGTGCAAGTGTGGATAGTTATACAACACCATTTTTGTTAAGTAGAACTACATACTATAGAATTCTAAACTGTGAAAATGAGACTTGAAGGTGACTGGAGGGACGAAACAAGAGGGGAGTTTAGTGGGTCTACCTTATAGTCATCTCACCTGCCAAACAAACACGCCCCCCACTGCTTTACTAATGTCTAGAGTTGAACTCTAAAAATAATCCAAGCAACTAACTAAATGCTAATTTAAAACAATATACTGTTTTTAATTATTTTAATGTAAAGTCCTTCTTTTCTAATTTGCAGACAAAAAGCCAATGTTTTCTAGTGAAATCGCTTTTTTGAGGAACTGCAGTATTTGGTACTTCAGCCTAATTTTTAACTTCATTTCAAATCCAGCAATAAAATATATTGGTTATATTTTTCTCAAAATGTTTCTGTTTAAAAAAAAAAATAACTGATTAAAAGTAGCTGATTAGATGTTGGGAATATTTGAAAAAAAAAAAAAAAAAAAAAAGGAAAACTAAATTATGAATCAGAATTGTTTTAACATCAAGGTCATTAAAAACATTTTTGAAGTTGTACCATCATGAGGCTCTTGTGAACAATAATATTAATGAAAAGGACATTAGGAGTTAGTATTCATTGAAGCAATCTAGTTTTAACATTTCTTAGGCTTTCATAATCTATTTATATGGTCAAGTAAAAAGGATGAGTTGGGAAAAACATTTTTTTTTTATAAGTTGGGCAACCAATCAGGGAGTAATAAAGACATTCTGTCAGCTATTAGTTTTGGGACAGAGATGCTTGAAAATTCAGGAAATAAATAAAAATACATTTAAATATACTTATAGAATCATGTAATGTGCTAGATAGGTAGGCTACTTATTTAAAAAAGTTTTTTTCTTTCTTTTTTTCTTCAAATGCCTAAAAACCCATCTAAGAACCAACAGAAGTAGGTAAAGCTTAAAAGGAAACTTGCAAATTGGTTTGAGTTGAAGGGGTAGTTCTTTTCATTAAACAGAATTTACCAGAAAGTATGTAATATTAGAAAAAAAAAATCAAAATTGCAACATGCATTTTGTATCTCAAACTGTGTATCCAGGCTTTTGTCAAAAAGATGTTAAAAAAAAATAAAGCAGCCCAACAATGCTGGGTCTTTACTTTAATTTGCACCAGCTTCAAATTTACCAAGTTAAGACTATAAATACTGCGATTTTCACTCTACAAGAAGGATCCAGTTAGTGAGGTCACTCGACTATGACGGACAAAAGTTGGGTTTGAAGCATGTTTTTAAATAAAGATTTATGCAAATGTAAATGCAGGGAGGAGAGTAGGATTGCTGTGAAAGCAAAGGTATTCATACTGTAAACTTTTGCCCAATGCTGACAGCATTTCTGAGCAAACGCTGGTCTCTGTGGTCTTCTTCAAGTTGAACTTAGTCAACACAGTCAAACTCTACTCCAAGGAAGCTAGTGGAAACTCATATATGCTTAGCATATATGTATATTTATTTTAAAGTCAACTGCATGGGCTTCTAGTAACATAAAAATAATCCTCTTCCACCATGCAGCATTTCCTTTAAGAGACCCTTCCTCTAAAAGTGCTGTTAACAGAAAAGAAAAGGCCTGAGGGTGATTGGCCTCGGGCCTGTTGCTCGTACCTTTGACATCCTGGCCCCGGCTGTGACTAAGCAACGAGAGGATTGCCATTGCTGTCCCGATCCATCTGACGAGCCACCTCCCTCGTTGCATCTTCTGTCAAAGCCTTATTGCCTGTCCACCTGAATGGAAAAATAGGACAAAAATGATTCTAAATTGCCAATTGATGTTCATGTGAGAGAGCAAGTGTGTGTGAGGACTTGCAGCAGACTGGCGACCTGTTCGAGGTGTATCATGCCTTTACCCAACAGTTGGTCGGTTAGCTCCAGCAACATTGTGACCCCAACTGGGATAACTCAGCTACTGAAAAGGGATGGATGGGCGACAAAAATGTACATTTGTTCTATTGAACCCTTTAGCTTTGCTCAATGTGCAGGTGTGACCAACACACAAGCATGCGCACACACTGATCTACATTAAATCTAATCATCTAACCTCAATAACTAATTGAAGTTGCAAAGGGTTGCCAGAGATCCAAGCGTTTCCCAGCTTTCATCCTCACAGGGCAGCACAACAACGCACAATCCCAATGAATCCTGTTTGAATCATTATATAATTTATTATTATACACTGTGTAATACAAGAACAACTCAAAATAAACCAGAGAATACATGAACCGTTCATTGAAAAGTTCCAACTATGATTTGAACAAGCAGGCATTGCACTTTAAGTCCCATATCTCTGTTGGAAAAAAAAAAAGATATAAACATTTTGCTTTGGAAGTGATGATGAGCTACAGCGATTGATTTTCCGCTTGACTGGAGTTACGGTACATGTGTCTGGTAGCAAGCCAATAAAATATTATAACTTTCTTTTTTTTTTTTTGATCAAACTAGACAAAAGAGATATATGCCTGAGTTGTTTCAATGCATGGACGATGGACAGCTGTGTGGGATAAACTGAGTTTCCTTCATGTGAAGATTTTCAAAGAAATGAAAGAAACAATTGTTGAAAAAAAGATAACTGTATATTCTTGACTTCGTACACAGAATGTATTAATGAGAGAACTAGGTCTTTGGATGGTAGAAAGCACCAGCATCAATAGTCCTGAACTTTAAAAGATCCAGTATATTGTGGATGATTTTAGTTCCTCCAAGCCAACTTTTTAAACCTGGTTTAAAAAATAATATGTAAAACTAAACTTATATCTCAACAAAAATGCATGCTTTTACAGCAAAGCTTTCTTTAGAAAACACTGCAAACAGCGTAAATATTTAATATTTTTAAAACTATGATCAAGGAAAACAGTCATTTTTTGGGATAGAAAGTTGTCAGTATAATGATTTATTTATACCTATACCAGGAGTTTTTCTTGCATGTGAAACATTATTTTTTAACCTACATTTGATGTATTTTTATATTTTTAAATATTCAAATAAGCAAAAAAGCTTAGAATTGCAAAAATGCACAAAAATGGCATTAGGAATAGCTACTTTTGTCACACGCTTTGAACCCTGCGGCTTATTCAATGATGCGGCTAATTTATGCATTTTTTAATTGTTTTTTTTTTTTTAATGCATTTTTTTAACGCCCGCTAGTGGGGCTCGAACAGAAAAGGTAAGAGTGAGACAGGGGGAATACGGTATTACGGTATGTGTTGAGGAAGACGCAAGTTTAATGTAAATTCCTGCTTTGTGAATGAATAGCACAAACAGACCCTCATCATGGAAAACGCAAGAAGAAATGCTTATGAGCTTAAGCTTTCAAGTCAAAAGCAATTGTTAAAAGCAGTGTGAAAAAATCCACCATCACCAACGGGTTTCGAAAAGCCAGTCTTCTGCGTAACGGAGAGGACAGCGCAAGCTCAGGAGTAAATTTGTCTCAGGATGAGAGTGACACTGACAGCGACAACGAACGACAGACTGACAGAATGTGGTGAATAATATCTGACGCTATTCCAGTCCGACACTGAGGAGGAAGACTTCCATGGTTTCAGTGCACAGGAGACACGTGCCGCGCCTATAAGCAGGGGCACAACTACGTAACCCTTGTGCTATCCTAGGCACTTTGACATTGAGAGTTGGGTCATCTAGACCCCACAAGACAGTGCGCTGTACCTATTTTCTTCAATGATTTGTGATTATCACTGGTGTCCATTTATTACATGAAATCCTCTCCACCTTTATCCACCTTTGTCATGGTAGGGAGAACACGTCAATGTAAGGGTGGGGTCATAGGATAGCACAAGGGCTAATTTCATAGGGGTATGCTGCCACTTTAACCCCCACCCCCCACCCACACACCCAGACAGAAATACACATTCTAAAAACGTCCCATCTACCCCTCCTAAGGTTATCTAAAACATCCGCACATCACTTTTATTGTTTAAATGTATAAATCTCATCACTTATTATCTGATTATGGATATGACGCAGAACATTTTTGTGAGCCATTTTCAACTATGTATTGCCTAATAAGTGATGGCCATTCAGAAGCATCTTCTGAGTAATGCCTTTGCCCAGCCCTCTCCTCTGCACCTCTCTTTTCTTCTTCCTCTTCACCATCAGCTGATCGTCTCTCTTTTTCTCTGTCATCATCATCTTCATCTGAACCTCTCTCCTCATTCTTCTCTGTTGGGACTGACTTGTCATGTATATCTGCACTTGTTTTCCCAAAATAAGTGAACAGGTGGTCAGCAGAAGTTTAAAGCAGAATGAGCAGCTAGGTTTTTGCGACTTTAGTAGTTTAATTATTCCTGCCTGAAGTCATCTCTGCTCTCTTTGATATCAGATGCATCACCAACCTCATGTCTGTCTCCTTCACCTCTTTGTCTGTTTTTTTCTCTTCATGATCAGTGATACTGTAAATCCTACAGTAAGAACAGCTGCAAGACTCTTTTGTGACCATTTTACTGGTAGTTTTAGCCTGAAAATGGATTATCCTTTATCCTTTAAAAATGTAATGAGTGGCTTTTAATCAGATGCGTTCTACAGTCCGAAAATTATGGTAATTATATGTGTGTGTGTGTATGTGTAGGGGTGTGTGGGTGTGTTTGTGTGAGTAAGTAAAAGAGATTGTAAAACTTAAATGAACATTTTTCCAAACATATTCTGAAATATAATAATTCTATTAACATTTTAGTAAAATATAAACAGACAAACATTTTTTGTTAATACACATGTGATGCCATGAAGACTTTCTGCCTGCGTTCTGGTCCAGGGTAGTCACTACACATTCAGTAAAATGTCAGCCAGTAAATAGTAAAACATCGTAAAAAATTTTTTAAAGTACTTGAATTGATTGGTACTTGAATAATTGATGAGATTCCTCTTATTATAAATTACATGATTGAGTATTATGAATAAAGTTAGCCAACTCACAGCATCCTATCTTGATGTGGCTCTTTTAGAATATTACCTTTTTTTGGCGGTGACTTACAGAAAGTGCCTTACTGAAAATGTGAGCTTATTCAAGATAAGATCTGAAAATTGACAGAAATGTAAATGTACCCACTGTCAAAATTTACATTTAAAATCTGTGACTGAGAAAAAAACATTCATACTTGTAGGGCAGATTGCTGCAAGGCTAATTACAGTTTAGCACACCAAAAGCTCCCGAAGTGTCTGGGTAAAGTGCTATTCAGAACAACATCTGGATATTTCAATGTGTGATTGTGAGAAATGTACGCCACCCCAACCTGCAAGATGTTTTGTGTCGTTGGTAAAAAAAAAAAAAAAAAAAAAAAAGTACAAAATACACTCTGTTCAGGCAAACAGATTTATTTTTAAATAAAAAATTACTAATGATAAATCTTGGTCACTTAGGGTGACAAGACAAACTGTCAAGTATTAATGATTTGGTGGTACAAAGGCAGAGAAGGGTGTTAAATAGCTTGTAAAATAATATCTTTAGTTGAATGAAGTTTTTTCTGGTATTCAAAATATGTATTTAAATAAAATGTTTGATAGTGACCCTATGCCTCTTGCTCATTTATAAGGGTAATGACGATGGCTAATCTCCTTCTCCTAGGCACTGAAGAATACCACTACACGCAGATCAAAAACCAGACAAAAATTGTATTAGAGATTCATAAATTGTATTAAAAAAAGATAATAATAAAAAAAAGGGTTTTAGAAGAAAAATAAAAGGCAAGGCAAGTGCTGCAATTGACCCAGAGCAATGAGCAAAGATTGTTGAACCCTGAACTTAAATTTTGTATTTTATCAACGGCTCTAAGCTATGGATGAAAAAGTGCCAGTGTTGTGTGAGTCTAGGTTATTTGACATAATTACATTCTTTCACTTCCAAGGAAATGAAAAAGGTGTGAAATCATCTCTCATAATATATAATAGTGTGAGAAGAGGGAACTATCTCACACTGGTATTGACGCCTTTACATCAAAGCATGTTTGACAAAATCAATTAGGCTAATTTCACGCTTTAACAACAAATAATGTCTAAACAAACAGGTCAGAGCATCTACCACAGCTGCCCTATCATACAGCATCTAAGCATTGCTGCAGGCCAAACGTTTAGTATTCTCACTCTCCTGTGAAACACAGGAGGGAGGTGAAAGCTACAGATGTGTTCCTTGCCTTACTCTTTCACACTAATATATGCATATTGGCAATAGGGTGGGTTAACATGAAGGCCTCAAAGAAGCTAATGTCATTGTATGCTCCTTCAGTTCTCAAAAGGAATGGAGGAAGAACACATTCAGTTTCCTGAAGAAGTCCCTGGGAAAGGCTCAAGTTTTTGTACAATGTCTTTGCAAGCCTGTCCAACAGTTTATACTCAAACAGTCTCTGAGATGGCTGCTACCACGGGAACATGATCTAAGGCTGGGTGTTATTGGCAAGCCCATTGGCAAAGGGGTTTTTATCAGTACTAATCTACTATCATCAATTTACTTTTGGTAGAACTTGGGAGAAGCCATGGCAGAAAGTGAGACAATCAAGGTAGCTACTGCTGACAGCTTGGGATTGGCGATAAAAAGGCACATGGGCAGTTTAAATTCCAAGAGATCAGTGCAGGGATATAAGGCGAGATTTGGTTTTGGTTTCACAAACACCAATGCGAGAGATCCTGCTGGAATTCATCGTCTCCTGGGTGACGGTATAAAGAAAGCGTAGGTGAGAAAGAAGTCAATGTAGGAGGGGCTGACAGACAAATCTTGAAGTAGGAGATGACGGACTCAGGTTGGATGCAGAGGATTTGTGGTCCAATATCTCTTCAGAGCACTGGAGGTTGCTGGGACTGAGAAAGTGCCATCAACAACATCACAGATGTAGCAGAAAATGTCTCAGGATGACTGAGGATCAAGGATGCTGATCTGTGGACCATACAAAGTACTTGGGACCAAGCCAGGGTTCAATCAACCCTGGCAGAGTCACTTGGGTGTGATTGTATGACATTAAGAGACCAGAATCATCCATGAATCCAGGATAAATTACTCAAGTGTCCACTTAAACTGTATACTGGAACTCAAGAAATGTCCTTCTTTTTCACACATTTTTTGACAATATCTGGGAATGGTTGGAGCTGTACAAACTATTATTACCTTTCTCTTTTAGTTCTATAGTGTGAAGTTTTAGATGGGCTGTTGTTGTGTCAGCCAGGATTGCCTTATTGGCAACTAAGTATAAAAAGATCCACAGAATTCTACTGTGTCAAGGTTCTTATGAAAATTGCAGAAAAGGGAACTAAATTGGTAAAGATTTTGAAACAGCTGCAAATTTATTTTATGCTTTGAGAGAGAAGGTATCGTTTGGTTGCTCATCTTACAGTTTGAATCATCCAATTCACAAAAAAATGAAAAAAAAATAAAAAAAAACCCTGTCATTTTGGGTTTTCAGCTTCCTCCTATTGAGTGACTCCAGTGAAAGGAGAAAAGGATGAAACATTTCAAGCTTGTTTGCAGTATGCACAGTACAACAGCATATTGCACATTAGATACATTAAATCAAGAATCCTTTTCGAGTTGTTGGAAAGTGTAAAAAAAAAAAAAAAGTACAGGGAAAATGTAATTTTATCATCTGGAGTGTAAAAGAAAATGGATAAGTCAGGTAAGGCCACAAACAACAAATTACTACTGGCTGAAATGAGAGATTTTACCAGTTGTGGTTGTGTAGACATCTTCCTCTAATTAGCTGTAAGCTAAAAGGCAAATAAAAGGAGCAGAAAAACACATTTACTTTTTACAGCCGAACTTTGAATATTATCACTGCTGTTGTCTCAGCGTTTATTCTATCACAATCAAGTTCTAGACCAGGGGTCGGGAACCTTTTTGGCCGAGAGAGCCATAAACGCCACATATTTTTAAATGTAATTTAGAAAGAGCCATACAATAATGTAGCGTCCCTGTCCCACACTGAGGCATGGAGACTTAACCTCTTTTAAGGTTATTTATTCTGGTTACTGTAGACCGCAGCAAACGCCGTAAAATTAATTCAGCAACCCCTCAATCTCTCCCGCTGAGACGAGAGCGCTTCTCCCAACTTTATATTCCCCCCTCCCGCTCCAGCGCTCCTATTTCCCTTATTCGGCCCATAGCTGAACCCCATTGGTCCAAACTACCTAACAACAGGCTGAGCGACAGAACTGAGAGCCAATCAGATCTCTGCTTGATGCGTTTGCTGAACTCCAGAACTTTTAAGGCGTCCCAACAGCGGACCCAACTCAGTCCGCGACATGTTTAAAACTAAATATACAAGTGAATGTGAGCATTTGATGTAATTTCAACACTTTTAAAGTACAATAAGTCTGTGGATTCTTTTTAATAACATCGTTATGCTGTTGCTAATAAATGATGAGTATTTCTCGTGGTGGTTTTGCTGATGGTCTAGTCTGGTTGATAAACGTGGTGAGTTTCAGCTTCATGCAGGCGTTGAGACTTTAAACGTGATCGTAGGTCTGAATGTTCTGTAGATGTGAGAAAGACTCACATGCAGACGTGGAGACAAACACACACTC
Source organism: Oryzias curvinotus (assembly GCA_023969325.1). Taxonomy (NCBI): domain Eukaryota; kingdom Metazoa; phylum Chordata; class Actinopteri; order Beloniformes; family Adrianichthyidae; genus Oryzias; species Oryzias curvinotus. The sequence continues at coordinate 10,459,325 of CM043720.1, read as the reverse complement.
ACACACTGCAGTGAGTGACGGGCAGCGGGTTTTACGTTTTTACAATCCCTGCGCGATTCACCTGCTGCCTGTGGAAGAAAGCAGAGGGTGGGGGTGCCCCCCACCCTCTGCTTTCTTCCTCACATCCCGTCCCCTCATCTGCGCGCTCTTTCTCAGAGACGGGAGCGCGCAGGTTTAGGCACGGCAATTAATAGGTTTCCTGCTGGAATAAACTCTGTGAAATAGTAGATAATAGTAAACTGAGTGCTGGCGCAGATTTTTCTCTCCAAGCACCGCTACTACTGCGCGCCCCTCTGGCATCGCATCGCGCACGAGAAGGACTGGTCTAATGAAAAAAAAATTGTATAAATAAAGATTTGTCTGCGAGCCATACGTGACCATCAAAAGAGCCATATGTGGCTCGCGAGCCATAGGTTCCCGACCCCTGTTCTAGACAATGAATATTAAAAACCATTTCTGTTTCTCTTGACACGATGGACACCCTTGAAAGAACAATGCCCTTAAAGTTGTGTTTTCATGTTGCAATGAAAAGACACAAAAGGCCTGTTTTTAGCATCTAAAAAAAGCTGCAATCTTTTTGTGAGGATTGTGCCCTTTTTTTATGTATTTATTTTTTATTTCATTCTTAGCTGTGTTTTCTTGGTTTTTGTCATGAACCTCGTGCCGCAGTCACACCAGGATCAAGTTTTTAATTATCTACAGCTGTTCCACATGACCTTAATCACCATTTGTGTATTTAAGTGTCTGCTTTTTCAGTTCATGTTTGTCAGATTGTCTACTTTGTCACCCTGTTGGTGGGCCATGGGTTTTAATTATGCAATTGGTATGTTTATTGTTAGAATTATGATTTTTTTTATATTAAATGTCCCACAACTGAAGTCCCCTTTAGTACATAATCATGCTAGAGTGTCACTTTAACATTTTCCATGAACTGTATAAGTGGGGAAAATGTTCTTGCAGTACAACACCAAAAGTGTTTTCCACTGGTTTTCTATTTATTCATTGTTCCCTCCCATCTTTCCCTCCTATGGTGCTCTCTTTTGAAACAAATTTATACATTGCACAGTCATACTTCTATCTTTCCAAAGATGGCTGACTATGATTGCTTTGATCCCTTTCAAATGAGAATACTCAGACCTGAACAACCAAACACCCTGAAGAAAGAACTCACTGCATCCCGCAGCTTACTAGAATCTTCTCCTGGTTGACATGGGAACACTCTAACATTTACATGAGAAACCAATAATGCTGCCACATATAAGATGTGGAAATCAGCGGGGTAAGCTAGACTAAATGATAAAAGGAAAATGGTAACTTTTGATGTTTCTGCTTTTTTTTTTTTTACTATAAGGCACATTGGAGTTTTAGAAGATTCAAATATTTCAAGTGCAAAAAAGGGGTATTTATGCAAAATATAGAGCTGCACTAAGTCAGTCTAATAAAGTAGAAATGGATTACAAAAATAAATGTATATCATAGTGCAGCAAAAACGAAGTTGGTCTCCTCCTGTCGGCATTTCTACTCATCCTAATATGTTGGTCCAGCTTATCTTCTGTCCATTATCTTTGTGGAGTAAAAGGTAATTCAACTTTGAGAAGAGGACAGAAGCAAGATGTGATGATGGAAATGGTGTAGGTAAATGTGAATAAAGTAATCACATGTGTGGATCATAAAAGAACGAATGATGCAAAACTTCACAAAAGCAAAGTGATGCAGGGACTTAAACTATATCAGAAAGGAAACAAACCAGCCTTTTGAAGGAAAACATGTCAGACACAGTAACTAATATTTTTAGTATTAAGTGAGGTAGCTTGTTGATAGCATAAATTGGAGGAATAGGAATTAGAAAATTGAAAATATATAATATTTACAGAGCTCTCCATACTGTAGTTTGTTGATTGTAAATTTTTTAGGATTTCGGTCAAAATGTACAAAAAACGGAACAAAGTCTTTTTCTAAAGAATGTTTTGCTGGAAATGGCAGGAAATTGGTTATTAAAATCGTAGGAATCTGATCATTGTTTTGTTTAAAAGCTGTGTTTATCAAAAATCCTGGAACACAAAGCAATATTCATATTTCTAAAGTTTGGACATTGCTGAGTTTATTCAGGGAAGTTAACAATGGCATTTTTTGTTTTGTTTTCTTGAATTAAACTTTGAGGTTAAACTTGCTGCAATAATTGTTCTGCATATTATTAAGTTCCAGTTAAAAAAATATTTTAAACAGTACTTAACAGACAAATAAATGCAATTAGTTTTATCTCTAAATTTTCAGAATGATGAGATGTTATTACTTCATAAAGCTAAATTTGAATTAAATATATTAAATGCTAAACATAAAAGGGTCCTTTTGGTATAATTATGAGTTTAAAAAAGGCAATTTCACTTACGTTTACTATGCAGTTAACATAAGGACCTCTTCAAAATTGTAATTATTTATAAACAGCAAAATAAATATTAGAATCCACCAACATGGCTTGAATTTTATTAATTTGTTTGGGTTTAATAATTTAAAAAAGCAGCCAGTGGTTACTGAATATAAAACATCGCATCCACAAGTATCACAAATGGACAGACTGAGATGGAATGCACAAACTAGAGTTCAGAATTCATCATAATATTCAAAACTAATTAGAGTAAAACATGCTGAAATCTTTTCTTTTTTTTTTTTTCCAAAAGGCAAAAAGGAAGACTAAATTAATCTCTCCCCCTTGTATTCTATTCAAAATGTCACTTCCAGTTTGGTCTTTTAAAAAAAAAAAAAAAAAGAGAAATTTTAGTGAAAAGTACTAATAGATATGCATTAAACAAAAGGTGAAATTACTGGCAACTATCACAGATACAGTTTAGTCATGATTTGCAAATTAGTTTCATTAAGATTATAAAATAAGTGTCCCATGGATGTAGATGCCTAATTAGGTTGTACTGAAACGTAAAATGGGGGGATTAAGAACAAAAATTTTAAGTTTGTAGTCTCCATCTGCGACCCTGAGACTGTGGGATTGTGAGCTTGGTTCATACCAAAGACCCACCACTTCCCTGTTTTGGATTCACCCCGGGTTGTAGTATTGAGTTGCCAAATAGTACCCAGGTTGCTGTATTTGCACCTCATCACTCCCATACAAGATGGATTGACTTCAAAGAACACATTTCACACACTGTGAAGTGTGTAGAACTATTGTCACATTGAGAATCTAGCTGTTTTGTACACAAACAAAGAAGGAATGGAGCGTGAAATTGACCAACAGTCTGGTAAAGCCTCTGCAATAATGAGGACTTTGTACCTTTTATTGAGGCGGGTTAAAAGGCAAGGCATTCAATTTACCTATCATTCTACATCCCTACCCTCACCTATGGACATGAGCTGTTGATTATGAATGAGGGGAAATCATCATAGATACAGGCAATGGAAAAGAGTTTTAGTCATAGAGTGAAAGAGCTTTGGCTTAGAGATAGAGTTAAAAGCCCAATCATCCTATGGGGTCATACACTTCCATGTCAATAAAATCCAGGTCCAATACTCTGGACATTTGGATGTGTTGCTAGAGAGGTGAGGTGTATGAAAAACGGTTAACTTTGAGGAGATGGTGTGAAAGACCAGAACACCCTGGCATATTAAGGGCTTTATGTCCATCTGGAGGAGCTGGAAGAAGGGACCAAAGAGAGACATCTAGGTATTCTTGTTAACTACTACCTGAACCTAAAAAGGCAGAAGTTAATGAAATGAAAAAAAAAAAAAAAAAAAAGAAGGTTTCCCAACCGTAAATCTAAAGTTGAGTCTGAAGTAAGTACATGTGTATGGAAGGGTACTTTTGTTATAATGACCAAGCGGTGTAGAGCTATTATAGTCTGATTAATTTGACTGCTTTTACATATTTTAAACAGTAAAGCGTTAATTTAGGTTATTAGAAATTACATTATTTATATATAACGCAGTAGCTAATCTTTCACAATATAAAACAGGTATGGTTAGTAAAACCCATCATTTACAATACCAATAAAAGACTATAGAGAACCAATAAAGTTTCATATGAACTCAGTGAAAGAAAAAAAAAGTGAGAAAAATCTGTGTGGAGTTCCCTTGATATACATTAAACAACTTTGACACCTGAGCTCATTTGAAACCATCTCGGAGGATCATATATCTGCTGAATGTTCTAACAGATGATTTTAGTGTTTAGTAAGCTCATCTCATGCTCACACTGGGATTTTTCTTTTTTTTTTTTTTGCAAAGAAAGGATTTGCCCCGTTCTACATGTATCATTTTGAGTATTGGATGAAACAATTTTACAGTATATTATTTGATTTGTGTTGCCCCATTTTCTAAGAGTAACCAAAAAAAATAAAAAAAATGGATAAATAAAAAGCAGTGCACGAGCTTAGCACTCTATAAGACTGCTAATTTAATAATTCAATTTGGTTACCTATTGAACACAATTGAATTACATATTATTTTATATTTACAACTTCCTTTTTAAAATAGACTGTTTATAAAAACACTTCTGAAAAAAGTTGAACCGAACAAAAAAAAACCTTCTGTCAAAATTGAATAAAACATTATAATTATCCATTGATGAATAAATTAATGTGTTACGACTATCGTCGTTTCTCTTATATTTTATATGTTGAGTATGGTGTAAAAGTTATTTTTGTGTGGGTATAGGGTCCCAGATTCAGGACTAAACAAGGGGAATCAGCGTTTCAGTCTTTTGCAGCTAAAGCTGGAACAGTCTCCCTGAGGTTGAGACATGTATATAACCGAAGGGTCCTTATCGGCACCTCTTTTCATTTTATTTTCTTTCCTTTCTTTTAAAGCAAATTTTATAATAATTCTCTATGTTTTTTTTATGTTTGGACTGGTATGTATTGTGATTTTAATGCAGTTTCCTATTTTATGAAGCACTTTCAATTACTTTGTGTACAAATTGTGCTATACAAATAAACCTGCCTTGCCTTTATGTTTGGATTGGTGAGCTAAGAACTTGTGGCTGCACCGGATTGGAAGATGAGACTTTAAATACCAAGCATCTTGACCGCATCATGGGGTGTTTTAGGCTGTAGTTCATCTGTCTTTCTACCTCCCACTGATAGCACTTAAGTGTTTTTGTGAGGCCTTTGGCTGTTGGTTATATTCTGGAAAACTTTAGTGAAACTTTGTTGTAACCTTAACTGAGAAAATTTTAGTTAAAGCAGTAGGGGTGAACTGCCTTTATTTTCCACTGTTTTCTCCTATTCTGGTTAGGTTCAAGGAGACGTGTCAGACTGTCATTTATTTTCCTTTTATTTGATTGGAAGTCAAATAGAGTTTTTTACATTATGTTTGTTCTGTTTTCTTTATTATTTTGGCCTTGGTTCACCCTGAAGTTCGATGATTCATTTTTTCTTTTGTTATCTTTACAATTAGGACAATACATCCTTCTATTATTTGTACAGTAAATTGTCTTGGTGGCTTGAGGGTGTACTTATTGGTATTTGAATTTATTTCTTTCTTTTTTTTAAGTTATGACCTGCACTCCTACACACAAGGTGCATAACAGATTATATAAATAAAACATGAATGATTCCAACAAAAACAGAAAATGTTTTGTTTTGTTTTTTTTTGCTGAAAAAAAAGTAAATGCTTTAAAAAAAATCAATTTATGGATTTGACGAGTCAATGTTTGCTAAGAAAATACTGTGCATCGTAAGTAAACGACACTTTGAGTTCGATGTTGCAGTAAGGTAGTTCCTTCAACATAAGATAACCCCGTGTCAGAGTGTTCTTATTGGTTAAGTGAAGTAAAACGATACTTGGAGTTGAGACAAAGTTTGTGTGAAGATAAAAGATTGAGGAGGTGCCCACGCTGGTCTTACGGACAGGTCTTGCTGCTGTTCTGTGCAGGAGCTAGAGCCCAAGCAAATATTGCAAACCTCATAATGTTGAAGGGCATTATCTGCACTCACCTGCTCAAGACGAGTGAAAGTTTCAGAGCAAATAGTGCTTGTCGTGCAAAGTGATTTGCCTCCCCACGCACGTCCTAAAGAGTTGTGCAATCACCATCACCAGGAAGACAATACTGTTTTTATTTGACCCAGCTCTATTTTCAGCAAAATCCTGTGCTCAACACTTGCACTCAAATGTTAAAAAGGAAGAGCATGCAAACAGTAAAAAAGGTCTTAAAATAGTTTTACCATTTTCTTAAATGGTATCAGTTCAGAATCAAAAGGAGTGTTGTATAAATGAATACATAATCAATTTGTTTTGAATAGGAAGCCAATCTAACAACAAATCTAACAGATTCTAGTTATTCTCCCATTTTCTTCCTCTGCATTTGTTAAATTCTTGGTAATTCAACATTTCACTTATCAGATGAAAAAAAAAATCTAATTAAAACTTTTATTGTTATGCTTTTTCGCTATAAATCAAAAAATATATATAGTAAGTCCTCTAAGTTTTAAGAAGTAAACAGCCCATACGGCTTAAATGATTTGATATCAGCAATATAATTTAACTAATTAACTAATGCAGTACATCAAGTATGTACACAACTGTTGTACACAACTGTACTAAATCCCAAATGGAATTGCAATGACAGGAAATTGTTCTGTCATTTTTGAGGGTAATTCTGGTGAATGACACATTCTGAGCACTGACGGATAAAAATACAACTGCAAATCCACTTGGCATAAATATTTTGATAGACACTTGTGCAAAAATGTCTGCAAAAACAGGTAAACAATAGGAAAAAGCAAAACAAACAAGTACATTGAAAATAACAAAAAGTGTAATAAAAAGTGATAATACACAAATAAAATGGAAAAAAATAATTGCCATGAGATTTTTCCAATTTCTGTTATAAATTCAGGGATTTTGTAGAACAAGATGTTACCTCTCTAAAATGTTTCCATGATGAAGTATGAAAAATACACTAATCAGTTCTAACACTATGAGAGACCGAGTCTGCTTCATTTAGTGTCTAACTGGGTGTGTGTGACAAAACCTAATTTATTCATGAATGCCTTTTAAAACCACCAGTAACGGTAAAAACCTAATTTGAATTCACAATAAGCCTGCGGAATAAATCGCAAATTTATCGTTATCGCGATAGCAAGCTGAGCAATATGCATATTGCAAAAGATGGTGAAAATTGCAATAAATGGTTACCTTAAATGTGCTGAAACAATCTTATGGCCGCTTGAAGTATTTAACAAATCAAATAAATCGATTTATGCATTTGACAAATAAGGTCAACGCCTTCACGTTGTGGACCAATCGGATGGAGCCCTTTCATGTTAGATGTTCCTCACATATGTAGACGAAGGTCATTTGAAGTATACTTTTTAAACTGTTGCAATGAAATGGGAATGATGTTTTTGGTTGTTTAGTTATAAGTTATATCATTATCGCAATATTGATCACTAATATCGCATATCGCGAGTTTTCCTCATATCGTGCAGCCCTAATTCACAACATATGTTTTTTGACTTTTTAAAAGTACAAATAATTCCCCAAATAAACCAAAAAGCAACATACTAAAACACACTGAAAATCATGCTTTCCGTGTTTTAAACATGTCCTTGAAATTTTTTTTTATTTTTATGGAATACTTAAATCAAGGACATTAAGCTCAAAACGGCATTTCTGGATATTTCTTCATTCAAAGTGTTGTGAATCAGAGAAGACCAAAACAACCCATTGGAAAAAGAGCTTATTTGTGTTGTAGAAAATGTGGTGGGTGGGGCCACAAGCTCCCTGTTATGGAATAAATGCATGTACGTCCTTGTTGTCCTCTTCTGAGCTGGCAACTGGCTCAAAACTGTGTGACTGGATAAATCTAATGTTGTTCAACATTTTTGTTGCACCGCTAATGTTAAGTTGGGCATGCAAGGGGCAGTAGAACTGTTAAACAGCTTTCAGGAATTGGAAGGGAAGGGGGTCGGAGTTTATTCATGCCAACAGTCCCGCCCACAACTCTGAGGCGGGTTTTTAAAGAACTACTGCCGCTCTGCAGAAACAAAGTCTAAGAAAATGACATTAGATTGGCTAAAAACACCACAATCATAATTAAAAGACCCTGAAAATAGCTCCAAAATGATTGGAGTGGGTCCTTGTCAACAAAAAGTTAAAGTACTAATCAATGAAGAAATATCACAAAATATTTTTAAATGCCAAATGAATTTTATTTCCAGTCTGAATCCAGTCATAATGAGAAAAAGTTGAAGCTTCCTGCTTATCCTACTATGAAATGAAAATGCTGGATGATAAATGCATTTACATGTTTAAATCCCACTCTGTTCCCTCTTAACGTCACACACCAATAACTACAGGCTATAGAGTTGGCCTTACTGTCCTAGGTTCAATGCTTAATAACTCTTCAACACGTGCTGTGGCACGCTTTACATACTAAACACAGCCAACCTTAGAGCTCTCACTTCAACAAGCAAGCAATCTAAAAAGAAAAAAAAAACATGGTGCATGAGTTATTCCGATACAGTAAACATTATAGCTGCATATTTTACCTGAGACTACAAGATGATTGTGGCTTGGCAACTGCCTCAAAATGAAGCACGCAATCCACCCTGCAACGCAACACAACACCAGCTGCTCAGCTCTCATGTGTAACTCAAAGCTTTGCAGCCTCAGTGAACCTGATACGACTGCAGGCAAGGTCACTGTGAGCACACAATTCCCCATCCATGTTCAAATCTAAAGGATGACAGATTGTTTATTTTATTTTAAATAAACTGTTACAACATTTAAAAGCTTGGATAAAAATATGTTATTATTTGCAGCATGGAGTTGAGATGCTCAGATAGTCACAGTAGTTTGTAGCTGTAAGGAGACGGTCCTGAACAAATTTCTTATTGGTTGAATGCTGTAAAGCATTCAACCCTTTGTTTTCCTGTTTCTCTTTATTTATTACGCTCATCTTCCGCCGTTTTTTGACACTTAACTACTTCTACATTTTTTAACCTATTTTAACCATTCAACTTTTAAAATGTTCAGCTCCTTCATCTTATTGATGCTATGACTTTTGGTACTTCTAATCCTTGTACTTTTTAAGATATTCCAGTTTTTCCGGGAATTTTTGCCCTATTAAAATACATTGGGAGTTATGGTGCATGAGGTACCCGGTTCGACACCCGGTTCGGACACTTCAAAATTTTCTTCCAATGATCTTTTAAAATGTTCAACTCTTTCAACTTATTACAGTTATTACTTTTGGTCATTCAAATCATTCAACTTTTTAAGATATTCCAGGATATTCCAGGATTTTTGCTCCAATAAATTACATTGCGCTTAACCTCTTTTACAGTTTTTTACCTACTTTAACAATTCTACAAACAAATTTTCTAACAAATTTTCAACAATTCAGCCATTTTTTCAACAATTTCGGGCCTTGTTTAACTCCTACAATTTTTTTAACCTATATTTAGCCATTCTCCTATTACAATGGTCAGTTTTGCCTTTTTATCCTTTAACTTTTCAGGATTTTCCAGGATTCTCCAGGACAGTTCAGCCATTTCATCAGCAAATTCAGCTTTCATTCAGCAGCACAGCATTCAATCATTGAAAACCTTTGCTTTTTCCAACCATTAGAACTTCCACACAATTCTAGCTAGAGACACCATTCAAACGTTAAAATGATCACAGCAGCTTAAAGCACACACATAAACACTGAATGTATCTTAGAAAAAAGATTTCCTAAGATAAGATCCCTATTTTCCTCCTCGTAGCTGGAAGCTGCAGATCAAACATGTGCTTCAGCCATCTTGTGAGCAAGCGTCGGGATCCGGGCCTTAGCCCCGCCCACGGCCGCTAAGACTCATGGGAAGTGTTGATTCCCAAACCATGAGTTAGGTGGCTGTTACGGGAATTGAATATCATGTTGTTTCACCACATATGATATTGGTTAAATGACAATGTATAAATGCTGATTCATGCAGATGGGTAACTGTTCTTCAGTTCACCCCTCTATCATAAGTGGATTGGAATAACAAAATTAATGCCAGTTGTATGCTTGAGAAAACTAATGTTAAGGCACATCTTTGCAATGGCTTCCCACTACTGTCAGAAATCAATGTACTTCTATTTTCACATGATCACTCTTCTTTGAACTACAACATCTAGGTCTGAAATCATTATGGGATGGAGACAGTTTGGCAGCCATTTTGTGTTTTTACATTCATAACCTTTATTTCTTTTAACCTGTTTCACTTCAACATGCCTTTAGCTAGAAACACTGTTCACACATTGAACTGTTCACAAGACTTTGGACTTCAATATAAGTTTTGAAATTATTATGGGATGCCAACACCAACTATGCTTTGGTGGCCATTTTGTGCTTGATTGTGAGGCGAATTTAAACTTTAATTTTTACCTATTTTAAGTTTGACTATTAAGATGTTCAGATCTTTAAGCATTATTAATCCTTTCAGAAATTATAGTGTTAAAAAAACAGACACATTTTAGAGTAAAAACTCAAGCTGGTTAAAACCACCTCTGTGTTTCTATGTGCAACCAACTGCAGTTACCAGACAAATTTAAGCTAATTGCCACTAGACATTAAATCTCATGCTCTGTGCTGCTGGTCAAAGGATGAATGGGATAAATTTATACAAGTTCAGCTACATCAGGATCTCTTTGGTTCCATATAAACAAGATTTTGTTCAAACTGGCTTGAGTGTTGTATATGCCATATGTTATGTTCAGGTTTAATATCTAGAAAGTAATTAAACAATTATTTTTTGTTTGGTTTAATTGGTGGAAACATGTTTGATGCAGACAAAATTTAATCAATTAAATTTAAATGTCAAAGACACACTAACACCACCAATCAGGCGTAGAACACATTCTGAGATACATTTGTGTTCCATTATTGAGCCACATCTTATTTTGATATCAGCCCTGTTCTGTATTCTTTTCCAATAAATAACACTCCATCCACACACACACACAAAATCTTGTTAAAACACCAAAACTAATTAATTTTGCATGATCCCTAATGACGATGCATGCATGCATGGGATGATTTGGAAATGGGCCTCAATAAAAGCCCATTACATTGGTCAAAAAATTAAATTTGATGGTTTATCTTTATTTGCTGCTGCACAGAAATGAATGTAAATGCTTTTATGAAATGAGTGATTTCTGCCTGAATGTAATATGTCTGCTGTGATTGAAGGCCAGCAGTGACCTAAATGAGCACTTGACATAGCAGTGAAATACATTGAAATATCTCAGGCCAACTTTTCTTAAAAATGAGGCATACTTAGGTAATGTTGACCCCAAACAAAAACAAAACAAAAAAAAACATCTGATGTTGTGGTTTGTCCAGCTGGCTCAAAAACTGACATTAATGGGAATATGCAGAGACACCATTGCAGTGTTATGCATTTACTCTTATAGCAAACAATTTTTTTTAATGTGGGCTTTAAGTGCTCTTGTGACAGGCTGTGAGAGTTTGAATATGATAAACCAAGAGCACTGGCTTATGCAATGTACTTGAACAGGTAAAAATATGCTACTGTATCAGAACGTTGAGGTAAACAAAGTACTGTTAAATTTAAAAGATGAGCATAATAACCTTTTTTAGTTATTTAGTGGTCAAAATAAGATGAATTAAAATATTTATGTTCAACAGAATTCCCTAGATTGGTCAGTTTAAGTTGATCATGTATCAGCCTTAAAAACAACCCCTTATAGATTTAATAACATGTACACTTAAAAAAAAATAATAATAATATAAATATATAATTTTATAAACTTCTAAAACTATAAATGTAAAATTAACCCCACAGTTATGTGAATTTAGAAGTTATTAGCTCTTGTTTTTGGTGTTTTTAACACTTTCTTGTGGCATTTTTCTCACTATGGGGGGCATATATAAAAGAACTTAAGACTTAAACTGCGTTTGAGGATTTCTTAATTCAAATGGTGATGAATCAGGAGCAGAGCAAAACATCCCGTTTGAAAAAGTTCTCAGCTGTGATGTAGAAACTGAAATGGGCGGGCCAAAGTCTCACTGCTCCGTTCCGATGCATCCACTTTCAAACAAATGGACACATTAATGTCTTTGTTTACCTCGCCTGAGCTGGCATCTGGCTCAGATCTGAACAGCTGGATAGCTTCAGTACTGACAAAAATAGCGAGCAATAATGTTAGGTTGGGATTGATGTGATGTCGTCAATAGTCCGGCTCACAACTTGATGGCGAGATTCTTATGAACTTCTGCCGCTTTGCATAAATTGCGTTTAGCACAACAAAAATTGTCTTTTGACGATTAAAAACAAATCGTGACACCACTCGGAGAATCACAGACAACATTAGTGCATACACCCACCCAAAACATAAGATCTAAGGAGAAAACTATTCTTAAAACTTAGTGTTCCTACATTCAGCAACTTTTCAGATCCCAGGGCAAATTTGTTTCTTAGTGGCACATTATGAAACTTGTTTTTGATGTTAATGAAGACTTTTGGTGACTTTGACAGGTTGCCAAAGTTCCTCTCTCTTCACAAAGAGCAGTTACGGCTGCTGCAAGCTTATGGCTGCAGTTCTGTCCCGCTTGTCCCCAGCGCACTCACAACAGATTGTTACGTTTGAAGGGCAGACAAATCTTTATTGTCTTCACTCAACCTCACATCCTAGCTTCAGTCAGAGCAGATGTTTACTGCATTGTTCAGACTTTGATTTCATGAATTGCATATGCACTGTGCTTTCTCTGATACCAGTTTAAGTGGGATGTAAATTAAAAAGTGTGCTGACCTATTTAAAGTGAGACATTAAGTATAAAAACATTCAGACCTACAGTAAGAAAAGTCCTTCCACTTGCAAATAAGTAAATGAATTTGCACACTCAGAAATGTGCTGTTCAAAATTGGTTAGTTTGGTTTCTACAGAAACTTCAGCTTTTGAAAGCTTTAAGGTAGAGTTATAATGATATTTCCAGTAAAAACATTTTGTGCATAGAGTGTTTCCTTTTTTTAAACCAGGAGGTGCACCAGGTTCTGTTTCAGCCAATGATTAGTGCAAAAGGTAAATAAGCAGCTTCATGCAGTGTCAGCAGAGCCTGGTGGTCCACTAAAGCTCTGACTTTCTCTCATTCAGGCCAAGTGAGACCCAGATCTAAGAGGCTTTAATCCCCGTGCCTGACTCATCTCATGACCACATTATAAATCTCTAAACCTTCCCCGAGCCCAGGCTGTGCGGCAGCTACAACCACTTAGCATCTGCTTATCATCAACAATGTTCTATCCATGTCACAAGGCATGCTGCCCCGCACAATAGGAACCACTTAGCCACATGGTCTTAAGCACATGCAGCTGACATCTTACAAAGGATCATTTTTTGACTTTGTGGAAATCGTTCCCCTCAGTGAGTGACTTTTCTCCCTGCTGCATGGCTCTGAATGTCACAGGGTTTGTCTAAAAGCTTTAGCACACAATGGAAAAACTGATCCTTAAAAAAAAAAAAAAGAAAACTGATAAATCCCCAAAAGAAGGTACAGTGTTCCTACTGGGATGCAGTTATTTACCCATGTTGTTGAATTTGAAAAGAAAAAGTAAAATTTGAAATAAATATCTATTGTTACTATTGCAATACACCATTTCCACTGCACAATTTATAACATCTAAAGCAGACTAACAGAATGGATCGAACAAGAAATCTCAATCAGAAAAATGCCAAAGATGTTTCAGGTATTCTCTGAACTTCAAGGCCAAAGTCAGCTTTATCATGCTCAAAGAGCATAGAAAGGAAGAACTAAAATGAATATCCTCCAAATGACAAAAGTGAAAATTGATTTTCCGATGAAAAAGCCTGCGTCTTGAATAGCAAATATTGTAGTCCAGTTTGCATTATTTTCCTTATTTTCATTATTGTATGAAAAAAAGTTTTACAGTAATGACATAGATCTAATATGATACCAGACATTAAGAAAATGGTCTGATGATGATTGGTATGATCTTTTTTATTTTTTTTTTAAGAATACGTTTGGATTATAATCAAGTGCCTTGTATATACTATTCTTTCTCAGATAAAAGCACTATTTGTTTTGCAAGCTGCTCTCTTGTATTAGAAGATGTGATCGAGGAATCAGAGCTCTAAAAATGTATAGGCCACTTTCCTACACTTATAATTTCAAGTTTATGAAAGGCAGCATACTTTTCCTGCATCCTTATTTTTATTTAAGAAAAGTTAGGGTTTGCCCTTGACATAGTCATTTAATTTCATCTCCAACAATGAAATTGCAGTCATAAGAGCAACGTTCTGACTCCGTAACAAAATTGATGTAAAAATGTCATATTGGCCGAGATGCATCAATATAACAGCAATTTCCATGAATACAACTTGAACGGCAAGACTTGATATGACAAACACAAAGTTTGCCTTTAATAAAACAGCTGTCGAATTGGTTTGCGTGAGAAGAAGAGTTAAAAAAAATTCTATATATTTAATCTCAACAATAACAGTTTTAGTGGTTGAATTTTTCAGCCCAAAAGATGTAAATAACCGTAAAAGAAAAGTTGTCAAGTGGGGATCCCTAGTTCTTAGTATATATTGTAATTTTCATTATTAAACCAGCAGGCTTTAGTGGTTCCCTACTAATGGTTCACATTTACATATTTCATTCGTTCCAAACTACTACAGGTGGTGAATATGAAACAGAGAGCTCCCTACCTCTGATACTGTGCTGCTCATCTGATAATGGGGATCTTGCTGCGTGTTATTCATTTTTCACCTCACAGAAACAGGGTTGTCGGTAGTAAATCACATCACATGCTTCCTTCCCACAGCATTTCCTCCAAGTGTGTGACATAACATCAGTGGAAACTGAACACCATACCAGCAGGACCACACTGAAAAGAGAAAGGAAGTACTCCATAGAGTCTCCTGATTTCTTATCCTCTCACTATGTACTTTCATGGAAATCATTTCAGGCATCACTACCCACGAGTTTCTTATCAAATAATATTTGAAATGTTGCCCTGAGATGTCCATTGTGAACGCGAATAAGATATGTAAGTTATGACAGTAATGTGTTGTGAAAAAAATATTCTTCATGTAGTAATGAAATGTATTTCTAAATAACTGATCATGTTGGGTTTTTGTTTTTTTTTCACTTCTTTGAAATTTAAGACCAAAACCTTTAAGTTGCTGTGTTGTATTTTCTCACATGAGAATCAATAGAGTAATCTGTTTGATGTGGTCATCTTTAAAAATCAAGTTATTGAACACATTTTAAAATATTGATCTGGTTAATCCAGTCAGACTTCCTTAAATCTGCAGTTTAGAATAATTCGGGTAATATTATTTCTTTACTGTAAAACTACACACTAAGAGGAATCTACTGAGCAAATATTATCATCAGACTGTTGGATATATATGTTGTTAATATGTATTTTTTAAAACAATTTTTAGACAATCTTTTCCTTTTTTTAAACAAATATCCAAACCTGCATGAGCTAGCATTGTTTGGCTCCAAAACAAAAAGAAACATGAATTGAAGTAGAAATGTGTTAAAACTCAACTAAAGAAAAAAAAGTCTACAAGAACAGTGTTACACTTTGTTGCTGCTTTGGACAAGTTTACTAGAGGAGTTGGAAAAATAACATTAAATGCTGAGTCAGCCATTTCAGGCAAGTGTCAAGTTCCATACTCTAAATATCCAGTTTGGTGCAGTTCGGTTTTGAATCGCAGACTCAAAGCCTTATAGGGTACAAAGAGTCTCCAAGTCACACTAAAATGATGTTTTTCTATATTTGTTTCTCCAGGCTTGAAAAATTAGTTTGATTTTGAAGTGACTTGTTCAAAGAATCTTTTGTATGAGTTACTGATGTATCAAACAAAATTGGATCATTAGATAGTCACATCCGCAGCCCTTGTTAATTAGTGTACTATCACACGTGTTCTTGTCTGTGTGGTGAGCATTAGTGATGAAGAGGTGAGCAGCCCATAAAAAAAACAGAGCCAACGTGATCTGAAAAAGAGGAGATAATTGGGTCTTAGTGAGCATTATGTTTCATTAGTAAAAGATATAAAGACAGGAAAGCCATCAGTTGACTAAATGCGACTCTGTGTGAAAGAACCTGTTGCCGTGCTTCAAGCTGAGACCTACCATGCTGTGGGATTATCAGTCTCGTTTTTACTGCTGCCTGCAGTGAGACTTTGGTACATGATGCTCAAAAACTAAACTTAATTCCCTCTACATCCCATCAGTGATATTAGTGTTTAATTACATATGACTGGCTCAGTAAGGTCTTCACTCATCCCTTAAAACATTAAAATAGTTTAGCTTTGGCAATGACGGAGTTTGGGAACACAGTTTTTATTCAAAAAAGCCTAATATTGAAAAAACTCAACATTTGATTATAAAATCCAAATTTCATCCATCTTCTTCCTCTAAGGTCAGAGGAGCAGCAGTCCAAACAAAGATGCCCAGATTCCCCTCTCTCTGGCCACTTCCTCCAGCTCCTTTGGGGGACCCCTGAGGCGTTCCCAGGCCAGCCAAGAGATGTAGTCTTTCCAACATGCCCTGGGTCCTCCCTGGGCCCTCTGCCCATTGGGAAATGCCCGGAACACCTCCCCTGGGAGGCGTGCAGGAGGCATCCGGACTGGATGCCCAAGGCACATCAACAGGCTCTTCTCGGTGTGGAGAAGAAGCGCTTCTACTACGAGCTCTCTGCGTTTGACTGAGATTTTCCTCCGATCTCTAAGGGAAAGCCCCACCACTTTACGGAGGAAGCTCATTTCAGCCGCTTGTATTTGGGACCTTGTTCTTTCTGTCATGACCCAGAGTAGATGACCCCATAACGACGGACACTGCTCCAATACACCTGTCAATCTCACGCTCCAATCATCCCTTACTCGTGAGTAAGACCCCCTGAATACAGACAAATGTTTGCTTTTTTTAAGAAAATATTTAACAGTAAATAGTTGCTGGTCATTATTTGAGGGCATTATTAAGCCTTCCGGTTTGCAGGATTCTTTGTGTAGCTGTAACCAAGTTACATCTTTTTTTTTTTTTTTTGCAATCAAGGCTCAACAAAATGTAAAGATTAAAGGAAAAATCTATAATGCGCGGTCCCCGCTGAAACTCATGGATGTTCACATTAAGGCATGTGGTCATGTGTGGTCATGTAGCATGAATGCTGCTACGATGCAATGTTCTTTTAACCTAACAAAAAAAGGTGAAAGATTTTCCATCAGTTGTAAAATCATGTTTGAAGTATTGCCTCATATTACCGCTGCGTCTTTACCTGTTTTGACCATCACTGCAGCCAACTAACAGTCAAAATAAGGGAGGCACTGGACAACCTGAAGGTATCCTTTATTTTCAAGAGTTTGAGGAGCCATGAATAACACACACTGTTAAGACGGGGCGATGGATTGATTTACTGGTTTTGAAACCGTGACTGTTTCACTCTGTGCTAAAACTTGATACCAGGAACTGCCGTTTTGCATTTTGAGTATTGCATTTTTTTTAAATAAAGACCAAAGTTCAAATGATGATCCAAGTAGAAAAGTACTTAGCTTGAAATTAGTTTTAAAATGTTCACTTTCCTTCAACTCAATGCGTAGTCATTTCTTTTAGGAGTCCTATGAACAGTTCAAACTTGAAAGGGTCGGGACTCTAGGCTATAATCCTAATCACCTGTATGGGGGTTGAGCCATTTTTGGGTTGTCCGGGCCCGGATATAGAGGAGAAATGGACGGTTCTAGGCCCATCTCAAAGGGAGCGCAGGTGTGTGTTGCAGTTCCCGTGAGGCTCCTTGAAAGTAGAACGTTCAATTGTCGGGCATGTGGTAAGTGTATCATGAAATATTCATGAGGCTAATGGAAGTTGCACACACTCATGACAGACCGGTGATGCTGTTGTTTGGTGCCCTTGTGTCTCACTATTCATTTGCAAGGCATAAGTCATAACTTCTCTTAGGGCTAGAAACGGACGTTGGCGAGCTGGCTAAAATGGCTAAAAGACACACAAGGAGCACACACTTATAATATAAACAGCCCCTATGGGCTCCTTGTACAGTCCACAGGATTTGGAGGGGATCCCTACAACATGTCTGGGTCTCACCTACTCTGTTTTCTACTGTCAGGTTTATAAAGCATTGTTTTTTAGTTTTTAATCGACAATGCAGATTATAATCTGGAGCACTTTATGTATGAATTAATTCTGGTTGTACTTACTGATGTTAAAGCAATTTTGGAGGTGCACCCTGTGAAAATGCTTAGCAGTGTCTGACTTTTTTTTTTTTTTTTTAAGTGTTGCAACAGTGTAGTATGTTACAAACAGGTTCTAGAGGTACTATGAATGCATTTAATGAAGACTGACTGACAGACTTATCTCTGACTCTTGTCTCACTGAAGTTGCCTTATAGTTTGCCTTATAGCAGCTAAGACGAGAAAACCAAAGAGTTACATGGATCTATTTGTCTGCAAGTGGATGCACCAGAATGAAGCAGAGCAGGGAGCTTGTGGCCCGCCAAATCTAGTTTGTATGTAACAACTACAAGCTTTTTTAAACAACAATTATTGTTTACCATGATTTGAACAAAGATGGACCCAGAAATGCAATTATAATCTCAATTTCCATGTGTCCTCCATCAAGAGAAAAAAAATGCTACAAGGACATGTTATAAAACAAAAAAAGACTTTTATCAAAATGCTACAAGGACATGTTAAAAACACCAAAAGACTTTTATCAAAATGGGTCATTAAGGGCAGTTGTAATTAAGGCATTAGTCTATATAAAGATGCTAAAAGAAAATTAAACTAGCTGCTCAAAATCCCAAAGTAATTACTTTGTCATGTAGATTACTGCATGCTCAGTGGCATAAATGTAAATGTAAATAAAATGTTACAGAAATGTATCCAGATCTTTAAAGTCAGTGTTTGGACAGGTGTGGTCTTTTTAATCATAAATAGATGAAATCCAAAGTGCAAAACACAAGAGAAATTTAAAATTGTTTCAGCAATAACTCAAGTGACCGAACTTCCGTCATGCCTATGTAAACATTGAAGTGCACACATAGACTGCATGTTTTTTCAACAAGTGTCAGCGATCATTTGGCTTGATTGGTGAATACAGATGGTCACCAGCCAGATCTATTCGTTGCCAGCAAATAAAAGGTACATAGGCCTAAAATGTGTCTGTGGAGTTTTTTAGTGTCCTGAAATATAGTTTCCACACAAGCCCTTAACTGTAATAATTATATTTCCTGAAGTGGTCACTTTAAAAGCAACTGCAAAAAATATTAACACAGCTTGATGTGAGGAAGACGGGGCATAATTCAAGGTCCACCTGTTAGCCTGCCATTTCTTTAACCATTTAACGAAGGAGGAGCAAAACAAGCTCCAAACTGCATCCTCACTAAAAACATAGCTGTCACTGCAAGGAGAGTGCAGGGCTAACTAATATCACCAAGGTCCATTTAAAGTGTCACAGCGAGCTGCTAGAAGAAGCTAAAAGGAGTGCAGATGTCATTACTGTTATTAATTAAACCTGTTCATTTGCTCTCTGCAGAGAAAAAGACCTACTCTGACCTTTTCAGTAGTCACACGCAGCAATGAGAGGGCTATGAATATGAATGCTGATTCGATTTGGCACCAAATGTTTCCAGAAATGTTACAAAATACTGGGCCATAAATCACTCACATTCTGTTCAGGATGGACAAACACAGTGTGATGTTTTATCAATGGGGGAATTAGCCCCTGAAAGACCCCCTTTCTCTCCATAAAGTGGCAGAATGAAGTTAGTATTGCTGGAAACTCCCCTTTTCAGTGCAGACCTCCACTGTAGTGGTGTCTAAAATGAATGACCGTTCCTGCATCATACATTTACCAGTAAACAGAGGTTTAGAGAACAGGTCAGTTACTTTACAAACACCATGTAGAGTAGATATTTAGGATTCCCAATATAAGTATATACATTTATTTTTAAAATCCACTTTTAATTTTTCCTCTCCGAAACTTTTAAAACTTTATTCTCAGAAATCAGCCGAAAATCAGCAAGAAACTTAAAGCCCACTGAAATGGAGCCCAGGACATGACATTCAAAAAAAGGAATAAAGACTCTTAAAATTCATATTTAGTGGTCATAAGTTGGCTATATTGTGCACACAAAAAGCTAATCTGTGCCCACAAAATGCTATTAAAAAAACAATTTGTGGCCTCAATTTAGCAATTTGTACTTTCATAAGTACTTGAGTACTATTGGCTACTAATTTTTATCCAAAAATGCTAATTTGTGCATACAAATGGTAATTTTTGTGTACAAAATGCTAATATGTGTCCATAAATGTCTAGTAAGATGCCAGTTTGCGGTCACAAAATTTTTGAACACAAAATGCTCATAAAATTCTAGTTTCTGACCACAAAAACAATAAATTGTCCACAAAAAAATACTTATCTTGGCCACAAATGATTAATTTAGAGGCAACAATTTGTTTATATTTATTTATTAAATGTTATGTCCAGGGCCCCGTACTAATAAGTTGAACTTTACTGATAAAAATAGTTATTTGACTTTCTGAATTTGAAAATAACAAAAGCCTTATATTGTGTTACAATTATGTCTGAAAGTGTGTTTATCTGTTAAAAAATGTCTTCAGGTTGGAGAAAGTGAACACCTTACCATGGTTGAGCGTCACAAGTCTTTAATAAAACCCCCGTCCTGGTAGGAGAGGCACCACATGCAGCTGCAGCGGTGCAGCTCCAGCCTCCTCACGCGGGCTCATCAGCACTCTGCTGCCTTCAGCTCGATGCAGCGCTCCTCCGGCGGACTGCCTCCCGGATAACAGGCTTTCATGGGAGGAGTGTCTCTTCGCTCTAGCCTCTGTTTCTCTGTGGTCATGACGTGTGAGGCAGGTAATCTTATTACAGCGGTCATGAAAGGTGAGACCGGCTCAAGCCCCGGTGCCCCTCCCCTCCCGCCATATCTGCTTGATATGCACCTTCCCACCTGCGCTTATTCCTGGGAAAGACAGATTATATTGTGTATGCCAGGAAAATAACAAAACAAGAATCATAAAATATAAGCCAAATCCACTGAAAGTCAAGGCACAATGAGGGCCAACAAAAGCTTTTTACTGACAGCTGTCAATTATTACAGAGTTAAATCCATTAGTCCAGTCTGTCCTCACCAGCTAAGTCTGGGGTCTGTAACCTTTAACCCTAAATGAGCCATTTGGTCCAGTTTGTTTCTTTCAGACCACAACCCAGCGAGAGCTGCATAGTCTCATGTTATTATTTACAACACTTTATTTATATTTTGGTGGTCATTAATCAAATCATTAATAAAGGGTAGCTTCTACATATTTTTCTATAATTTAATTATAATGGTTTTGAACATTACTATGTAATAACTTTAACTATTTTGACAGCAGTACATACAAGTCCCTTCAAAATAAAATACACCTTTTATCAAATAAGACCCTCCTGCTGCAGCAGATTTAGAAAATGTCATGGTTAACTATTTCATTTTTATCACTATGATTTTTTTTTTAAATCTACACACGTAAATGCAATACGATAATGTTATTACTACACTCCTCCCACAATAGATTAAACCTTTTACCATCATTTTGATCTGTTATCTTGCATGTTAAACATTTAAACACAAATGATGTGCACTGAAAGCAAATTACCCAAAACAACAAACCTATTAATTACTGCAAATTGTTGGTACTTTTCTTCAAAGCCAGAGAGCCACAATAGACGAATACAGGACCCACATGTCGGTCCACAGCCACATGCAGTAAAGAAGTAAGTTTGGAAGAAATAACTGTTATATCTCAACATTCACCTTTTTCACTTACAACAACTGAAAAAAAGTGTGCATCAATACAGTCTAATTAGCTGCTGTGCTGGTTAAATCCTTGCTAATTGCTGCAAAGTTATTCAATAAAACCGTTCCTATAGGAGAGACTTACCTTGTGGCTTTTTGAACAACATGCAGGTGCAGTGTCAAGCATTCCTTCAACAACACAAAACTTCCTTTATTTGAATAATATCTGAATGACTCACTTAGAGATGTAACAAAGGTCTATAGAGCGGATACAAGATAAAGTGGGTCACTGCCATTAAGGTAAAATAAAGTTAAAAAGGCATTGGTGAGTTTGTTCAAATATTGCAAAAAAAAAAAAAATAATAAAAAGAAAGAAATAGTCCGTCAAAAACATTGACTTTATTTGAGAATTGGACTGGTTGACCCCTCCTCCCTCATATTTCAATTGTGAACTACCCGCTTGCTCCAAGAATGCCATATTCCATTAACTTTTACTGAGGAATAAACTGCTATTACTCTGTAGAGCAAGAAGTTATTCTTACAAATATAATGACAATCTTTTTTTAACATGCTCTTGCTAATCCTCTTTTCTTATGTATTATTTTCTTTCTTGCAAGTTAGTCAAGTTGTAAACTAACCAATCAGATGCCTCAAAAAAGTATGTGATGCCACTGTCCCCACCTCAAATGTTCAAAATGTTTGACAGATTCCCTGAGCCCACTTTAAGAGAATGGAAATTTACAACAAGAATCACTGCCTCCCTGATGTTGTTTTGCTCCAACACTGCAACGTCTGTATCGTGAAAAAATGTTGACTGAATTGACTTCATTTTTGATTGAGCCAGAAGTCAACTACTCTCTATGACTGACGTCACACTCTCTCGGTCCAGTTCTCTTATAGTCAATGGTCACAACTGCCCTCATGGAGTCTGTGGATAAAGAATGTGCAAACCTGTACTGGAGAACATCAATGCCCCAAAAACAATATCAAAGTTGTAGACCCCTTGGTGAGCCCATTGGACAAAAATGTTTGTGGGTATATTTTCTGCAAGGATGCTGCAGGCAACAGGTCTTATTGAACACGATACAACACATAAGGGTAGGTGAGACACAGATATGTTTTACTGATTTTTTTTTTTTTCACACATGCAGACCCCAACCCTGCACACTGCGCAGGGACCTCGTTAGTGTTGTTCAAGTGATAAATGTGCGCTCCAGGTTGCACTTGGCCTGGTTGTAGGGAATAAGGAAGTTGCCCAATCAGTAGTTTATGTGGGCATCTTATAGGCACTTATGTATCACATGCACACCCTATACGTGCCTTATTTGTGTGTGGTCAGGAAGCAGCCAATAAAAGCACCTTACCAATGACTGGAGTATGGTGTAAGGGCACCATTCAACAGTATCCCCCATGCGTCAGAAGTGTGTGTAACTCACATTATCCTTACAGATACTTAACAATACACTTACCACACGCCTGACAGTTGTGCATTCTATTTTCATGACGTCCCTTGAGGTGGTCGCACGACTCTTAAGGGAACTACAAGACACACCTGCTCTCCTCTTACAATGCAGTCTCCCAACCATCTTTGACCCTTTACAGGTCTGGACAACCCAAAATCCTGCAGCACCAGTACAGGTCAAACCATTGTACGAGTGCATGTGACTCAGCCATAAATGATACTATAAAATATCTATTCTGTGACACATATTATCATAGTATTTGTTTTTTAAGATATAGTCATACAAAGATAAATAATTATGCACAACATTTTGAGCCAAATACTTTCAGTGACCATTCAGCTTAAGGTTTTTGATCACTGGCCCACCTAGTCTCACATTGGGCTTGAGAAAAGGCTTTGAGCTGCACCTCTTTAATAGTCATCTCCCGTCACAGCACTAATTCTCCCTTTTTCTTGGTCTACAGCTGCAGAGGGACATGGAGCCAAGGTTCAGATTAGTGTCAAGACAGTTAATAGGGAGAGTGACAAAGGTCTCCTGTACATATGCAAGTCATCAGTGTTTGTGTGTGCTGCTTCTGAGTATAAATGTTGACATGGATGTTCTTCATGTATCAGCACTAATATGCTCTCTTGATTCTTTTTCAGCTGTCTTTCTTTAATATAACTCATTTTAGGGCCAAATCCAGTCTTTCATTAGGCTTGTGTCTCTGAGAAGACTATGAAAAGTATGTTTTTATTTTTTGGAGTATCACCTTGAGATACGCCACACACCTGACTGCTTTCTAGTTCAACCATTAATTCAATTGCTGCAAGTCAAGCTGGTGCAATACGTCGAAATTTCATTTCAATGATAGGCAGGACAACAAGCTGAAAAAATTCTTAAGATGAATTGCTGAGGGGGATACTGTTGCTAGTAGTTGGGTTATCGTTATACTCTCTGTCCCTCTTGCTGTCATTTGATGTCAGGCTTCTTTTTGTGGCTCTTCCAGCCCTCTCAGTGAATTTGAGCAGTGTGTCAAGCAGACAAGTTGTTTTCTATACTCAGGGCTACCTAAAGCTATAGTCCACACTACAGAATGATTATTCTCTATATATTTTCTTACACTTTTAAAGGTGGAAGAACTTCGTATTTCCTGATACTGATAAAAGAAAAAAAATAATCCAATTTACCACTCTGGCTTCCAGCCCAGCAATATTTATTGTACTCCTTTCTACCAGTCACCTAAGAAACAAGAAAGAATTTCTCATCCATCTCATGATTTTTTTCTTTTTCTTTAATTGACAGAAGGCGTTTTAGTTTTATGTAATTGGGATTCAATAAAAATGGAAGAATGTGTGTCAGTTTTATTCTCCTGCCCTTTTTTTTAACAAATCAAGTTGCCCAACAAATTGGACACATTTTTGGGACAGTAGACCTTCAGTTACCTTTTATTAATGTTGAGTTTTTCAGACATGGTAGAACATAATGTTCTGTAAAAAAGTCTTCTAAGGTCAGATACAGGGGTAAAGATGAATGCTACCAACTAAATGGTTGGATTTAATTCACACATGATACAGTAAAAAAATAAAAACAACAAGAGCCTAATAATTTATAAACTCATAACCTATATGCTTATACAACAAGCACATAATGTCACACCTATGGGGGAATCATCATCTAATTTACCAGAAGCAACTAAGGATTTAGTGTCTTGTCTTAAAATCATGCATTAAAATACTGCTGTAGCTAGAATTCAAACCCCTACCAGACATGTTACCAATCAAAAAAACCAAAAAACACAATATAGGGTAAGGTAAAAACAAGTAAAAATAAAAAATTAAAAATAAAAATAAATCTTCCAGTGTCACAGACAAGCGAAATAATTTTTATAAAAAACAAAAACAGTGTGAAAATCTTAAAAATCCAGAAAATGTCTTATTTCTCTAAAAAAAAAAGGAAGAAGACCTTGACAGTTTTTTCAGTTTTATGCTGTTCTTTCCAAAATGGCTGTGGCAGTTTGAGGCAAAAAAAAAAAAAAAAATACAGACAATAAATATAAAGAAAAAAATGCAGACAGGTTCTGTTTGTGCTTGTGTGTCTTGCTTGTTATGTACAAACACTTATTCATGTAAAACAAAAAAGCAAATACTTCTTTAAATCATCTGTCAAACTACTTAAGTAATCTGTTAATATCTGTAAATATAGTTAATAAAAAAAAAAAACATTTTTCCACAGCTTCAAGGTTTTTTCTTTTCTAAACACATTTTCTTTAACAAGTGCTGATGTCTGAAATGCATTTTCTTTCTTTAGTTTGTGTGGGCATCTTACAGGCACTTAAGTATCACATGCACACCCTATACATGCCTTATTTGTGTGTAAGGTGCATTTATTGGCTGCTAGTAAGCAGCCAATAAATGCACCTTACAAATGGGTCGAGTATGTTGTAAGGGTACCATTCAACAGCATCCCCCATGCGTCAGAAGTGTGTGTAACTCACATTATCCTTACAGATACTTAACAATACACTTACCACACGCCTGACAGTTGTGCATTCTATTTTCTTGACGTCCCTTGAGGTGGTCGCACGACTCTAAAGGGAACTACAAGACACACCTGCTCTCCTCTTACAATGCAGTCCCCCCTCCTTCTATGACCCTTTACAGGTCTGGACAACCCAAAATCCTGCAGCACCTGTACAGGTCAAACCATTGTACGAGTGCATGTGACTCAGCCATAAATGATACTATAAAATATCTATTCTGTGACACATATTATCATAGCATTAGTTTTTTAAGATATAGTCATACAAAGATAATTACACACGCAAAATGCATTTTCTTCACCTGTTTACTTACTTATTTGTAAAAACAGTCTTCTAATCATGTTAACGCTTGAACATTGCACAGTCCAGTAAAAAAAAAAAAAAAATTGATTGCTTGTCTTCCCTCTAACATGCTCTTATTATCATTTCTATTATTATTCTCTGCAGGTTTTCATTTCACACACAAATGAACATTTCCCATCAAGCTTTTACTTTTTTCTATACATTTCCACTAACGTAGTAAAATTTTGGACACATAAATCTCACAATTTTCTTGGCAACATCAAGTTTTGCAGCATGTACAATATGGTTTCTGAGTTCCCTTTTTTCGTCTACCACTAATCTTAAAGAGACATGTGACTTTTAACTGGAAGCACTTGACTTGAGGTGCCATGCATTCTTCTGGGAATGTTTTTTTTTTTTCCTGCACAGCTGGGAAGCCTTGAGGGACTCTTTGTAAAATTGTGTGTACTCCACATTGGTATTCATTTGAAGTTTTAATCAGTAAACAGGGGGAAATCCTTTTAGTAGTGTTGTATTCTGACTTTAAAGAAGGAATTTTTTCACTCACAGACAGCCACCGTTTAATTATTACAAGTGACTGTATGCTTTTTACATCATTTGCAGCTGCATTAAAGGATTTTTTGCTTATTTGTTTGACATTTCTTTTGTTATTTTTATTTTTTGTTGTTTAAGCAATAAAACAATTTCGGAGCATTTGGATTGGAAATGGGTTTTCTTTAACAAACTTTTACATGCAAAGACAGATTGCTTTGTTGGACTCAAATATATAGTTATGTTTGTTCTTATTCAAACGTTTTAAAGCAGATCTGAAGTCATGTTATATTTTGTACAGACATAATAAAACTAAGTTTCCTCATTGTTGATGTTTTATAACTACACCTGTAATATTCTTATTCAGACAGAAAATAGCAGAAAGTAAAAAAAAAAAAATGTTTTCTTACAAAACACTCTGACAAGCTTAGTGGTGTCGTGATAGAATGTCCGCCCTGAGACAGGAAGGTCGTGACTGGGAGATTGTGAGTTTAAATGTCTACGGCCAAGTCATAAGATTCCAAAATTGGAGCCAATTGGAGCCTCCCTGCTTGTCTGCAGCTCACAACTCCCCCAGGGCTTTGGCCAAATGCGGAGAACAAATTCCACACACCTCAGCGTGTTGCAACTATCTGGACTTTTTGTTAATTTACAGTGCCCTCTAGTGATTGTTGCTGTCTATTTAAAAAAAAAAAAATCGCACATAAGACGCACCAAAGTATAAGTCGCACCCCTAACCAAGCTAATTAAAACTCAATAAAGTATCAGCACTACTCCTTTATGATGTGTGCAGCTTTTGATGCTGTAAAAGCTTACCATGCGACTCGTTCGCTGTGGCGACCCCTGATGGGAAAAGCCGAAAGTGAAAACAGCTTTTGATACTGTAAAAAGTGAGCGGGATTGTCAAGTACAGTCCACAGTTGAGTCAGATCTTGTCTTCAAGCAGAGGTTTTGTTGTTTCTATTGGTGATCATAAATACGAGGGTCTCCATGACATCCAGAGTTCCTCAGGGTTCAACTCTTGGACCTCTTCTGGTTGCAGTCAAACTTTCTTCAGCTAAACAATACTTAAACAGAAGTCCTTGAAAGGAGAAAATAATTTTAAAAATTTAAGTAATAGTAAAGCTGATCGCTAAAGGAATTAGATCAAACATTTGTTATTACTAAAGCTTACTTCATGCCTCCATGTTCTGCTGGCTGTTACAATCGTATGTCTGATCTTAAAAAAAAAAGAAAAAGACTTAGAAAGCTAAAGGTCACTCAAAACACAGAGTGTCAGAGTTCTAGCAAGAATCAGGAGAACTTCCTGCATACCTCCTGTTTTCAAGTCCTTGCTATATTACTATTTAAATAAAATTGATTTTTATAAGTACTGCTGCTACTTACTGACATTATGGTGTGGGACCCAAATACCCGTCAAATCTATTGGTGGTACACTAACCCAGCAGGGCTGAGTTCTACATAAAGCAATTAGGTGGTTGAACCAACAGTCAGAGCCAAATGGATTGCTTTCACCTGTCATACTGTACACAGATGAAATTGGCTGCTTGATGAATTCAATTTTATAGTTGTTGTTATAGTTGAGCCTAAAACATTGCTTGGAGCTGCTACATTTATTTAAAAATTACCCTTCATACATTTTTATTTAATGCACATGTCAATTTTGGAGCAATTTAATTTACATTTCAAGCTATTGTTTTTTATTTAATCTCCCTTTATGTTGCAGAAATGTTTGCATTTCTTTTGAATTGCCTGTGCATATATGATAAAAACCCCTTGATTTTCTTTGCCTATCGTATCACATAGATTTTATTTGTAATAAATCGGGGCTGTTTTAAAAGAAAAGCTTGATATTTTCAAGCTTCAGTAGGCAGTGTTTCAGCAGCTACAGGCACACGTATTGGAACTCTAGAGGATTATTTCACTATGTGAGGTTCAAACAGGCAAGTTATTGAACAATATTTCATGATTTCTTTTATTTTTATTTTTTTTAATTGTCTCCATGCCATTGCTTTGCCTTAAAGCGTAAAGCCTATAGTGAGCAAACTAATTAAAGTATCATCAGTTTCCAAAACCTTGTGAAAATTGCAAGACAGTCCCAGGGAACACCTAAGCTTTCTTTTTATAAACAAATATTGTTATGTTTTTCTGTTTAGAAGTAATTTCCCTGGACTGTTTATACATTCAGCTGTTTAGTCCCAAAGCTCTAGTTGTAAACTCCCTGTGGACAATCTTACTACACACCCAAACTCACAATGGAATTCATACACACTTAGCATGTGTACACAGAGCTTAACATATTAAACAAATATGAGGCCAAAATTTACATCAGCTTTCTATGAGCAGCAATCAGGCTATTCTAGGATTTGGACTGTTTTGTAAGCCAAACAATATTACCAACACTGTTTTTGTTTTTTTACTTTTCTGTATTTTCTTTTAATGGATTGAATTCAATCTTATTTTGAGAATGAAGTATGATGTTACAATCAACCCTTTTATAATTCTTTTTTTCTACTCAAATGCATTTTCAGGCACATCTTTACATTTAATCATAAGACCACCTGAGCCAAGACTGGCTTGACTGAGAAGACATGCACATGTCACAAGAACAGCCAGACAGCTGGATCCAAATGTAGCAGGTCAGCTCAGATAAAAGTCCACAAAGCTAAATCGGGGTCAGGCAGGCAGGGGGTCAATAACAGGCATGAGAGAATCACAGGAGAGACGTGGTAGTCAGGATCCAAATGAGAGCCGGGGCAGGCGGCTGGCAAACAGAGTCAGACAAAGGGTCAGGAAACAGAAGATCAGGTCGAAATACAACACTCAGTAATGAAGGCAGAGTGGCACAAACAATATTTCGCACTGAGCTTCACTCAGTGCAGTATTCAAGTATGCTGAGGTTGATTAAATAAAAGAGAGTCAGGTGTGCAGCACCCAGGAAGTGTGCCGCTGGGGGTGCTGGGAGATGTAACGTGGTTAGAACTCTGGACATGGCTCCCGCCGGTGACCAGATGGGGAGAAAGAGTTCTGACTTCTGACATCACCATGTATTGACATTAAAAAAAATATAAAATACGCTCAACCCTCCCTGTCTGCATTATATATACCTCAGACATCTCAGTCCAGAAAAGCGCAGTGTGAGAAACTACTAAGATACTGCGCAGGACCCTCAAGCTCCCAGGCCCTGGGTGAAAAACAACCCGTGGAGGGTGAGTGGGGCGTTTCATATATATATATATATCTATATATATATTTTCTGTTTTGGGTAAAGTATGAAAAAAATAATAGCATAGTGATGTGATTGATAGCATATTTGCCAGATTGTGTCTAACATACTCAAAAAAAACAAGTTAGCTAAATGTGGATGTAACTGTCCATGGTGCTGATGAGAAGCTAAAAAAAGAGCAAAACACTGTAGGGCAAGCTGGGCCTTATTATTACATCACTAGATGTGCAAAAAGTTATTAATAGATTAAATTATTTTTAATGGAAAAAGAAAAGTGTCAGAGAAATGTTCTTGACCGTCCACACTTAACTTTCGAAAGCTTGACACACTTATGCTCCACAGGTAATTCCGCTGAAGCTATTCAGTCCCAATTCAACGTTGACCTCTTTCATCCACAGGATTTTTCTCAGTTCCCAGACATTGCAGTGTTAAAATTGAAATTGTCTTTGAGCAAAAGAAATGCTGTAGGGTCTCTGAGTCATATAAGTGTCGAGGGACGTTCATCGTTTGGCACTGACAGCCTGCGTGATATTGAGGGGTCAGTGCAGCTGAGGCAACAGGCTAGCTGGAAGAGAGGGTGGCAGCTGGAGGGTAGCATGGTCAAAGAAAACAAATATGACAGGCGGTGTGTGTGCGCGCAAGGATGGAAAGCAAGGGGGAGTCAGCTAAAACAAATGAGCAATAATTCGTTTTAAGTATAGTGACTAGGACTAAAAAGTCTCTTGTTATTTTGAGGGTGAAAATAGAAAACATGACTATTTATTTGCATCTTATTGTAATAATACATTTAAGGTTCAAGGGATAACGAGTGAGGTTAAGTGAAGTAAACTGAACTTAACATCACTTGTTTGTTAAATAGAAGAAAAGTATGTTGTCTAACAGAAGTATAATAACAGGTTCAGGTCAGAGCACAATAGACTTTAATGTTTGGAGAGGATTTAAAAAATGAGAGACCAGCATTCATAAAAAGCAAATTAAACTAATATAAATTCTAAAAACATACCTTATTTTCTTCTCACTAATTTGCTCATACTCTTTACAGACAAAAAGAATGATTTCATAATATTTTAAACTGCTCTAACTGCATTAGTTCTGTCTCACAAATGAAATTAAACCAATATTTCATGTGGGTACCGTCATGTTTTGACAGGCACTTCTTTGATACTAAGTTATCTTAAACAAAGCTTACTGTATTTGCATGTTCCTTGTATGCTTTACGATTGAACCCAACAGTGACTGATAATTAACTGAAGTAATTAAAAACTGAAAAAAGAAGAAAAAAAGATTATATTTACAAGTTTAGTAAGTGTTATGCTACGTACACACCCGGCATGTGTGGTGCGTTCAAGAACACACTGAATGTTCGTTTTTTAAACTCTCTTTTAGCATATGGTTTTCACAATGCACTGTCGCTATGTGATACTCGTGGATGTACTCACAATCAGAAGAGTCTTGGTGCGAAATGTCATATAAATTTTGCTCCAAGATTTTTCTTCACAGCTCTATTCCGATATATGAAATATTTGCTTGTTAACACAGACTTTTCTGCAGGAGTTGTCACCCGATAGCCTGTTTCTGAGCCCATTTGTTTTTTTATAAACTTCACAAATTCAAGAAAACAATGTTCACTTTGAGTCTCGGAGCCTCCAAGAAAATGGTAACATTTTCCCTTTCTTTTAAAAGTATTTTCCTTTATTTTTATTTCGAATAAACTAAAAAAAAATTCTTAGGTTATAGACGTCACACATTCGTAACTAGAAAATACCCTATAAAACAGACAGCTTACAGAGTTTAGCAGAACTTTGACTTTGGAGGTTGTCCATATCCATCTTTGAAAAAAAAAAAAAAATCGTGAACCCTATTAGAGTGTTGAGACTAAACCAAACTACAAGTGAATAGCTTCAGGATATTGAGAGACTCTTGGTTTTGTCAGGCAAACAACATAAAAGTTGATGTGGACAGAACTAATAAGTTAGCAAGCCACAAGTGTATTGGTAACAGCTGCATAGTTATTTCTGCCGTTGTAGGTCTTTCTTTCACTTGCCTTGTAGCTGTGTGACAGCAGATGCTTATGAGACATGTCTCATACAGACATAAAAGCTAAAGGGGTTTGATAATTGGATCACATGGGGACTAAAGCACTAGCACCAGATCTGTTACTAGAAATCCCAGAGGCTATAGAAACCAAAATTGAAGTCCGTAATGAAAATGTTCCCTCTTTCATCTCTTTTTTTTACCCCTCTCTTGCTTTTCTTCTTCCCTTCTCCTCTTCAGTCTCCCTCTTTTCAATCTCGACAAGACAGCTCTTTTGACAGCTATCACAGGTTATTACCTTCATGACCAGAGGCAACTAAATCTCCAGAGAGTTCATTAGCAACTGGAAGTGCTGTTGACCCTCAACAACTAACCTATTCGGTTGCAGAAAAAAAGAACTAAATCTAAGTAATTCCTAATTTATCAAGGCCGGATGAATACGTTTCAGAACATGTATCAGTCAAGTGGGACACCGTAAGTAATGCTGGGCAAAACTTTGGAAGAATAAAAAAAAAACGGTAGATTAAAATTAAAACTTTAATTAGAAACAATGAGAATTCTAATTTTAAACATGTTTTTATGGCATTTTTCTCACTGTTTCCTCACAACAGAGCCAAGCCTTACATGTCTTTTAGAAGTTACTACTCATTATTCATTGTACAAGGGTG
The DNA here is from genome assembly GCA_023969325.1 of Oryzias curvinotus. Classification (NCBI taxonomy): domain Eukaryota; kingdom Metazoa; phylum Chordata; class Actinopteri; order Beloniformes; family Adrianichthyidae; genus Oryzias; species Oryzias curvinotus. Next base: position 10,426,806 of record CM043720.1, on the reverse strand, counting down.
TCATGGGTGGTATTTTTTAACGGAGGGGAGAGGGAAGGGTGACGGATGGGTTGGGTTTTTAGTGTAATATTGCATGTTTTTTGTTTTAAATGTTAAAGCGCTTCGAGCTGTGCAATCCATGAGAAGCGCCTGGCTGGGAGGGAAGCTTAAAAGCTCCCAAGATCCTCTGCTCCAGTGGCGGCTGCATTCCTGAGTGGGAATTTGTTCCTTCAGCTTGCCCCTGCTGTCTGCCTGGCCTTAGCTTGTGAAAGCCTCTGGTTTCCCCCCTTAGTTTGATTCTGGTTTTGTCCTTTTGTTACATTTACTCTGTGGTCTTTTGTTTGCATTTTGAGTAATAAAGTGTCTTGCTATAAAGCCTGAGAATTGAAGTTATACCACTACTTATTGCACCTTTGGTGTTGTGTTGATTATTTCCCTTTAGTTCCCTTGGATTTTTATGTGTCACAGAAGAAACGGCTGTGTGGCCAACCTCAACCCCGCCCGGTTATCATAATTTTCTTTATGGTACAAATTTCTCCATCCTCTCTGAAAGGGAACGTAACAGACGTACTGAAATATGTGTGGACAACACAGCAAAGTGCATCTCGATTGCACGTATCAAGTGTAGCCAACATGAATTTCCATCAGGCAAATAGAATCTGCCTAAAAACAAATAAGCTTAAAATTGTGTTTGTGAGTATTTGTTTATTGAAATTAATGTGAATCAGGAACAGAAGAAAAAAATTATGTTAGAAAAAGTAGATGTGACATAGAACGGGAGGTCACAAGCTTTGTCTTTTGCTTTTGTTTCTTTGTTTCGCTCCATTCTGATGCATAACTTGAAGACAAATAGATTCATCTACGTCTTAATATTCCTTGTCTTAGCTGGAATCTGGATCAAAACTGTACGGCTGGATAGCTTCAACATTGCTCTCCATTTTTGTTGCACTGGTAATGCTAGATTGGGGTTGTGAGGGGCTTTAAGCTAGCAGGAAAGAGTGCAAATCGGGATGATGGGAAGTTAGGGAAGGCTTACTCTGTGCCAACAACTCAAATCAAATGAAAGTCAAATGGATGATGAACTGATGTGCTTGAAGACAACACAGGTTTTTTTTTTCTTCTTTTTTTGGCTAAAAATGACAATCATAAATAAAACACAACTAGGAACGCTTTTACAATAGATCAAAAGATGATCGGAGTGGGATTCAAAACATAGCAGATTTGAGAAAAAATTGTTTTGTTTGATTTTTTAATACTCTGAGTTCACACTTGGTAAAAAAAAAAAAAAAAAAACTATTTTTCACTTTCTATATACCACAGTTTGGTTCCTAATTTCTAAATCTCCTGAATGCTTTTCTCCCTTAATCTTCCTGTTTTGGAGGAGCATTTTAGATATCTGGGATTGCAGATAAGATTCAAGTGATAAAGAATGTAGATACTAGAAGACAAGAAAGAGAAGATACTAAGAAAGCCAACAAAAACCATAAATCGTCCCTTCAGGAAAATAATGCCCTTGACATTTGTGGGTTGTGGGAAGATAATCAGTAATTACATTGAACAGTAAATGACTCCCAATTTCAATGATATCTCCAAATTAGAGGAATTAAGTTACTAGTACCACACTTTTCTCTATATCAGAGTCAAGCCTTTATGTTTTCTCAGTAATAACCACTGGGTCTCTGAGAAGCTGACACTCCACCCATTGTTATCTCGACTGTCTGACACTGTCAATGGCAGCTGCAAGATTCTTTTCATTCTTCCTTCCTTCCTGCACTTCTTTGCACCTGTGGATCCATGACGGCATTCCACTTTGTTTAAATACGCTTCATGTAAGCATTCACAAGCTACTTTGTAAGAAATATTCCACCAAACAAAAGTGTAGACCATATTATAAGAATTAAAAATCAATTTCAAAACACAGAAAATAAAAATAAAACTGGACAGGAAATATACTGGGATCAGAGTTTAGTTTTTTTATTTGGATGAAACCTATGTGGTTGAGACCATGACCTTAAAAATCATTTAAAAAAAAAAAAAGGTGTTTCGTGTTTTTTATAGATCATATGCAGTTTTTAGTTTAATAATACATTTTAGACCAAGAAATAATTATATGTAAAAAGCTAAATATAACAGTTCATTATACACTAATTGTAATTGCTGAACAGAGATGCTTTGCAAAAAGTGCAGCAGTAGATTAGTTGTGTGTTTATATAATTATTTAGAACATTACTATCCCTCACACCCAGTCAGTGCTGTAATACCTGCAATATAAGTATTTGTAGGTTTGCTGTTTAACACTGTGAATTTAATGGCAAACTTTAAGTATAAGCATCAACATCAAGGCAGACTTTCAGATATCCACAAAATGGCCTTTCTAAAATACCAATGGTTGTTTCCATTTACGAGCTACACATTTGTTTTCAAAAGGTTTGCTTTCCATTACCCTTCTTAGGACATAAACCACAGAGACAGAATCCCATAGCAAAGGAGTTCATTCTTTTTTTAACAGTGTTCTGTGAAAGGTGAAACTCCTCTGCATTGTAAAGGGGTTGCTCACTGAAAGAGGAAACGTCACTTTTGAGAGTAGGAGCCACAGTGGTGATGATCTAGCTAAAAAACAGACAGTTGAACTTGTTTACCTCTCTCAAAGGGGTCCTAAGATGTCTTATTTCTTATCTGGCTATTTTGAAATGAATGAACTGCTCAGATGTGTTATTTTGATATGTTTTCCCCAATTTTGTACTCGCAATTCGGCGTCGGGCTACCTGCCCAATTTTTTTTTTTTTTTAGTTTACACTAAATCAACCAAGGCAGGTTTTTTGTTTGTTTGTGTTTATCCTAGTCTTACACTAATGTTCACTCTGCATTTATAAATGGTTTTTACCTGTGCAAGACTGATAAGACACCAACATACCAGACTTTTGTGTCATTTGGTTGACTCTGAAGGTGTTTGGTCTGTATTCAGACTGCTGTCAAGCGGACTTTTCTGTTTCGAAGCAAAGCTTGTAAGCAAAACCATGTGACTAAAGCTCCCTTCAGTCATTGACCAGGAATTTCAAGGGTGAGGAAAAGCAACGAGAGAAAGAATAATGGAAATGCAATGCTTTGCAATCCTTGTCAGGATAGTTCACTTATTCAAACTTTGTATTATTGACCAATTTTGAACGTCTGTATCAAGTCAGGTACAATACTTACTTTCTGCATTGGTACGACGGAGGCTTGCAGAAAGGCGGTTACTAAAGAAACGATGGCTTAGAAGGCAAGCTGATAAGCGTTTATGACACAGATTGTCAGGGAAAACAGTGTAAGAAGTAATGTGCATCACCTTAAAAGTTGTTTTAAGGGGCGTGAATTCATCTGATCAAATTTCATTGAATAGCTGTATATCATTGTTGCTCCACTACTCCACTACCATGTTTACTTTCCATAAACATGGAGCCCGTTTTGGGCACAATGTACCTAGTTGTTTTGCTCCGATCGCAGAGCCTATTCAGACTGGAAACTCCGAGCAAACTGAAGCTCAGCCCAATTGAAAACGAAACCGAGACCTCCTCGAAAGATGGGTCCGAGAGCGGTTCCTGGTCCTGGACCGGGGTTCTTTTGGGTGAGATGAAATTCCTCTGTATTGGAGGAATTTGTATAGGAGGAAACAAATTCTGGTTCATTTTAAGTGAGCAAAATGTGTCCAGTTTGAATACAGCCTTTGTAAGTAATTTATGGATCTTAAGATAAACAACTGAACACTTTGTGTCAAATATATTAGGAAGAAACTAAGCTAAATAGAAAAGATGAGACCAAACAAATTAACCCATTATAGTTTGAACCTTATCTTTAGCTGCGATGACTTGGATTTGCTGCCTTCAGTGAGACTTTGTCTGTTTTTATATTAACTACCAGAATCATTTTTCAGTCCAATCTTCTTTAAAACTTTGAATGTTTTTTGTAATATTGTTTTTAATCTTTTATTGTGAGCAGATTTATTTAGGTTTAACTCAGATCGGGTCTGGATTAGTTGTGTGCCAAAATATCGATATGGTGATATAGCGCCACATTTAGTCGTGATTGATTCTTGATGCGTCTTCATCAAGCATCGACCTTTTATTTATGTTTGACCCTGTGAAACGTTATATTAATCATTCTTTGGTAAGACAATTCTTCGGATGGTCGATAGGGGGGGGCGCTCGTTGCGAGATTGGCTGTCACGAACGGATGAAGAAGAATACACATTCAAACAAATGGCGGAGGTGAAAAACAAGGAGAAAGACAAAGACAGAATATTATTGATTTCAGTAACAAATAACAAAAGTCTGTTATTCATTACACCAAATAGGACACACGTTGTTTATCACTAAAAAATAAATGAGGAAATATTTTCCAAAAAACACTTTTTCAAGTACTTCTTTCATAAAGTTTGATATATCCTGAGTTTTTAGAGACAATATGAATCGATTATCACATTATCATTTCGCAATTTCGTGATAGTATTGTTATCGTCAGCAATGTATCGCAAATCGTATCGTATCGTGAGGTACCCAGTGATTCCCAGCCCTAGTCTGGATTGTGATAAGGCAGCTAAAATGTTGATTATTTCAGCTGTTCTGTTGTAGAAAGAGAGACTCTATTTTAAACTTAAGAGGTTTTTATACTTAAAAAACCTCTTCAGGTACCGGTAATTGCACATAAAGTAATTAAATAAGATGGTATTTTGTTAAAAACAGAAAGGATATTTGAACCTTAATATAAAAGAAAAGCATCCCTACTGTTATTTCTTTCAATCAGCTTCACATTCTATTCAGGGTCCAGAAAAAAAAAAAACTTTCAGCACTTTATTTCACTAATCAGCTAAAGCAAATGAGTGGAAGGCTACATTTGTATGAAAAGGGCTTAACTAGAATACATATAACACAGGAGAAATCCAAGTCAGGGATTGACAGAATCCACTCACATCACTATACCCTTACTGCCATATAACAATCAGGAACCTTGTTATTTTATCCTGCTGTGTGCTCTGCAAACACACACTCTAGTTTCCTGATCTTGTTAAGACCAACCTTAAGTTGCACTGCAAGTGAGTTTAACACATAATGCAAAGACACTTGCACATGCACAAAAACGCCTTCGCACACAGGAGACAAAAGCAAGGCTGCTGTTTCCCGCCTTCGAGAGTGACACCTGTGATGAGTCAACCAACAGTCAGGGCAGTGGATTGTTTTTCTTTTTTTTTTCTTTCAGTCAAACAGAAGCAGCTGTTTGAGGGACATCATAGAAATGGTGGCTATATTTTTAGAATCTAGGAATTTGGTGAATCCCAGGACTGAGAAATACTATCCGGAGAATGAAAGAGTTTGGAAAAAGTGTGATATATCACAAATTGAAGCAGCACGTCAGCATTTTTGGCTGAAAACCTCCCAACAAAATGCACATTTGCTGTTTATTTTATGATGCAATGCAACCAACTATTAGCCTTTCAGAGGGGAGATTGAGTGTATTAGTCATCTCATCTATGACCAGCCAAACTTTTCAATTTACACATTAACGGAAAAGGATTCTCATCTCACCACTATGTCAACCTTGAGATGAGAGGACTATTTTTTTTTATCTGCGATTTATTTCTAAACCTTATCTGCTGTGCTTGCTTTCATCTCCCTGTTCCCACCTGTTGTGCACTGATACATGTCCACTTCCTGCTCATCATGAATCCCATCTGATGTCAGGCTGTCAACTTTCATTTCATATCTTGATGCTCTGAATATGTAAACAGATTTTAAATGCATGTTCAAAGGTATGTTTATGTCGAATAAAGGGCTTGTCATGCTCACAAGCAGTGGAGTAAAACTCGTCTTTTATGGCTGTCCCAGATGCCTTAACTGTTGCCATGGTAAGCCATATTAAAAGCCTCTACACTTTTTATGACATCCATGTCTTATTTTGTATCGTTAATGGTTGCTACTGGTTATTCCCCATTCTATCACATATCTACAATTATTTGGGATATTTTTTTTTTTTTTTTTACTGCAGCTTCAACACTAGTTAAGTGTAACTGTAAGTGTAAGTGTAACTGTGTTGACCAAGATGGCGGCGCGAACACATCGCGAGGCTCAGCGTCTCTCCAGTTTTTGCAATTTTGCAGTATTATTCCTGCTCATCTCGGGTCTTTTCATACTGAACAGCTTTGCTTTAACATCATACACCCGACAGGAGCTTTTGGATATCGGTGAGGACTTTACCAGCAGTTTTATCACCAATCTTCGACTCATCCCCGAGATCGCTAGAACAACCGAGGCTTCGCACCCTACCCGGCCGGGCGGAAGTGCTCGCAGGCGGCGTCGTGATCGTAAACAAAGGCGGGGGAAGCGCGGAGGCCTAAGAGCCAAGCTAAAGCTAACACCGCTCCGGCTCTCTCTACCCAGCATTTTCCTCGCTAATGTGCGGTCACTGGTGAACAAAATGGATGAGTTACGACTCCGCATCACCCACAGTAAGAGACTTATGGACTGCAATGTCATGATTTTCACAGAAACATGGCTACACAGCGACGTACCCAACAATGCTATTGAGCTAGCAGGACGCTACACGCTCCGGGCAGATAGAACGGCAGATGACTCCGGCAAGACAAGAGGTGGTGGATTGTGCATTTATGTCAACAGAGCTTGGTGTACGAACACTGTCATTGTTGGGAGACACTGCTCAGCTAACCTAGAATTTCTCATGGTTAAATGTAGACCTTTTTATCTGCCACGGGAGTTCACTTCCACCATAATAACTGCAGTCTATATTGCACCGGATGCTAATGCCAAGCTTGCTTTGAAAGAACTTAATGCAGCCATTAGTAAACAACAGACTGCTCACCCAGAGGCTGCTTTTATTGTCGCGGGTGATTTTAATCACTGCAATTTAAAAACAGTACTCCCTAAATTTCACCAGCATGTTTCCTGCCACACCAGAGGAGACAAAACTTTGGATCATGTCTATACAAATATCAATGGAGCTTACATCGCGAGCCCCCTCCCCCACATCGGACAGTCTGACCACCTTTCTTTGTTTCTCACCCCTAAGTATTCACCCCTCATCAACCGTGTGAAGCCATCAGTGAAGACCATCAAAGTGTGGCCAGCTGGAGCAGACTCTTTACTTCAAGACAGGTTTCAACACACTGACTGGAGCACGTTTGCTTCACAGGCTGCCTGTGGCTCTCACACGGACATTGATATCTACACCTCCTCTGTACTGGATTACATCAACTCCACCATCGACAGTGTAACAACAGAGAAACAGATAACAATATACCCTAATCAGAAGCCATGGATGAACAAGGAGGTTCGACTTCTGCTGAAAGACCGCAACGCTGCTTTCAGGTCAGATGATGCTCAGGCCTACAGTAAATCCAGGGCTAACCTGAAAAGGGGCATCAAAAAGGCCAAGTACTGCTACAAGCTGAAGGTAGAGGAACACTTTTCCAACTCTGACCCCCGACGCATGTGGCAGGGCATCCAGATCATCAGTGACTACAAGTCAAGCAACTCCACACCAACAGTCACGGACGTCTCCTTCCTTAACGAGCTAAATGACTTCTATGCTCGCTTCAACAGCGACGGCAAGGAGACGGCCACCAAAATCGCACCCTCAGCAGACCACCAACCCCTTAAACTCACCCCCTCAGATGTCCACACTGCACTGAGCCGGATCAACGCACGCAAGGCTGCTGGCCCAGATGGCATTCCTGGACGTGTGCTTAGGACATGTGCAGAGCAGCTTGCAGGGGGTCTTCACTGACATTTTCAACCTGTCCCTCTCCCAGGCAACTGTGCCAACATGTTTTAAATCCACATCCATTGTGCCAGTACCGAAACACTCCTCCCCAACGTGCCTGAATGACTATCGCCCCGTGGCACTCACACCCGTCATTATGAAGTGCTTCGAGCGACTAGTACTAGCACACCTCAAGGACTGCCTCCCACCCACACTGGACCCACACCAATTTGCCTACCGCAGAAATAGGAGCACAGAGGATGCAGTATGCACAGTGCTGCACTCTGCACTCACACACCTGGACAATAACAACACATATGTTAGGATGTTGTTTGTTGACTTCAGTTCAGCATTTAACACCGTCATTCCCTCCAAGCTGACCACAAAACTTGGAGACCTGGAAATCAACACCTCCCTCTGCAACTGGATTATGGACTTTCTGACGAAGAGACCTCAGCATGTTCGGTCAGGTCACACCCACTCCACCACCATCACACTTAATACTGGCGTACCACAGGGCTGTGTGCTGAGCCCATTCCTCTACTCCCTTTACACCCACGACTGCAAGCCTGTGCATGGATCCAACTCCATCATTAAGTTCGCAGATGACACCACGGTGATTGGCCTCATCAGTGACAACGATGAGACTGCCTACAGGGAAGAGGTACAGCACCTGGTCACATGGTGCGCTGACAATAACCTGCTCCTTAACACCAATAAAACCAAGGAGCTCATTGTGGACTTCAGGAAGAAGAATGGAAGCACTCATGACCCCATCCACATTAACGGGATGGTTGTTCAACGTGTTTCCAGCTTCAAGTTCCTGGGAACCACCATCTCGGAGGAACTTTCCTGGGCCAAAAACACCTCCAGCCTGGTCAAGAAGGCTCACCAGCGCCTTTTCTTCCTCAGGACACTGAAGAAGAACCAGCTGTCTTCATCCATCCTGGTGAACTTCTACCGGTGTGCGATCGAGAGCATCCTTACAGGTTGCATCTCAGTCTGGTACGGGAACTGCTCAGTGGCTGACCGCAAGGCACTGCAGAGGGTGGTGAAAACTGCCCAGCGCATCACTGGGACACCACTTCCTGCTCTTGAGGACATCCAGAGGAAACGCTGCCTGCGTCGAGCTCGCAGCATTCTCAAGGACTCCTCTCACCCTGACCACGGACTGTTTAACCTCCTTCCCTCCGGGAGGCGTTTCAGGAGCCTCCGGACAAGGACCACAAGATTCAGGAACAGCTTTTTCCCTAAAGCTGTCTCCTTGCTGAACTCTTCCCTCTGACACCCTCAACACCCCCCACACCACCATAGACCCCCCCCCTCCTTCTACATTCTGTATTATTTATTTACTCACAAGCAAAACAGTAACTTGTTATTATTTGCACTACTGTCCATTTGCTCATTGAAATATTTTCTACGCACTTTACTGTCCACTGCAACACTGTAAATTATGTTCATAGTTCTGCCAATAATGTTTATACACTTTTACATAGCCCATCTGAATAGCATGTTCATAGTACACCTATCTGTATATCTTGCATATAGTATTTATTATCTGTAAATCATGTCCATAATACTCACCTGTATAGTTATTGTACATATTATAGACTTTTATTTTATACTTACTGCTTATTGCACTTCTGGTTGGATGCTAACTGCATTTCGTTGCCTTGTACTTACATGTGCAATGACAATAAAGTTGAATCTAATCTAATCTAATCTAATACTAGGTTGTACTGTACTTCACTCTTACACATGTAAAAGTGTCCTCCTGGGAAGGTGTTCACTGGTGTGAAAAGTCATTTCGTCAGACGTTAATCATCACTTTCATCAATTTCAATTAGGTGCTGGGCCCCTGAGTAAGTATTTGCCATTCACTTTATGTCTGTATTTCAGCAGAACATATTCCCTACGTTGTGTTTTAGCATCACCAAAAAAAAAAAGTAATAAAGAGTTGCTTCTTTTCCTTGTAAGCAAGAGTATCACTATGTTGGACACAGAAAACATTAAATTTTACAGAAGCAGCTCCGCCGTACATTTCCTGCCTCATCCCGCTGAGAGCAGAGGGGTTGGAGCCCTTCCCAGCCAACAAAAGGATATTTCAGGATAGGTTCCCAGTCCATTAAAGGGCTACAGTGAGACAAAAATATAAATTGAACAGCAGTGTAAGCATTCATGCCATGGGTCAGCTTAGGATCCCCATTATATCGAACACACTGGATTTGCACCCATGCGTGGAAAAAGAGACCGAACATAAAGGCACCAGCAAAAAAAACAACAAAAAAATCAAATCATTAACATTCATGTAACAAGGCATACATATATGCTATTTGTAGAATAAATGTGGCTACCCTTAAATAGCTTTCTACCCTTATGAATGAATTGATGTTGATTTAAAGAAATGTGTTATTGAAGCCTTCAGCATTTTAAAAAGACTTAAGAAAAAGTGTTTTATCTTGAAAAGGCTAACTTTAAGCAGCAAAAAGAAAAAAAGAAAAAACCTAATCAAAGTCTTAATAACTTTAATGCAACTTATGTCAAAGAATCTTGGTAACTGTCAAAGTGGTATAGTGTGAGCACGATCTGGTATTAATGCTAAATATTTGTGGTTTGAATGCTGTAGTGGAGACAAAACTGACACACCAAATGATTTGTCATGCAACTCCATCTGAGAAAATGTTGTTGGAAAGTTTGTGGAAGAACTTCGTATAATTATCCATCATCATCACATTACGCGAAGTTAAAAACAGAATCAGGGAGGAAAAAAAAAAAAAACGTTTTTTTTTAAAGATATCTTTTAAACTGTGAAAAGCCTCCGATTTCAATGAAGAAATGTTCTTTGAAGCTGCCAGTAAGCAGCTATTGTCAGTGCAAAGCAAGAGAGTAATGCTTGCAAACACACAGCCGAGGGCTTGGCAAAAGAAGATAGATTATCTTTCAATGGTATCTCTCAAATCTCACAGAAATCCAACTGTTTCTCAAGGATACATGAGTAAACATTGAGTAAACAATGGTGTAAGAGAATACAGAATAAAATGATTACTAGTGCGGAATATTCCGCTGGACTTTGACTGCGCTTAAAGGCAGTTTTTGGAGCCACATGTGCTGTCAAACTAATGTTAAAATGTTTTTTTGGGTCAACTCTTGAATTAATGATAGTGCAATGTCAGAAATTCTTCCTCTGAAGATATACAATCTTGGCGTGGGACACTGAATATCAAGGGAATGGTCAAAACTGACAGGAAACCATTTAAATATTTATCAAGTGAACTCTGGACAACCATTTTTTTTGTATGGCAAGAGGTTTACTTGAGACAGAGAGCACCAGTTAATGTCAGTGTGCATCATCTTCGAGACATACATAAGCAACAGAAATGGAATGCTTTAAAAAAACCTCAGTTGCCCACCTTGTCTGATTCAGTATGACTCTGCAATATCAACTTCCAACAGCAAAATAGATCTCAAGAAGTCATAATCAAGTTTCCACTGATTTAACGTTCTTTTATTTTCATTAGCTCCCTTCCTTAGCACTTCTGATGAGAACTTTTGAAGGAGATGTGCACATGCATGACTGCAATGGAAATCAAGCAACTTTGGAATCAATCAATCAATTTTAGAATATTAATGAATAACCTGAAATCAGTCAGAGACAAAGATGACATATACCACATAAAAAAGGAAACAATCAATTGTAACATTGTCCCTTAAAGACCCACTTCAATTAAAACTGTGTTTATGTTGTTTTTAACTTGTTCTTATTGCAATTTTTTTTACTTGTCCTGTTCAACAGCTGAGCAGACAGATGAGAGCCGAAAGCCTCTTGTGTTGGACATATTTTACTGTTATAATTGGGGTTATGAAACATTTGATACACTAGGTATATCAGGCGGGGCCTGTCCACACACACACCCAAATGCCACAAACATACCTGTGAGCCCACATACAAAACATGTCAACATGTTCACATCACAATACAACTGATGTACACACACGCATACTTATGCATTCGGACTGACCCGTGTGAAATTTTCCATTTAATCACTCAAACTATTTGTGCAAAGGTGATATAGCACCTGTGCTTGAGTGGGTCTCTATATTCTTTTAAAGTGGGTGATGGAATGTAGAAAGAAGGAGGGGGAGTACCCAGCCACCTCCCACCCCCACACACACCCCAACACCCGCATGGCAGCAGACAGAGAACAACCGCCCGCCGGGCAATCACATTTGCCACCAAGGCTAGGGCCAGCAGGACCGCCACGGGGGGCCCATAGCCAGAAAGCGGGGAGGCATCGGTTGGACAGAGAGTGCAAGCCCCAGCCCAACAAGGAGAGAAGCCCCCCACCGCCCTGGTAGGGGCCCCCAACGCGGGGCCCCGCCCCAGGAGAGCACCCTGAACCCCAGACAAGCAATCCACAGCCATCCAGGAGTTCTGGGCATCCCCCCACCCTGACCCCAGGCACGGGCCCCCAAGGGAGACCCGCCCTACGCTCCAGACAACCGGCTACCCAGTCCACGGTTGATCCAGGTGAGAGCAAGGCAGGGGCCAGCCACCCCTGCCCAGGAGTAGGAACTTGTTACATTTTTCTCATGATGGAGGACATTTATAAAGAAAATTAAGATTTAAACTTTTGAGTATTCAAATCGTTATGAAACAGACGTAAAAAGCTGTTTGGAAAAGCTTGTAGTTGTTTCGTAGAAACTATAATCAGCGGGTTACAAGCTTGCTGCTCCGCTCTATTCAGATATATCCACTTGTAGGTGAATAGATCCATGTAAGTCTTTGTTTTCCTCGTCTTAGTTGGCATCTGGCTAAAAACTGCCAATATCATGTTGGGGTTGTGAAGGGCTGTAAGCTAAGTATGTAAACAGCGATCAGGGGGAATAAGCAGAGGCTTACTTCCTTGAACTACAATCACTCCTGCAGCACGAAGGGAAGTAAAACCTCATTCAGCCATTCAAATATAAGACTTTCCATATGTAAAAACAAAAGAAAAAATTAAAAACAATATTTTTAGGTCTCAAATATGGTCAATTTAATTTTACAGAAACTAAAGACACCATCGAGCATCATAGTATATTTTTTACTAAAATAAATCCAAAACAGAAGAGCATGTAAAGCTATAAAGTTTTATTTTGAAATATTTATAAGCAATAGCTCTTAGTTTAAAAATAGCATCAAGCATTTTGCTTTAAATGTCTATTTTACTGCCTTAGCTCATTACATCTTAACGTGCTTCTATCTGATTATTTGGTTTTGCATTATTCGTTTTTAGCTCATGTTCATTAACAAAAATGAATGGAAGCCTAACACTTTTTTTTCCCTCAAGAATTAAAACAGTCAAAATGTTTCCTTTTCTTGATTTAATTGTATATTTTTAATAACTATGACCTAAAGGTATAAAAAAAAATGATACTAGCTGTAATTAAGACGAGGACTCTGCAGCAACTTGCACCACAGGGAAGCAGTGCAGCTTGCAAAAGGATTTTTTGTCTCAGCCTGGTCTCCAAATTGACCGGTGAAAAAAATAGCTCTGCTGCTTTGCTTTGCAGGAGGAGGAACACAGCAACCCCTTGGATTTGTCAACATGCTTAAGTGGTACTTAAATAATTGGAGTGTTTTTGGCTGTGAAGGATGGCAAAGTCCTTTCTCATTGCTACAAAACATTTATATTAGGTAGCAGTTTGGTTGCTTTATTTCCCTGCACAGAAACAAAGCCAGGAAAAGTTTGCTTGTTACTTTACAGAAAACAGCAGCAGTGGGGAGTCTGCATTTGTTGATGTAATTTTACCTCTGTGAGGGGATAGGTGTAATGTTTAGTGCATTGTATGTTGTTTGACATTGTTCTAAATGTCACCATATATACATATATTTTTTTTCTTTTTAACAAAATGAATAATGATAATGTGCAAAGAAGCTGCAGTTGTCAGACTAAAAATCACAATTTCTGTGTATTTTTCTTTTCTTGCTAGGTTGACAAACTGCCTATAATAACTTGGCACAGAGACTGTGAGATATGTTAAGCCGTTAACTGTGTCACTATAACCCTTTAAACAGAGAAACAATAGGAAAAACGGAGCTGAGAAGCAAACAGTGTGAGGATTGAGCTCTTTGTTTTTGTTTTTTTTTTATTTTCTGCTTGAGTTGTTCCTCTGTCATTTTCACACCAGGTTCAGGTTGATCATCATCCACAGCTGTTTTCATTTCATCAAATTACCTTCAGTGTATTTAAGCGTCTGGTTATTTCAGTTCTTCATTGTCAAGTCATCTGCACCACATACAGTTGAACATAAAGAAATGTAGTAAAATAGCCAGTTTAGGGACTAAATAAATTTAGACTGTGGTTGCAAAGGTAATGATGTGTTGGGTTTTTCCAAACCAATTGTCTAAATTCCTTCCAGTCTCTTTACAGATCTCAATCTTCCCATGTTTGAACAGGGAAGATGGTGTTTCATAATCATTATACAGTGAAGCAATTTTAAAAGTCCCCATGTTAAAGACTTAATCCTATCCTCTTTTGAGCTATTTTACAAGTCTGTTATTATTTTTTGTATTTAGCCTTAATGAAATAAGAAAAACTGTAGTTTTCTAGACCATATTTTATGTAGAGAGGCAGGAGTTTATTAGAAATTAATCTGAGTTGTGGTCAGGAATGTTGGCATGAAGCCACACCAACCCCTCTTCCCCTCCCTACTGAGAGCTCTTTGTTTACATGCTATCCCACTAGCTTACAGCCCCTCAAACCTCCAACCAGACATTATCAGTGCACCAAGTATGGTGAACAATATTGGAACAATCCAGCTGTACAGTTTTGAGCCAGATGCCAGCTCAGTTGAGGAAAACAAAGACATACATGGATCTAGTCGTCTGCAAGTTGATGCATCAGAATAGAGCGAAGCAGAGTCCTTAAGGCCTGCCCAGTCAATCTTCTTCAAACTGCATTTCTTCATCTGCTCCTGATCCACAACAATTCGAATAAATAAATACTCAGAAAAGCAATTTTAAGATGAATTTTCCTTACATGTCCTTCATTGTGAGAAAAATGCCACAGGAACATGTTAAAAATACCAAAAACACAACTATTTTTATTGGAGAGTTGTCTCTAAACCCTGTAAAGTTAAGCATTTAGAAAAGACAGCAGGTTGAGCCAAAACCTAAATCAACTTGTTACAGACAAGGGAAATAATCCTAAGGGACTTGTTCCCTTTTAAATATGATGCAAAAAGGAATGCTGCTGATGCTGTGTACTTGTAAACTCGATTTAGAAATACAATAGTTCTAGTTAAAAATGGACTAGTTAAAAATGTATTTATTACTCTGAATTCACTCAGCAGAACCATTTTTTTTCTAGCTTCACATAAAAGTGATTAGCTGTGAAACTGGAATTACAGAGCTTTGTCTGATACAAAGACTCGCAGGCACAAAGAGGATCCTTATGTAGCATCAGCAATTATGTCCATGAATGCAATGCACAGACAGAAATTAGGAAGGTGCAAAGTGGCTGTATAAGTTCCTGACTGGGGTGATTACAGAAGAATATGGGTAACACTGAGATCCAGCTTCAAGGAACTAGTGGGAGTGGATAGGCATGTGGATCAGATGCTGTTGCAGATGACAAAATAAGCCCTCGTCAGATTCCCTCTAATTTTCCTTCATTTTCAATTCCCTCATTTGGTAATGGAAAGCATTAATCATACTTTGGATGAGTCTGTAGCTGCTTGTAAGAGAAATGCAACAAAGACAATTGAAGGACAAGTAATTGCCCCCCCCCCCAACAAACACACACAATGACAGCTGGAGTAATGAAAAGCTCTAACTCAATCACTACAGTCAATGAGATCGCCATAATTAAATCCTTATAGTCTTTTACATCATGTCAGGAAATGGACAGTCATCAAGGTCCAGTAGTCAGAGCAACAAAAGCAGACAGCAACGGTCTCTCCAAATGACTCACAGCATTTATGAACTATGCTGAACTCACGTACTGTGACAACTTGGAGGATCAATGCCGCTTGCAGCTGCTGTCATTGTCGCTGTGTGCTGACTAAACCTCTGCTGCCTGCTTCTTCACACCCCTGTGTGATCCTGAGGACAGGATTCTGCGGGGCTGTTCAGTGCCATACAATTTGAGCTTCAAATTCCCTATGAACTTACCAGGGAGTGAAGCCCTCTCATTGTTTAGCACTTCAAAGAAAACAAGAAAAAAAAAAGAGAAGGAGAATGAGAAAGCGAGAAAAAGTGGAATGATAGACGCAGCATGAGAAAGCAACATGAACACAAGAAAGGAAGTGGATAAGGTGCAGAGAATGAGTATGGGGGTGGGAAGGATGTATATGAGATATATACTGTACAAGGAGGAGAAAACAAATGCTGAAAGTAAGAGGTTGCTTGCACAGCATTTAAAGTCCAACAGTCGTATTTGTAAAAAAAAAAAAAAAGAAATGATTCAGACAAGACAGAGCTAATTTTTTATATTTATTTAAATATTTCAGCTCTAAAAACAGTAAAATGTGACAGCATAAGCGCCACCATGAAAGAACAAACATAAATTATTTTTTTACACGAGAAGTGGCACAAGTATGAGTAAAAAAAGTCCGAATTTTACAAGAATAAAGTGAAATTGTGAGGAAAATGAAAAATTCTATGAAAAATTTGTAGAATGTGTAAAAGTGTCAGATTTTTTACAAGTATAAAGTTCTCATTTCGTAAGTTATAGAATGAGAATTTACAGGATTAAAAGTAGAAAATGTGAGGCAATAGCCTTTTTACTATAAAAAATAGAAAAATACAAAAAAGAACCAATGACATCACAATAAATGGCTGTAATGATGGATTTAGTCGGCATTTAATGTGGATGGAGGGTACAACCAATTTCTTTTTTTTTTTTAAACGTGGCTTTTTCTTTGTAAATAGCAACTTTTTTCTAATACTTTCAAGACTTTAGTCTCATACATTAAATGATTTTTTTTTCTTCCATGGTGTCCCTAATGCTCCATTGTACTAAATTAATCGTGCAGCTGATCAATTTTTATGTCTGACATTAAAAATTAATTATTTTCTTTCCATGCTGGAATATTTTTGAATACAAAATTGTGAGAAACTTCAACCCTTTCTGGTGGGAAGACATTTCTTCTGCATTATAGCATCTGACAAGAGGCTCCTCTTCGTTCAATACAATATGCTGTGTAGTTTTCCATTACCCCTTGAAGTTTGTGTGCCATTCTTACTTTTCAAATCTCCAATGGTTTCTCCAGAGCAGTCCCTAGCCCACCGCTGTCTTTATCAATTTGTTCAGTTTCTGTTGAGGCACTGGCTCCGATGCTGCTCTGATCCAGCTGAAAACTCAGTTTCCACTGCAAAGTGTTCACTCCTAAAAGAGCTGCTGAAGAACGGTTTGAGAAGTGCAGCAAGGATCATGAGGCCTCCCTTGTTTTCAGCCAGAAAGATATCTCTGTTTTATTTTAATGATCATACAAATACTTCGAACAGGGTGGAAACATCTTAACGTCTGAGGTTCAAAGGGAAAAAGCCACTCTTTTTTTTTTTTTTTCTTGCACATTGCAGCACACAAGCACTAGGAGCTAAACATCAATTTGTATGGCAATCCTTGATACCAAAAACTGCCAGAACATTTCTCTGCAGCCCTTTAAATGACCAAAACATAAAAATATTTTGATCGGGAAACTATGAATATTGTAATCTTAAAGTCCCATTACAATCATCTTTTGATCAACTTCAAAAGCCTTTCCTGTGGTCTTTTAATTATGATTATGCAGTTTTTAGGCAATAAAAAAACAAACAAAAAAAAAACGTCATTTTTTAGGACAGTTTCTGCAGAGCGACAGTAGTCCATCATAAATTTGCCTCTGAGTTGTGGGCAGGACCGTTTGTGTGGAGCAACCCAGCCCCCCTTCCCTTCCCTGTTGCTGAGAGCTCTCTGTTTACATGCTCTTGGTTTACGCGCTCAAAACCCCTAACATTACTAGTGCAACAAAAATGGCGACCAATATCGAAACAGCCTTAACTCAGAAGAGGAAAACAAAGATTTACATAGATCTATTTGTCTGCAAGTGAACACATCACAATAGCCCATCTATTGTATTTTTTCCGTTAAAAAATGTGCTTTTTCAAATGGCATTTTTTTTCGTCTGCTCCTGATTCACCACAATACAAATAAAGAAATACTCAGAAATGCAATTTTTTAAGTTGAATTTTCCTTATCTATATGTACTTCATTGGCAGAAAAACCCAAAAGAGCAAGTTAAGACAAAATAAAAACACAATTTTAATTGGAGTAGGTCTTTAAGCCAGACACCACTTAGCTTGCTGTTTTTTTTAACTCAAAGGTATGGGTGAAATGGGCATGTATGGAAAAAGGTATAAACTCAAACATAAGTTGCATTTTTCACAAAACACCATGTTGTGTTAACAAAAACAAATTCGAAGCAATCAACATAATAATAAAGATTCTAACATACATAAAGGTATCAATGCTTCTAGAAGGAAGTGACTTCTTTTTGATATGTTTATATATTTTTCTGCATTTATGTCCTTGGCCACATAGTCACTATTCAGTATAGTGAATTAGAAAAGTTAAGGTCTTTGACAGTTAAAATATGACATTAAAAGATTTTTAACTTGTAATATTCTCTTAAAGTGACACATTGCATAACTTTAAAACCTGCACCTGTAAACATCTGTTTATTCTGTTTTGCCCTTTCACAAATATTTAGGCTCAGAATCCTACACTTTGTTTTTAGTTGTACAGAAACAACCTTTCTCCACAATTATATTCACCTATATTTCACTAAATGCTGAATGAAATTAAAGAAAATGTTCTGTGTAATATGAACTCCAGTTTTGGGGAAGAAATTATATACATTTGAGACTAGAAAGGACAGAACCTTAGGGAAAATTAGTTCTTTGTACAGATAATGAGCTGCGAAGCGCACAAGCTTCAGCCCTTCCCCAATTGCACCAAAAATGCTTAATTAGCTGTCTCATAGTCTGGCAGTTATGACAATGACACAATATGAGGTATTCTCAGTGACATTAAAATATAGCACCACATTTGCATATCATAATAATGGAAAAACTCACATTTTGATTAATCTCAAGTCTCAATTAAAAAAAAAAAAAATCAGTTCTCCAGGAAAATGAAGCAAGACAACAGTTTAATCGAACAACTTGTGGCTCACTCAAAGCAGTTTGCCTTTTTTGAAGAATGCAGCTCAATACCTAATTTAGCAAGGATTAAAAAGTTGGGTTGTATAACAGATGATGATTATCTGTATTGAGAGACCTATTTTTCTGAGGAGGCTTTGGGAGAAAATGCTATCTGAGAATTTACTGACATCCTTTGATTTCTGACTATTCTTTTGCAGCTGTGCCTAAGTCAGAAAATCATTTCAGTTGTTTACCTTCACTGCCCAACAAAAAGTGAGTGCTATCTCCCTGTTGAAGACATTTGCATTTCCCCATGCCTCAGAAATTCTTAAACGACAAACTGCCCACCCCCTGTTGAACCTCTGGAGCTTTAAAGTAACCCATGACATATAATGATTTTTTTGTTTTTTTTCATTTATAAATTTTTTCCCAGTGGTGTTTTATTTATGACTGTGGAGTTTTTAACCAAAATTCCACAACCTAAATGTCTTAAAAAGCCATATTATTATAAAAAAAACAAAAAAAAAAACAAAAAACAAAACATACTTCATGTTTATCTGAAGCCTCTATTTTCAAAATCTCCTCTGCATGGGGTTGGCCGTTGGTGCCGAGCTAAGGAGCCCTGCCCTTGACCCCCCCCCCCCCTTTTTCTGGCTGGGGGGGGGAAGCTACATTGACTGACCGTGTCTATTCTCAAAAGTTTATCTTTAGCGCATGCACGTGCAGATCTTTGACATCACAACGGCTCATTAATTCAAAGCGCCTGTGCAGCAGTTTGATTGAAAGCAATTTAAAAAGGGAAATACTCAAACGCAAAAGTGAAAGGGTTTTTTATTACATTTGTTCTCTTTCAAAAGAAAAATGCCCCATGTACATTTCAAAAACTCAAAAAACTATTTTTATTTATAAAGGGTAAATTGGTTTCACTCCCACTTTTTTTTATTTCCTACACTTAAGTTTCAACGCAGTGTGAAACAGCGCAATGCTAAACATTAACACTACACAGATTGAACAGATAAATGAAAGGAAATAAAGTAAATTATGCAACATATATTTTCTCTGTTTAAACTACAGATTGTTTTCCTACTTTCACAATGCACTTTACAAACAATACTTTGTTTTTTTATTGTTGTTTTTCCACTGCTAATTTATTTGTCAAAATAAAAGCATTAATTGACTAATTCATTTATTAGCAGCTTAAAAAAGAGCTTTATTTTCTTGATTTGATGTAATAATGCACCCCTGTCCCTCTTCCTGTGTTTTGTGCTAATCCAAAAATGCCAAAAGGTTTGAAGTCCCACCCCCGCCCCCTTCTCTATTGATGAGAGCTCGGAGGATGGAGGTTTTTGCCCGGCAAGGGTATGTTCCACACCACAAATGAGCTCTTTTTAAATCTTTTTTTTTTTTAAGTTTGCTCCTGATTTACAATGGTTTGAATAAAGACATACTCAAAAATACAAATTTGAGCTTAATTTTCTTAATATATAAGTCCTCCACCATCAAAAAAGAATAAATCAAAAATTCCAAAAATACAATTTTCCTCTGAGTGGGTCTTTAAAGACATGTTGACCTTCGTTCTCATTAAAGAAGCGTGTTCCTCTGCAAACTCTTGGGAATGATTGTCCTGCACTATGCAGCAAAACGTGACAGTGGATATCTACAGGAACAAAAAGTAGAACGGAGAAGAAATCTACTGTAGAGTCAATATATATATTTTTTTGGTCTTTAATGCAGATGTTGAGTATTGTAAACTCAGATTAATAAGCATTAACCCAGAACGTCCACAAATCTTATCCTGGGGTGATCCATACTTAGTAGGTTACAGTAGATTAAATACATGCTTAGTCAACAAATGGACACCACATCATCTTTAAAATGTCATAAAATACAAACTTAACATGAATACAAACGTTAAAACAAATCTAACCTACATGTCATCAGAAATTATGGGGGGAAAAAAATAATGAAGCAGAAAGTTGATTTCAGTTATTGCACTAGGTCTATACAAGTAATCTTTAAAACTGCAGTTTTTGTTTTATTTTGATAGTACAGTTTGCAAACTTTTATTCCACGACGTCCTTTTCTGAAGCAAAACCAGAGAAGTGTGGGATAAAGACCTTTTCTGACCCAGACACTAAACTTTATAGAAGTTGTATCTTTGCCAATAGCAAATCTATATTTCAACAGCAAATCGATGAACTAGAGTGTGAACAGGAAAAGAGGAAATTCTTCACAATCAGGTTTTGTGACTCTAGCTTGTTTTTATTGTCTGAGGTCAAGAATGAAAAACCAGCAGGGGATTTGTTTTTGTCCTAAAAGCACCTTAAAGCCAAGAAAAAGTCAAGTAAAACTAAAATAAAGTTTTCAAGAAAAAACAACAGTGTGTCAAACTGCTGAAGACAGATATTCTTATTTTTCCTGTTGTTTTTACTCCGACTGCATGATAAACCACTACTTATGTGTCCTGCAAACCCTATAATAAAACAACTTCTGTAATATTTTGGCAATAATTTATGATGAAAGATGTCAGTTATTAGCCATAAAATACAGAGGGATTTCTTAAATTTTGCTCTGATAGATTAGTTTGATGACCTCATAATACTAATGGATTTTGACCTCCCTTGGTTTTTATTAAACTGAGATAGTTCAAATCAAAACTTTGTGTTAATAACTACAGGGATAATAAGATAATAAAAAAAAGGAACAGAGGGCAGTTGCGTTTACTGGAGTAACCTTTTAAAACTCGGAAAAAGAAAATCACTACAAATGTTTTGCAGCACCAGATTTTCACATTTACCTGAGACAATTTATGCTTAGCTACTTTTTTTTTTCTTTCCCTTTGCTATTTTGTTTAAACATTAGTAATAGCACTATTACTGCCGGAATGACCATCAACTATAGGACAGATAATCTCTAACATCACATGCTGGATTTTTTAAAAAGGATTTCTTGTATTTGACACCTGCCCCTGGTGGTCATTTGAGGAATTGCAACAATTCTAGGTTTGTGTAAAATTAGTAATAGGTGAGAGCTTGCTATTAACAGAAGAAAGATGGTTTTATTTTGAGTTATTCATTTTTTTAAAGTCTGGAAATGTCTTAATTTACATATTAGTCCTATATATTATGTGTCTTACTGAAATATTCTTTCTTTATTTTTCTTTTCATGAAACATAAACATACAAAGACATGTACAGAATACAACATACATTTTAAAACTTAAGAATTTTACAAGTTCATGGATTGAAGGGAGCAGTCTGAAGAGTAAAATTCCTTTTTTATGTCTCCCCCTTACTTAACCAAGAAATAAAAATGTATGTATATGCGAATATACCAAATATATATACACATCTTGAGATGGCCTGCCATAAGGTATTCATGACCAACACAACAAAGAGAAAACAAACAAATGAAAAATAGACAATGAAGAAATAAAAGATGAAGTAACATACACTAATAACCTTTATCGTAACTCTCAAGTTTGATCTGACTATACGTGTTTTTAAACTGAAGAAAATATATACATCTTTTCAAATCATTCTGTTGTGAATTCCAAAGTTTAACAACAAAAAAAGAAAAACCCTTTTGTTTTAAAGTACTGTGAGCGACTGGCTACTTCCTCATTTTTAAATAATCAAAATAAAACGTTTAAGTATTGTAGTCGTTTTTCTTTTCCACTTATATTTCTTCACTTGAGTGGCTATTTTTGATTTTTATTTGATTGATTTTTTAAATATTTTTTTTTATTCTTGAGCTATATTATTTTAAAGTAATGCTACGCTTACTTGAGAAGTGCTTTGGGCTATCATTTGCCTTAAAAGCTCCTTAAACAAGTCACATACTGTGTGTCATTCTAAAACTGCAGGTTTCAGAATGCATTAAACCATCCAGTTGATGGCTTCCAAGGGTAAGAAAATGACCATGAAAAACAATTTAAGATTTCATAAATATTGTTCTCATATGGTGTATACTACACAGTTTTACTTTAACACAAATTCTTTTACAATTCCACAGTTTAATTTGTAGCAATGGAGGAGGAAAGATCAGCATATTCCAAGGTTTTATAGGTAGTCTCGTTATATTATTAAAAAAGGATGAAAGCCTTCAGAAATGTCTTCTGGGTTCTGTTTGAACCACATCTTTCAGTCCATATTAAGAATATCCGCTAAACACTAATTGGTTGGAACATCTGTGTCTTGGTCAGCATTTGAGCTTCAAACTACATAGATTCTTTTTTTTTTTTTTCATGATTATGTTCTTATGATCCTTGCAAGAATCTAGCTGCATTGTGAATTGCCAGAGATGTCACAAAGAAGCGGCTGAGCACAGCAGATCCGAGCGCACATACACTCATGCATACAAGTGGCAATTGTGCTACATTCCAATTAGATTACCTGGTGACACGCGAAACACGAAATCTGCAAAATTTATGCCGTGCATGATCTCACATTAATGACTGTCAGTGTGAATTGCTTAAAGGGTCATCTATAATTTATCACAAGAGATTTTGAAAATAGATGGGACCAAGAGGGATCAGGGCTTCACCCAGAGTTAATGGAAAAGCTTGTCGGGGAACTTCGGGTGGTCAAGTCTTTACCTGACTGACCATAGCTCTCAAGTAAAGGGAGCACAACATGGGTCTAAATTTGGTGGCACAGAAAGGCAAAGAGCTTACTGCCAGTTGTTGAAATCTCTGATTGTAAAAAAAAAACAGTTTGAATTGCAGGCAGTGGACACTTTCCTTAGGCATTTTTTTAAAATGGGCAAAAGTGCAAAAAGACACCAGCATTTTAGTCGTTGCAGTGTAGAGTAACTTTACAGCACTGCAGCTTCCCTTCTTCTCATGCGGCTTTGTGATCCTGGAATAGTTTTATTAACTCTTATGCTACGTTCATACCAGGTTCACAAACATGGATTCAACGAGAAATCTATGTAAAAAGCATATATATGCATTTTGGGCTTCTGGGTCCAAAAATGTTGCATTCAATTGTCTCTACGCAATAATATAAAGCCAATTTTTCTGGCTCTACATACAAAACGTATAGCCATTGATCGCTTGTTGAAAGTTAAACCAGTTGACCTTTGACCGATCGGGGACTCTGATTTGGTAGTGATGTATGGGTAGCATCCTTATCAAAACTCAGAAGTACCAACTGTTTGAAAATTGATCATGAAGGAGAAATTTGTAATTTCCATTTGTGCCCGTCTGAATAATATGACACCAAGTCTATCATATATCATATTTGAATCGTATGTATCTTATATATTATATATAAAAGAAAAAAGCCTGGAGGAAGATTTGCACCTTTTTGACATTTCCCACTAAGCCTCTTCCAACTGTACATGTATGCGGTAGTAGCAACAGTCCAGTGAGAGCACCATATGCAAAAGAATGTTCATTTAGTATGTTCTTGAATGCTTAACTTACCTGGTGTGTACGTAGCTTTAAAAGTTAAGCTCAACAACATGAATAATAGTTTCTACATTAGTTCCTTTCATTTTTTTTTTTAATTCTGTGCTTTTCATTGGCACCCCTGCCAGCTTTTGTTCAAGCCTTGCTGTAATATGAAATACCAATAAGTTTTTTCCTGAGTTCTGCAAATGAAAATCAATTATGGGAAAGCTATAAATATAAGTAGGTCACAGGACTTTTCCATTACTCTATGTTTTATCACCTTTAGGTGATAAAAGAAAACATTTATAAGGCCAGCTGACATGTCCAATTTTACTCTACAACAGACTGATGTGGCAGAAAAAGAAATATGTTTAGTGAAAGAACATGTGAGGGCACACAGACTAACTTTGTTTTAAGTTTTGTTATTCATACTCTATGTTCTGAGAAATCCACATACAGCTGACCTGCAGAAAAGGTCAGCTGAAATGAAAGTGTTGTCCTATTCAATGAAAATATTAATAACCATGACCAATGCTTTCCTCTTTTAACTGCCTGGTTTCCCATGCTCCATTTCATCATTTTTTTTCAAAAGGGGAGAAAAAGGCAGCTTGGTTTAAAACCTTTAAATCAGCACAACTTTACACTTCACAGCTAATTTACTTGGATCAAAGGTGTGTATGGCATCTGTACAACCCTGCTGAGTGCCAGTAAAACAGCACCAACAGCTTTTTTGCATTCAGAAATTCTCCAACAAAGCCTCTCGCTGATGGAGTGCCTTTGTTACGCAGACCTGCCAGGGAGATTACTCATAATTAACATGCATATTTATACACCTTTTCACAAACTTTAGTGGAAAAACATTCACAGATGATTTTCATTTGAAAAGTATACTACTATAAAACATCTCAGAAATGCTCAAATTACACATTTGTACAGCTTTTTTTTTAATTCTAATTTATTTATTTATTTTTACAGATTTTGCACTGACAGATTTCTTCTGAAATGTATACAAAGACGTGCATATTGGACAACAAAACCTAGATCACCAATTTTAAAATAAGTCCAAGGCACGGTAGATTAACAGACCTTGAGTAGCCTGTTACTGTGTGAAGCATTGCTGAGGAGTATCAGCACTCCTTTAAAGTGTGGGTGACATGGCCTATTTTAATAAGCCAAAATATAGTAAATAGTCTCTATTTCATGTTGCGATTGTTTTTAATATTTTTCGAAAAAGAATAAATAACGAAAAACGCGATATAAACAACGAGGACGGCCGCCGGCTTCACGCATTCCGCCGAATTCGCGCTGCCCTGTTTGTGACGTAACGAAAGGCAGACAACATGGCTAGCACCGATAGCGAAGCACAGAGTGATGCTACCGTCTTCCAGCCAAGACCACTTAAATTTGTTTTTTTTTTATCGTCTTCTCACAACTGAGGTGGTGACCACGCTCAATAATGACGATGCCCGCATTATTGATCGCAAACTCTTCAGATTTGTTTGTGAAAGTTAGCGTGTGTCCCCCAGTTTTGGTCTCTAGGGGATCCGTCACGCTGACCACGTGGTACAGACAGAGCCAATCAGAGCCGTCGACGCATCCGAAAGCAACTAAAACGTCCCATCATTGGTCAATTAGGCCGGGTAGACGAGAGATGGCCACGACCATAGAGGAAGCGATCCGCAGAGAAATATAGAAAATAAATCTAAAATTCGCCGATTTCAGACAATTTTTTCATCCGGAAAGCGATTTGTCCATAGAGATCAGGTCTTTATTTCCAGGAAAGTACGTTCGGTTTGCTCAAAAACCCGGATTTCCGGGAATTCCCGGAAGACTTTCATCACTGAACGTTAAACTCACTCTCTTTTGTAATAAATACATTATGTAATAAACGTTAAACTCACTCTCTTTTGTGCCAGCTTTTTGGTCACAGATTTTCTCTTTTTGTACTGGCTCCTGCCAGTGCTGGTACTGGGCGTTTCTGTTTTTCGGACGTGCGCTGAACTTGTTTTGTCCATTGTTTCAGCAGCGTTTCTTGTTTTGGGAATTTATACACAGATACACTTTCACTAGAAGTATTGCTACATCCAGCTGCCACACAACGACTTGGCATGTTGATGATTAACAGAGAATTAACGAGAATTAACGATGATTAACGAGAGAAACGAAGACTACCTGCTTTGTTTACCTGCTGTCCGAAGCGGAACTACGGAAGTCAATGCCTTTCGTGACGTCACAGGTCATATCGGGGTCACTTCCAGCCTGCGCTCTTAGCGGCAAATTCAAATCTCTGATTCCTTCGAAAGATGTCTATTATTCATATGCTTCGGATTTTTTTCAACGCGAACTATTGGTATCAATAGAATCAGCGTTTAAAGGGCTTTTTTATTTGACAAAGTTGTTCAAAGCATGGCATCCACACTTTAACATCCTTAAACTTTCATGTGAAATTGAAGAAAAAACGATCAAAGGCGGAAATGGAAGATCTCCTGCAACGGGAAGTCAGATAAATGCTTTCAGCACAGACTCTATAAAGACTGGTGTATATAATCAGATGGTGACAATTTTACAGCAAAGTAGAATTCTACAGAAGAGTATCAAAGTAAATTAATATATTAATTAATATATAAACTATCAACCATAACAAAACTAATAATAAATAAAAGGTCAAATACAAACATCTTGTGGAAAAGGGTTCTTTTTGTCCCATGAACACTTTTGAACAACCCCAAGTGGATCATGGAGTTTGTTTTGTGCAAACCATGAGCAGCACATTTGTCTAACAACAGAACATTGCACCCTTTGTACCCTACAGCCTATCCCTCTTTCTCACTGCTGCTGTGACCAACACAAGTGCTGAAATCCCTCAGTAGAACAATGGAGTCTCTAGGTGATGTATGTCCCACCAACCTACTCTTGGGAAACCATTCACCCAAGAAGTCAAAGCCTTTCCGCCAAAGCCAGCACAACGTCTGTACAGAACAATGTCAAAAATGCGGCAGGGCGCAATCGCTCCACGTCCCTGGCTGCACTCAGAATACTCTGACTATTCAAGCTTGGGCGCAGTCACTTTGTTTGCGGATACAGTAAGTGGATGTGTTTTTTTCTACTTTTATCAGCCAAAAGGCACATCACAGCTTATGCAGGTCACCAACATATAGCTATTAAGTTTTCAGTTTGGGTTGAACCCAGCAGATACCTAACTTTAGCTCTTGACCAGACAGCTCCCCTTGTTGTTGTGTGTGTACATTCTCTGTCACAGTTGGAATGGTCTTATGGCCAACTCTTTGCTCATAAATAACAAAGAAAGGCCACAGATCAGGGATGTTTTGACATACCATGTCACACTATGAGGCCAGTTCTGTGGGACACTTCTGCAGCAGGCCAAACACAATGTTCTGGAGAATCGCAGCCAATCATACCTTTAGGGTTAAATGTACAGAAAATAAGAAACACTCAATGCAAGGTGCATATTTAGCAAGTGAAGGTGGTTATTTATTTCACACTAAGGAATCATAAAAACAGAACTGCTACCATATACCTGATAGGATTTGAGTGGAAAGTGAACATTTATAAATGATTTTTAACAGATGGCCATAGTATTTGATAATTACATGCACATTATTAGTTGTTTCTTTGACTGTGAATATCAAAGCGTCATTAGAAGCTGACAGATGCATGATTAGCTGCATGCATTTTGATTCAAAACAGAAAAGTCATTTCTATTTTTACCTTTAGTGAACCATCTAAGTCAATTGAGAACAAATTCTCATTGGCCGCATTTACACTGCATGGTTCAAGTGACCCAATTCCGATTTTTTTCCTCTTATGTGGCCCAGATTCCGTTTTTTTCAGATCGATTTCCGGCCTCATTCATATGTGGAAATAAATCGGATTGGATATGTGCATTTGCGTGTGCCATGTAAGCAGACAAATCGGATATTCCCCAGTAAATGCGAGTCGTATGTCAATGACGTCAACTCAGGACACCACCAACTGAGATCACATGACTTATTAAGGTGCTTTTGTGCGCTGATTTTGCTGTTCGAGGACAGCTGGAGCCCCATGCTAGTCGGAAACCGCTATTTCCGGTCCGGTCCCGGTCGGGACACAAACGGTAACTAATTAAGCGGGACAACGTTGCTCTGGAACAGGCGTCTGCAAACACTTCCTCATTCAAAACTCAGAGAGAGCACATAAGCCGGCCGAGCAACCCTCCTTTTCCTCTCATGCGCAGCATCCCCTCTCCTGCCTCATCCTGGAGCGCCCAAGGCAACGCCTCCTTCCATCGCTGCATTGCCTCCATGACAACCGCAGTCACACAAAAGAAACACAACAAAAAGGGGAGGGGGGGGGACGTTTGCCATTTGGACCAACACGCATCTTCTAAATGTGCTTTTATTACTGTTATGATTATTATTAAGGGCCTGCTCGCTCATCATTTTTTAAATCCGTGCGGTCAGTGCTCAGGTCCACAGAAGGCAGAAATGCTGCCACGTGGTCCTCAGAAAGTCTACGTTTGGTAGTTTCAGCATTGCATAGTGTAAATGCAAAAATTGGATACGGCTCACTTTTAAAAGATGACGCAAGCGGGTCGTCAAAAAAATAAGATATAGTCAGAAAATCGGATTTGGGCATCAAGACCTGCAGTGTAAAGGCAGCCATTTAGAATGACAGAACTGGGCATAAACCGTAATTATTAATTTCTCCTCCATGATCAATTTTCAAACGGTTGGCACTTCTGTGTTTTGAAAAGGACGCTACTCATACGTCACTACCAAATCTGAGTCCCTAAAAGGTCAACTGGTTGACCTTTCAGTGGCTGCAGGTTCTGTACGTAGAGCCCGAAAACTGACTTAAAAATTAGCATAGCAACATGTGAACAGGAAGGTTTTGAACGCGGATGTTGTAGATAAGTGTGTTTACAGAAACTATTCATTGGAAGTGGTCACATGAACGCGCAGAGCTTTTGTGTTAAGGACTTGAATATTACAACAGATAATGTTACACATGCTTTCAAAGTTGCTTCTGCAGAAGGATGGAGCCTCTATCGGCTTGTATGGTTCTTGTTTGACTGTGTTAAAGTCTGCATGCAATCACTTGGGGTTTTGGCTGAGTGTTGGCAGGTTGACAGCCTGTGAGAACGAGCACTGCACCAACTCTAGAATCCCTTCTCTCAACACATCCATCAGCAGGGACCCTGTCCAGCATTTTCCTTCTAAACATACACAACAGCAGTAGCCATCATTCCAGAAAAGAGGCTTTTATTTCAAACAATCAATTCCATAAACAGTCACACACAGCTACAGTAATAAATCTGCCAAAAGACATTTTAATACACTGACTGTATAGGGTCTGCCTAAATGAATGCTGCCTGCATCCTTCTTGGCTTACAAAGTTCAGCTCCAACTAGTGTGAAAATCTCAACTTCATAGAGGAAGATGGTGTCAAACAATGATGGGTGAGACAGAAAGTAATTGCTTGTGAAATTGTCATCGCAGCTGCGAGACATTGTAACGTAGCTTGGAAAGTGATAACCTTTGCGACGCAATGCAAGGTTACTCAGCCATTTGCTCCCCTGGCCTGTGCCTGTGGAATGAATGCGCTGTCAAAACCAGGGAAAATATTCGGGACGGGCCTCTTGTCGTTGGCATTATTAGATTGATTGTCTATCTAAGCCATTTAACTTTCAGATGCAAATGGCGGCTTTGGTGTATAAATAGCCCTTTAGTGTCAGGCGTTATCGGGGACTTTGGAAGAATACATGTGAAAGACTCACAGGGCAGAGGACAGGAGGAGAGCAAAGTGCATTCTGACAGCAACTTTGATCTGATGTGCTCTCTAATGGAACTTCTTGTCAAAGAAGGAAAAAGAAAAGACTAGTTTTGCTTGGGAGTGCACTTGTAATAAAAGAAAACAGCTTCATTCATTTCAAAGTTAACATCCTTTTGACAGAAGGCATAAATGACCTACAAAAGCAACTCAAATATGTATAGCCTACATAAATACAACAGCTTGAATAGACAATATTATAGATACTTAAAATACATTCACTATTTGGAAATAGTGACCCAAATACTCTCTCAATACAACATGTTTATTACTCTGAGCTAAAAATAGCCTTTTTATCCGATTAAAATAAATTAAAATCAGTCTTTGGCTTATAGGATATTTATATTAAATCTTATATTTTTTAATTACACGAATAAAACTGGGTTTTAAATACAGAGCATATGTTTTCTGTTAGCTTGATTTAATTAGTGTGTGCAGCCTGATTTACCCTGGTCCCTTTTGTGGTGCCTCTCCATTGTGTTGTGTCAACACAAAAAATCCAACATTCATTAATCAATCGAAATGTTCACATCCCCTCTGTCATGTCTGCGTCTGACGTATTTTTAAAGTAGTCCACTCCTGCACTTGATTTGTAAAGTGGACCAGTGGACCGAACGACCGTGTCTCTGAGCAGAGCAGACAGACTTTGTGTTTGAGGGGAAGGGAGGATGCTTTGTTACGTGTGCACTATATTATGGAGACTTCGGACTGCGATCCGTCCCGCAGCTCTACGTGGACGAGCTACCGAACTAAGGAGGACCGGGTCTTCCGGTAAAAGTGTGTGTCCGGGCAGAGCTCGGACCGCCAGCACACACAGCGGCTTTGGGGCGGTGTGTGAGCTTCAAAGCAGAAATGTTCCAGTCGTGTCCCGACAAAAAAAAAGGCTGATGTTATTCCCACATATTAACGTTCAGCCAAGATGCAGATTGCATTGTTAGCCTCTCCTAGACCTGGCTTCTTCCAGGCTCCGTTCTTCCACAAAAAAAAGCACTGACCACACGGATTAAAATTAAAATGATGAGCGAACAGGCGCTTCATAATAACAGTAACATTAATAAAAGCACTTGTAGAAGATAATCTAGTATATTACGGAGCTGCCAGATATCTATGCATGTAGCGGAACTCATTTCCTCTTCCGGTATTTCAAACACTACTGCACATGTGCGAATGATTTATTCCGACCGAAAGTGTGACCCATGTGAGCGTTTGCTATAATCGGAAAAAGTTTTTCTGGGCCCATGTTCACGGTTGAATTCTAATCAGACCATTGATACGATCAAGATATTTTGCACATGTAACCGCGGCTTATGGTGTCGACTCGCAGCATGGCGGGGGCGTGGCATCACGATGGTGTCTTTCCATCGTGATGTCCGTCAGCCAGTCAGACGATGGTATCGTCCATCGGCACAACTCTAATCCAAACCGAAAAAATTACAAGAAGAAAGTACTAAAAACTGATTGAATATTTATTTCTTTTGTAAGCGACCATGGGGTTGGTGGCTTTCGAAGTGTGCATTTTCAAAATTGACGCACTTGAACCAGGCTTCCACGGCGTGCGTAAATTTTTGATAATGCACACTTCGTCAGCCATTAACCCTTACATAACACCGCCTCGACAATGGATAACGAAAGTTTCATTTTGGAAGTACAAAAACACAATGTATATAATAGCAGCCACAAGCATAGATGGCCAGAACCGAAGAGAGGGGGTGAAGTACTCAACACGTGGCCGTAGCAGGACAAACCAATCCTCGGGAAGCCAGGAAGGGGGGGGAACCGGATGCGCAACTGGGACAATGTCAACTAACAGTCCTGAAACCGACTCCCCATGCATTGCAAGAGAGAGGCATGGCAAACAGACCAGTGTATTTCAGGTATAACACCAAGTCTGTAAAGTTATGCTACTAAATGACTTTAAAGCAGGCATAAAATTATGTTTTTTAATGAACTAAACAATCATATAGGTTTACCACTGGAAACCATGTGTTTCCTTGCTGTAAACTTTGATTAAAAGAAGACAGCAAATGTGATTACCCTCGCTTTACGAGCTTAATGTGACAGAGATCATGTTTTTTTTCTTTTTTCTTTAGTGAAATGACTGAAGAAGGTTGTTCCAGCAAATGGCATTTTCAGTCCCAGAGGCTTGTGAAGTTTGATCCTATATGGAGAAAAAAATCACTTATAGTACTGAAGCAGAAAGTCATTTTCTGCATTGAATGTACTACCACTCACTGCAGAAGTAATGGGCCTTGACCATGTGCATTTACACATTTGACAACCCAGAGCGCCATACCCGACATTCAGCAAAAACACCAGATTCCTCATCTTTCAGAGTGTGAAGGAACACACATGGACAGAGAGTTCTCAACAATTTTCCTTCTTCTATAGGAGAAGCAAAGTCATATTTTGTTTCCCATTTTTTTGCTGTTTAATGGAAGATTTATCATAAACATTTAGATAAATATTTCTCCTCTTTTTGCTGCTGTTCTTTTTCCCAAGCTTAGACCTTATCCTGCTCATTAAAGGCCCAGCCCTTCTTATTCCTTTGTGCCTGTCATGTTCAAATAGTTTTCTCAAGTCCTTGTTAGGCTGGATTAGTGACATTTTTGATACAAAGTGTCAAAGACTGGGGGACTACAACATTTATCACAAAAAAAGAAAGTTAGGAGTGTTCAGCATAATTTTTTTCTGCTTTTTTTTCTTTTTGTGGCATCAGAAAAAAAAGGACATCGACTTTGGATTATTTTCAATAGAAAATAATTCTTACAAGATGCATCCCATAACATATGTGAAAAAAAGTGAGCCTCCAATAGAAGCTATAATGTATGCACCAACATGCCAAAAAGTAGAGCAGCAAACTTCAAAAACTGCAAGCCATCAACCAAGAATTTCCAAGCATTGCAAAGAAACAGACAGACACTGCAAAAAAAAAAAAAAAAAAAAAGTGTTCCACTTCCCTCCAGATGCGTTTTTTGTCAATTTATCAACTGGAGTCTCACAATGTTTTATACCATTACCTCCCAGGAATTAGGATCTAAATGTAGAACCCTCTTTATTGCCTGTAAGCTTTAACTGGACTTGTAATTTGGTTTTGTGATATGTTTGGCATTTCAGAACACAGGCTCATCTCAACTGATGTCTAATGTTACACAGTGAGGTTAATGAAATGCTATGCCTTTTTTTTAACCTATACTGCCACGCACTCACATCTCGTTCAACTCAATCAATACTTCCAATCCGAGAGTCCAAAAGCATTACAATAACACTGCTAAAATCCTAGTGGTGGGCGACATTGTACCTAGTTATATTTTTTAAAAAGGCATTTGAAGAGGAAATGACCTTGATCATGTTGATTCAGTAAAAAAAATCTGTTCATATGCAAACATACATTTGCATTAAGGTTGTATAAAGACAGCTGTGGTTGCCATTGACAGTTTTGTAAGAACTCAAGGCTGATGGGATATGGAAAACTAAACGCACTGAGCATCATTAAAAATACACAAAAAATGCAGAATGGAATCTGCATTTGAATGTGGTAGAGAGGCACACAGCTTTAAGTTGCAGTTCACTAAAATGATAAACTTAAATCTCAATTTAATGTATATTAATTAGAAAAAAAAATACTTTCTCTTCGTTTTCGGGTTTTTCTGCATAATGTACACTACCTGACACTGTTATTTGGAATGTTTTTAATTGAGTAAATTACATCTAAAGGTTAATTGATGATTAAATGATGGCCTGAATTTAGCACAATTTAATTTGAGGAGCTCCAATTTTATTTTATTTCTTTTGTAGCAAGTTAAACAAAACCATATGATTTGCTTCAAAAAACGTAAAAAAAAAGTTTGGTCAAATAAACCTAGTTTGTTTTTACCTTAAAACCTAATTAATGTACAAAACAATTAAGGACTCTCAGCCATTGCGACTTCAGTTTTTACCATTTTTTTATCATCTGTTACATTACATTTGTGTAAACATATAAAACACTTGTACTGTAACTTAAACCAGCTAGCTTTCAGAATAAATGTGCAACATTATTATTCCATCCTCTTTTAAAACAGACTTTCATTTTTAAACCACATCATTTTCTGAAAGATTGATGGAACGTATGACGTCAGACCTGTGAGAATGAAATTATTACAAACGTTAGGTAATTTTGAAATAGCCTTGCACGAAGCTAGTCAAACAGAACAAAATTCTGCCACCTCAAAAACCTTTATTTATTTATTTATTAAGCAACTGATGTTGACAGTTACCGTGACATGACACGGGTACAAAAGTTACTCATTTGTTCCCACAAAACAGTGTTTCATTCACTCGAAATAACTGACCTTTTACAAACCCCATGTTTTCAACCAGAAATAAAATTAAATGCTTCTGGTTACATTTTTACTGTAAATAAGATAAATGGTTTAAAGCAATAATATAAATAAAATATATTTTGCCACTTCATCTCGGATGTTTGCATTGACTATAGCCGGGCGGCCCCTGGGTGGCTAGCTGGACGGCAGACAGAGAGCCGCCCCGGGTGGCGGAGCTTGTCTGCTCGCTATGCCGGCACCCGGGCAGCTGGCTGGCAGACAAAGCGCCGCTGCAGGATGGGGGGGCAGCCAGCTCGGAACTCCTACATCTTATATATTTCCTACTTTGATCGAGAAAATGATAAAAAAGATCCTCTAGTTTTATTCTTGATTTATTTTTCCCCTCTTGAACTAATGTGCGTCACAAAGACACGGAAGTAGCTGCAGAAAGCAGCTTTTGCCGCAGGACAGAGGGAAGCTCACAATACCGGCAGAGACTCATGAATGATCTCATGAACCCAGACACACCGACGTGCTGTGCTTTTCAAAATAAATAAATCCGATCTCTAAACACCTTCCGTATCTTCCATGCATTGGGGACATATAGAGACATATAGAGAATTTAAAGGTATCTGCTGTAAATCAAGGTATTGTTCACATCCATGTTTTTTTTTCTATTTTGTGGGAATGAATTACTGTATGGGAACAAATCTTTTTCGTGGGAACTAAATACTTTTTCGTGGGAACAAAATCCTAATTTGTGGGAACGAGTTAATTATTTTTTTACCCATGTCAGGTCACAGGCTCCATAAACAGTAGTTTTATGCGATCTGTGTAGATATCTTCTTTCATTTGTACATTTTGCAGTCTTTTCTATGAAAGATTAAAGAAATGTTAAAAGAAAAAAAAAAGAAAAAAATTCTGCTAGTTCATTAAACTGATATTATTATCAGGATGGAAAAAGAATAGTGGTCTAGTACCAATTTTTTCTAACATCCAGCACAGGACACAAAAATGTCTTTTATGACCAAAAAAACTTGATTTTTTGTCAGATATTGATATGTCTAAAAAAAATAAACATCAATTATGAGCCCATCTAAAAAGTTTAAGTCTCAGTTTTTCTTGGGTCTTAAGTCTCCCTGCAACATAAGGTCACGACCTTATAGAACTGATGGGCAGACTCAGTTCTCCAGATAGGAAGCCTTTAATTTCCCCTAAACCACACCTTCCTTCCAAAATGGGCTTTTCTGACTTTTAAAGGAGAAATTCTGGACTTTTTTCAACGAAAGTGCCAAAGTTCCACTGGGATAAAATGGCACCTTTTTAACCTTTATAAAGTCCTGGTCAGAGCACCCATTTCTTTCGATAGGGACACTTCATTTGCAAAGCCAATTTCTTTCTGGGATGACATTTTTCATCTGTATTCTAGAGTGCATTGACAGCTGATTTTGATCTCTTTCTTAACCCAGACCTTAAGAAAAAAAATCTAGTCTTTTATTTTACTTAAAAAAAACAAAACATAAAAGTGAAACCATGGCGCATTTTCAATAAGGCAGATCTACCTCACCTTCAGGTACTCTGGGTTGCAGATTTTCACTCCACACTTCACTCAATAATTAGTCTTTACTTTGAACCAATAGCTAAGGCGCTCACTTATTTGACAAACAAACACAATCAAATTCCTGCCTTTAAATTCATTGAAGATTGTTTATCTGCATTCCTTCAATTCAGCACAGTCTGGCCTTTAACCACCATCAGCATCTGGGCTCAGGGGTCTCTTCACTCAATACGAGGTCATCCCAAGCAGGCAAGAGGTCTCTGGCTCAGAGCCCAAACGCCAATATGGAATATTTATGCATCTTGTGAGAAAATGACCAACGAAAAAACCAGATAGGCTAAACTTTATATGTATTGCTTTTGTAAGTGACCAGTATACGCGTTAATCAGTGTGCTATACTATAACACTGCTCTACCGTGGAAGGTTCAGCTGAAAAGTGCACACTCGTCGGCCATACCCTTACATTATCTTCAATCACCTTTCGTTCTACCTGTGCAGGTTTAAACTTTAAAGTTCATGGGCATCTGTGTCCAAATGTCTTGGCAAAATATTTAATTCTGGAACATTTTTGGTGTGTGAAAAATTTTCACCAGAAACACAGTTCTCACTAAAATTCCATTACGCTCTGAGGAAAATGAAAATAATAATCATCTGATGGTTTGCAGAGACAAGTCCTTTTCTCTATTTAGGTAAACCTTCACCTTTTTTGGGGGAGAAAAAAATGATTGTTTGTTTCTTAATTTTTTTCCAATAGTTAACCTTTTTTTTAAATTATTCACATTTTTTACACACAATAAACATTGTGTGATATCTGAAAATCTTTATTTTATACTTCTATCACAGAGACTCCTCTTCTTTCTCTTTCAGCTTTTCCCATCAGGGGTCGCCACAGCGAACGAGTCGCATGGAAAGTTTGGCAATGTTTTACGCCGGATGCCCTTCCTGACGCAACCCTCTCAAGGCAGCTGGGCTTGGGACCGGCACAGAAGTAGAGAAGGGAACAGGGAGCAGCCCAGATTTGAACCCTGGTTTCACGGACGGAAGGCGCCGCAAACCAGCATGAGCCAAACTGGCTCCCGTTCTATCACAGAGACTAAATTACAAAATAAAATCCAAATCCTTTCAAAATCATAACTGGCATTTTCTTGGCCATCGTTAGTCACTTCACAGGTGTCATTAAATTAATGAAAGGAAAAATCAAAGTTTCACTTAAATAACACAATTTAGAATAAAAAAAAATAAAATTAAGACAAAGGAATTAGACATTCATAAAACACAGATATGGAGAGGGAATATTACTTTACTCGCTTTTTCACAGCATCCTCAAACCTGTTTAGTCTATGAGCACAATTATACCAGGTCGGAAAAAGAAAATACCTAAGGCATGCTGTTTTGATGCCATAGCAAAAACCCAAAAGGTGGACATCAGAAACCACAAACAAGACTGCACCTGTCCCATGATGACCAAATGGGTTAAAGCCCTGTTCGGTCCCTCACAAAGATCCAAAATGAGCACCTTTTGAATTTTTTTTTTCCCTTTTGGCATCTTTCTTTGGCAACCAGTTTATGACATAATTGGAGAGGATTTAAAGATTTAACAGCACCAAAGCAGCTGTCAAAAACATTTGTCATAATTTGCACCCTCACAACTCAGTCAGCTTCTAGACTTCAACTTCTCAAGGTTTTCTTCTCACTCCTTTTCTATTGTATTTTTTTTTATGTTCACCTTATGTACTTTTTCAACTTTTCAATAAACAACTGGAATCCTTAAGAAACTTCTTCTTTGATAGTCTGCGGCATTTCTGTAGAAATAAGCATGTCAGTTTTGTTTCACTACAGTTTTTACAGAATAAAAAAAAGTAACACTCAAATAACAAATATGCCTTATATGGTAAATGGTGTATATTTATAATCCGCTTTTGTACCTTGCTCAAAGGCCCAAAGCGCTTTACGGTCACAGTCCCATTCACACACACATTCACACACTGATGGCGGCTCCATTGCCAAACATTGGCGCCATCCTTTCACCAGAGGCAACGTGGGGTTAATGTAGACATATCTACAGTATACCGGATTCTGTGCCAGAAAGATTTCCAAACCATCATATGAGTGACAAAAACGGTCACATGACATGCAGCGACACAACCTGCAACGCCGTATTTGCGGAAAATGATCCCTTCATGCGTTCTCTGAAATATGATCACTGAAGTGATGTGAAGATTGTCCAAGAATTAAAACTGACTTCAACAGACTTTTATCAGTCAAAAAAGGATCATCATTACCTCCCTTGTATAAAGATAATCCAAAATGCATAATACCACTGAGTTAACATGCCTGCTGCATCTATAATTTTCATTTGTAAACACCTGGGAGTAGAAACAGTAGCTTACTGATCCAAACTAGGCTGTGTTAGGTAAAAACACATTTAGAAAAAATAGCAAATTACCTTTTTTTTTTCATTATTACTCAAAAGCAAAACTGCTCCACACTCAAAGCCAAACGACAAATAAAGTATCGATTATGGTTAGTATGTTGGAGAGCCGAGCAAATGAAAAATCATTAACTTGCTTAAAAGCAGAAAGTCATAAAAATTCAACAAAAGGAGAGCTATCTGAAACCAACTGTTCACTTCCAAATGTCCTAACTGTATGAACTCTGTATACCATGAATGAGTTTTAATCATGTTTAGAGTCTGCCCCATCTTTATCCGCTCTTCTGGCATTTATGCTCATTGCACTCACCTGTTCTCCAGTGTTTATATATTCCTTTCGCTCAAAACTTGTCTTCATCTGTAACCTTTCAGCTTTGTGATCACGTCTATATTTGCCTGCCTGTTTTGGACTGTTTTACAGAATTATGATTCTAAGCCCTTGTAGCTCTGTCTGGATTTGTGAGATTATCTATTTTTTTATTTTATCTAGAAAAATTAACTTGGATCTTTATAACAGAAAATTAGAGTTTCTGAAACGTCTGGAGGATTGTAGATTTACTGGTATAATGCATAAGGAGTGGTAGTCATCGCAGTCTTCTCTAGATAACTGGTTTGCTTCTCCTAATTTCTGTGCACCGTTCAGTATATCCCTTCCGGGGTCGCCACAGCAAATCAGC
The DNA here is from genome assembly GCA_023969325.1 of Oryzias curvinotus. Lineage (NCBI taxonomy): Eukaryota > Metazoa > Chordata > Actinopteri > Beloniformes > Adrianichthyidae > Oryzias > Oryzias curvinotus. Next base: position 10,387,721 of record CM043720.1, on the reverse strand, counting down.
TTTCACTAATTCACACAGGGGGTTTGGCAGAGACTTTTATGCCAGATACCCTTCCTGACACAATCCTATGTTTTATCTGGGCTGGGGACCAGCACAGGGTAGACTTGAACCCCCTTGTGGCTACATTACTGTAGTTAGGCAGTAGTGCTAAGGGTCTTGCCCAAGGACCCACACTGGATGAAGCTCATCATGCCCCTGGGAAACAAACCCTGATTTCCAGCGTATCAGTCCTACTTGCAGCCAATTGAGCCATCCAGCCGTTTCTCCTAATTTGCCCCTCTGGTTCCAGAACGGCTCCCTGCTGCTCTTAACCAGAGAGCAAGGTCCTGTGCCTGTTCCAACCATGTCTGGAGCCCCAAAACATCAGTAACTGTGAGAAATGCACCATTTTGGCACCAAAGTTTAGGATGCACTCTGTCAATGTGTCAAGATATTAAAGTCAAGTTATTTGAGAAATCGATTAACCCCTTTTTTATATACATTTATAAGGAAAGACATAGGCTAAATTGCTTTATAAAATAAACAGGGAAAGCAGTGTTATAAAAACATCAATATGAAAATACTGTAAAGAAACATATACTGCCACACCAGCAAATTGATTCTAAATCTAAACATAAACTACAATGTATGTTGTCTGCCTGCACTCACAAATGCTTCAGCCACTGTTTGTCATTCATATAACCATAATAGAACTGCTCACCCCCTTGTATTCTGCCTGTGTTTGTAGAGAAAATTTCCTTCTGGAGGTGCATCAAATATGGATTTATTCTAATAGAAATTGAGAGTGAAAAATAAATAAATGCTAACCTCAACACAATAACAATAAAGATAACATATTGAACCATTAAGCAGGAAGTAGAACTAATAGATCAGTTCATATAGATTAACGTAGAGGTATTTTCTAGTGATTTACCAGCTAGATTATGCTTATTACATGGACTTTAACTAAGAGCAGGAAAACAGAAGAGCATCTTTTTGCCTTAATCTAATTGTTTAAAGGCTTAAAAATCAACAGCATGATAACTACCCAATTTCAGCCTCTGCAGCTGCTGTAATGGTAAGTTCCCACTTCAACACCGCCATTAAAAAACGGAAAATTCTGCTAAACCAAAACACTATTATGCAGCGCCTTTATTACACACATCTGATGACTGTTTCATGGAAGAATGGCTGCACATGGCACCTACTCAAAAAGCTTACACACTTGCACTCCCGGGAGCTAATCAGCCCAAGTCAAGTTCCCACTGGTAGATATGCTGCTTAAGGCTAGTGGGTTAATTAATTTTGAAAGAATGAACTTCATTTTAATGTGGATATGTTCTTACAGAGACCAGCAATCATACCCTAAAGTCCATTTTTTCTTCTGGCCAACAAACAATTCATGGAAAAACTAGGGGTGTTATTCTACTGACACACCGGGCATGTGTCGTGCGTTTAAGGAACCCGACTTTTCCTTTCACAGCTCTTTTCTGATATATGAAAGACTTGGTGTCATATAATTCTGGCCGGGCACAACACCAATTATTAATTTCTCCTCCATGATCAATTTTCAAACGGTTGGCATCTCTTTGAATTAAAAGGCGCACCATCCATACACCACTACCAAATCTAACTCCCTAATTGGTCAAAGTTTGACCTGGTTTAACTTTCAACACATTTTTTGCACGTACAGCCCAAAAGCCGTCGTAGAAAATTGTGCAGCTATGCGCGAACATGAGTTTTTAACGAAGAAACACAAAATGCGTATTACGTGTGTTTAATTTTCCTTAGAAGTGGTCGCTGAAACATGCATTGCTGAGGCCAGTACGAACGTAGATTTACCGAAAAAACTGCAACTATTCTGCTCAAATCCTTAACTGGTTATTTCAAAGTTTAAAACATGATTCAAACTCTCTGTAAACCAGGGCTGTACAGTATGAGAAAAAACTATTCGTGATCAATATTGTGATGACGATATAACTTGCAATACATGAACAAATGACAAAACAACTAAATACATAATTTCCATTTCACTGCAACAGTTTAATTTAAATAAAAGTCAACTTGCAGTAACTTAAATTACACTCCAAATGACCCTTGTCTACATAGAAGGGGAGCATGTAACATAGAAGGAGTCCATCGGATTGGTCAAATGCATAAAGGAATTTCTTTGATTTGTTAAATACTAAGTTGCTATAAGATTGTTTTAGCACATTTAAGGTTATCACTTATTGCAATTTTCGCCGACCTTTGCGATATGATATGCGTATTGCGCAGCTTGATATCGCGATAAGGATAAATTTGCAATTAATTTAGCAAGTCTATTGTAAACCACCAATCAAGTACAGCCACTATTTATATTATAGGAAATAACAAACATAATGTCTGGTTTTTCGCTGTGGAAATGAGAGCCCAAAAATAACAACAACAAACAAAAAAACTGCTTAAACAAAAGTAATAAAAAAACAAAAAATAAACAAAACTAGTGTAAAGTTTTAAATCAGGTTTCCTTGCTGTGAAACCAGCTTTAATGTATGCATTCATCTCTTCTATGCATGCCTCAGTGGAGAACAGGACAGAGATTACAACTGCAGCTGCCAGCCATGTGGATTGTTAGGGCTCCATATGACCTAATGGAGGTGTGTGTGTGTGTGGGGGGGGGGTATTATTTACTTGTGCAATTTGGGCTCAGGGCTTTGTGGTGTTAACAAAATGAATCATGTCACCCTCACCTTGCCATGTTACCATTGTTTTATGCGTGTCAACAGAAATTCACAAAGCAGCTGTTGTGTTCATGAAATTTTTCAAGAATATTTCATTTCCAATAATTTTTTTATGACAGAACAACTGTTAAAATCAAAATAAAACTTAAACTATAGCCGTTATCGAAAAAAGGTATATAAGCTTTAAACTGCATTGAAATCATATACCTTGCACAACAAAAGGTTAAGTGGACTAGATTTATTGCAACATATTATTATATTTTATTAAAATTAGGCGTTTCCAGTCACATAGTTCAGGATTATATTATGCAGCACAAAAACCCCCAAATTAATTTTGTTCCAGTTTTCCAAAAGATTTTCTGTAAAAAATTAAGAGAGCTACATTTTTGTATTCTGTTAAACACCAGCTGCACCGGCTTCCACTCATGTGCAGCGATTGTCCACCTGCAACACTTCACATGTCTGAATTATCTCACTACCCCAATGCCCTGGGACAAAACCACCAGTTTAAAAACATGTCTTTCACAGTATAAATGCATTAATGGTGACTTTCAATGGAAGAGATTGTGAAATTCAAGGGAGCTGTACTTTGGGAGTTTGGAAGCGGAGATGAGTGAATATGTCCTACTTCTCTAGCTGCCTTACAAATCTACTTTGTCATTCATTTTCACATTTATTTATTCCGTTTTTGCATGCTGTTGTTTCGTTTAGCTTAGTTTTCATTGCTCTTCTTTTGCAAAAGTCGAATGTTTGCACATTTCTTTGGTGTGTTACTATGTAAGCTAGAGATTGATCTATCCCCCTTGTTGGTTCTGGACAGAATTCTGCACACCAATGCAGTTGCATGCTGCCATAATAGATAAATCTCTCTGCCTGGCTGGCCATGTTTGATCTACAGGCTCCGTGGTCACACAGTGTTTCTCTACATATCACAGAAGCTCAGCTGGACCTTTAGAAACTTGATTTGCGCCTTTCTTGCAAAAAAAAAAAAAACAACAACAACACAAAACACCACATTGTGTTGAAGTGTGTCTCAGATAAAAGCTTGACCCAGAGGCATGAATGAGAAGCGTGAGTGTGACCACGATGAGTCACTATAATATATGTTTTGGATTCATCTGCACCTTCACAACTCTCAAATATTATGTAAACTCATTCTGTTAATCTTTACCCTAAAGCCAAAGGAAAAATCTTTAACCTTCAATAAATGATTTATTTTTCTCACTTTCTTTTCAAGTCCGCTTTCAATCCCCTTTCAAATACCTCAATCATCAGACGCTATGCCGCGGAATGAGCCATGACAATGTGCTGCCTATGGAGCTGGACACCGGCAGAATGTCAATGGACTCGGGCTGGCCAGAGCCAGCTACTCTTCATCTCTCATTTCCCAAATGTGTGCCTCTGGAAAGAACGGGCCAAACCCTAGATTGAAAAAGACATCCTGCAGCTATGCTTTTCAAATATTCCCTGCACACTTACAAAGCATTACCCCGACCTGAAACTGTTGAGAACTGTAGCAAGCGTAAAACAACATGACGGCAGAAAAGGGAGGGTGGGAAGAAGAAACGGAAGACTTTTAAACACATCCTCGAAAAATGTGATAATTGGATCATGCAGCTTTTCTTGCTGCAAACTGGAAGCGGCACATATTCCAAGGAGCCAGAAATTCTGGATTGTGGCAGCCAGATAAATGCCTACCAATCTCCAAGAGCCTGCCTTGAAACAAATGGCCAAACAAGGCACATCTCAGGGTTTACAGTGAGTTCAAATATGTTCTAACAAACTTTGTCAAAAGCCTTGATTGCTGAACCATCACCAGAAGCTTTAGTTCTTATAAAAAAATAAAACAGTTGGATGCTGTAATCCTTCTGTGCAGAGTTGGAGCAGAGGTGAACAGCAGCACACGGTCTAAATTCCTATGCAGAGACAGTCTGCTGAAACAGCAGCATCATAACATTTTCTCTACAGCTGTGCACAGATCTGTGCATTATTTTCTTTGCAGTCCCTGACACCAAGTATAGAGTTTAGAAGTGGAAAAAACGCGCAAAAGAAGAATGATCTTATTATTGTGTGTGCTGAAGTCTGCAAATTTGACCATCCCCACACATCAAGCATCCCTGGATAAAGTTGTACGTGTGTGCAAATTGAGGGGCAGCTGTTCCCCAACACTTTCCGTGTTATTTTCCAGAAAAAAAAAAAAGGTATCGCCGTGGAGCGTGCGCGTAACAGGCTACAGAAGAGGATGTGAATTAAAAAAAATATATATATATTTTTTTCTCCTCATCTATTTTTACCCAACTTCTCATCGTTAATCCTCAGACATCCTCTGGAAAAACTCGACACCAAAATGGTTTCCTTACCTCACGGGCGCACCCGCTGTTCTCCAAGCGCTCCGAGGGTCATTGCGCAATTTTTTTAAAAGGACAAAATGCAGGAGTGATGAGAAGTGGGTTACGCTGCACAGTACTTAATCCCCTTTCTTAATGTCCTTCAGACGTCGTCAGCACTCTAATCTTCAAAGTGCGGGGATCGGAGCTGGAGCGCTCAGCCAGCGCGTCCGTAATCTCACCACTTACGCGCGAGCCTCACTTTCTCTTGCTCAGATGACAAACTTAGCCATGTTTATTTCACTGAACAGGGGAGCGCTGCAAATGTTCCAGCTTCCCAAAGTAAGACTGATTGCTCTGGAGCAACGTGGGCTGCTCAGATGGCTGGCTCATCCACGCGCGCGGTGAACAACTCTCATCTAGACACGATGAGAAGACGGTCAGAAAAAAAAAGAGAGAGAGAGAGTGATTCTCTGGGAGGATAAATCGATTATTTGTGCAGATTCACATCTGCGCCCTCATTTCTTGCGCTTTGGCGCCACCCAAAGTTGTGCCAGGTAATCCAAGGTCTCCCAGGTGTCATCGTGACCTGCCTCCCTTTGGAAACATTTGGACCATATTGGAAGGGTTTTCACAATTTCACTTAAAGGGGATTCTACAATGATTCAATAATGCATTGTGCTAATAATCTGACATCTTCATATGTAAAACATTTTCTGATTGCACTTCTTCTAAAATTATCAAAAATATTACTATGTCTGGAACACAATTATGTTAGAGAGAGAAGGAGAGAATAATTTGATTTGTTTAGCATTACTTGGAAAATTTAAATAGCATCACCATCAATCTGGCATGCACACATTAGTGTGGTATTTATCCATCTATCCATTTTCCAATTCTGTTTCTGTTTCATCCCTTAAGGGGTCACGGGGCTGCCAGAGCCAAACCTACTGTTGGGCGAAGGCGGGGGATACCCTGTCTGTGCCTGCCAGTCTGTGGCAAAGCCACAATCACACACCAATGCACAAACACAGTCACACGGAGTCCCATTAGGGACAATTTAGGGTCATCAATTCACCTATAGGGTGTATGTTTTTGGACTGTGGGAGGAAGCACCCAGAGAAAACCCTTGCATGCCCGAGGAGAACGTACAAACTCCACACAGAAAGATCCCAGCCCAGACGGAGACCTTCTTGTTGTGAGGCAAGAGTGCTGACCACTGTGCCACCGTGCAGCCCTGTGATATTTATTAAAAGGTTATTTATTTTGATAATGGGAAAAATCTTAATACTGACCATTTTGTACAGGTAAACTAATACATGCACCCTTATCACTGGATCTACCATTTACATATTAGTTCAGGAAACATTGTTGTGGTTAAAGTTCTGCTACCTTTAGAATGGAATCCCTGAAACTACATTTGGTTGCAAGAGAAGAAAATGACAGCAAATGAAAGAGTCACTTGTCCAAAAAGTTTTCTAATGGATAAAAACCAAACTCAATGCTAGGAGGGTAAAAATTTCAAAATCAGGAAAATAGGAATAATTTCTTACAGCAAATATTAAATAAATGGATTTGTCATTATTTCTCAGAACTCTATCAAATGAAAAATGCTGATTATTTGTGTGGTTTTGACAAGGACGGGAATTCTGTAAAAGTCTAAGAGTCACTCTGAAGGGATTTGTTTTAGTCACTTCCTTCATTTCTTATCAGATTTTGACAAAGTATTTGGGTTTAATTCACAATTAAATGTGTTTTCAGCCAAGCGAAATTATCTCTTAACAGCAATAATGTGCAGATGTCATCTTCACATACCTTTTCTTTCTTTTAAAACTATTTTCTGAACAGTTTTTCCTCCTGCAACAGAATTTGACTCTGTAGCCCCCGATCATGAAGCCCTGGCTTCACTTCTTGTGATCTATCAACTATATTCCAGCTTTGTGATCCAATTTCCTTTTTTTTAAACAAATTCACCTTCCATAGTATTTAATTATCGGATTTCCTTTTTTTATTTTGACTACAATTACTTATTTTTATTTTATTTTCAATATGTTAAACAAAAGTTTGAAAAAAAGCATTTCTTTGGAATTATGTTTTGCTTTAAAAAACAAAACAAAAAAATCAATATATAAAAATATATATATATATATATATACATATATATATATATTGATGTTATTACCCCAAATCAGATTATTAATTGCTAGTGCATCTTTACATTACTTCAAATTAACCTTTGGTCAAAAAAGCTCCAAGTTAATATTTTTGCTTCCAGAACTACATTCCATAGAGGAACCAAATTCTTTGCATGCTAAGAATGCTATTTACCTTAAATAATAGAAGAAACATATTCATAACCAATATTAATTTCAATGCTTCATCCTAGCATGTAAGGGCTTCATATTAAATAAAGTTTCACAACATTCAAAAGTGGGGTTTTTTTTAGAAAGTTTTCTTTCAAAGTTAGACCTGAAAGAAAAGTTAGAACTGCTGGCACATGATATATTTTTATTTTTTTTATATTATTCTCCCAATCTTTTGTTGTGTGCTTCACTGGCAGCCTTTATTTCACTGTCATTAAAATGTAGAGTTTGGCAAAAGAAAACGCTTTTTGCTTTCATTAAATGAAGAGGAAGAGAATTTAAAATAATTAAGGAAAAAAATCAAGTATTTTTATATTACTGAGTCCAAAACCTGAGCCTTCACAATCAAGAAGAAAATAATACAAAAATAGGGAGGAAAAAAAAGCTATTTTAATGACTGACTCCAATACATGAGCCTCTGCAATGCAGCTGTCTATTGATTCGGGTAAATTATACATTTCCTATTGTTCTGCTAGTTCCTTGTACAGATAAAGGATGATTTTTGACTGCTGCTTTCCTTTTAAATGACAGAGAAATGTTAGATAAGGAATCCGTCAGGAAGCACACTTCTATATCATCATTATATACACTGTCTGTACCTCCTTATTCAGAGGAGGTTTTAAGATATGACACTTTTTGAAAAAAAAAAAAGGTTACTAACTTTTACACTTGTCAAGTGTTGCGGTGCTTTGTATCCATTTATCAGTAAACGCTGGAGAGTTCAGCTCCTATTTATTCCTGTCTTCACGGGATTTTTTCTTTGTTAGCTGAGGGAAAATACGGTTGGTATTAAACACATTATTGCTTTATGTTAATGTTGATACTGCATGGGAAGGGGTTCTCAATGACATGTAAAGAAGGGGAGCACAAACAGATCTGCAAATGCTGAGCCACCTATAGACCACAGCTAGTGTGCCCGTTTGTGTACAGATGATTTCATCCACCCATTTCTCAGCTCTGCTTCATCCTGTGGACAGAGAAGAGACACAATGAGGCTGGGGTATAACCCAGGTGCCATTGGGTTTTAGATGACATAAGGACTTGTCAGAACACATTATTTGGTCATTGCAGAAGAACACTAGTTGGGAAAAGATGCAACGAACTGAGAAAAGTTACATATAACAGCTTGAAGCACTGACCTTAGCAGTTTTTAATGCTTGCTAAAGAGCCACTCCAGTCATCTTTTGATCTATTGTAAAAGTGTTCCCAGTGGTCTTTTAATTATGATTAAGTTGTTTTTAGGCAAAAAAAAAAAAAAAAAAAAATCTGTGCAGCTGTGACTGTTGGTGCAGAACAAGCCCAGCCCCACTTCCTGTCACACATAACAGAGCTCACTGTTTGCACCAATGAGTTATATCACTAGAGGAGACATCACGTGATTCCTCATGGGAGGAGAACACTGCCATCTTGGTGAGGTCAAGTTAACACTGTGCATGCATGTGAACACATTTTTTGCATAATACCAGTCCATTGTTTGGGTTTCAACTGCCAAAATCAAAGAAATGAGTCCATGAAGGAGGAAGGTATATCATTTCACAGGTAAGTATTTTAATTTTTTTCTTTTAATGCTGCAGGGGCTTCATTAATCATACACATGTTGACATGCATGATGCTGCAGGGCTATTATCAACATGCTGCATGATGTATGTATACTTTGCTGTCAACATAAATGTACATTTTATTTGGCTAAACCTGTATACAGCATACTAGGCTATTATAGTAATATAGATGTATGCATTTCTGACTCAGTGACTGAACTTTTCTTGCTGGATCCAATGGACTCAGACCTAAGGAAAAAGTGGGCCTTAGGTATAAAAAGAGCTAACCCAGATGGATCACTGTGGTACCAACTAGAAATACAGTCTGACTATGTTCTAAACATTTGTGGAAACACATTTTGATAAGAGGCCAGAGTGTTTGCTTGAAACCCGAAACCATACTATCTGTGTTACACAAATTGATCACTCACATGAATCAAGTATAAATCTATTGTTTTTCTTTGTGGTTGCTTTTTTAGGGTAAATCTATTGTTTACTTTTGGACTTCTTTTGATTATTATTATTATTATTATTATTATTATTATTATTATTATTATTATTATTATTATTATTATTTTAATTAATTGAATTATTATTTATTTATTGTTATTATTTATTGTTTGTATTGACTTACTATTGATGTATTATTAATTATTATTGACTTATTGTTGGGTTTTTCTAAATAATTTAAATTACATGTCAAAGAGGACTAAAACTTCTAAATGTTTAGAAATTATTTGTAAAACTTCTTTGTAATATTTTTTTTATTTGCAACAAGTCCTGCAACAATGCATTGTCATTAAAGTTTGAGCTTCTAAGGCTGACTATTTCTCTTCTTTAACAACAACAAATGATATATCTATATATATCTATATCTATATCTATATCTATATATCTATATATATATATATATATATATATATATATATATATATTTACATATATGTATAAATATATATAAATGTAAAAATTTATGTAGTATATTAAAGCTACTTAGACACCACTAAAAGCAATAGAAATCATTGTCATGTCGTCGACCTCACCAAGATGGCGTCGCGCTCCGCCACCGTCGGCCAGGCTTCTAAAGCGGGCGTGTCTCCTCTAGCGATATAACTCATTGGTTTGCACGCTCTCCCACTAGCTCACAGTCCTTCACACCCGAACCTAGCATTACCGGTGCAAGACAAATCTTGAGCAATATTGGAGCTATCCAGGGGTACAGTTTGGAACCAGATACCAGCTTGAATGAAGAAAGCAAAGCAACATAGATCTGTTGGTCTGCAAGTAGATGCATCTAATGGAGTGGAACAGAGAGCTTGTGGCCCTCCCAGCATATTTTATATGTAGTGACTGCAAGCTGCATTTTTTCCTCTGCTCCTGATTTATTTAAATTAAATTAAATACTCATAAATGTAATTTTGACATTATAATTTTTTTTTGAGCTCCATTACCAGAAAAATGCCAAAATAACCCAAAAACACAAATTTCCATCAATGTTTCTTTGAAATTTTTACATCTGCAGTCTCGCTATTTTTATGTATTTAAATCTGTCCCACCAAATCTTAGAACGCTATTTCATTTTAATGGCAGAAAGCGCAGAAACCCAAAGTTGTGAGATGTCTTTAAAAAAACTCTCTGTAGAATTGGCCCATTCCACCATGACTGTTACTACTTACGTCCTCTTCTTTGGCTCTGTGATAACACACCTCCATTTCACCTGTGCTTCCTGACATTCTTAATTACCGGTAAGGGCACATGCGTTTTTTTTTTTTTTTTTTAAGCATTACTTCTGCATACTGCTCCAAGTTTTGTTGAATAAATGAGAGCGTAATGTGTACTTTTCTTTGTCCGAGCTTCTATTTAGCTAATTTAAGGAGCTGGTAATGGTACATGATAGTTTTTCATTAAAGCCTTAACCCAAAGCAACTTGGTGTACGGCACCAAAGTTTATAGAGCCACGAATAAAGATGATGTTTAACGAAAGCCTCCTTTTATTTCTTAATAAAAAAAAAATCTAATAATAATAATTTAAAGCTAGATTAAAATAAGATGAAGATGAGAACTACTCAGACATTTAAACTTTAATCAAATGAGTATTTTTAATCAAAAGTAACATGACATTTTTTTTCTGTTGCAAAATCATTAAAATGTAAAATAAAAAAATAAATGTAAAAATTTGTTTTTAAATAAGAAAGAAGGTTCAACTTCTATTGGGAGCAGTGATCCTTTTGAATTCCAGACAGTGATACCTTTTTTATCTTGTGATGTTGTTTACCCATGTAAACACCATATTATAATATGTAAATTGCATAGACATCTGTCATCTGACTGACTCCTCACATGCTCAGTGAATGGTGATGTTCTAATCACACATCCTCTGTCTGGATAGATAAAAGAAATCCTCTTTGTCCGATGCTGCTATCATTTTTCTGAAGTCTGTGCATTCACGTAGGTTAAGATACTCCAGTTTCTCAACACTGATCTGGTGATCACGTGGGCCACATGTTTTAAATACTGTTTGACTCTTCAGGATGCCGACAGAAATAAAAACAATAATGCCCTGTTTGCCATCCCATGTGGAGCTTGTGTTGCCCTAGGGCTGCATGACCGGAGGAAAACTTGCGAGGTGCGATATTAGTGATCAATATTGTGATTTGACTTGCGATATACCTAAAAATTACCAAAACTAAACAAAACATCCTTTCTTTTTCGCTGCAACAGTTTTGATAGAATAAAAGTCAACATAACTTAAATTATACTCAATATAAAAGGATTTTATCTAATTAGTCACATTCATAAAGGGCTTTATTTGATTTGTTAAATAGTTCAACACGTCATGCGATCGTCTTTTGCGATACGTGGATCACACAGGCTGATATTGCCATGACGATACATTTGCGATTTATCGTGCAGGCCTGGTGTACCATCACTTCATTGGCTGAATCAGATCTGTCTGCTAGCCACTGAATAGTTGTAGTGTTTTTTTTCTGTCCATATGTTGTACTTAGACCTTTTTTATGGTGCTTTTTTTTTCACAATGACACTCACAAAAACGCAATTAAAGGAGGTGGTGCAAGTTTATCAAAACTTTGTAAAACTGTGCTTTGAGTAAGTTTCTCAAACCCAACATGAATTATGAGATGAAAGGCAAACAAAAAAAAAAAAAAACATGCACAGCATCACATGGCCTTGGGTGGCTCAGGAGGAAAAGCAGGTTGCACAAAAATCAGAAGGTCGGGGGTTTGATCCATGGCTTCTTAAGTCCACACGTAAAAGTGTGTCCTTGGGCAAAGTTCTCATCCCCACAACTCCCATCACTGTGTGTAAGTGCGTGACAGAAAAGTGTTATATATTCAGAATAAAAATATGATGTTGATGGATAAATATGGCTTGAACTGTATACTAAGCTAGAACACTATTGTGCATTGTTTGAATTTTCTGCCTTTCGTCAAGGAGAAACTGAGCTCCTCTTTAGGAGGGAAAAAAAAAAGCAGTGCAAGGTATTTTTCACTTGTGAACCCTTGGGTGCAAGAAGATTCTCACATTGAATGTTAGAAGTGAGCTGATCAGCAGTCCTGAAAGAAAACTGTAGGTCGGTGTTAGTAAAATGTTTTTTGTTTTTTTGTTTTTTATCAAAAAGATACCTAGTCTTGCCTGCATCCTGAAAAATGTTAAGCTTTGAATATAATTAGTGATTAAAAGCTTTATTCAAATGTGAGACATGTATTAAGCAGTTTTTACACCTCTAGGCAAAGCAAATGACTCAGCTTGACTTTCCTATGGAATATATTAATCACCCTAGAGAAACCTTCTTCAGAAAAACAAGCATGCTCTTATGATCATGATCCTTGAATTGTCCTTCACCGCTTTTCAGGTAGGTTAAAATCATTAGCCCATAAACACTGAACTTAATCATAATAACTCAGGTTGTCTGGTTTAATCAGGGATTCGGCCATGAATACTGACAGATGTTTAATCTCGATAAAATCTATTTGTGGATGCCCGACAAAGCTATTAACCCTCCGAATCAAAGGATGCCTTTTTTGTGGTTAAAACACCAGACAACAGCACGTTTTAGGGTGAATCAGTGCAAATGAATCAATATGTAAGATATCACCAAGTGACAACTGTTAGGAAAAGATCAGACATAAAATCTTGATTTTTTTTCTATTTCTTTTTCTTAGTTTAAAAAGTCCCTGTCTTTTGTTAGACATAGATTTTGTTTGCAACTCAGCAGCATTCTCTGACAGCTTGAATGATTCATTACACTTCTCTGGAGAGCAGCAGCTATCTCATTCTGGAAACGCTGCTCTGATTCACAGAATATTTTATGAACACTAGTCCCTGCACTCAATTGGTAAAGCTAGCACTTTTGTCACTCTGTGTGTCATCTTTTTGCCACTGTTTGCTTTATTTGTCCTCCTCATTAGTTTTGCAGCTTTAAAAAAATGTGTTTGCCCTCTTTTTTTTCTTACAGTTATGCTAACATCCAAGATAACCCAAACCAATTTTCTTTAATTATTGGACCTAAAGAGCTACCTCTGTCAAATCAGCTACTTGCAAATTAACAAAAATTTGTTGCTAAGCAACCGATTAAGATTTCATTAAAATCATTGACACTTTGAAAGGAGGTCAGATATTGCAGTGAACAAACTAAAATGCACTTGATGAATATGCTGAATCTGAGTGCTCATGGTGCTAATAATATGATATAAATATTCAGTGTGGTTTGCCAAATGTAATTACCTGTCCTAAAAACACAGAACACCCCCCCCCCCCCCCACACACACACACACACATACCTAAATGTCACCATCGTTTTCTTGTTGTCAGATAACAGACTGATTAACCTCTCAGGCAGCCTTTTCAGTATGCATGCAAAGTTGTGCATATTTTGGCACAAAGATTAAATCAAACAAAAAACTGCCCAAAGACAGATGGCTGCATATAGCTGGGGGTTAGAGGCAGGTGGTAGGTCTTTCTAATCCAAGACAAATACGGAACACTGTTTGAGTTAAAAGAGGGTTTTATTCTGACTTTCAGCAAAAAGTGAGCAAAAATATATTTAAAAAAATTAAATAAATGTTATTGCAACATTTAGCTTTTAAATCTAACAAAATCAGATATAGATTCAAGTTTAAAAATACATAAAGACAAAAAGCCTAATTTCTGTCCCAAAAAACTCTACTTTTTTTTCTTCTTAAACACAGAAAATCATATGTAATTTGATGCATTAAATATAAACTTGGTGTTTAAAAAAATTACTCAGGTGTTTAAAAATAATAAATAATTAACAACATTTTCCACTTAAAGAATGATGTCTTTGAAGATATTTATTTTGCATGCGCATGTTCTGCTATTATGTCATCACAATTCTGAATTATGCAGTGCATGACATATTATGTGTCAGATGTAATTCATAATTAAACACAAGTTAATTATAAATGAAATCCGCTGAATAAAAAACATGTGTGGTTGCGTGATTGAACAAAAGTGGGGGGGAAAATATAGGAAAAATTAATTAAAAGATGTGTTTGTTCTATTTTAATGACATAAATTATTGAATTTTAAATGATTTCTGGCTCAAAAATCTTAGTGATGCATTGCAATAATAATACTAAAAAGAAAGGTTTATTTGCAGAAGTGTTTGCATGACTTTCCTGTAGTGTCATTTTCTTTTTTTTCATGTCTGCCTCTGAAAATGTTTTTTTTTTCTACAATTCAATGAGTTTATTTGACAATTAAAGGGACTGAGAGCATGGATTGCTATTTGTCACATTTGTCTATGTCTGACTCTGTAGGACTTGACCCACCTCTTTAGCTTTCTCAGAACAGAAACTGAGGAAGCATATGTTTAGCAGCATCTTTTTGATCATAAACATTCATAAACAGGGTACAGTGTTCACAATACCACCCTTCAGGGCAGAGTACATGCACACCTACTTCAAGCTCACGTTGGCACAGGTTAAATCAAAATTAACGTATATATAATTTGGATTTGATTTCAAGATTCTAGTGCATTCTCTTTCTCAATGCTGCTCTTTCCCATTTTCTATTACAAAGAGTTCAATTCAGCTTAATCCTATTTATGTAAATTGATTCAGCACCTGCAGTGAGGTGAAATTGTCTCCACATCCAACTTTTAGTGCTGCATTAAAGGAGTTTACTTCTGAGCTGCCTCACATTTTAGGTGTGACCATATTGATTGGTTAAAATGACTCCTATTTGTTGCCTTTAGTACACTCCACTGCTCAAATGTGTTTGGTATATTTGCCCCTTAAGCTTGAAATTATATAATATTTAAATTGCGTAGCATTCTGGCAGATGCTTTTATCCTAACTGACTTATGAGCTATAACCACAGAGAACACTTTGTAACTCTGAAAATCTGTTCAGCTTCTGCCTTGATGAAAATGTCCCAACCAGGTTTTTTCATTTATTTTTTTAATCAGTCATGATTCCTTTAAATATTATCTTTATTAAATGTTCTATTCACTGCTAGAATATTTCCTAAATAGGTGCCCACATATTTGCCTTAATTGGATATGAAATATGATTTCACCTTTTGTTTTCTTTGAAGTTTTAAGGGTGTCCAGGTGATCCAAATAATCAATCTAGGCTACCGAGTGGAAAGTGGAGCATACCATTCTTGCAATCTTAAATTAAACTTGAGTTAGGTAAACTATATTTTATAAATAAATATACTCTTTTGTAAATGTATAATGATAAACTCTTTCAGTTCACTTTAAAAAAAATATACCATTATATTGCTTCTCCCCCTTCATTTTTGTCACTTTGTAGCCTCCTCTATATAAAACCTCTGTGTGCATCATGGGGAAGAAGGTTTTTATTGAATCAACACTGCTTGGTTCCTCCCAGTCTTCTCTAGTTACACCTAAGATTAGATTACTGTGGTTTTCTGCCATTCTATTAAATTTTCGTACCAAGTTTTACATTTTTATCCTGGGCCTGATTGTTTGGACTGTTGATATAGCTCGGGTTACTTCAAGTAAATCAGTTACAGACGCATTACTAACACTGATTCACCTCTTTTGGCCATTGTTTTGTTTGTTGAAAAATCTGAACAAAGGAAAACTGTACCATAGGATTTTAAAAAGATGCCATCAATTCAGTGTGTATTCCACTGACAGCTATAATAAAGCATTGCTCCCATGACACCGCACCAGAAAAAAGAATGAAAAGGATCCACAAAAGAGATAAAAAGGAAGCATTTAAGTGTTCTGTATATATATTGGCTCAAGTTATGTCCCATAGTGAGAATTGTAATCAGTAATGTTTAATATTTTTTACATAAAAAAAAAACTATGCTTTGTTTACTTGAAAAAATGACCCAAATAAATGGATTTATCAAGAATTCCTTTTGAACTGAAATAAAGTGGCAGATGGTTTTCATTAACATTTGCAAATGTATACAAGTGCTTTAGGAAGTCTAAGAATTCTTCTTCCATCCCTTACATGCTTCAATTTTCAAATAGAAATAGGTAAAGGAATTAGTGCATACCTTGTTACTCAAACCTTAAGGTGTGAAAGAGTGAACTAGGATGTCCTCACAGAAAACCTTTTTCTTACCCTCTTAAATACCACATGGCACTGCTCCATTCACTTGTCTGGATCTGAGAAACCTTTCAGGTCAGCTCAGTCAGGGGCTGTTCAGGTCTGTAAAGCTCAAAATAAACCTTGTGTAGAACCCAATCAGCCTCAAGAGCCGCCCAGCTCCTTCAGGTGGGAATACACCACCAAAACCAATTTACCAGTTACCTCTGCTGTTTTGGACAGAGGATCCTCCGTTCAGTGCACAAAATTTTCTTCCTCCACCTTGAAAGAGCTACAGAAAATAAAACCTGCGATTTGGGCCCTTTGTGGCTTTTTAAATTCTTTTTCAAGCCTTTCTTTTTTTCCCCAAACAATGCTCGGAAAGTTTTTAAAACATACCCTAGAAAAACTTCCATCACAATGTGAGGGGATCTGAATAGAGAACACCCTTTAGTATAGATTTATGCCCAATAGTGTGAGCCAATCAATGATCATATACAATCACTGACCATTTTCTTAGGCACACTGCTCGTTATTACAAATTTCTAATCAGGCAAGACCACGGCAACAACTCATTGCGTTTAGGCATGTAGGCATTGTCAAGATGATCTGCTGAGCTGATAAGATTTCTTTTTTTTTACTTTTATTTTTGAGAACAACCAAGTTGGTGAGTAGATATTAGGTGCAGGATTTAAAATGTATTGTAGGACCTAGTAGGATATATGAGCCTAAACTTAAGTAGTACATGGTATAGTTCTCCTGATCTACACTCCAGACCAGGTGGTGGAGGTACATCCAGCAATCAGTTGTTGGTTGTTGTACTGCCAAATAAAAGCCAAAAAAAAAAAAAAAAAAAGAAGGAGATGATAATCTGCTGCACTTCACACCAAACATCAGGAAAAAAAGGTAAAAAGATTACTTTTACATTACTTTGAATGTGGCATGGATGCCATGCCAGACGGACTGGTTTGAGTATTTCAGAAACTGCTGGTCTACTAGGATTTTCACACACAACCATTTCTAGGGTTTACAGAGAATCGTCCGAAAAAGAGAAAATATCCAGAGACTGCGGTTCTGTGGACAGAAATACCTTGTTGATGCCAGAGATTAAAGGAGAATGGGCAGACTGATAGAAAGGCAAACAGTAACTCAAATAACCACTGGTTAAAACTGAGGTCTGCAGAAAAGCATCTCTGAACGCACAACACGTCCAACCTTGAGGCAGATGGGCTACAACAGCGTAAGACCACACCGAGTGCCACTCCTGTCGGCTAAGAACAGGAAACTGAGGCTAAAATTCACACGGACTCAGCAAAATCAGACATTAGAAGACTGGAAAAACGTTTCCTGATCTGTTGAGTCTGGATGTACTTAATGTGCTTCATCCAATAAACTTTTTGGTTTGCAAAACAATTTTTTTTTTTTTTACAATTTTTATGAAAAGAATTTATATAACCACCAAAGAGAAAATAGTGGCTTTGTCATATCTTGAGGCTGAAGCCGACAATGTTGATTGATGCCTTTCCTTGGTTCCACTTTGGTTTCAGCAGAAAGGAAAGTGGGGGGGGGGGGATGTGACAGACAGCAGCCTCTCAGTTTGGAGTCATTTTAACCCCTGAAGACATAAAGTGTATGATAACTCACTTTTTCTGTGCTTTTACCATTTGGGTTTTGTCGCAAAACTGAAGATAAAATGTGATGCATAATGTCATTTGGAACCTCAACTTAAGGCAGCTTTGGCAGACCAAATAAAATGTTATTACCTAAAATGTCCCTGAAATGAAATCTCTTATGCTCTTCAACTGAATTAATAACCCTCTTTCCTAATTACATTTGCTTGCCTTTGTTCCCACTAAGTTCTGAAGTCATTAACCTGCCAGCTGAGGTGCTGAGGATCCTCCAGACCCCTGAAAACACAGTGTGTGAGCATGCTGCAAGCCCTATTATCTCCAGAGAGATTTGATTTATATCCTGCCTCAGTCTGTTGTTTGGCATCTTTTCACTCCGTGCTACCCTCTGTCCCCCAGAGTGGGAGAAAAGCAGGCCCGCCCATCAAAACACATTATTTCCACACCAGTGCTCTTGCCTAGCCCCACAGAATCACTTTAATTAAAGTTAGGTAATTCACAAAAAATAAAGAATATCATTGCATACATAGCATTTGAAAATAAACCAAATGATATGGTCATTTGTTAAGTTGAAGTATATTTAGCTGCTCAAAATTTTTTACAAAATATAATAAATGTGTGCATGTCCTTTTAGCATTCATATGTGGATCTTAACTTTAATGTGCATCAAAACAATGACCCATGGACACATAGGTATGTTATACTGAGACTGCTACTGCATTTGCTAAGTGATGAACAGAAATTGCACAGTGGCTCCAGGCTGTTACTCAAGTCAATACCCCTTAAAAGGTTTTGACAAGACATGAAGACACTTCAAACCTTTTACCTACTGCATTTAATGCATGTGGCTGTTTCACCGCTTCCAACTCTTTGAAAATCGATATGAAGCCATGGTGTGTGCACCCAATTGTCCAGCCAGACTTAGTAGATCTGAAAGACTGGCCCAAAACTGCAGCTAAGAAAAAGGAAATAAGGAGAGAGACACAGGTGGCTGTCTAACCTGAACATGCATACTGTAACAAAGACCATAATTCTGCTTCTGGCTTGGGGGGAGGGCTTTCTGAAAGTAACATCTGGACGAAAAAAATGGCAATAAATAAGTTAACTTCCTCCTTGACGGTGTTAAAAGCACAAGAGGTGGTGGTTATGGCGCAGTTGACTGCAGGGCTTCCAGCACCATCACTCGTATTTGATACCCAATCAAACTGTTTACCCATTAATTTTCTCCTCATTTAGTTGGAAGATGGAGGACCACCTGCCCTGCCCCCCCTTCCATTCAGTGATACCCTGCAGGTCTGTTGGTCCCAACACAGTGGGTCTTCGCCTCAAGCAGCCCATTTATTTCACTTTGTTGTCAATTCAAGTTGTGAACTTGATGCCTTTGCCCTTTTTCTTTTGCATCCAACATCTCAACTGGTGATTGACTTGCGAGTTAATTAGAGAAAAAAATCTCTGCAAGCAGAGTTTGATGGGATGTTATGGATGGGAGGGATGCAGAAACATTTGCAAAGAATAAAAGTTCAATCCAATTTTAACACTTCTTGCTCTTTATCCATCTTTAGGCCAAACTCTTTTCCCCTCTACAGGAGTAGGGCAGAGTAATGAGGCTGCCTAAACCGCTAAACCTGCAAACAGAGATTGTTGAGAGCTGAATGCCAAAAACAATTACAGGCTAATTTTAGCAGGAACATTTGGGGCCAAATGCAACCTTTATACAAAAGAATTGGTTAAAAGTTAACCTTTAAATGCCTAAGAACTCTGAAATGTAAAACAAAAGCTGAGATACAAATAGTAACAGTTTACTTTTCTTTACAGCCATCTAAACAAATGTCTTTAATAAGGTCTACCATTGTGTATATAATATTTAATCTAAAAATATGTGAGAGTCTTCGAGTGGTGTCTTATATTGATGATTCTTATAAGCCTGACTGTAAAATTATTATAACAATCCTCAAACATTGCATCATTCTTAAATCTGAAAAGGCTACCATGTGACCAATATTCAATATATGGTTGAAATGATCCTTAAAAAAATAAAAAATTAAATTCACGTCCACTCGGATCATCTCTTGATCTAATTTTCAAGTGTTTCCAGTGGTCTTTTAGTAATTCTGTTTTTAACCAAAATCAAAAAACCTGTGTCGTTTTCTGGGACATAGTTTGTGCAGAGCGGTAGTGGTTCATTAGAAATTGGTCGGGACTGTTCCCGTGTAGAAAGCCCCCCCCTACGTCCTGCTAGCTTATAGCCCCTCACAACCCCAACCTAACTTTATTTGTGCAAAAAAAATGGCAAGCAATACTGGAGCTATCCAGATGTACAGTTTTGAGCCAGATGGCAGCTCAGACAAGGAAAACAAAGAAATACATGGATCTGGTCATCTTCAAGTGGATGAATTAGAATGGAAAAGAGTAAGGAACTTGTGATTTGACATAGTAGCATGTATGTCACATCTACAGGCTTTTCTCAATTACATTTTTTGTCTGTTCCTGATTCACAACGATTGGTAAAACTAAATACACAAAAATGCAATTTTAAGCTTAATTTTCTTAACATCTGTCCTATAACAAAAGAAAATGTGACACACAGAAAACACAATTTTAATTGGAGTGGGTCTTTAAGATGACTAATTTTGGTTCATTGAGTTTATACAGGAATATATTTTGTCACTTACTTAGTTACTTTGGAGTCAGACAATTGTCTGTTTTTAGACTATGATCCTTCATTCTGACACTCCACAGAAGAACTAAAAATAAATGGGGCTCGAAAGATTGGATCCTTATAGAAAATTAAAGTTATGCAAAAAACTTTTACGGTTGTTAAGCTTTAGGTGGGTGTATTTGAGTGCCTTTTAAAAAAATCATTTGCTTTGCTGGTGGGGCAATGTCTCCTGCTGGTGGCGGGGGACAACTGAGAGCACGCAGGCAGCGGCGCTGTGGCTTTCTGACAGTAGCAGAAATGATGATCAGTCACTGCTGAGTGTAGCTGCCAGATCAGCCTCTAAAGACCATCCAGGCAAAGCATCAGTGACACAAAATAAGTTTGATGATTTGATGATGGGCCTATTTGACATGAATGCTTTTTGAAAATATTTATTATAGGTCAAACTGTAAATTCAATTAAAAAATGTTTATTTATCTGCATTTGTTATATTTGCTATATCTGATCTGGATCTTTCCCAACAATGTGCTGGGTCAGCAGAATGAGACATTGGTACTTTTTTACCTTTTATTTAACTCGCCTTAAGTCTTAAAGGGAGATTTTTTTCAACACAGTAACATTTTTTTCTGCCCCTCTTCTTTGGATGGAGTGAAAATCAGTGAAAAACAGAGTTAGTGGTTAAAAAATGACAGCTGTTCCTGAACAACTTACCATAAATGAAAACTGTCTGGAAGTGCAAGAGCAAAGCCACTGGAACAGCTAATAAAAGCTGTCACTCATATATAAAACCACCATTTGCCAAAAATGAATGATTTTCCAGTTCTCCAATATTCATGTTGAAAATAGATATCATTAGGACAGATGAAAGAAACCAAATTTAAAGACCTGTCAGGGGTCATGTTTCCTTTCCCAGCAGGATAGCATTTTTTTTTTTTTATCTTTTTTATTTTGAATAGCCATAAAATCCAGAAGAAAGATCAAACGTCTCTACAAAGCAAAACTTTTCCTCTCTTGTAAAAATAAAAACTTGTATTTGTATCATACATATTTATTTAATCACAAAAGTGGAAAAAAAGATCCTGGAACCAAATTGTAGGTATAACAATTTCTCTGACCTTGGACCATCATAGAGTGAAGTAAATGAGGATTGACCTGCAGGTGTAACAAGCAGTGATTTTCAACTAGTGTGCAACCAGAGATTATCTGGTAAACCATTGGAAATGATCCGATTTATCTATTGATATGTTAAATATATGTTCAGCTTATTCTACTTGTCAGTAAAATTGTAACCATTGTTTTCTTGCATTTTCACACTTTGAAGTTAAATTTCCCAAAACCATGAAATTTTGCTCTAAACACAGCTTTTGGTTAATGGCATAAAATAAAACACGGGGTTGTCCTCAAAGCAAACAAAGAACTACAAACCACAAGACACAAATAATGTTAGATTCTGCCTAAAAAAGATAAAAAAAATAAATAAATAAGGAAATAAAATATGTTCCTTATCTGTTATTTGTGTTGTAATCATTGGACACGGACCACACTACTGGCAGAGGGATAGCCAGCCCTAAGTGACTACGGCTCATCCTTACAAAAAAAAAAAAAAACTTTTGGACACCACTACAGCTTCAAATTCCCTTACCATTGTAGAAATAGGGAGGATCCAAAGGGGTAAGGAAGCAATTTGGATTCAGCCATAGTGGGTAAGGCTTTAGAGTGTAATTTTTGTATTGGTCTTTTGGTGTGTCCCATGACTTTGTCAATGTAAAAAGTGTGCAGTGTCTCAATAAAGACACTCTACTACAAGTAGCCTTGTGTTAGTGTCTGACTTTAGGCTGGAAGGTTGACAGTTCAAATTCTAGGCCGAGTCATACCAAAGACTCTAAAAATTGGACCCAATCCCTCCCTGATTGACATTCAGCATTAAGGGGTTAGAGGCTAAACCACCAAATAATTTCACACACCTAAGGTACAGACAAAAAGTTTGGACACACCTTCTCCTTCAAACGAATAGGAAAGTGTTTCCAATCATTTGGTCTGGACTGTAGGTGTATGACCACTAATGGGACTTTAACTTAAATACAAGCCTAGTGGATATCTGATAAACTGAACTGACTCCAGTCATATTTCTAATCTTAACCCAAACCAGAAGTCAAACTTTTGTTTTAACTTAACACCTTCTTTGCTGAAATAGTTTGGATGAATGTCTCTTCTCCACACAGATCTTCCAAACCTTTTCAACTTTGATTTTCACCAGAACATTGGTTGTCTCTTTGATGTTCTGTTTCTGGAATCAATCCGATTGACTGTTTCAGAAGTGGACAGAGTTCTCATAGTAAACAGCTTACCTCCGGCTCCAATCAAATGAAGTCTTTTCATACCAATTCATTGATTTTGTGATATGGACACTGCCTTGCTAGAGCCAGACTATGTCAAGTAACAAATTGTTGTTTTGAGTCAACTTTTCTTTCTTCAACTTTTTCTGTGGAAATCCCTCTCACCAATCACGAGTGAGCTTGTTGGAAGTCCACTCCGACCACTAGAAAGTGGGCTCAAGAGAATAAATCAATCAAATGCTTTAAACGTTCAAGATGAGACCACATTCTTATATTGAGGCACCCAATTTGGACTATAGAAAAATAGCATGAAAAAATAGGATTAGCAAGAAAATGTTAATAAGGTAGCAAATCAAGAATGGGTCAAGAATCTATTGACACATTAATAAGCGTTTAATTTTTTTCCTCAATAGAAGTCTATAGGATTTTGGTTTATTGGAGCCAGCGGGTTATTTTTATTTGAAACACAATGAGGGAGGGGCCACTCAGTCCAGTTCTCATACACAGTCAATGAGACATCACTTCCAGAGAGAACCAGGACATGTTTTTCTATTAGTGCTGTCTCTATATCAATTATCATCATTAGTCTCACACCTTCTGCTATCATTTAAGCCTATTCTTATTCCTACACTGTCCATTGTTTATTTTGTTGTACCTGAAACCTCCATCCTCTTCACCTTCAAATTCCCATGCATGGCCTTTCTGTTTTTGGTGGAGCTTTTCCTAATTTCCTTCTTTTCCAGAACAGCTCTGACCGGTCTATCTAGCTTTTATGTCAGGGGTGTCTACAAATGACAATGTCATCTGCAAATATAATACAGAGAGATTTAGGTCCAACCTCATCAGTCAGCCAGTCTATCATCATAAAGGTTGTTGTAACTCCACCTCCATATTGAACTCCTCAGTCACACATACAGCACACCCCATTACAGCTCTGCAGCTTAACATATCACTCACACAGGCCCCTCCGTCACGTCAGACTCCTTCATACAATTTTACTTTTCATACACTACATGAGCAAACATCATTGCAGATCACGGTGCTGTGGTCTTCTCTGTTCTTCTTGATCTGAATTATTCATCAACTTTTGGCTATTTTTGGCAAACAGATAACAGTTAGTCATTAATACATAAATCGTATGCCTTTATTAGGGTTCTTAAGGATGATGTTGAATCTAGAAAACCTTATAGAAATTAAACTAATCTGTGGCTCACAAATGCTTTTTTTCTGTGGTCATTAGTACACTTTGTCATCTTTTTAGCTTTTATTTACTCGTGAGATGTTGTGAAGCAACATATACGGTACACAATCCATAGTATCCTTAGGTATGTCAGCAGGACCACCTGATCCTTCATTCTTTGCAGTGTTCTCCTTGCTTCATAATTGCTGATCTTTGCTGCTCCCTGCTCCACTACAGTTACCGCTTACTCAAAGTAAATTTTTCTAGATTATATTTACCGACAAGTTTAAATTCTTTGCACCGGTTGCTAACATGGAGAGCAATCTTTCAAAGTGTGGTTTCTATTTATGGATTCAAACAGCCTCTAAATGTCCTGGGGTTTATATCACTTCCTGTCTTTTGAGTAGAGTACCCTTACAAGTCTTTTCAGATAATGATAACACACACTTATCATTCAAAAAGCATAAATATTCTCAGGAGGATTTGCATCAGCTGCTCAGAATGCCTCCTTCTGTAATATTACAGGCCTAACAGCTGTGTGTCTGTGGTGTCCCTGTTGTTCACACCGCACAAAATGATAAACAACATTGTGAAAGGTCATGTTACTGTAGGAAGTGTGGGAGCTCACAGCGAATAGAGAGAGGCGGAGAGATTGAGTGTGCCCAGGAAAAGCCATCAACTGCCCCCACCACAACCACCCCTCCCATTTTCAGCTCAGTGCACTCTTTAGCAGAATTATTGATGGCGCTTGTGAGGCACAGAGGACTGGGATGAAGATGTCTCAATCCCTCAGCTATAAAACAAGAACTATGGTAAAATGTGAAGCAGCAAAAAGAACAACACATGCAGTATTTATTGCTGTGTTTATTATGAGAAAAGGAGAATGATAAATGGATGTGGTAGACCAACATGCTGTGGATCTCTTGCTAGATTGACTTTGCATTTGCAATGGTAGACAGATAATACATACCAACAAAATAAAATCATCAAGCAAGATTATTTTGATCATCAAAAACTGTTGAAACCTTCCTCTAAATCACACAATTTGGTTCACTTATTGAGATTAATTATCGTTTGAGAAATACATTGGTAATCTGCCATTTCTTCCACTTTGGCTCTATATAATTATATCTTTGCAAATATATTATTTGGCCAAGTTTCTTCCTTGTTGGTCTTTTTCTGATCACCTCCAAAGTAGTGGTGCGTTTGGTTAAATGGAGGCTCTTTTGACAGCAGGTCACATATGAATCAGATGTGAAATCATCATTGTTTCATGTTGTGAGTTATTGCGTCATGTTGTGAGTTAACTGTTTCGTGTTGTAGGGTGTTATTTTGTGTTGTGTTGCGAATCTAAAGTGTTGTGTTATGACCCTTCTGGGCCGCCGTATTCAAATGATTTGATGGATTTTTTTAGAAAACAGTTTTAACAAAACCCTGATTTGCCTGTAGTTGTGTGGAGATAACAAACATTTTGAAAATAATCGCTAGTCATTCGATGTTTGTTATTTAAAGTTAAACACCAACTTCAGACAAAAAAATGCTTTTTCCAAATGGACTGTCTGGAGGGCTGCATGGTGTGTAACTTTTAGCACTCTTACTGCACAGTGAAAGGCCCTGGTTAAAATCCTGGCCGGGTCTTTTCTGGGCACTTTGCATCTGTGGGTTTCCTCCAGGCACTCCAGCTTTCAACCATTGATCATAGGTTAACTTGTGATTTGAAATAGTCTTTTAGGTGTGAGTTTGTGTGGTCCCACAACAGACTGGGAAACTGACCAGGGTGTATCCCCACCTTCATCCAACAGTAGCTGGGCATGCTGCCGCACAAGCCCAAAACTGGTTTTGAAAATGTATGGGATACTTTGGTGGACTATTTGTACCTTTAGTTGATACTTATTTTTCACAAAACACATTACAATTTAAGAAAAGGTAAATAAATGTAAATCATGAAATCAAAAAAACACTTTCAAGCTTGATTTTTTTTTTTTTTTGGAGGGGGGAGTTCTTTCTCTGATATGCAAAAAGACTGCATTTTTACGAGTCTTCCCCATCCTTTAACTACTATGTATTTAGGGAAGGCATGCTGCTCCTTTTTTATTAGACAGAAGGAAACAAAATCCTTGGTGTTTCATCAGGTTTTTTTTGGTTTCATCATGCTCAGTACCTTATTTCACCCCTTTGGTTCTAACAGATCTGTTTCTTCTCCCTGCTCTGAGGATGTGCAGCACATCATTACAAATAGGATGCTTTAAAAAAATTGCATGTGTGTTTCTTTCTTCTGGCATTTGCTGTTCCACTTTTATTTTTTTTGTGCAAAGATGAACAGGATTAAACATGATGCCTTTTCTCTCTCGAAAGCCTTTGACAAACTCATTTTAATTAGAACAAGATGTTGCAAACCTTTTGATTTCGTTCTTTTGTTGCTTTTATATCTATTTTTGGAGTTATTAAAACAAAACCTTAAAAACCTTTTTTTTATTTATTTATTTATTTATTTTTTCAGGTTCAGGTAGGTGGCTGACATTCTGATCTGTAATACAAATATATAAAAAATGCACTGATCAAAACAATTATTAATTTCAAGTTCTTGCTGATATTATTATCATTAGTTGGACCTTTTATCCTAAAATTTGGCATAGAAACTGCATGACTTTTTTTAATTTATCCCAATATTCTACTTTTTTAAATTACGTTGGGTGGGGGCAAATAAGCCTTTTGGGGTTTTTGCCTGTCCCTGCTCTGCATTTAATTGTCTTTTCATGCTTTTCATGCTGTGTTTTAAATGTGTAAAAAAGCAATAAAAACAAAAAACTAATAAAAACAAAAAGTACAAAATAGTAGTAAAAACATCCATCCATCTTCTAACCCCATTTTTAGAATGTATTGACCTATATTAGGCACCAGTTGAATTTTTAAGGGAAAATTCAAACTTATGGTTATTAAAACCTCTTTTTAACTTCTGTTGAGTCATTTTTTTCTTACTTTTTATTAGTTATAAATGCACATTTACTGCAGCCCGTGTGCCAATTCTCCTAATATGAAGCTACATCGCCCTCTAGAGGTACAACATAAACATCTAAACTAAAGAAAATTGGATTTCGCAGCAATTTTTAAAATACCTTTTTTATTACAGAAAACAAGTTTGCCTTGGTAGTTTGCTCAGAGGGAATTGTCTCATAGAACTCATTCCTGTTGTCTCACGCTTGGTTTCTTTACAAGCATGTGCAGACTGTCAGATATTGATGCATAAAGTTGAGTCATGACTGTGATGGGAAGTGGCAGAACAGATAGGAGGACTTCCTCTCACGCTTCTGTGTTTTTAAATGACAGCAGTTTGTTAAATTCCATGACACATTTTCTGCAGTTTCTGATAAGAGTGTTTGGAAAGAAATATTCAAACCTAACAAAGAAGAAAATGAAATGCTTATATTTTTTTAAATCAAAACAGCCCCATATAACATTGTTTGTAATGACTGCGGTGTTTATTATGACTAAGTTTCTTTTTTAATAAGTAACCTTTTTTTTTTAAAAAAGATGCTTTTTGAAGCCTTTTTTTACCGTCTTGTTCTGTCTATGTGTGTTATAACACACCACAGGAAAATTGAGCAATTTAGAAAAAAAGGAACCTTCAACCTTCCTTTAAATAACTATGTTCCAAGCTGATTCAGAAAGGCCTGATCACCCTTTGTTAAACTTATGATTTACGAGTCATAACCTTAAGGAACTTTTCAATAGTTGTTTGAGGATTGGAAATCCAAGGCATTTAAAAAAAAAAAAAACTTTAGAGCTTTGTTTTATTTACTTCTGCAAAATTTGGAATACAATATATATATATATATATATATATATATATATATATATATATATATATATATATATATATATATATATATATATATATATATATATATATATATATATATATATATATATATATGACTATACTGAGTTGCTAGTGTTCGGAAAGATTTATTTCATGATTTAGAGCTCCTAAAAAATCTTAAAACAAATATTATCTATTAAAAACTTTATGGGAAGCATAAAGTCTAGCGGAAGCAGCCCTTTAGGCCAATTTGAATTCAAAAGTATATATTTTTAGATTGCATTAATTCTGCTAAACTTAAAATTGATCATCTTTCAAAGGGCAGGAGTTTAGCTCAGGCTGGAGACCAGGTCGTCCTACAGCCGAAGTGTTGGCGGACCGATTCCCGCTCTCCCCAGGCAGCTGTCGCCCCCAAGCGCGGCTAGTCTGCAGCTCACCGCTCCACCCAGGGGATGGGTCAAAATGCAGAAACCAGTTTCCCCATTGTGGGATAAATAAAGTAAATAAAAAAACAACGGTATTCCTGGAACATTAATGAAAAGTGCTGTAACTATACCACAGAAATATATTTTAAGGTTCATGTAATAGAACACAAATAGCAAAGAGACACAGATTGCAGACTGTCACAAGTGGAAACTAAAATTATCCCAGATAACAGGAAGTTGAATGAGCAGTCACTTTTGTCACACACCCAACGGTCCTAACTTCCTGTTTGAACCTCTTTTGCGTGTGTTTTTTGATTTGCCTTGATAGAAACTCCCACACTCCTCCCACACACACCCACACACAAACCCAGAAGACTACAAGAAAGCAAAGAGACACATTCAGCCGACAGCAGCGCAAAGCACAGAGATGGAGCCACAAGAGATCAGAGAAGGATACTTGGTGAAGAAGGTAGGAGGACTGTTTTATAAAAACACATTTTATCTCATGATGGCATGCTTGACTCAACCGGTGGAGTAGTTTATCACCTGTTTGTCCAGATTCACATCCGAATTGAATGAATTGGCACTGTGAAGTAATAAACACAATATACTTGAGAAGGTCTGACTGTCAAGAAATGCTTTCTATACAGATTTTTATATATTAGAAATAATGTGAATGAATGAATGAATGAACAAACAAAACATGTTTGTGAAACAGAGAAACAGTATGGTAGTAGTAAAATCTTGAAACACTGAATGCTAAATATCCTAAATAACAAAAAATCTGGTTCCACTCAGTGAAGTGGACACACTAAACTGGCAATGAAACACAATGAACTGTCCTAAAGCGAGATAGGTTTGAAACAAAATACAGTCATTTCTAGAAAACTGAAACAGAAGATTAAGTTCCTACTTCTCCTCACAGGTGTAAGTTATTTTTCTCGTAAACCAACATTTGGTGGTTTATACCCCCAATCCCATCTCTTAATGCTAAATGTCAAACAGAGGCTTTGGGTCCAGTTTTTGGTATGACAAAACTATGGGTTTCAAACCTATAACCAGTCTTAGGGAGCTATTAAGGGCATGGTTAAGTTAAATAAAGTGAAAAATAAAAGAAAAAACACTCTATTCAAACAAACTTTAAGAAAAAGGAAACACATTTTTGAGTGCAGCCTTTTAATAGGCTCACTGCCAGATGTAAATAAAAAACATGAATATACATAGAATAATTTACCTTTGTGTGTGTGTGCTGGCTTGTTATTCAGAATAAATTTTAAGAGCTCTGTCCTGCTGTACGTTGGAGCGTTGGTTAACGCTCTTGTTTCATAGTGAGAACACTCTGGGGACCTTTCTGTGTGGAGTTTGCATGTTCTCCTCATGCATGCGTAGGTTTCTCTGGGCACTCCAGCTTCCTCCCACAGTCCAAAAACATGCTTCATAGGTTAATAACTATTATAATTACTCCAAAAAGTATGTTTGTAAGAGTAATTGATGAAACAAATAATGTACGGAAATCATTCTACTCTATAGAAATACATTGAATAGAATCATAAAAAAAAAAAAAAAAAAACTAGATTTTTCTCCTAAACTGCCATTTAATTGAGCAAATGTTGTTTAGGCGTTTAAGCAAAATGATTTTGGTCTTTAAAAGACATTAGCAAAAGATTTTCTTCTCTTAGCTTAAAATCAGCTTAAAGTGAGCTTTAAATTGAATTTTCCACTTACACCCCCCCCCCCCCCCACCCTCACCCAAGGAAATCACACATGGCCATAGGTGTGAGCTGCACCCTGCTTGCAGGAAGCAATAGATGTTTTAAAAAATATACATAAACCGACAAAACGCTGTCTTTCCAAGCACGAGTGAAGCATGAGCAAAATAGAGTTGATTATGTAGAGCAGTCACACCAGCCAAGGTCACCAACTACTGAATGACAACGGACCTCAGGGGAGGCAGTTTGAAAGGTGACCAGGAAGTAAAATCATATCCTTAAGAAAATACAAAGGACAAAATGCTGTGCAGTTAAAAATGCTGTTAAATAAGTCATGCATTTGTCCAAACAAATATTAAAATAATAGGTTTGTACTGTAACAAAAGTTAAAAGTTAATTTATTTAGAAAAAAACAGATTTATAAAAGTGATCCCTGAGCATCCTTGAGGGTCAAATGTTTCCTGGAGTTTATTCCAGGCATGCTAATGGACTTGAAAGGAGTCATCCTGACCTCTAAGAGAGTGTAAAGATCCGTGAGCGGGTGGAGTTGGGGAGGAGCTGGGTTGCTTCATGGTTCTGATATGACAGCCGGCTGACTGTGGAGGACGATGTGGTATTTTAAACTTAACAGCTTAGGTGATTGGCTAACAATGAACAGAGTCTGATGAGTGATAAAGAACATGATGATATAGAAGAGGTCTTTTCACATTTTTAGCTGTGCCTGTTTCTCTGGAGGAGGGATCACGACAAAACGTTTAGTAAACTTTCTTTTTCTTTTTCCTAAATGTACTTGTTTTACATTACAGCTGTTTTAAGTTGTTATAATCTCTCATGTACAGTGGACGATGGGTATTTGTGCTCACCCACATGCTTTATTTATCACTTTTACGCTGCCACATACATCAGATACTCTATTCTAGCTTGTAATATTTTGAAACGTATAAAGATAAGTTAAAAATGGTAGACAGCTTTGCTGTCATGTAACAAAATGAAATTCTGAAACTTGATTAACTGCAGAGGCGCAAGTGTTTCTTTTTTAAAGACCTTAAATAATGAGGTGACCCTGTATCAATGACATGAAATTACTGTATTTTTTCTAAAACTAGCAAAAGATTAAGTGTTTCTTTTTATTACAGAAAGTGAAAACGTGTAGTTAAATTTAGAAGTTAGACTTCTGGTTATTACCCTGTCCCAGAAAAGTGAATTCATTTCCAAATTTTCTTTAAAATGATACCATTTTGTTTTTGATTTTAGGTGTGTTTCCACTTCATCTGAATTCAAAATAGCACACAAAAGCACACTAACTTGTGAGATTTGTTAAAATGCTCTTGCCAGTAACTGAAAAAAAAAAAAATTAAGTAATTAGTTCACTTGAGAATTTCTTTTATGTATTTCTGTTGTGTATTGTGCTATTCTGAAAAGTTTTATTTGAAAAAGAAAGGAAATGGAAAGCAGAACTGCAAGTTGAGGCTCAAGTTGGGTACTTGAAGCACAACACCCTGTACAACAACAACCACAGTTTTTCTATTTTGGTGCTTAAAGCTGACTGTTGCCTTATGGATCCTCAGGGCACGCTGTTAAACTCTTGGTCAGCAGTGTGGGTTGTGTTGTCAGAGGATGGGCTGGAATTCTATAAAAAGAAAATAGACCGCTCTCCGAAAGGAATGATTCCCCTGAAGGGAGCCAAACTTCTCAGCCCCTGCCAAGATTTTCCCAAAAAGACAGTAAGTAAAGAACATGTAAAACTCAATGAAATGTTTCAACCTTAAAAAAAGAGTCACCCCAAAAAAATGTAACAGAAACAAAACTTGGAATCTTTTAGCAGTATCCTTACATAGAATTACTGACTGTGTTTGCTTAGCTGGTCTTCAAGATCACCTCAGAAAAGAAGCAGGACCATTTCTTCCAAGCCTCATATGTGGAGGAACGAGAATTCTGGGTAAAGGACATTAAGAGAGCCATTAGCTGTTTGGAAGGTGGGAAAAGGTTTGCCAGAAAATCCACCAGACGCTCCATCCGCCTGCCTGAAGTGAATCTTACGTACGTCAAAACATACTTCTCTGTAAACTCTTGACCTAAACAGAAAAGCAGCACAACAAACTCACAGATATTAATGTATTTTTTCAGAGATCTGTACATGGAGATGAAAGACCAGGACAATGGAGTAAGAGAGATAAAACTGGAGCAGAATAACCGACTCTTCAACTACTGCTTCACCGGTATTGCAGTTTGGATTGTGTCATCAGAGGTGACTTTGGCTATTTCAACCATCAAACATTGTGACTAACGCACACCACTTCTCTTTTTTTGCACAGGTGCAACAGTGGTTGAGTGGATGATCTCAAAAGGCAAAGCGAGAAATAGGCCTGAGGCTCTTGTGCTGGCTGTGGGGCTGATGAATGAAGGCTACCTCCAGCCTGCAGACGACATGTCAAAAGAAGCTGCAGAGAGCGGAGAACAGACAACTTTTTTAGATGACACAAAAGCTCTTTACTACTTTGTAAGTTAAACCTATTAAAAAAAATACTCTCATATCTGGACACAAAAAAACAAAGACACTGAGAATTCATGACTTTACCCTTAGGCAGACAGTGGCTTCTTCTGTGAAGGTTACTCAAGTGATGAAGATGTGCTTGTAAAAGAAGAATTCAGGGGAAACATCATCAAGCAAGGTTGCTTACTTAAACAGGTAAACTAAATAAAAGGCTATATTTATGCCAATTAGGTATTTTAGAAGCAAAAAAACACTATCCTTAAAAGAAATACACTAACCGTCCACTTCATTAGGCAAACCTGCTTCTACCCCTCTTTGCCTTCAGAACTGCCTTGATTCTTGGTGGCATAGGTTCAACAAGGAACTGGAAACATTTCTCAGAGAGTTTGGTTCATTTTGACACGATAGCATCATGCATTTGGCTGCAGATTTGTCGGCTGCACAGCCCTGATGACCATTCTTCCACATCCCAAAGGGGCTCTATTGGGTTTGAGTCCAGTCAACTTATTGTCATGTTCAAGAAACCAGTCTGAGATGATTCTAGCTTCATGACATGGCACATTATCCTACTGGAAATAGCCATCAGAAGATGGTACACTGTAGTCATAAAGGGATGGATGGGTAGGTTGTGGCATTGTAACCATGCTGAGTGGGTACTAAGGGGCCAAAAGTGTAGTTATGTCAGATAAGGTTTGCCATTCAAACCAGTCTGGCCATTCTCCCCTGACCTTTGACATCAACAAGGCATTTCAACCCACAGAACTGCTGCTCACTGGATATTTTCTCTTTTTTGGACCTTCTCTGTAAATCCTAGAGAGGGTTGTGCATGAAAAACACAGCAGATCAGCAGTTGTAATCAGACCAGTTTTTCTGGCACCAACAACCATGCCACATTCAAAGTCACTTAAATCACCTTTCTTCCCCATTCTGATGTTTGGTTTGAACAGCAGCAGATTGTCTTGACCATGTCTACATGCCTAAATGCATTGAATTGCTGCCATGTGATTGGCTGATTGGAAATTTGTGTTAATGAGCAGTTTTACAGGTCTGCCTAATAAAGTGGCCAGTGAATGTATTTTATTTATGTTTATATTAAAGGTATATGTTTTTTAAATTTTATGCTTTGGAAAATTATGTTTCTTCTGACATCATGACGAATATATTATAGTTTTATTTGAAAACAGGGGCACAAGAGGAAAAACTGGAAGGTGCGGAAGTTTATTTTGCGAGATGACCCTGCTTTTATGCATTATTATGATCCTTCGAAGGTAAATACACTGCGTTAAGCAATTTGATGCCCGCTAAAAAGAGAAAAAAAAAAAACATTTAACTCTACGTTTCACTGTGGCAGGGTGATGATCCTCTGGGTTCAATCCATCTTCGTGGTGCTGTGGTCACAGCTGTGGAGTTTGTGCCTGATGGTGGGTGACGAAGGCTGCTGCTGCTGGTTGCATGTATTGCTTTCAGACTGTGACCAAGAAGTGTTTGCAGTGTGTCAAAACAGTACGGTTTATTTTCAGTAAACTTTTTTTTGTTTTATTTTTAATCTCTCATATCTGCGTTCCCTTTTCAGCAAAAAAGTACGATGTTGATGGCAACCTCTTTGAGATCATCACCGCAGAGGAGACCCACTACTTCCTGCAAGCTGCAACAACTGAAGAGAGAAAGGAGTGGATCAAAGCCATACAAGTTGCGTCAAAAAGTGGAAAATAACAGGCGCAGCAAAGCAGCAGGGGGATATCTGGCAGCCACGATTGTTACAGACCTACATTTATTCCATTTTGTGGGATTTTGTTTTTTGTACCTATGCAGTTTTTACCTCTCTGCTGACATCAAAATAACAGGGATACATTTGTGCACTATGAACTAAACATTTTAGAAAAATAAGGAATATATCTATTTTATTAAAACGAAAAATAGAGAATTTAAAAATAAACGGCTCTTTGTAAACCTAGATTAAAAAAAAAAAACCTTCGTTGTGGCAAGTTGGTCACACACTGGGTTTGTCATTTCCTCTGTTTTTTTACCATATTCTGACATTGTCTCTGCTATCACCCAAAAGTGCTCAGTTCCTGTCAAAAATGATCTGCAGCAAACAGGCATGCTGCATCTGTGAGACAAATTATCGGTTTCCAAAATGAATCCTTTGAGTGACACCATGGCTTCAAGTTACAAATTTATTTCTCGGTTACACAGAACAGGCTTCTGACTGAATCCTTACTTTGGTGAATACAATGAATTTGTTTTATTTTTTTAAAGACCCACCTAAATAAAAATCATGTTTTGTTGTTTTTAACATGTTCTTGATGATGGAAGTCTTGTATTGAAAATATTAAACTTAAAATTGTATTTATGAGTATTTCTTTATTTAAAACACTGTGAATCAGGAGCAGATACAGAAATGCCGATGGAAAAGCTTGTAGGTGTGAAGTAAAAGCTACTATGGTAAGCTACAAGCTCTCAGTTCCACTCCATTTTGACTCATCTGCTCATTTTGACTCATCCGACTAGATCAGGGGTGGCGAACACGCGGCTCGCGAGCCGCATGCGGCTCTTGGCCAATGAGCGTGCGGCTCTTTGAGTCTCATCATATTTTCTATAAACTTTGCCTCATTTCATATTTTTTTCCCTCTTGAACCACACTCAAACCATCAGAGGGTATTAAAAATAAACAATAAATAATAATAAAAGTGATTTGGCAGTGTGTGTGTTTGATGATGCTTCCGACACATACGTGACCGCCAATCATCTGCGCGGGTTACGCCCGCTATCGGAACACATAGATATAGATTTGATGTGCGTGCAGACAGTTACCCTCATGGTCAAAATGGAGAAATTCAGAGTATAAGATAAACACAGGACGTTTCTGGAAGAATGGGAAGATTCTTACTTTTTACTGAACAGAATGGAAAGTCACGATGTTTCTTATTATGAGCTTTTGGAAGCAGTAAAATAGTTCATGGCAGAAAAGAACAAAACGTATCCCGGAGAAAATTAAAAACTCTTCCTGATCATCTGGCACAAATTGTCTCCTTTATTAACAAGTAGCTTTTTTAAGTGCACATTCAAAACGGCAATCATCCCACGTTCCTTCTTTGCGGAGCTCACAGCAGAAGCTGCAATCCAAATGAATGAAGCGCAGAACGTGACGCTGCTTGCACAACTGGACTGAAACGACCGCAGATCACTTTTCTCATGGATCCTTTAATGCAGAGACTGACTGATGAGATCCCCGCTGGTCACTGATGAGGCAGCGAGAGATCCGGAGATAAATGAGCAGAAATCTCTTTGAAAGAAGGCCCTGTTATAATTTGGAGAACAGACCTCGGTCCATTCTGACCAACACTCACGTAAAGGAGCTGATCAGTGTTGCCAGATAGTGACACAGTTTTCCAGCCCAAAAGTCAGGAGAAAACTGCTAGACCCAGCGAAAAACCGCCCAATCCGCCCACCCCACACATATCTATAGTGTGGGGATCTGGGGGGTTAGCCCCGTCTTCAGCCCCTAAGAGTCATGGGAAGCGGGGAATTTTCAGTGTAAAACCGTCAGCCAGGTAGCTGTTTGCTGAATTAACCTGCATGCCGTTTGGCTGACTGAGTGTGAAATGAAGATACCGGGTTCCCAAATATGAGCAGGAGGGAGAGGCGTGAATAACGCAGCCAGTTAAATTTAAACTCAGCACTTGTTGGATTACTACTCCTGAGTATGAACTGACTCATTGCAATGTATTAATATTAAATAGATTATTTGCCTTTGATGCAGATGTCAGTTATTCAAATTTAAATTAAAAAAACATATAAAAGCAAGATATTCTAATGAAGGTCAAAATTAATTTCAGTTGCACACAACTGAATTGTAATGTATTTAATGTGTTTATTGTGAATATGAATCACTTAGACACCAGAACGATGCTCTGTCCAGATGTTTGTGTATTTGTTGGTGTAAGGGTCATTGAAAGTTACAAAGAATTACCAGTTAAATGCTGTTGGATAAATGGTGAAATATTCAGTTTTATCATCGTAAATCTGACTTCAGAGAAGTCAGTGCCTCTCCAGCATCAACCTCACTGCCTGTCACTGTGTGGTTGTGTGTGTCAGAGAGAGGCAGACAAAAGAGTGAGATAAAGAGAGAGTGTGTGTGTGTGTGTGTGTGTGTGTGTGTGTGTGTATGAGAGAGAGGTAGTCCAGGGTAGTCTCTGTGTTAATTCTGGTTTAGCTGCATTGATGTGTGTATTGAGGGTGGACACTTTCCTTGAAATAAACACAAGTACAATACTTGCTGTTCTATTGTAGGGAGAGGAGTGTGTTATGGAAAGTAATATGGCTTTAATTGCGTGTTTGTGTGTGTACGTTTTGGCAGATTAGTGTGTGGTGTGGCTCTTTGACTCTCACAGTGAAAACATTCGGCTCTTGGTGTCAAACTTGTTCGCCACCCCTGGACTAGATACATGTATGTCCTCGTTTTCCCATCCTGGGTATGCATCTGGCTCCAATCTGTACGGCTGGATCGCTCCAGAGTTGCTCGCCGGTAATGTGAGGTTGGGGTTGAGGGGTGATGTAAACCAGCAGGAGATGGATGTTGCAAAGTGGGGGCGGGTTTACTCCTCACCAACGGTCCTGTCTACAAGTCAGAGGCAAATTTCTAATGAACTACTACCACTCTGCAGAAACTATGTTCTATGTCCTAGAAACAGTTTTTTGTTGTTGTTGTTTTTTGGCTAAAACAACATAATCATAATTTAAGACAACTGAAAAAGTTTGGTAAATAGATCAAAACATGATCTGAGTGGTTCTTTAAGCATTAACACTCATGTGGTACAGAGTGACACACTGAGCACAATGCTATTTCCATGTGAGCAGACCTGTGGTATATTTACCAGTCAAGTCTGGTGTTTCACTTTGACTGGATCTTTTGTGTAGATCACTTGACATGAGCACTGACTGTTGTTCTAATTCAATGAAAACCACAATTTTAAGATGCAATGTATT
The DNA here is from genome assembly GCA_023969325.1 of Oryzias curvinotus. Classification (NCBI taxonomy): domain Eukaryota; kingdom Metazoa; phylum Chordata; class Actinopteri; order Beloniformes; family Adrianichthyidae; genus Oryzias; species Oryzias curvinotus. The sequence continues at coordinate 10,349,998 of CM043720.1, read as the reverse complement.
ACTGTTGCATTAACTGCTTTCTGAACTAACTTGGCTGTAGAAATACTGCTGCTTCAAAATTCACTCACATTCCCTCAGACATTAAATGTATTTTATAATTCCAACACTGGAGGGCACCAGATAACAACCTAACGCTGAAATAGCAATTTGAAAAAAAAATGAGAAAACTTTTTTGTTTGTTTTAAATTGTTAAAAAAAAAAAAACAGAAGGTAAAGAGAAACGAGGGAAATTAGAGTCCCTTGAAACGTAAATGTATATAACAATAAGTCTCATCAAATTCTTTGTTGTCTGATATGTTTATTTCAAAAAAGGCAGATGTTTAACAAACCTGACAGTTTACAGGATACAGCTGTCACTGCAATTGATACATGGAAATTATAGAGTGGTGTAATATATCACGTCTGTTTATTGTATATTGTATAAAAATAGCTTTTTTATCCAGTAGCCTTAAAGGCAAATGTTGGATGTGTGTAATGGTCCTAAGTAATAAAAAAGACGTGTTATCAAGAGTTAAATATTTTGTGGTTATAACAAAAATAGAATCTAAGTGATTTTTGAATGCATTTTTTGCTTTTAGCCAAGGATTGACCTCTTTTAGATTCAGCTGACATTTGAATGCTCCAGCTGTCTACAGCCATGAATAAAATGCAAAATGAGACATTGGTGAGGTATTAAAGCATATTGGTTTGATATTACGCCATTGAGGTGTCCTTGAAATAACAGAAGAAATGCTCGTCACACAATTTCAACTCTGAGGAGGCCCTCTGGGTGTTCAAGATGCTGTAGGAATTCTTGAGGACCACCATTATTTGCCTAACCTCCTGACACGGTGACATGAATAATGAATGGAGGAGTTTTATTAGATATTTTTTGAACACTGAAAAGGTGAAATTCTGAATTATGACAGAGTTTTTTTAGGACTATAGTTTCATAATCTAAGGGCTTAACATTATCCTATAACCATTTCCAGTCCTTAAACGGCTTTGTATTTTCATGATCGTTTCTTCGAGAAAATGTGGTATAAAATTATAGTATTAAGGTACTACAATAGTTTAAACAAGGTGTAAACATTTGCTAAAACAGAAAAGGAGTCTCCAATGTCAGAAATACATGCATTTTATTAAAAATAACCACACCATATAATAGTAATATGGAATATTTCTTATTGCCACAAATTAAGTGCTGCACTATATTACCGAAAGTATTCTCTCACCCATCCAAATGATCAGAATCAGGTGTCCTGATCCCTTGGGCTGCCCACAGGTGTTTAAAATCAAGCACTAAGACAGACTTTCACATTTGTGAAAGAATGGGCCGGTCTCAGGAGCTCAGTGAATTCCAGCGTGGAGCTGTCATAGAATGTCACTTGTGCAACAAATTCAGTCGTGAATTTTCTTCACTCCTAAATATTCCACAGTCAACTGACAGCTCTGTCATAACAAAATGGAAGAGTTTTGGAACAACAATTACTCAGCCACGACCATGAATGTTGAAGCCGATAGCGCAAAGAGGTCTCCGACTTTCTGTAGAGTCGACTGCTACAGAGCTCCAAACTTCATGTGAACTGCAGAATAGCCCAAGTGCAGCACGCAGAGAGCTTCATGGAATGGATTTCCATGGCCAAGCAGCTGCATCCAAGCCAAGCATCACCAAGTGCAATGGAAAACATCAGAGGCAGTGGTGTACAGCACGCCACCACTGGACTCTAGCAGTTCTCTGGAGTTCTAACCTAAACCAGATAGAACACCTTTGGGATGAATTAGAGTGGAGACTGAGAGCCAGCTCTTCTAGACCAACATCAGTGTGTGACCTCACCTATGCGCTTTTGGAAGAATAATCAAAGCTTCCTAACACACTCCTCAACCTTGTGAACAGCCTTTGCAGAAGAGTTGAAGCTGTAACAGCTGCAAAAGGTTAGAAATGGGATGGGACTTCAGTCAAGGCAGGTGAGCGAATACTTTTGGTATTTATAGTGTATATGTTTATTTAATTCCATAAATGCTACAAATCTAATTGACTTCACTCCTTTTGAACTTAACTTTCTCTGAAAAGTTCCAATAAAAGTTTTTAAGATCCAGCAAAAGAATCATACTTAGAAAAAATCCAAACAGTGAATCCATTAGAGCTGCATCAAAATAATTACAATAGAACAATATTGCAGATGAATCATTTTGAACCATGAGTTCAGCACAAATTGAGTGGAATTAATGAATGCACAGGCAAAAAAATTGACGTGAAAATGCGTGCCCTTCTTCTGGATTACGTTAAGGTTCATTAACTAAAAAACTCAAAAACTAAGTGATTTTCCTAACAGCATCAACCTAATTTCACTCAGTTCAACCCATCTTAATGAACAGATGTGATTTATTTTTAATATTTACATAAGAGAATATTAAAATAACCAGCTATATTTATGATATTAAGAACGTTGTTGTTAAATATATCCAGACAACTTATATCGAATAAATGTAAGAACCAAACTTAAAGTTTCATTTAAAAATCTAAGTTTTGTGTGAAAACACCCTAATAAAAACTGAAGCATTCCAAATGACAGTGCAAAGGATAATTTCCTTTTTGTATTCCTGTAATTTTAATGTTTGAACTGATTTGAGCACAGCTTCAAAATGATTTTGTATCCAGACAGGTCCTAATCACCAATTTTTCTATTTTCATATTATTCCTGGGGTGAAGGATGAGTCATTTCCAAAGCCAGCAAAGCAGAGCACTTAATTTTCCATTATCCTCAGCTCTCCTCCACCCCTCTGGAGGAGCTCATCGAATTTGTACTTAAACTGCCCAGGTCACAACAAATGATTGGTGCAACAGTGTTAAGAAACAAGGTTTGTCAAGACGCAGAAGAGTAACGCAGCTGGAGGTCAGCAGGCACCACCTATAGTTTAGAAATTAGCCTTAAACTAGCAAACCTGAGGATGCCTGAAAGCCATTTTAATGCATCGTTGAATAATAATAATAATAATAATAATAATAATAATAATAATAATAATAATAAAAGGTTTTTCCTTCAATGTAAACATAATAGGAAATAAGTAGGCTAATCTTATGAGTTAAAAGACTAGATCCACTATTTTTTGTCTTTTGAAAGCTGTCGATTGAAACAATATCAGCAAAACTCTATGCATTAATGGACTAGGATTGGGCAGCCTGGACTGTTTTCTCGGATCCTTGAAACCAATTTGTTTGCTGTTTGTTGTTTCAAAGTTTGCACATCAAATTTTCCTGTTGGAGGTTTGTTGTCCGGTTGTATTTGAGAGAATCCCATGGTGCTCCGCCGTGTCTTTGATGCTGTCGTTGAATCTTTTTGAGGTGTTCTTGATGTCTGATTCTTCTTGACAGTTCACCACAAAGGAGTTTTGGTGAGTTGTTTGGATCTCATGCTCACTGCTTTAATGATACCTGTCTTTAAAGCCACTGCTCTTGGAAAAGATCAACACCTTGTCCAGCTGGGTAATAACCAGTGACGTGCGCTGAGGTTAATGGCTGGTGAGGCACTGACGTCATCAGTCATATTTACAAACATATGAACCATGCTGAGTAACTTATTCACCATTTGATTGACAACAGTTAACGTGTTTTGTTTAAAATATCATTTCAACATGTTTTTTTTCCATATACAGTGATCCCTTGCTATAACACGGTTTACTTTTCACGGTTTCGGTACTTCACGGATTTGCATCGTGCATTGTGTTCTGCATTCTGATTGGCTAAAAAATCACTCCGCTTCTTCTCTACCGGTGCGTCAATAACGTTGCAGTTTAATACGTGCACGTACGTAAAACAGCAAATTCTCTTGATGGTGGCATGTCAGTGTATAAGGATCTTTTTACAAAGCAGAAAAAAGAGCGACAACAACTGCCTGTCACTGTGTTCTTCTCCCGAACAAACACAGCTGCACCGCGGCTTCAGAAGTCAGGATGCAGCGGCTGCAACACCTGAGTCACTATTTGTCCCACTGTACTTTGTATTTTTTTCATAATAATTTTACATTTTCTCCCGTTTCATCTAATCACTCGGGTCGCGGTGGGCGGGGCTAATCTCCGCGATTTCAAGCCTTCTGCTCACATTGATTATTAAAATTATTATTTGACAGTACAGTAGAGAAGTTATTTGTCTAAAAAACGTTTCTAAAGCAACAAACGTTATTATCGTCTTACCTTTACTTGTAAATAAAGTCCATAAGCCGCTCCTTCTGAAGAAAATGACTAGCCGCTTGCTATCACTTCAATTACTTTTTAGTGTCATAATCTCAGGGCTCACCAGCGCCCCCTAACATGAGGCACGAGAACTTCTGGCCTCACCCAGCGGCTTTTTGGCCGGCGTTTAGCGCTCAGCACAAGAAACACGTCCCTCACATACAGTTATTTATAAAAACAAACACTGTACATCATATACATCTGCTAAATTATGTAAACTCAGCTCATATAGTACAAGTGATTGAACCGACATACAGAGAGACAGCAGTACCGTCTGACTGCATAGGTATTGCGCAATCCAAGGTGAGGCTCAGCGGGCTGGTGCCTCATCGCACGTCACTTCTTAGTATCTGAACGGCAAATGCGGAAATTCAGCGATTTTGAAAAGAAAAAACACCCAAAAATGGTACATTTAAATGGAAAATGACTGCAAAGCACAAATTACTGATTAAATATAATAAATGAATTTACTTTTTCTCTTTTCTTCCCATAATGACAGGTGAGGCACAGCCTCACCTGCCTCCCCTGACTGCACGTCACTGGTAATAACCATGGTAGACCCAAAAGCTCACATAAGGAAACCCCACTTTCCTTTATTCATTGCTCAGTAACACATGACCCGTGCAGCTACTGACTGACCTCGATGCTTTTGATGTATATGAAGTGCTCAAAGGTCTTCATCTCAGATTTTTCAGTGGCAAAATGAGGGCACACTGGCGTAAAGCCCAGGAGCAGGCTGTCACATGACCTTTATGGTTGGGGGATTCTGACCAATGATGAATGGCTGAAGGATAATGCATGCTATGGTCTGAAGGTCTGCCTCTGAAAGAGCCACATGAGGACAGTCATCAGTAAAAAAGCCTCTAGACTCAAAAGCTCAGTTGTTTTCAAGTTGGCACTCAGTCCACACACTTAAACCCCCACTCAGATGAAAATAATGTGTTTTGGTCTTTTAGCATGTTCTTGCAGCTTTTTTCTCATGATGGAAGGCATATAAGAAAGCATATAAGATAAAAAAAATTGCGTTTCTCAGTTTTTCTTCATTCGGAATTTCAAATCAGAAGCAGACAATAAATGAAGTTGAAAAAATAGCGTATTTGTCATGTAGAAATTCTGAGGGGGGGGGGGGGGGGGTTGTACATGCTCCCTGCTCTGCTCGTATGTTGTTGTTTTCCTCATCTGAGCTTGCATCTGGACGGCTGGATAGCTTTAATATTGCTGTTGTTTTATAATGTTAGGTTGAGTTTGTGAGGGGCAGTAAGCCAGCGGGAGAGAGTGTAAACAAATGGATGACTGGAAATGAAAGAAGGCTCACTCTGCGCCAACAATTCTGCTCAAAAGTCAGAGGCAAATTTCTAACAAACTATTGCTGCTCTGCAGAAACTATGCCCTAAAAAACGATAGGTATTTTGTTTTTAAAAACGGCATAATCATAATTAAAATAACACTGGGAACCTTTTTAAAATGGATCAAAAGATGATCGGTGTTGGACTTTAACGAACATTTATACTTACTACGTACAACTTCAGATTTGGAAATGTCAGCTTCATCAAGAGCGGTCTGCAGGACAGTCCAGAAATCTTTATCCCTATTTTTGATTTCTCTCAGGCACTGGCACAGAAGCAGTGGCCCAGCAGATGTCTACACATGTGGAGCAAGACTCCTTAAATAAATTAGGACAGAAATTGATTTGTAAGGAACCCTTACCTGATTTGCTGCTAATTTTGTAAACAAAACAAAAAAAAAAACTCTTACTTGGATTCATCCCCTTGAAAACATACCAAAAAAATTAATGACCAATGCAACCATCAAGAATGTTAACAGATTATTTGAATTCTTTTTTAAATATCATAATTATATTACATAGCAATGCTGAGTATTATTTGTTTCAAACTACCGTAACTCATTCTGCTATTAGCTGTTGAATAGCGTAACAGCAAAATATGTTTGGAAAACATATTGTTGACTAAAATGAAAAGCTAAAATGTTTTCCTAAATGTATCAACGTTAATGGAGAGCTCTTATGATTTCTACTTCTTATTAAAGCGGTTTGATTGTTTCTCTTTCATTAGTGCCTCAGCCTCAGCCCATTGAGACTCTCCACGTGTCATACGACATCAGACAAGAGTCTTCATGTTTGCCAATGAGCCTTCAAACCCACGCAGTTACTGAGAGACAGAACTGACAAGGATTTAATGCCCCGCTGGTACTTGAGCTGTTGAGATTGTTATTGATAGTCTTGGCAGGGTATTACCAAGTGACAAGAAAGTCATTTGGTTACTCCCTCTAACTCTCTTTCTGTGATGCCCAAGAGTTGCTTGAATCTTTGAAAGATTGCCAGTGTTGGACTGGAGCCCCATTTACTACCAGAGATATGATTGGATGGACATTCTTCCCTTTTCTCCTGGAGAACCTTAATATTTTAATCTGTGTGACACATTAGTTTGGCTTTAATTTAAATAAATTTACCAAATTTGTTTATCATTTTAATATAATTTTTTGTACAATACACTTAGCCATAAAACCTCAGTCTTTTGAAAAAGTGTTATTGTCTTTTCTTTTAAATTGAAAATAAGAACATCCATCCATTCATTTCTTTAACCCGCTTTATCCCTTTCAGTGTTACGGTTGCTGGAGCCTGTCTCGGCTACTGTTGGGCAAAGGCAGGGTGCACCCTGGACAGGTCAGGACTTGAAAAGAATAATTTTGAGGTCTGTATGCCACAAAAAAAATGAATGAAATGAAATGAAAAAAGAATTATATTAGGCCATATCTATGTATATATATATATATATATATATATATATAAACTACAAATAGCCCTTCAGTAACTTACTAGAACATGTATTTTAGATAAGACAAACTTCTGACTAATTATGTATATTTCTTTTTAGTTTTGGTTATTTTTTAAACCCTTTAAACAGCAGAGTTTAGGTTAATTAACACATTGTTGATCTTCTTGTTTTGAATAGTTTTGTCTTTTAGATTTGAGAGAAATCTGGTGCATTACTTTTTACTGACACTTTTTATCGACAGTCAAATCTAATTAAGTCAAGAGATTGTCCATGTGGGCTCATTTCATTTTTAGTTCAGTAGGAATCTCTTCCAACCTGTCAGTGTGCATTAGTCTGTACTTACATGGTTGTCTGTCCTGTTGGTGTGTGTGCATCCCTGTGATAGACTGGTAACTTGTCAATGATGCATGCCACATTTTGTCACATGACAGTTAAATTAGACTTCAGCCAAAGCAGGGCAAAACTGGTAAAGAAAATCTGTGCAGGAGGTGCAGGACACCTAAACTAAACATACGTAATAGATACGACACCTAGATACGACACCGATCATTAGAGATTTATTAAAGTGGTCAAACAGATGTCCCTTAATTAAAACTCATTTTTGATCAAATGAAATAATTCCACAGAGAGCACAATCTTAGCCTAAAATTAGAGGCATTACTCATGACCAAATAATGATTTCCTGTCAGACAAGTCTCTTACCTGCAAAGCTGCAGGCCAAATGTGTGCAGTGAAACACAAAGATATTGCAATAAATTGCTGTTGCAGAGAAGGTTTATCATCTGTATTTGTCTGATAAACTTGATGGCTCCAGGCAAAATGTACTCATTTGTTCTTCCAAAGACCCTGTGTTGTTTGTTTTCTAATTAAACTGACAGATTAAGCTGGCATTTGTTCTGTCACTTGAGAACAGTGGTGGATTATGCAATGCTTGACGATCAACTTCAGAGAGAGGCTACTACAGAATGTACTATTGTAACACATAGATCTTTATTTTGTTCAAAATAGCTAGAAAACATTTCCAAAAAGACACACTAAAATAGACTTAAAGCAAGTAGGGTTCTTCTAGTCTCGTACCTTTTTCAGTCTGTAAAAAAAAAAAAAAAACACATAATGTAGAATCCCACAACAATTAAACTGATCAATTTAACAGAAAAAACTATGTATAAAATGATGTTTTCTTATGTCAGATTTTTGATTGATGACATCTAATTCATGATTTATGGATTTGGCCAGTCTTGAGTGTATTTTTCTATTTGTTTTGATTTTTTGTCATCTTTTTTTTTCTTTAATTGGGTTGTGTTTGTTGGTTGTTGACTTAGTAAAGCTTCTAGATTTAGTTTGCTTTGTGTCGCTCTCTGTTGTGGCCCTTGTTTTCCTTCACTCTCCATTAGTATGCCATGTTTTTATTTTATTGCCCCACCTGCTCCCTCTATGTTGTTGTCCCACTGCAATTTATTCCCGTCTCAGCTTTCTGAAACTCTTGCCAGTTCATGCACAATTGTTGTGCCATTTTGCTCCAGTCTTTTTGTCACTTCTTGTACTTGAATCAGCTGTGGCATTTAATATCTCATTTTATGTAATCAGTTGTCATCTGTCTGTCACCTGGAGTTCTAGTGTGCCTCTTCTGGACCAACATCTCTCCCACAAGCTATGACAGCTCTGATTTGTATCACATTTTTGGTCCGATTACAGCCAAAGCTGACCTTATCTGTGCTTGAAGGAGACTACATATGAAAACCCACATGTGAAACAGTTTAAATCAGTCTTCTGTACAATACTGTCATGTAATCAAATCGACACACAGTGGGAAATAAGGGGAGATTTAAGTTATCTGGTTAGATAATGATTAAAATAAGAAGCAGATATTCGTTTTATTTTTATTTTTTTTATTTTTTTAAAAAACGACAGTGCACTTTATAATATATATGGAATAATTCTGGTTGTGCTGGCTGATATCAAAGCAATTTTTTAGAGGTACAATGCGCTCTGTTGCAACACATAAAGAAAAATGTATTTTTTTACACTGTTGCAACAAGGTTGGGAGTTACAGGTATTGTAAATATAATAACGCTGCTAACATAGCACGTTACAAACTCTAGAGCAGAGGTCTGCAACCTGAGGCTCCAGAGCCACATGACCCCTCTATTGTGCCTCTCTGGTTAAAGAGAAATAGAAATGTTTTCAGTCTTACTTGGACTACAGTACAGTGCACATCAACAGATAAGTCAAACTTTATTCAACTCATTCACAAACAGCTGAACCACACAGTAGTACGTATTAATCTGCGAGGCTCCCGACTACAGTACCCATAGTGCACCAACAATCTGTCAAGAGTTGTGGCCACATAGCTTACAAAAGTCATTCTATAACATTTTGTAAGATTTTGGAGTGCCAAACACCACAGAAAATCATTAGGAAATCAGTAAGCACGGCCAGAATTCAAACATATGCCATGCCGGATCATAAAGCGGATTTCCCATAGCTGAAAAATTCAAGGGTTTTAAGCGTGCCTTATGATAAATACGGTATGGGTCACTTAGTTAGTTCTGATTTACGAATTTCTAGCTAAAATGCACCAACAATTACCCTCCCTACCACTAAGTTGGCAGCGTTGAAATGATCCCACATGGTACAGGATGTCTTTTATTTTAAAAGGAAGCCATGTCAACGTCTGTCAAAAGTTCTTTACTTATAGGTTTTATTTATACAAAAAAATATATATTTCATCATAATAATAGTAAAAATAACAAATACAAATTAGTGTCTTACATTTCTAAAGGGTAAAGTAAGACTTTGTGGCTTCTACTGGGTTGCTGTCATCAAAAAATTACCTGAATGGTAGAATGCTAGAATTACTGTGCACATAGTTAATAAAGTTCAACTGACTGACAGATTTATCTCTGACTCTTCTGTATCAGTTAATGTACATTATATTGCACCTTATATATGACAAAATTTCAAAAATGGACTATTCATTGATGGCGGTCCTTCAAATCTGGTGAGCTCTGTAGTGCGGAAAATATGGTAATTTGTATTTACCAAAATTAGTTCTGGCATTTAGTTCTTTATGATGTGAAACCCTTGCATCCTGTCAAATGCAGTTGCAAAAGAAACTTAGCTTCCTGTCCCTCCACAGTACAACTTCCAGGCAGGTCAAGATGGAAAGTCCCATAATGAGCTTTATCCAATTGTTTTTGAGACACATTTATGCCAAACACCCAAATGCAAGTGTCTTATGTATTTAAATGTTTACATTTAGAACATGTTGTTATCCAAAACTACTTAAAAATGTTGTCAAAAATATATGCTAAGTCAACGCATAAAGCCCTGTAAGAAGAATTCTGCTCTCGCAGAAAATATTAAAGAGAAGAAAGTGTTCTGTTTTTTTCTTAGTGCACAATATGCTACAAAAGAGGTCATTCATTTGCATTTTCTTGAATATGGAGAGTGAAACAGCTGGTCTGCTAGAGTTGAATGGCTCATTTCATCAATGTAAGATCACAATGCTATCATCTGTAGAGGCTTGATTCTGCAAGCTGGTGGCCATGTTGGGAGTGCATTAGAACAGCCACTTTGAGAAATGACAGGTGCCTGCAGACGGAGTTAGTTTGAGTAAACTGAAAGGTAGCTTTGGCTTTCCTGATGTGGAAGAGGGAAAATTGCCATGTCTGTGAAGTAAAGATTGTATCTGTATAGAAAAACAGCTTGCAATGACCCTCAAATTTCTTCTAAAAGTTGTGGGGGTGAAGATCCTAAGTTGATGGAATAGCCTTTATTTTCCTATGTGGCTTGTGTTAGGCCAACTGACTGTGCAATGACATCAGACCTGCTGAAATCACAGCCTTAAAAACTGTTACTGCAGTTCTTATTATTCATGCCAATAGACATAGACCCCCGCCTTTTAGGTTTTATTTCTGGCATAAGAACATTTAGTGCTTTGAAAGTATCATGAGTAATTTTCAACCAAAAGCAGCCACATGGACACAGACATTTAAAGACCTACTCCAATGTAAATCATGTTTTTGGTACTTTTAGCATGTTCTTGTAACATTTTCTCATGATTGAGCACATAAAGTAAATTAAGTTTAAAAAAATATTTCTGAGTGATTTTTATTCAAATCCTTGTGAATCAGAGCAGATAAAAAAGAAGTTGGAAAAAGCTTGTAGATGTGACTTAAAAGCTGTAAGCCACAAGCTCTCTGCTCCGCTCCATTCTGATACATCTGATTATAGACACTTTTGTTTTCCTCCTCTGTGCTGGCATCTGGCTCAAAGCTGTGTGGCTGAATAGCTCCAATATTGTTCACCATTTGTGTTGCACTATAATGTTAGGTTGGGATTGTGAGGGGCTGTAAGCTACAAGGAGAGGTTGTAAACAGATGGATGATGGGAAGTGGAGTGGGCTTACTCCGCATCAACAGTACCACCCATAACTCCTGCCGCTCTGCAGAAACTATGTCCTTGTAAATGACACAGGTGTCTGGATATTGGCTAAAAATGACATAATCATAATTTAAAACCACTGGGAAAAAAGATCAAAATATGATCGGAATGAGACTTCCCTTTTGTAAACTAAATTGCAAATGCTAAAACTAATTTCCAGACGGTTTATATAGTCTGTTTTCTGGATAAATATTGGTCAGGAAAACAAAATAAAGCCTTTTTTGAGAATTAAACCACCTTTTATACCAGTAACTAAAGTAATAAGAAGAAGATTCTACCATTCAGTCTGACTTTATCTCCTCTATGGGTAGCTTCATATATAGTATTGTTCATAACCCTGGCTTAGATAACAGAACTGCAGTTTCCCTTCCCATCTTTAAAATTCAGGAATGTCATCAGCTGTGCCTGAAGGCAGAGCCATCCACTCCAATCAACCCTGCATTCCTTCAAACTCCATTCGATTTCACTTTGCACATTAACATGCATTCTGCTTCCTGCTATACGCCAACCTGCCTAGCAAAGCTGACAGTCAAGACATATGATTGCGCACAGTCTCAAAGCTCCTTCATAGATGTTTTACGTCTAAACTGTCCCATAATGTACACCTTTATGGTACACCATTTGGAATTTTGATAAATAAATGAACATATTTGAATGAAGGAACTCGATTGCAGTCATTTCTTTTCTTTTTACCTGAAGAGTTTTAGTCTATTTTCATTCAAAAGCTTTCTTAAATGTCCATCTATAAATCTTACAATGGGATTAAATAGAGGAACCACCAAAACCCCACCCCCATTATAAATGAACACCACACACAAACAAGGTTTTTTAAGTTGGTAACACTCAAAACGTTTCTGAACAGAGAGGTATGAAGGGTAGGTAAATCAGATGCTTTGTCTTTAAAAGCTTTTTATCCTTTTGAATAATCTAATCAGTTAAAATGGAAAGATAATTTTAACGGACCTGTAAGTACGCCTCATCTGCATAAAACCCCTTTTTAAATTGATCATCACTGTAATTGTGAGCTAACTGCTCCTTCCTCTGCATCCCCGGGGAAAGAATCTTTGCGTGTTGCACTGGCAACATTGTCCGTCCTAATTGGTCACATCTGTGAGAGAATGGGACTACAGAATTTCAGAAAATCTTCCGTAAAACTTCAGATGGTTTGTGTATTCCTTTTCTCCCTTTGAAGTATGAAAAACGCCTAATTAGTGCTTGATTAGTACTCAGTAAGTAAGGTTAAATGAAAGCTGTTAGATAATAAATGCAGATTGACAATTGTGTCAATCTCTCTGTGAAATAACATTAGAATGATGTAAATGCCACAATACAAAATTATACTAATGGACTTGTTAATCATTTTTAAAATGCTAAATATAAATGTCAATTTAGCTAGATTAAATAGTTACTCAACCTTAAACATGCAACAGATTTTATTTATTGATTGAATTTAAAGCATTGCCAACAGTAAGGTAAAAATGACTGTAGGAACTTAAATGAATGCATTTGTGTACCATTACGCATGTCCAGTCCATGTCAGGGGAATTTTTGGATCCGCAACTGGATGTAAAGCGACGTTCATAGTGATGTGCATTCCAGAATGCATTAATTGCGACTTCTTGAACGCATTTAACCCCATCAGTGTACTAGTGCATGTCTGCCACCTACAGTTGGAAAACAGATTAGTTGCAAAATGTCGAAGCGGTGCAAATCTGGCAAATGCTCCTTCTGGCGTTTTCTTCTACAGACTTGGTGTTATATCATTCAGGCCAGGCAATTATTAATTTCTCCTGCATGATCAATTTTCAAACGGTTGGCACTTTTAAAAGGATGCCATCCATACATCTCTAACCTGGTAAAGCCTGAGAAAAACGAGGATCATAGTTTATTTCTCTCTGCCCTTCACATTCACTCTACAATAAAAATGATTCATTTTTTTGATCTTCTAAAATCTTTTGCAATTGACACACAAATTAATCTGGCATCAAAATAATTAACAAGTGTTTAGGATTTAATCCTAACCTGATTCTGTCAAATAGGGTTCATATCACTAACTAAACCACCAGGTGAGAGGGCGGACAGGACAGTGCAGTGTCATGTGTTCAATTTTGTGTTCCATTTTGTGTTTTTTTAAATGGAGTATATTTGCTAAAATGCAGAACTCTGTGAAATTACTTATACACCCAGTATATGAGTAATACCTGATTTATATAATATTTGGAGAAATGTAATTGGTAATTTTGAACTTTTGCAAAACTCTTACTTGTTTCTTAACTTTGTTGGAACGTCTGCTGTAGCAGTTTGAACACCACGGGACATACTGAAGTTAATAAACTTAAATTTACAGCCAAAAAAAAAAGACATTTGAACAGACTGAGCAGCTTTAAAATGTTCAAGTTGTTTAATTTGACGGATGTCACATTTGGACACAGACCACCAAGTGTGTTATAGAAAAGATCAATGTGGGGGTGTTTCTGCTGGACGTTTTGATGAAATCTGTCAGCAGGGTTGTGCTGCTGTCTCATTAGTGACTTGAACTGGAGAAAAGTGGACTGACAGTGCAGTTAAACTTTGGTAGGAGGGTAAAGGTTTTTATATTTAACGTTCTGCTCAGATGGCACTCCACAAGTGGTCCTTCAATTTATGAACTTGTTCTTTTATACACTTTATATTACTTGTTTTGTTTTCATTTATTAAATTTTATATAAGATATTTTCAATAAATACCTGACAGGGGTATAAAAAAAGAATGGATCTTTTAAAGTTTAAAGTGAAACTCAGATAGAAATTGTATTATTAACATGTTCCTGGTATGTTTCTAATAGAGGACAGATATAAGGGAAAATGTAACTTAAAATTGTATATATGAGTATGTCTTTATTCAAATCGTGGTGAACCAGGAGTTAACAAAAAACACTGTAGCTGCACACCATTCCGCCATGACTTCATATTGATTTTCAAAAGGTTGTAAGCAGTGAAAACAAAACAACTCAGGTTTTTATTTATTTATTTTATGGCTAAAAATGGCATAATAATAATTAAAAGACCCCCGGAAACTCATTAAAAATAGATCAAATGATAATCGAAATAATAAGCACGTTGACATTCTCCTACATATAGATCTTTTTTTTGTAAGTGTTGGTAAGTGGCTTTAGTCCTTGTCGAAAACCTCAGTCCTTTATTTGGGCTTTTAAATAAGCTTGTTTATGAAATTTTCAAAACATGTTATGTGCTTTAAAATGCCATTTCAAATTTGTATCAAGCGACACAAAGGTCTGTTGGACACATTCGGTGTGATTCTAAAACATTTAGTGAGAAGAAAAAGAGCAGCAGAGCCTTGTTAATGTCAAAGGTAGCTTGCTGGACAGGATCATTATCATCTACGTGCTTCCACAGGCTGTAACCTCGTCAGCCTTTTAAGGAAAGGTTTTCACACTCCTAACAGTACAAGAACTGCGGTAGGGATGCTTGACAGGTCTGGAGAGAATGCCCACACAGTAGAGGTCTGCAGTGCTATTCCAGTCTGAACACACAATGAGGACATTACCACATTTTCTCAGTCAGATTTAAGCAAAGACAGTGGCAAGCCCCCTAAAGCTTGTTTTTTTGAGCCCTCTTCCTAGAAATTAGCTCCAGATCATCATACTACAACGTCATGTTTGATTGTCAAGCTATGGTCAGACTAGGCATGTGACACGTGTTCAAGAACCATTGTTTAGCCCGTTCTATAGTTCCATACTGATATATGAAAGACTTGGTGTCAAATAATTCTGCCAAGTCACAAACGGCAATTATTTATTTCTTCTCCATGATCAATGGCTGGCACTTCTATGAGTTAAAAGGGATGCCATCCCATCATCACTACCAGATCCGAGTCCCTGATAGGTCAAAGTTTGACCTGGTTTAACTTGCAACAAATGTTCTTTGGACACACGTTTCATGTCTTAAAAATATGAATAGCTACATGTAAAGGCTAGAATTTTGAACGCAGAAGCTCAAAACGTGCATATACACCTTCACCTACACACTTTGTGAATGTATCTTTAGCCTAATGTTTGTTGTATAATTTACATGTCAGAAATCACACAATAAATCACTAAATGCATACATTCGTTTCTACAATGGTACACAGAATATGTGGCATAACTATTATTTTTTTAAGTGTGTAATTTAATCCTGTATGTGACATTTTTTCTATTTCATCTCTATTTTCCAATATTAAACAATTAATATTTGCTTTTGTATTTACTGAAATTTTGTTTCTGTATTTTACAAGTAATTTTACAACCCTGCAGCTATCAGAGGTTTTATTGCAAGTTTTTTTCAAAGGCCATAAGAAGTTTTTGACGTCTGTAATAATGCTTGCTTAGACATTGCCTGTTCTTGTATTTTATGTTCAGAATGTTAGAGCTGTGGTACACAGCCTGAAATTGAACTAAATAGGGAAAAAAATATGAATGTCAGACAGGGGAAAGAAGCCATGCTCTAACATGAAAACACAACGACAATGCACTCTTAAATGGGTTCCTTTGGGACCATTAACTGTAGGTTGTTACTAGCTAAATTAAAAGACAAAAAGCCCATTTTTGTAACAAAAAGAACTGAGCACATTTAAGGTAATTACAATTTATACTATTATGAATCTGTAAAAACTGTTAATTTTCTCTAAACTTAACTGTTTGTAGTTTTTATCTTAATTAAAAAAAAATGTGTCAATTTGTCTGCACCTATGTTTAGTTATAAATCTAACACATGCTTACTGGAAACTTCAAAAAGAGTTGCGCTTTACAAGACCTCCTCATAGATGCTTTGAATTTTTAAATCATTAATAGCTGAATAATTTCTAAAAGTGTGTGTATTTTGTAAAAAGCATATTTTGGAAAATTAGACGTTGCGAGAGTGATTTTCTTCGAAAATAAGCGTCTGATTAGTGGGCTGGTAAGTTCCACATGGAGCTTAGTCCTGAACTTTTTTTTTTTTTGTACGCATAAGATCAATCATTTGAGCCAGGATACAATGATTTGGACACAAACTAAAGCATATGTGAGTAAAATACAAATAGCTTGTTTGCACAGGATAAAAAAGCAACTGTAAAAGGTTGAATCTATAGAAAAATTATAAAAGTATTGCTTTTGTCTGCAAATATGTTAGCACAAGCAAGGCATTAGCAACAAATTATGCAGGATTTAAGAAAGAACATGCTAATAAAGAAAAAATAGAACTTAGTGGAACTTTATAGGGACTCTATTTCTTCACTCACAAAAAAAGTGCATTCCAAATGAAAATATGAAATTTCACAGAAAATATCTGTAGAATATACGATACAAAGGACCAACTGATCTGAAAAGGTAGAAATAAATAAATCTTGCCTTAAAGAAAACAAGGAGAAGTGAGCAGCATGCTTTAAAGTTTTATATTTTCTTGTGTGTGAGAAGAATGAACTGAAAAAGCGGCATAGTATCCCCACTGTGTTCTCAACAAAACAGACTAATGGGAACAATAAACATAGATGTGGTAATAGCAATTTCAACAGTTTCCAAGAACATTTGCATACAATTTCCATGAAGATGTCAACAGATTAAATTGGAGCCTAACAGCTGAACAGCAACATGTCTGACTAAGCTCCTTATGAGGCAATAAAATGAACACATTTCATGTAAAAAGCTGGACAAGAAAGAAAACTCCAGATAGCTCCTGCTTTCAAAGCAAACTGTTCTGTTGAAAAGATTAGACAAGAATAACAGTACTTGTGATAAATGAACTTTGAGATTTGATTTTGTTGATGACAATGATGGTAGCTTTTTAATTTGAATAGCAGAAAAGAACTCATAAACTTGCTCTTATGGTTTGAAACTCAAAGTTTGTGGGTTTAGCTTTTGATTTTCATCAAAAAGAATATTTTCTGAGAACCTGTGATCCATATGTTCAGGGTAAACATCATCCACTTCAGAAAAAGTACCTGCTGTTCCATGCTTTTAAAGCAGATCCCCTTTATTTTCCTGGACTCAGGACAAGTTGTCAGTAAAGCCTATTGCTCTGCATAGCCGTTGACCAGACGCATAGCTGAAACTTTGAATTTCCAGGTATTCTCCCGAGGATGTATTTTGAACTGTAGGGGCGGATTACTCGGAAAAACACCGTTTTCACAGAAAATAGTGCAAATGATTTATAGGAGAACCAGAAGACTGTACATAAAGTGCAGATAAACTTTGATAACAGCACCAGGCAGCCCACAAATGTTTAAATTAAATCTAAAACAATATAACTAAAGTAACTGTCACAAAATAAAAAAATAAATTGTCTAGCTTTAGGGTTGTCATTCAGTGAACTTGCACGGTTTACTTCCAGTTCAAACCATTTGCAAATTGCAATATTTGAAGAGGTGAAATTAATCTAAAAGAGAGCACTGTGAGCATGAGAAATCAGCTCCCTGCAGCTGAAGAGGGAAAAACAGAGAAGCAGAAACGTCAACATTACAATTCTTACTGCAAGCACTACACAAATAGAACACAAAAAAACTGCAAAATAAATTTGAATATACTATAATTTCAATCAAGAGAAACTTGTAAAAACATAGATGGAAGTTGAACCAATATTATTATCGGGATTAGTCTTTGAACAGATTCTTATGGCCTGCAGCTGTCCTGGTCTGCAAGGACCAGACTGTTTTCAGAATTCTTCTTGATGATGAAAATGAATTTTTGACATATTGACATATATTGACATATTCCCACAAAAAATGCCAACAATACAGGAGGCAAAACCGTCAAAAAAAAAGGGCCAAAATCTCCTATAGGGGATTTTTTAAATCAACAAACAAAGCCAAAACACACAAGTCTGGGATATCCAAAGGAAGTTTTAACATTATTGTGGGATGGCCACAGAACATTCAGCTTCGTGGCCAGTTAGTGGCAAAGTATGACATTTTTCCACAATATGGGAAAAGAAAACTCGTCTTTTAGGGATCTTCACAAAATTTCACCAACATGCCACAAGGTTAGAGCTACAACCATAAACAAAGTGAGTTTAAAATAACAGGACCAACTCCAAATTTAAACTCCTCCTAGGGCTTTTAATCTATCTCTTCTTAACTCCTTGAATATCATTAGGAAGCTACTGGGGGGAAAAAAATGCTGAAAAATAGAAGTTGTATTTGAGCAGTGTTAGTGTGGCGAGTTTGCAAAGGTGCCGTTCTCCTGTTGCCTGTGCATTTTTTACTGGAATATTGTAAACATTTAGTAAATGAATCCCTGGTTCAAGCTGAACAAAACAATATAATTTATGATTTGAACATAATGAATTTGGGTTTTATTAACATAAAAACTCTGTTGCCAAGGAAATCCAAAAATGAACTTTTACAGATTCTTCTAAAAGCTACATAGACCTGTTTGTCAACCCCAGGCAACCAAAAAATAAAATGGTCACTATGGAAATAAAACCAACAAAAAAGCTGCCATTTTGGAAAATAAATAAATAAATAGAGTCACATGCAGCTCTAACCAGGCTGGCAGAGGGGGAGAGTGAAGGGCCTGAAGCAGCCACGCAGCTCGCAGCTAGCGAGGAGAGTTATAAAGGGGTAATGGCGGTTGGCAAGGGCCGGGGTGGGTAGCACCCCCAGGCCATGCAATGCTTCTTTGGTCTTCTTCGTTGTTTTACACAATTTTTTTTACGTTAGTCTTGTTAGTGCATCACTGCTGTCTGTACTCGATTTTTTTCTTGTAACCTGTCATAACTGATAGCAGTTTTTTATTTATTTGGTTTTTAATTGGCTTGATTATCCTAAGGCTAATTGAACTCTTGTAGTCTCTGTTTTGTGTTTTTCTGTGATCATAACACTGGAGTTCTTCTATTTGGCTCCACTGGCATTCAACAAAATTCCTGAAAGATTTAAACACTTTGGATCCAGTGGAAACTTTTCTTTGCAGCATTAGATTTCTTCAAGTCACCACAGAAGGCAACACCATTGCAGCCAACTCCAAGTATATTCAGAGGCTTCCTGGTTTCTCAATCCCTCATTTCATCTGTGGAGGCAAATGCTTCTCATTCAACATCCACTTTGATGAGAGGCTAATTCAGCCCCCTACATGACTGATGTTCCTTGACTCAGACCATTTTTTATATATCTCCTTAGATCGGTTTGGTCTTGAACTTTAGTTTATTCAATAAATGATTTAGGATTCCATCAACATTCCTCTGGGTTCCTGCATTTGGGTCCTTCTCAAACTTCATCCCTGACCGGCTGAATATCTGTCTGACACTTTTACCCTGCAACTAAAATTGTTTCAAAGAGAATCCCTGCCGTTTGCAGCTAGACTCTACTTAAAAAAAATTGCTCACACAACTTCTGGTAATATATAAAAAAAAATAAGGCAGTCAATGGGACATGAAAGTTGAAAAGATCTCTTTTTTTTTGTGACTTGAAAGACATAAAGTGTCGCTTAACTATGCAGTAAAAGGTTCACTCAGCCCTCAAGCCATGTCTATCCACTCTGTCAACCAAGTAAAGGTTCCAATGTGTATCCCATGTATTTTCTGTCAAGGAACTTTTTTTTTTAAGCAAACATTTTTCTTCGGCTGTCAGAAGCATCTTGGTTTCAAATCCATCATGGCCTTAGTGTTTGATAGATGAGTCTTTTACCAAAATGCCACAAGCAAACAGTGGCACAACAAGCTCTATCATTTTCTGTCTGTAGGGATCTGAAATGTTCAATTTAACCAAACATTTCTAAAAGGTAGCCAGGACAGTTGCAGTAGGGTTACTCCTTGAGTAAAGAAAACTTATGTTATGGACTCTTTATTTCTACATCTGTGATACAGCAAAAGATAAATATACACTAAACAGACAGCGCAAATGTATGTATGACCATTTTAATCTGACTAAAATCACAGTATTTAAAAGTAATAACAACTAGTCTTTTCAGCAAAAACTGGGCTATAAATAGACTTTTCTGTAAAGAATTGCAGCTCTTTCCTTATTGACACTATAAAATGTTTGCTGAACTTTTACAACGTAACAACCATAGATTATACTATTTATTTAGGTTAAATAAAAAAAAGTCTAACAATACCAAATAAATTTCATTTTGTTTAGATATTTCAAAATTATAAGTTTTTTTTTTCCAATATGTTTTACATAAGCATTTTTGGAAGATGATTAGGCTATGCAAGTCCTGACAACTTTAACATTTTAGTGACTGATTGTAAAGAGCTAAAAATCTGTATAAATATCCACCTTTTACTGTTTAGATGATTAGACTGAAATTCTGATCTTTGGCTACAGTTACAGCAAAGAGATGTGTAGGATGGAGGAGCTTATAGCTGTGAGTTAACAGAGATGTTGATCTTCTTTTCAGCCACTATCTGAACTCTCTAAAAGAGATGCTGGAGTGATGACTTCCAACTGAAGCTGCAGCTACTTCTCAGCAGGTGAACCTCAACAGGAATATATATGGATCAGACTAATGCACTGCTGGAAACTTTTCAAGTAAACCTGGAACTGTGGCTGAACTCAGGCAGACCGTCTCCGAGGTGGTGAGGACATTCATGTCAGTCCTCTCAAAATGACTGGGACAATGCCTCCAGCCAGCAGCAGCTAAGCCACCACACTGAGACCAGGCCTCAAAAGGTCTGCAGCTAAAAAGTTTACAGCTGGTAAAAACAAGGTGGATGTTAAAACAATCTATGTATGATGGCACTGGATGGGAACAACATAGCAGTTGAATATGAGCTAGAAGAGATAAAGAAATCACTGAAATGTAAACAAAAAAAGCTAATTCATCAGGATCTTGTAAGTGAAATAAAACAAATAAATAGATGTAAGGAAGTGATTGCAATACCAAAGAATGGATGACATGATTAGAGCAGAAAGAGCACAAATACTACAAATATTAAGGCTAGGTTGATAAAAGTGTTCAGTTGATCTGAATTAATCTAAGTTTAATAAATCGACAATAGATCCATAAAAGTAGAGATTGATCTTTTATGTTTTTCCATTTCCGGTGACCTAGCTGTTAAAAGGACATATTAACATCATCATTGGTACATCATGGTATTTTGTTTTTACGATGTAACTTATTTTGGGGCCACAAATTAATATTTTGTTTGTAGAATTTAACTTTATTGAAGGAACAATCTATTACTTTTTTTGTACAAGTCATTCTATGAGCTCCATAATTATCAGTAAGACAAGTAGAAACAGGAAAAATACGTCATTACTTTCATATGAGGTTCAAATACAACAGGAACCAAAATCAGATCCTAGGGTAATTAATGTAATAAAAGTATTTGCCTCATTACAAAAAAAAATGGAAGACACATGTATTGGTAAGGAACTAAACATTTAATAAAACTATGTTTCTTCCACATGAGACATGTTATGCTAAAGTCCAATTCAGGTATGAAATTTGTCATATTGACTTTTCTTTTACATAAAATTAAGCAATTTCAGCAAAAAAAAAAAAATGTCAGGAAATCCAAATGTATTAATATATATTTCCTAATTTAATGAGAACTTATTAATTTTACAAATAATGTTGAATGCACCTCAGAGAACCATTCAACATATAAGGCAAAAGTTTAAAAAAGTTTAACCCTTGTGTGGTGTTCATATTGCTGTTACTCAGCCAGTGTTTGTGGGTCTGGTGGACCCGTTGCATGTTGTGGTTTTTAATGCCACACAATCAAACACTTTGATGTTAAAATACTCGACAGATGTTTACCTCATCCAATTACAAGCAGTATATTTGGTTAATATTTGCCCTTTACCTTTGTTAGATCACATTCATAACTCATTATTTAAAACGTGATAAAGAAACTCAATTAAAATCAAGATATGAGTGGAAACAAATTTTCAAGTGAAGCAAGGGTTTTCAAAACTACTGACTTTTATTTATTTGAACACAGAAACTGAACCCATGCAGGTGCACAACACAAGCTGAACACATAAAGTAACATATTAGTCAAGACAACACATCAGCCCCATTGAACACATGGCCTTCTAGCCACTAGAAATCCTGGAAATTTTTTGAAAGTTTTCCAGAGACATCGGAAAGTTTCTCTGCCAGTTTCTGCATCCCACAGGGATTCTGCAGATTCTCCTTTGGCCCTGAAAACTCCAGCAAGTATAAGAACCCCAAACTAGGAATGTAAGTCGGTTTGGTCCATTTCCTTCCACCTCTCTCCAAAAACACATCTTCTTTCTAAATTAGTGCAGTCAAGAATAATTTTTTGAATAGAATCTGTGATGAGAAGCTCAAAAGAAGACTTGATGTCCTGTGTGTGAGTAACTGCCATCCGTGTTGGCCCTGGTTGCATTCTTATAACATTGGCAGCCTTGCGGGGTGGTCCTTTTCCTGGGCGAGAAGACCATCCAATTTCAAGATTTTTTGATCTCCATATTTCCTCACTTGCTCCATGTTGACTGTCTTGTTCTGGTCCTGTGGCTGGGTGCTGACGGCTTCGTTTTGGAACTGGCTGATGCTCAATCTCATCATCTTCTTCAGAGTCACTGTCAGACTCTGAATTTTCAGAAATGTGATCCTCTAATTCTGAAACCTCCTCTTCTGAATCCTCTCCCTCTACATCTTCATCAAAAACTGCTCTATCTTCTAAAATCAATTCCAGGGCCCTCTGCGCAGTGTCTTTTGGCCATTTTGATCAGTTGTGATAAAAAAACCACACTGGCAAAGCTATATTTATAGTGTCCCGCCTCCAATTTGTAGCAGATAAAGAGTGAGAAATTAAAGATTCCCACAAGAAAGTCAAATGGTCAAATGTGCGGAGAACGAGAGCAAATAGAGTTGATGCTTGAATTTTGCAACAATGTTGAAGCCTTGTGCGGGAACCGCAGGTGCAGAAACACAGAACTCACATTTACAGTCAGTCTTTCTCTCTCAGCCACTCTCTCTCTTTCTCACTGGTCCCTCACACACACACACCTACACACACACAGCAGGCCCAGACAGGTGGAGGACAGTGTAGGTACACAAAACATCATTTTCCACACTTTTATTAGTCCCGGGTCCAGTGGACCCGAACATCTTATATGTAATAGAAATGTGTTGGGGGGGTGTACAGTGTGTGGTCATTAAAAATGATTTCTGATATATGTTCTTCACAGAAAATGAGCCAAGGCCAGTGAGTCTGAGTCTGAAAAATTAATTAATTGTATCATTTTTCTTCCAATAAAAAATGAAAACGGGTCCCACAGACCCGAACACCATACAAGGGTTTTAAATGTATAAACAGCAGACAAAGCTGAAAACCTTAACATTTTCAAAACAGAGTTTGAATTACAATTGAAAAACACAAGTGATTTATCAAAATAAAAAACAATGAAAGCTAAGAG
This sequence comes from Oryzias curvinotus, assembly GCA_023969325.1. Lineage (NCBI taxonomy): Eukaryota > Metazoa > Chordata > Actinopteri > Beloniformes > Adrianichthyidae > Oryzias > Oryzias curvinotus. The sequence goes on along the minus strand of CM043720.1, from coordinate 10,326,200 downwards.
TAAAATGTAAATAAAGAAATAAATATTTTTTTTCTTCTTGTAGTTGTACCCTTTTTATTTCATGCCTTCATTATTAACACTCGTGTTTTTCTCCTTCAGTGTTTACTATTTCATGTTGCTTTTTATTTTTTATATCTGATTAATAAAGATGGCAAAGTGAGTTATTAAGGGATTGTGGTCTTTGGTTTGGTTTATTTTTTTTCCATTATCTCTTCCTAGTTTAATTTTCATCATTCATCTTCACCTGGTTTCATTCAGTAATTATCTACAGGTGTCTTAACTCAACATGATCATCCTCAGTGCATTTAAGTGTCTGGTTTTCAGTTCATTCCTTTCCAATCTGCTGCTCTTGTGTCACAGTTTGTTCATGTTGAAGCCTATTTAAAGTTTTAAGCTGATGACAACACTTCCTTGCAATTATGGCTCCAAAACCATTGATTCCTAACAGGTTTTTTCCTCCCCTTTTTTTTTTTTTTTTTTTTTGGGGGGGGGGGGGGAGTTTTACCTCTTTCCAATTTTTGTTTTGTTCTTTTATCTGTCAACTTCGACTGAGTTTTAGGGGCACCAAAAAAATTATAAAAATGGAAAAGGAAAATAAAGAAGAGGTCCTCTACACCCAAACGTGTCTCTGAGCTCCATATTTTACATATGAAATTCTGCATTACCGACACCAAACCCGTTAAAACCGGCTAAATAAATAATTTGGTTAAGAGTCAGCAAAAGGTTTGGAATTTCTTTGTTTTTGAAACCTAGAATTAAAGCTTCACAAAATATTCCACATCTTTTTTCTTCGAGCATGGCTTAGATAAACATACAACTGGTGTTTTTTCTTGCTAATTCATTACTTTTTGTTTCTCATAAATGTGCGTTTTTAAGTCATAAATGTACAACTTTATTATTGTAATTTAACAGGTATGAATTTTTCTTGTAAATTTAGGACTTTAAAGTCTGAATTTTAGGCTCAAAAATAATCCTAATTAAACATTAATGTGAAGGCAAAAAAATCATTTTACTGACTTCTTGGGTTCTTTTGTTATATTTATTATTTATTTAATAAATATAGGCAGCCCTGCCCCTTGACCATAATGCTTACCTTGGTGGTTTGAAGCATTTATATCTCACCTGCATATGTTTTTATTACATTTCTCCACCAGCTGAACTTATAAATAATTCTCAAGTCATTGTGATGGAAAGAAGCCCTGACATTCTAATTCAGAATCACACAGCAGGAGAAATGCAAAATTCATGAGATGAAATGTTAACACATGTTCAGCAATGAGACTTGGATTGATAATTACTAATATTAATACAGATCCATGTCTAATAATAAAAAAGTAAAGGTCTGAGGGCAAAATCTTTTATATTTGCCATCAGTTTCCTTTTTTTATGTATTTTCTATAAACCTTCTCCGCTGTATAATTCCTAACATAATACAAATATAACCATATACTTAAATTTTTCATAGGGAGCCAGAACATTCATACATGTATCTGGGCTTCTTTCTGTCAAACTTGCAGGAGCAGCACTTGAATCTAGTTGAGTGTTTATTGAGGCACCTGTGTTCCTCTGCAGTGATTTGCATCGTGACTAACCAATAAATCCCACTAATCTTGTTTCTTTTTTTAATCCCTTTCAATACATGCATGTAGTTAACCTGTTTAAACCCTTAGGAAACATGTTTTGAAAGAAAGAAAATTATATATAAGTTCAAGACAGACAACAAATCCCTGTTTAATTTTAACTTAATATATCAAACAAAGCTTTTCTTTTTTCTTTCAGGTGTAATTCTTTATTACTGTTTGAGAACACAAATACATTATTCAAATATGGAACATGCTGAAACAGTCAAGCAAAAAAGTTTTACCAATAACTTATATTAGGTAGGACATTGGCGAAAGTGTCCTCTATTGTTGTTTTTTTGCATGCAAAATTCCCTATCTGTCCAAAAATCCATTGAAACCATAAAGACAAAGGTACAAAACAAGCATTAACGATTGCAAAACAGCTATTTAAGTAAGTATACAACCAATAACAGCAATTCCAACAATAAATCACAGTGCACAATATTAAATCACAGAGTCTAAGATGCACTTTTACATTAGAAGTATGCACTCTTCTGTTGAACTTTATGAAATGCACTTTTTTCGTAAATTACAGGTATTTTTATTCTAAATCTCAGAGGCAATCTGGCTTTAGTTTGTCTCACCTCAAGTGGATGCATTCAATCTCTTCAGTAACCGGCATAGAGGAGGTCCTCAGGTCCATTTCATCCACCGTCTTACTGGGAGCATATGTCGACCGCCAGCGCAAGAGAACAATTTTCTTCAAGTACTTCACTGTGTTATTCTTGACACTCACAAAACAGAAGGTATTGATCATGCTGTTGCTCATGGCAATACACTCAATGATGTAAAAAGCCACCAGTGAGTTCTTCTGGCGAGAGATCAGTGTTGGATAGAAATCTCGTAGAATGGTGTAGCCGTAGTACGGTGCCCAGCAAAGGATGTAGGCTGTCAAGATCCCAATCAGAACCATTACTGTCTTGCGGCGGCAGCGGAGCCTCTTTCTTATCTGCTCCGTTTGGAAACCAGGGACATTTTTGAACCACAGCTCTTTGGAAATGTGGGCGTAACAAATTGCCATGACGATCACGGGCCCAACAAACTCAACAGCAAACACAAACATAAAATAGGACCGATAGTAGGCCTCCTGATCCACAGGCCATATCTGGGCGCAGAAGACTTTGTGGGTGGTCGGGTCTGTGCCGCTGTGAGGGTATGTGGTCTCACACGCAAAATAGGCAGATGGAATTGATATCAGAATAGGAACGATCCAGACCCCTGTTAATAGGAAGTAGGCAGTTTGGTACTTCATTCGAGGTCTCAGAGGATGGACGATTGCCATGTACCTGGAAAGACACAGATATAATGTTGCATTAAAGCATTCATATGAATGGAAACAAGCAGCCTGAACACAACTGTTAGAGCTCCAAAGACTTATCCAAAGCCTTTCAGCTAGTGCTTTACAAAAGGTACAAAAGGTTTTTTTATTGAACTGAATAGTTTATTCAGAGTCAAGGTAAGACACCATAAATGCAATGCTGTCATACTTTGGCACAGAGAATGAGAAGTTATTATAAAGTTGAATTATAAAAGACCTTTACCACATTTTTATTTTCTTAGTTGCAGCAATGAAGCACATTTACGAGTTTTAGGGCCAGTTTACAAACAAAAAAAAGTTTGTGTTTTTTTTTTTTTTATTACAACTTCAAAGTCGTAATTTTACGAGAAAAATGTTCGAAATTTACAACTTTAATTCTTGTAAATTAAAGAGAAAAAGTCATAAATTAATGGGGAAAAAAACATCAAAGTTGTCTGTTTATGTCTTGCTTGAAGATGAAAGATGTGGAGCATTTTGTAAAGTTTTTTCATAGATAGGTATCAAAAATAAAGAAATTCTTAACCTTTTGGCGACTCAAAAATCAAATTATTATTAGTGTGGCCGGCTTTCTGGGGTTCGGTGTTGGTAAAGCGGAGTTCTATATGTTAAATTAAGGGGCTCAGAGACACATTTGGTGTAGAGGACCGCTACTTTTATCTTGCCCATTTCATTCACATCCCTTGAAGTCCATTTGTTACCTTACGTCATGCAACTGCCATGCGCACAAGAAATAGTGTTACATATGTCCCTTCCCCAGATGAAAAAAATAATAATTTACATTTACGAAAAAAAAAGTCGTAAATTTACTACTTTAAATCTTGTACATGAACTTTTTTAAATCTCGTAAGTTTTCTTTTTTCATTTTTTTTAATGGTGCCCTGAAACTCCTTTTACATATTTAAGTGCATAATTTTCTCCAATACCAATTACAGTTGAATAAAATTCACACAGACTTCAAATTCTAGAAATCAATTGTGTATATGCTTGTTTGAGTGGATTCAATGAGGTATGAAGAAGGACATTTAAATAATTACCCACTTCCATGACAGAAACACTGTGGATTTTCCGTGTTACTTTATAACAAATTATTACTTTTGCTGGCTTAGCAACAAATATATAACTTTACCCTGACATACCAACCTTTAAGCTGCATGCAATTTAACCTCTGTTAGAACACAAGTTCATATTTTTGAACGCATGGAAGGACAGAAGTTTTTTTTTTTTTTTATCTATATATTAAATCATCATTTTTAATCCTGTTTTTAATTAATCTTATTTGAGGTAGTCTTGCCTTTTTAATACAGTTTTTCATTTTATCAGGGTGCCCTGCTCAGTGACAGTTGGAATAGTCTCAGGCGCTCACCCTTTTCTTATGATGATATGAAGTGAATATATTAAATCAAAAAAATGAATTTAAAGTTCTACAAATTTCCAATTGATTTTACTTGAGGAGAAGCTGATGCATGTACATTTTCTCTTGCCATCTGTTCCATTTTTAAAAGCACCATCTTCCAACTGATGATGTTAACTGGGTAGGTTTTTTGCAGTTGAGGTTTCTTTATTTTTTATCTTTTATTCATGGGTAAAAATAATTCAGCAGCGCTGTAGCATAGGTAAGCTTCTGAGAGCTGTCATATACTGTAGAGGGTGGAAAGGCATCCCACCATCTGAAAATATTAAAACATCACAGAGAACCCTTGTTTTAGCAGAAAACAAACTAAATCCACTGTATAATCCCCATTTAAGCAGATCAATCAGTAAGTCTTTGGATTTAAGATGTGAATCTGGAGATAAACAACCAAACAACCTTTTTTACATTTAAAACACGACAATACTCGCTTTTGAGTACTCAATACATACATATTATTTCTGCAATACAGGACACGCTGTGATATTTATAGCCTAGTCAAGTGATGAATCTTGCAGTCTGGAGATGTGGTTTTCATTGAAGCCAGATTTCTTAAAAGTTCAGGGGAAAACCAAACTTTTAAAGAAAACTGTGTGGGAGTTTTGGGCCCGCTGTGTGCAATATGCCCAACTTTGCTGGAAAAAATCAATAGAAGTCAGTTAGGCTTCTGTAGATTCTCACAAACTATGAATGAAAAGAAACATCCTAATACAAACAATAGATCAGTGAGGAAACAACCGCAGGACATGGAGGGATTTAATCTAACCACGTCAATTTAGTTCTGGGGTACCATCATGCTGCGACTATCGAACAAACCATAAGTTTTTTAATTACCTTTCCTCATCTTTCTTTATTCTGGTTTGTTTTTGTCGTGTATTGATTTATCCCAATACTTCCACCTCATTCTTTTCCTGCAAATGCTCCCCTAATCCAGTGGATTTTATGTTCACACCCTTTATTCCTCGATCATTTAACATCATCTTGGACAACAATGATTCCAGAAATGACATCTGTAAGATAACAGACAACTTTCACTGTCTTGTTTTTTTGCAGATTCTTTTTTCAGAGTTACTCTGTATTTTTTTTTTTTACAAGGTGCTATTAAGACTAATAATGTTATAAACGTGTGCGCCCTGATTGCCTGACTTTATCCACCAATCTCTTCCTGTGTTTAGCTTTTCATTCTACAATACCGGACCTATTTGAACTTTGAGTGTTTAAACAAGAAACAAAGTGTGAAAATGTCCATGTCTGTCTGATAAAAGTGCATAAAATGTGTAGCGAGGAGTTTTACAGCCTTAAAATATATTTAATACTTTGCCGATTTCACCTTATTTATGGAACATATCCTCCACAATAAACGAGGAAACACTGTACACAAGAACAACAGTTTTTTAGAAAACTTCCCATCAGCGCTTCTGACCAATCACTTGTCTCTTGACTACTATGGTTCATGTATAGTTACAAATAACCATTTATTAATGACAAAACATTCAATGCACTACTGCTTTTCTAAATCTGGTGGGGGGGTTTTCTAACTATGCATTACATTTTTAACAGTAGTATAACTTTGTTTTTCCTTCACTTTGAATTATTTGCACATTTTTTTCTTTCTTTGCACCTGTTCCCTAGAGCTGTTGAATTTCCCCATGGCAGCATCGATAATCTATGATCCAAAAAATTCCATAACTACACTTGTGATGTGATTCTCACTAGTAAAACATAAACAGCATTGACATTATAGAATGTGGGATTTATTTGATTTACCTAAGTCGATGCTGATATAACTAGTTTTTGTCCTCTTTGATTGCCAACCAATAATTGTTTTCTAACCTGTTATGTTAGTATCTCAATCATGGTTTCAGTAATTCTAAATATATGGGTCACTAACTTGAAAGTCAGTAAGTACATATAAGGATCTGAAAGGACTCTGGAGCATTTAAAGGTTCTTTCACCTCAGTACAAAGTGAGTAGGCTTCTAAAATTAAAGAGAACATTCCGTTTTTATTGTTTTATTTACGCCTGTGCTTCTTTCGTTGTTACATGTAATAAAGCTCTCTTTGCGGACATCTTTTTGAACTTGTTGTAATAAACTGAACATGTCTGGTGATTGCAGCTGTGCTCTGTCAAAACTAAAAGCCCTCTTGACTCTGAAAGCCTGAAGACTTCAGACAGTGTTTGGTTTCACCTGAGGGTTTTGTTTTTATCTCTTAAGTGCTTCCACAGAACAAAGACATCAAGTCTTTTTTATTTGGTTCTTAGCCCCAAATTTTACTTCCTTTTATCATTTTTCTTTTACTTAGACCAAATCACATTAGCACCATGTCCCATTCCACTAAGGAAGAATTTGAAGCACATAAGCCATTTGTTTTATAGTATTTGAGTCATTTTTATTATTAGCTGTAGTTTCAAAACCCAAAACGAAAATCTTGTTTTACTTAAGTGGGTGATGAGTAATGAATGCTGGAAAGGCATTCCCTTCAAAATAATAAAAAAAATATTCGTTCATTCATTTTTTTTCACTTATCACCCATATATAGAGCTGAAAGATGAATTATTTAGATGTTTACTGCCATCCTAACGAAGACTCGTCATCCTACCTCTGTTTACTTTGAACTCGTCCCATAACTGAGGAAAATATCTTATTTAGCTGCAACATATAGTTTTATTTTTAAACATTTGCCATGATAACCTGTCTTTTAAATGTGACATCTAAGGCGGTAAAAATAGGATTTTATTGAAAATGTTTCTTCCTGGTTGAAGACACAAACAGACTTATAGCTATTCATATTAAAAGAGAGCATTTATGTACCTTCAGAATGCAAACAGTTTTACAAACAAACGCCAAGGTACGACTTACAGGTAAAAACACTGCCTCCTTTAGAAATTGTCTTTTCAATTTTGGAAAATACATTATTCAGTAGAAATAAATGCATGGCCAATAGTGAGCTTTAAATGTTTGCTAATTCGTTCAATACCAATTTTTAACACCTAATTGTTCATTTATGTTACTGTGCTCATCTAAGGGATTTTTGTATTGAATAAAACATGCTTCTATCATCTTGAGGTGTTGTTTTTTTTTTTGCTTCAGATGGAAGGATGTTTTATTTATTTTCATATTAAGAATCACGATATGGGCACTCAAGCTCTTTTGCATCTGACCTGAGTGGTTAATGTTGCAATGAAATGAGGGCTGGAGTGAAGGATCTGAGGCCAGAAAATACTAATGATGGACATCATTTTTCAGTGTTCTAAAAACCCAGCATGAATTAGAAATTCTCTTTTTTTTAAGAAAAAACAAGGATCAGAGTTGCATCAATGCATAACTTGTGTGCTGCAGCCTGTCTTTCTACTAAAAAAGTAATGTGGAAAAAATAGTTCCTCTGCCCCCAAAATGAAAGCTTGGATACTGTTTGCTGGTAAGCCTCAATGTCAACCATAATTTTCTTTCATTTTTGAAGGTTAACCATTTGATTGTAACGTTTGTAAAAGGCATTTGTAAATGACATTTGAAAAACAACTAGGAGGGAGTTAAAAATGTATTTAATGATATCTTTGAAGATTTGTTTTTCATTTCATCTACACCCTTCAGGTGTCATCACATGCAATTTGGTTCTTTTTGTTGTTGTTGTTATTGTTGTTTTTTTACAGCAGATGCCCTGATCCAACCCTGTGCTTTCCACTGACTGGCACATGGGAAGACTGGAAATTGCCCCAGTGTGGTTGCAGTAACTCTCAGCACCTGGTGGTCCTATACTGCGTTCGGTGTGAACATTCTTGAACGTGCCACACATGCCCGGTGTGTACTCAACTTAAGAATCAGCAGGGGAACTTCTCCAAACTAAAATGTCAGTCAGGAAACCCTATACTTGGAGGAATTGGACATTTTCAAACTACTCTGAATCTACTATGCTGCATGCAATGTTCACTACAACCAGCGACCAACTCAACACCACAGAGACCTGGCTGAATGCATCTGGATGAATTTGTGATCATGAAGGGGCTTACATCTAGACTGGACAGAAATGGCTGTCTCACCAAAATTATAAAACTTCTGACACTAGCCTGTGCATATATGCCAACAAGTGGTGCAATAATGTGGAATTACTCTGACGTCACTGCTTCTTTGACATTGGCCTATTGACTGTCAAATACAGACATTCTTCTAGGCATTTCCTGTTATCATCCCAGCAGTGCTTGCACTGAAGAGGTTCTAAATGAGTTGTACCAATCTATTGATGTCCTGCAACGTGTACATCCAGAGGAGGTTTTTGTTGTGGAAGGGGACTTCAATCAGGCCAATGTAAAAACTGCTTTTCCTCACTTCTACCAGTATGTAAAATGTGTTACAAGTGCTTTCCCATGGAAATCTTTAACACTTTGCTGTACTTTGCTACCACCATGCTTTAAGACCGCTATAGTTGATGTGCAAAATGGACTTTTCTCATAGCTGCCCTCTGGGAAAAAGGTTTGATGGCTTTCACAGCAGGACAGCCAAGTTCAGGAAGAACTTGTATAAGCCATAAGACTGCTGTACTCCACATAATACTCCCTATGCCTGCTCCAATACAACTCTGGCATACTTGATTAAATGTCTGTAGTAATATATTTAATTTGGGGCAATACTCCTCTAACATACTTATATTTAGATGCATATTTATTCTCTTTTTTGCAGATTTGTAAACAGAATCAAGATTTCCTTTCTGTTTTAGATAAAGTAAGTCGTTTTGAAAGCTTTTACAAATAAGAAAATGTGATTTTCTATTATGTTTTCTAACCTAGTTGCACAAAATAGCTTAGATTTACAAAAACCCTCTAATGCATTGTTGACTCTTCTCTAGGAAATGTTGTAAGATTGCTTCTTTTGTACTTTTTTTTGTAAACATTGGAAGGAAAAAAAAACAGTTGTGTGGCTGTATGGATGTGAAAGTGCTGAAGCAAGCAGTACTGACATGCTGAAAACTGACAGAAGAGTTCAGATATGCTGAATTTTGATGGATAAATACTCACCTGTCAACTGCAATGGCAAGCAAGGCATTTGTAGACACGTAGAGTGACACAGTCCTTAGATAGTTAACAGAGGCACACATCACCAGTCCGTGATCCCAGGAAAGTTGCTTGACGACATAGTAGTCCACCAGAAATGGGCAGCACACCACTGCCACAATAAAGTCTGAGATGGCCAGATTTGCAATGAGCAGGTTGGTGAGATTGCGGAGCTTTTTGTAGCGAGTCAGCGTGGCTATGAAAATCAAGTTTCCCAACCCGCAAACGAGCATGATGCACACAAGAACGGCTCCAATAACAATCGTGGCCAGAAAAAAGGCCTGGCCCTGTGTTGTGTCTGGGATCTCATCAGGCGGGATGCCATAGTCCATGTCATAGCCGTCAGCGTAGTGATCCCACTGGCCATCCGGGAGACTGTCCTGCATCTCAGCAGAAGCTCCTGTCAGATGGCTGACATTCACTTCACCCATCTCTCAACGCAGACTTTAATTAGACGGTGTTACCCAGAGGTTTAAGTGTTGACCGGGGTTGCACTCATTTCATGTTCTCTTCTTCAAACAAGAAATAGAGCGAACATTTTAGCTGTTTCAGTCTTCTTTGCCATTTTTTACCTAGGGGGGGAAAAATTCAATTTCAAAGTCAGTCATATTTTTAGGAGCAGCAAGTTCTTCTAAAGACAAATTATAATAATTGGAGACTCATCTGAGATAATTTAACATGACATAAATTTCAGAGTTGGGTGATTTTCAGTTATAACAAATGCAAACCTTGCTTAGCTACATTAACAGCAACCTGGGCAAATCTAATGCAGATAAGTATAAGCTTGACCATTAACTAGACTTTTGAAGGATTTTCTTTTTTTTGTTTGTTTGTTTGTTTGTTTAATGTACGTTAGTGTCTTTGCTTTTGTGCTGAAATGACCTTGATTTTTCTCACCTCAAACAATATACAGGGTAAAATTAGCATTCATGCCAGTGCTGACCTATTGCGTGAGATCTCACAGGTGTGAGGAGATCAATTAAACAGCATTTCTGTGTTAATAATTTTTAGCAAGATTATTTTTTTTATGCTAAGCATTAAAATATTATAGAATAGAAGACTCAACAGAGGGAAGCAGGGGTAAAACATCCTAAATATTGCAGCAGCACAATCTGGACAATGAGGAGGAAAGAAATTCCACATTTGAAAAAAAAAAAAAAATAGATCCCCTTTATCCGTGCTTGGTTTTACAATTATCACCTCACTGACATGCCACTTACGTTAAGGAAAACTACACAAAATGCAAATGTTCTTACCATTAAGGCTCTTTAATGGTCATTGAAGCTTAATTTCTAAGAAAGTGTGAGGTAGAAATTCCAGCTACTTACCAGCAAGGGGTCCTGTGAGGTTATGTGGATTATAAATCTAAATTTGGAGACAAAACGTCGTGTTCCTGTGCTCTTCTTTCCTTCAGCATCCATGAACGGTGTTTGCATCTGTTGTCAGATCGCTCTCACGCCTCTTTGGATGGAAAAGTTGCGCGCGTTCTCTTGCGCCTGGACTGTTGGAGGGGGCGCGGCACAAAAACGGCGCACGCGTCTCTAAGAGACTGAAAAAGGAAGGAAGGAAGGTTGGTGATGCTGTTGACGGCCGAAAGTTCACCAGTTTGATGGACATTTATAGATCCCCACAAATCTCCTTTATGGGATGGGGAAAAGAGCGGTGAAGGACGCTGTAAATACCCCTCCCCCTTTATGACAGTCAGGGACCCCCATGATTGTGCGGCAAAGATCCCCGTAAGATACCTTGAGCGCCTTTATATAACTGTTAATTAACTCGAGTGACCCATTTATAAGCTGCACCCGTCTCCCTGCTGAGTAGGTGGATGCGTAAAGTGTGGGGTACAGCCTCTTTGATCAAATTAATGACTTCTAAGTGGGAGACAACTTTACCTCCCCTAAAAAAAAAGAGAAAAAAAATGAGATTGCGTGTTACTTTAGATGAAGTTGAAAAAATTAGATGTACTTCTGGACCACTTGGAGGCAGCAGAAACAAGCAGGTAAAAGTGTCCTAGATGTTAATCACTAAATCTGCAGCCTAATTCTGACTCATATGATTTGTTTTGAAGAAAAACGGATGTTTTCTTTTATTTTTCATGTTTCAGTAAAGCATTATTTGTCACAAGACATATTTTTTTCTTTATCATTATAATTATTATTTAAAAATAACAAAAAGCTTTGGATAGGATTGTTTGTGTTAAATAACAAATGTATAATCCATTACTAGCACACACACAAAAAAAAACGTTTTTCATATAGATGACCATAAAAAAAATCTTCAAAGGTAAAGCTGCATCAGTTGAGTGTACCTCATATGTACAGGCAAATTGTGCTACTATTTCATATTGTGTCATCTTTTCTTCTACAATTTGAGTCAAACGTCATTCCTTTTTTTGTGTTTCTTGTCAGGGGCAGCTCTGGATCAGGAGGATTGCAGTTGTCTACTGGGATCGAATTGTCCCTAGGCAAGACTTTGAACCCTGCACTACCCCGTTTTGTCTACTTGTAGGAGAGCCTGAATGGCTGGGGATAGTTTACTGCACAGATGCACAAAGCATTCTTTCTTTCTTTCTTTCTTTCCTTGTATTAATTTATTTGACAGGGAACAATGTGCAAAAGCTTTAAAGATGCTTTACACAAGACTATAGCTGAAGCTTCTGTCTGTAATCCTCCGTATACATTCAGTTCTCATCTGTTTGCTCAGCTGTTGGACAGGACACATTTGAAAATAATAATAATAAATTCTAATTCAATACAATATAAACAGTCCTTGAAATACCCATTCACACCTTAAATCTTTACTTAATAAACTATAAAAAAATTATACAATGAAATCTAACTCAAAACTACATCGCTGCTTACCGACCAAAGATAAGTAGTCATTCAAATACACACATTAAACATCACAATAACCCCTGGTGTACACAATAAAAAATGAAACAAAATAGTACAATGAAATCTCCCTCTGACCATATTCAATGCTTAATGCTGACACTGCTGCTCAAAAGGCTGAAACTTGTTTAAATGTCTGCAAGATAAATGAATGTTGTAGTAATTTGACTAATTTAGATGCAAGAAAGTACAGTTCAAAAATATAATTTCATCCCTTCAAATTATTGGAACAGTTAATTGGCATTCCTAAATATTTTGTAATTGCAATATGCTCTCTGCAAATAGGTCAGTGCTTCTGTGCCACAGGATTTTCCAGTGATTTGCTTCTTTAGAAAACAGAACCCACATTTTCTGCTCATACAGGAATGGAGCTGTTTTTTTCCTTCTATTACAGATTCCAGCATCCCCAGGGATGCCAGAGCAACATCAATCCAGCTGATGTCTGTTAATTTTATTAGGTGCTTATGTCTGAAAGACTTATCACTCAAAGGTGTTCATGGCTATACGCAGGTAAACTCCAGGACCCTTTCAGAGACCCGAGCGCGTCGTAACATAATTGAGTACAGCAACTCTTCATGGGAAGCTGCTTTTATTTCTAATCTTTAGCCCTAAGTTTATGACCTGAATATAAATTTACTGATAAATCAAAACGTTTCCCCCTTCAGCTTCAGCTGTCACTTTAAAACAAATCAGCACATAGTCTGCAGACTCTGCTCCAGACAAAGTTAGTTTTATATTCTAATGCCCAACAGAAACACAACCACATGATTCCTAATATGGAACATTTACAACCCTATGAGGCTGAATAACCCCTTATCTGACCGTGATCCATGCCCTTAGAATTGGTTTTTATTCCACCTGTTCACATTTAGTCCATAAGGTATGTGAAGATTGCTCAGAAAAACTTTGTCATCCTTAAGCCGCCATTAACATGTTAAGACTGAAGTGATGCTGAAAAACTCATCCATGCATTTGTTACATCTAGGCTGGATTACTGTAACACTTTGTTACCAGCGTGCCCTAAAAGTTCCTTAAAAAGTCTTTATCTGGTTCAGAATGCAGCAGTTATATTGTTAGCAGGAACTAGCAGAAGAGATCACATCACTCCTGTGTTAGCTTCCCTTCACTGGCTCCCAGCTGAATCTAGAACCAAGTTTAAAATCCTCCTGCTAACCTGTAAGGCCTTACATGGTATAACCCCATCCTATATTAAATACCTTATAGTGCCTTACCAACCACATAGAACACTTCGCTCACAAAATGCAGGACTGTTTGTGGTTCCTAGAATTTGTCAAAGTACAGTTGGAGGTAGAGCCTTTAGTCACCAAGCCCCTGTCTAATGGAATAAGCTCCCAGCTCATGTAGGAGAGCCTGACACAGTTTCCACATTCAAAGTTGGACTCAAAACATTCCTTTATGGACAGGCTTATTGCCAGGCTAGCTAGTAATCTGAGAATATTAAAGTCATTGCTCCCCCCTACCTCACCTATGGTACTTTATTGAGGTTTGGGAGAATAATTACAAATTTCTTTCCATCCATTATACTTATTTTTCCACGGATCTAAGCAGAGGGAAGATGGTTTCAGAAACATGTGGTGTCCCTTTTTCGAGTAATTTCCAGGTTCCAGTTGGCACGTTCCTGCTCCTGCTCCTATTTGGACGTGGACCTCACCTCTGGCTTGTCTCACACCCCCAGCCGTCCCCCAGTTCCATCTGGATGAAGCCCATCTGCTCCACTATTCAAACATGTAGTTGTAGAGTTAGATAAACTGATTTTTATTTAACAGTCCTGGCACATCGCCTGTCCGTCCAGAAAGAGGAATCATCCGTTATGTAGACATCCCTGAGGTTTCTTATTTTGTTGTTCCTGGAATCGTGTTTTTATTTTATTTATTTTTTTTTTTTTACAGAGAAGGCGGGTCTAAGGGCAGGGATGCCCAGTTTAGCTTAGTCAGTTTACTTTAGTTTAGCAATTAGCCATTGTATTTTAGAACTGATTTTATGTTTCGTACAATTACCGGTGTGATGCCTGTTAAGACAACTATGTTGTAATATTGGGCTATATAAATAAAATTGAATTAAATTAAATTGCAATGTTTCTCCTGAATTTGTTTCTTTTAAAAAGCGAAGCAGCAACCTCTGTTAGCCAAACCAGAGATCATGTTTCAACTGCCACACAGAATTACACGTGCATCAGCTAATATGGTCCAACAACAGCCAACGCCTGGAGCCTATTTTTACCATTGTCCTCAGTCTGGCTTTCCAGTAACTTAGTAACCTTTTAGTGCCTCCACCCAAAACCCAAATATTTTACATCTTATATGGTTGTCTCTAATACCAAGAAATCAAAACACCCCCCAAAAAAACTGTGTGTGAAAATGTTCTTGTTCTTTTGATTATGTTAACAGCGTTTTTTTGTTTTTGTTTCTTTTACTTCTTTAAGACCACATTTATAGGTAAGAGGCTTTTTTTTAATGATTCATCCATCTTTGGAATCTTTTCTAAAAATATACATTTGCTTTTGACACTTGGGGAACTTTTTATTTTATAAGATCAAATGATTAACTCTGGTCTGAGGGTTTCAATGTACTTGTTCCCTTGTAAACAGGTTCTAGTGCGGATCATTTAATTGTGAACACTAATTGACTTTGTGTGGACCTAACAGCAGATGTGCACCAAAGGGAGTACATGACAAAAACAGTTAATCACAAGAAGTAAAAAAAAAAAAAAAAAAAAAATAGCATAGGGTGAGAATCTGAATAAGAGTAAATCTTTTTGCCAGCAAAATGATTTACTACTTACCCTCTAAATTTTAAATCAGCATTAGTTTATTTATTGACAAAGAATAAGAAATCATCAATGAAAGCTTCTTTAAGCAGCCAGATTTTTTAAATTAAATCTTGACATTATTTGCTTCACCCTTGCATTGTGTATGACAGGCCACCTGGGAGCGTCAGCACCCTGGCTTTGGCCAAAATCTGCACAGGCAAGAGGAAATTGTTTTCATAAAACATATTAATAATAACTCATCAATAATAAAACAGTTTAAGATTTGTATTTTTGATCATATTACATGTAATGGCCGTCCACACTGCTGTTCTCATTTGCCACCCTTCTAAAGTCTTCTGCTCCACTTTCACCCCCATATAAGATTTCTAGCTCGACCACTGACATCAGGTGGGTGAAAGTTGGGGTAGTGAGAAGCTGCAAGGCTTAATATTACATGATAGTAAGAGGATTAACATAATTTACTGGATTTTTGTCTTTAATCTTGTCATTCTCAGGTCATTTACCCACCCCCAAGTGAGCAGCTGTAGGATTTGTTTTCTGTCATTTTTCTCCACTTCAGTTTTCAGTCCGTTTTGTGTTAACCAAACAAATATGTTGTTGTGTATCTTCTTTTCTTTGGTTAACGTCTGCTCCTTGGCTCCTTGGCTCACAAGACTGCCAAAACTTTGATTCTGAATACCTGCAGGCAATTTGACATTTTTCGGTCATCCAGCCATGCTTAATTAGCTGCATCTGGCTAAATAACTAAATACAACTGATTAAGGGTTATCAGCAACAAAAAGGGCAGAGATGGTTAGAAAACACGTAAGGTGATGAATCTGGAAGATCAGAGACAACCCTGCTCTAGTGAATAATTATAGATTTAAGACAAGCAAAATGTTACCAAACACAATTTTTAAACATTTGGAATAATGTCCTTGTCTGACATTTTCCATTCACTCCCAGTTAAATACATACATTTTTTTTTTTCAGGGTCACTGTAGAAAGCTTTTAGCATCACATCTCTTTGGGTACCCATCCCGGGCAGCAGGTAAATGCACATAGACAGCAGCACTGATGACATTTTAGGATCAATTTCTCAGTGTAATAGTGAGCTGGCCTTTGGGTTCTCTGCATTATCTCTGACAATCATCCGTCAATAGCAGTACAATGGCTTTTTGTGTTGTCTTGCATTGAGCTTGATGGGCTGGCAGATTCTCTGAGTGCTCTTCTACAACAAATATAATGATCAGCGGAAAAGTTGTCAGCTCCTTCAGCCATCTATTGGTCAGAGACAGAGAAAAAGCTGGTTGTCTTGAACAAGTCCACCCGTCAGTGTGAAGAGGGATGATGCAACAGACTTTGGATGTTCCTATAAGATTTTTACGACCCTTTAAATATTGTTGCTGCCTGTTCATCCTCGCTCGCATCTGTCACTGTAGCCCAGGAGACCTGACTAGCTGGATAAGCATGCGCCTTTCATTTCCAGTTTCGGACAGCTCTCTGATCTCATCCGGTCCTTAGATTTACTGCCACTCATAACCAGTGAATGCAGATGAAAAAGAGAGCACCAGTCAGGCGTTCCTTATCCAGGCGTTTTGCTTATCCCTAGAGAATATACACAAGACCTTTTAATCTAGACTGCCTGCAAAGAGACAGATTGGGAGATAGTTTATTGAGGCCAGGTTTAAAAGAAAAGCTGCAAAGCGGACTCTTTGAAAGTGATCATCTTGGGCTGTGTTTGAGCCAAATGTGCTGTTTTTGGTGTCATTCTTAAATTCCAAAAAAGAAATCTGTCAAAGCAGAATCCTCCATCGATCATAGTCGTCTATTATTCTGCAGATTGTTTTTTTTCAAGCAGCAGGGGTAACAGACAAAAAGGGATAACTCAGATGTTTGTCTTCGAGGGCTCTCTTTTTTAAAAGCATGTTTTTCAGCTGGCTTTGGGGTAAAGATGGCCTTTTAACCCAGCGAGTCTTCTTTCCTGTAGCCTTGCTGTTGACTATGTGCTAAAAGGCTGAAAGATAAACGTTATAATCAAATGTGAGTGACAATCCATTCGCAGAGAAAAAAAATACCCTGCTGGAAACAATAACACCCAATGTAAGGTACTTTTTGTAAGCAGCCAGGTACCCTTAGATATATGGTGGCTGGAAATCTAAAAAAAAGAAAAAAAAATCTGAATGAGAGCAAACCCTAGAGAGAGCATAAAACATTTTTACACGTAAGGAAGAACCATTGATCTATTATACAGAAAAGGATAACAAGTGGTATAAATTCATGAGTTGGGAAGAGGAAAAAGAGGCACAGGTGGTATAAATTTAGAATGAAAAAGAAATCTTCAAAGCTGACACAGAAAGAACATAGAGAGAATTCAAGGAAAGGGAGGGGGAAGAACAGTGGGGCAATAGAGCTTTCCAAAATTAAACCTAAAGAAATGACGTCTAAAAAAAATCCCCAAGGTGAGAGAATTACTGAAAGTTTTTGGAATTTTTTTTTTTTACATTGGCCATTGGGGAATACGTTAGTTTTTATACTTCTTTCTATATTATTTTATTGGACAGCACTCACATTTTAGAGGTTTAAAAAGAGTCACATCTAAAAGTGGCACACATACAAGCAAAATTACAACATTAAAAAAATTAGAACAGTGTCTGAAGTTAAAAAAAGGTCTTTTGTAGAATCCATGACAGTGTATTAATGTTTGCATCTGCTTCATCCTATATAACCACTTGTATCATATTACAAGCAATTTTGTGAACCTATCTCAGTAGCTTTCCACAAAAACCCATTTGTCATAACTTGGTTCGTGTTTTCTGCCCTGTAGTTCATCAGTATTCCACTTAGGGCAGTAGAGGGTTTTTTTTTCCTGCTCATTAAAAATGGCCGCCTCCATTAAACTTTAAAAACACTTGGCGGTAAACGTTTTGCTAATTTTCAAAACTTTATGGTGAGAGTAACTCATCTATTGTTTTTTTTATGTTAAATCATTACTTGCTTTATTGAAATAATGCAAACATTTTTTAAATTAATTCTTGCAGCATGTTAAAAATATGTGCATCAAATTTGACTGTATGTAAGCTGCTTTTGTCAACATTCGTGTCAATATTTTTGCCTCTGACACTAACTTTGTTGTGAGCAAAAACTTACCAAATCAACCTGCTTATCATCATTGATACTATCTATATCCCATTGAAAAAGGATATTGCAAAGTTTTCTTCCGTGGATTTCATTGAAAGCATCTTAATTCCAAAAAAATTGAATTTTCTGTCAATTCTTTGATAGTGTGGCCTTTACAGGGTTAAAAATGATGAGTTTATTTTTGAAATGCAGTGGAACACCCTTTTACATGCTCTGCCCTCTCACCTTACTGACAGCAAAACATACATCTATCGCTTCAATTACACATTAGTGCCTGCACATTATTGTTTTAGTTTAATGGCATTGATCTTATGTAACCTAATTTTAGGTGTAGAGCTGAAGCCCCACTTTTCTGCCCTGAGCTGTGTGAGCTGTTCTGAAGACAAACGTGGACAGAGGTTGATCTAAACCCTTTTGACGTGTTATTTCAGCAGTTTCCCAGACAGATGTGTAGATTTGACCAGCGGAGACTTTTGAAACAACCTTTTTACACAGCCTGACGAGAGCAAGTGGAAACAGACCTGCCGTCATTCTTACATCACTCCCACTCTGTCTGTGAGCTGGCCTAAAGGTCACAATAAAAGGAAAGAAATGAAAAAGGTGAAGGGGAGAATACGCAAACCTCAGTGAGTCAAAAAGCAGTTTTTATTGGTCAAAATATTTCTTCCATTGCAATGTTACCACAACCTTCCTTTTGTTCCAATTTAAAGAAGATACAAATTGACGTAGAACCTTCAGTGGCATTGGGAATTCATTCCACCATGTAATGGTTGCATTGTGTAGCCCACTAAATTTAAAAAATTTGCATATATTAAAAAATGATTAATCAAATTAAAATGAATCATTGAATACAAGAATAGTAATGGACTACCTTTCCTTTTTTACAGACACCGTTTGTGCAGAGGGGCCACATCTAGTGTACCACATCACACTAGGATCTAAAAAAAATGGCTGACTCAGCCCTAAAATAATGGTGCATGACAACCCAGTGCATTTGCAGATCAGCCAGTTGTTTGGCTTTTTTGTGTTTCTGCTTTGTCATCAACCGTTCTGCTTTCCAAACCAGCCTCACAATAGCAACAATAAACTGGAAGGCCCCAGATTCATAGCAAACACAATGAAAGCCTGGGGGAGATCTAGGCCCCTATTTCGGCTTTGGTCAGAGCTGTGCAGTGTTTAGTTTAGCATGAGACAGCCAAGGGTGAGCAACCAAGTTTTCACACATTAAAGGTGCTGAGGGAGACCAAGAACTCCGGGGAGACCATCAGCCCAGAGGGGGATAAAGAAGCGCACCACCATGTTTAACACCACATACCGGCACGAGGTGCACAAGGAAAAGTACGAACGCTCCGATGTCTTTGATGAAGACGGAGAGGACTCTGAAATCTCTGCGGGGATCTCAGCCATCCATGGATGGGAAAACCTTCAGGAGCTCAACAGCCGCTTCGCCCGCTACATCAACAGGGCACGAGTCCTGGAGCAGCGCAACGCCGTGTTTCGCAAACAGCTGGAGACGCTGCAGAGGATGGAAGAGGCCAGTGGCCTTGAGGAGGCCTTCACAGAGCAGATTGAAGTCAACAGGAAGCGCATTAGAGAGCTGTGCTCTGACCGAGCCAAGCTGGAGCGAGAGCTGAAGGAGTCCTGCCGCATGCTTGATGAATATACCATCAAGTAAGTCAGCTGGTGGATGTTGGGCTTTATCTGGGAATCAAAAGTCAAAGTTTTCTATCAGAGATGCATTTTAATGGTAGAAATCTCTATAAAAGTCAAAGCAAAGGTGTGAAAATGCTAAGTAGTGACTACCAGGAAAGTTAACATTTTACAAAGCTATTACAGTTTGGGAAATTTGGAACAAAACACCAAAATAGCTATAATAGTGTGTTTTTTCCTTCTCTTAAAAGAAAACAAAATTATTATTTTATTATTTTGGATTCTGGACTAATTTAAGTCAACAAATCGTTGAAAAGCACTAAGTGGTGAGGAGACTTAAATGGAAAATTTCTTTCCAGAAGAAAACATCATATAAATAAATATGGGTTCACCACAGACTGTTCTGTTGTGACAAAATATCTTGAGGCAGAGGAAACATTTTAAAATGCTGTGTGATGAATGCCGAAGTCTGTTTACTTGCATTGTATATGGAATTCTCAGCGGCCACATTTTAAAAAGAGGAAAAGTATTGCCTTTATACCACCTATTGCAGGGAGAAAATTGACATTTTCCTTGTTGGTTTAGCTGAATATTTTCTGTTATTGCAGAAATGCAGAAACCTTCAGTTGTTTAGCAAATTCCATCCATCTGTCCATTTTCCTAACCAGCTGTATCCCTTTAGGGGTCACAGGAATGCCTGGGCCTCTCCCAGTAGCCATTGGGTGAAGGCTAGCAAATTCCACATAACAAAAAAAAAAAAAAGGTTGTTACAAGATAGCAAAAGATAAATTGTATTACCAGTTGTCCTCGTGTTATATATCTGGGTATATAAAACTAATTATTCGTTTATTTAAATCAACAGTCATATGGAAAATGCAAAGTTAGTTCATGAAATCCACAAACTGACAGAAATGTATTGTATTTTTTTCTTTAAGCTAAAACTGGGTTTTGAATCAAAATCAAATTGTTTTTGTATTTTATCAAGCCTGATACAGAATGTTATTGTTGAGACCAATGCGGACAGTTTTTCTTCTCTGAATCTGTTGCTGATATTTCCCTTGATTGAAAGACTTCTTCCTTCCTGCTCTCATTAAGCCTACAGTTTTATCAAAATCAGCAGGGATTTTTGTAAAGAAAGTGCTGTTGGAAAACATTTGTTGGGATTTGCTGCAATAGGAATCGAACTGAACAGAATTGCTCATGAGAACGCTTTATGTTCCAGGTATAAAAATGAATGTGATTATCAGGAGCAGCTACGCGGCACTCTGGAGAATTTGAACAAGGTATTCTGTGGATAAGTGCATTCACGCAGACAAAAGCAAATAAATGACTACGCCAATGAAAACACAGCAAGATTTGTTTGACATGTTTCTGGTAGACTAGTGAAATTAGTAACGAAAATCTTTATTTTCTCTTTTCACAGGAAGCTGACAATGCCCTACTGAGAAACCTGGAGTACCAGATCCAGTCTCAGTTTCTGCAAGACGACATCAATTCCACCAGAGACAGACAGAAGAAGGTAAATAAATATCAAACAACAAAGACAGCTAAATCTGATGACAATTTTTAGTTAGGACGCTAAAGACATGAGATTTGTAATAAATTGTTTAGTAAGGCAATTTCCCTGCAACTTCAGCTCAATAATTTTTTCAAGGTTTTTATGGCTAAAAGCTTTAGTTCAACTGATAACTATGTTTATTGTATTTTCAGAGCATTTTTTAATTAAATGTTGCCAAAAAAAGTAAAATATTTCATTCAAATCAAGGCTTAAACTTAAAAGAAATGATTTATCTTATGAACAAATTTTTGTTAGCTGTGCCTTATACTGAGCTTCAACAATCTGATAGAAAATGTTGGGAAAGCAGGATTTAAAAAAAAATAACAATAGAAAAAATTAAATTACAACAGTTGCCAATATGTCCAAAAGTATTAAAATACAATTCTTAGACTTGTAGAACTGCTTTGTTTTCTAAAATAATGAAATAATGAAATTTGTGCAATTTACAGTTTTTTAAGTGAATTTTGAAATTATTTAATCTCAGTAAATTGCTTCATAAAATAATTTTAACCTAAGCAAGGAATTTCAGTTGAATCATTTTGGTTGACATACAGGGCTCATTGTTATAAAGTTTAAAAATGTAAAATGTTTTTTGGATTCTTTCTTCGGAGAAACACTAATCTTCTGTCAGTTATTTTAAGCTTACAGGCTGAAGATGCAGGTGTTGCTGCTGTCTGTCTGAGACCTTTGGAACAGTTTTCTATGAGTGAAAAGAAGCAAAAAAGTAGCCTGCTTTATCCAAGGCACTGAAATAAAAGTGAAAAGCAAAGTGACAAGGTACCCTCTGTGCAACAGAAATGGCTCGAAGGTCTGACACAATGGCAGCAAAAATGCTGAGGCACAGAAAGACTAGATTGCAGCGGGCATCAGGTGTTCCTTCAATAGGCATTCTTGCCTGAACAATTGTCATCATAGTGCTGCTTTATGATCCTAATTTAATCCATCAAGCTGTGTTTACTCAGCATAATAAATTGTTCTGTTGAGTGGAGAAGGATCAAGGGGTCATTTCATATGAACTTGTGATTCTGAGCTTTGGAGTATTTAATAACATCAGGGAATGTAGCTAATATTTATTAGTTAAAATTCATTATAATAAATAGGGTCTTGAGCAAAGATGATTGAAAGCCTCTAAATTATTATTTGTTAAAATAAGTTGTCCTCACTTGTTTGACGAGCTGCTGATAATTGAAGGTTTATAATCTTTTTCTGCATGTTATCTTCCTTTTAATAGAACCTTGCAGAGATCCAGACCTACGTAAACATTTTGCAGCAAATCAACCAGACACTTCCCCTTACTCCCAATGTGTCAGCTGGCATCTCTGAGGTGGGTTCACTGGTGTTGTCACTGCGCATGTCTATGTGTGTGGCTGCAACTTTCCCGAGGGCAAGATGGTGTTTGCTTTGTTTGCCAGCGCTGCAAAGTGTCTGGGGTCGATGAGGTCGTTTGCTCCTCTGCACAGAGGATTGCATTTGTTTGTGGTTTGTACAATTTTATGAGTGTGTGTGCAGAATTAAATGATCAGACCTGAAGAACATAAGCATCAGAGAAGATAACAAAGTGAAAATAAGCTGATCCATATTATTCTTGCAATACCATGCGACAGTAGCTGGCATTTCCATAGCAGATTTTCTTAAATATTTTGGAGAAGCAGAGCTGCTCCTGATGCTGAAATGGCCTAATTGGTTGATCTAAGTCTCTGTGGACAGCGTTGTGAAATCTAAGCTCCGCACTAATGTGCTAAGATGATATCAGCCAAAGCAATAAAAATTGTTGTGAGAATATGTTGAAGATCTCTTAGGGTCAACTCTTAATTAAGTCACATGTTTTTTAATTAAAAAGAAACAAAAATATTTAGCGGAGCAGGGCAGATTTCCATTTCCAAAAAACAAAAAAAAAGAAATGTGTTACTGACACCTTATTCAGCCTATTGAATTAATTACCTCTACAATCTAAATCATTAAAAGCTATAAAAATGTATTTACAGCTTAGCAGAATTCTTCTACTGCAGTGGAATTTAAATTGTGTTGATACTAAATATAAAAAAAATGCATATATATACATATATACATATAAATATGTGTGTAAACACAATATATATATGTATACTAGCAAAAGAGGAACTAGTGGATGTTGGGTTGAGCAGGCTTCTACAAATTGGTAGGTTAGATGTTAAAATCCTGGGCTTCAGTGCTTCTCCTCAAAACACACAATAAACACCATAGAGAGTTGGTGGGGGGGGGGGGGTTGAACTCTCTGTGTGGCATACTGCCAAACAAAACAAAATAAAGTAATGCCCACATGTGGTCACGTTCAAATGACAGCCTCTGTGGCAGAAATCAATGCTTTTACAGCCTGCTGTACAGAAGACATTTTGCTCTCTATATTTAATTTTGATGTTCGTGACAAGTGTGCCAAAAGGAAAATATTTGGAAAACTCTCAGCATTGAATTCAGATTCATACGTGAGGATGTGCAGCGTTTAAAGTAGATTTTTGTCACAAACCCCTGTGGTCCTTTATTGTGCTCTCATATTGCCACTTCGATCTGTTCGTCGAGTCCAACATCTGCCCCAGAGCATGAAATGAAGATTCTAAATTTCAAAAATTACTTTCTTTTTTTTAATGTAAACATTAAGCTCCAGTGTTAGCATTCAAGTATTTATTTATTTATTTATTTACCTAAAGCTACAATTTTTTCATTAAAGTTACTTGTATGGGGGATCGGTGCAGAAAAGGTCAGTTAGGTTTTTCCATTAAAGCACACATTTTAGCACTTTACATTCTTAGAGTCATAGAAAAACAAGTTTCTATTGTTTTTTTTTGTTTTTTTCATGAAAATACCCATTCACTTTTACTAATGTGTTTTCCATTACATTCGGGTGAAGGAAATTACCTTTTAACAAATATAATTCACGTTTGCCAAGCATAAGTTCTAAGGCAAAATCTTGATTTTAGTGCTTTATACAATAAAACAGCAACTACTAGTAAATGGGTGAATCAGTCAGTCACCATGAATACCACTTGTTGCTAGGTCTGCTTTTTGTGCACCAGAGAGTCATTGTGATGAACAAAAATGGTGTCTGTTTTGTCCCAGTAAATACTGAATAAACCAGAAAAGGTCAAAGACTGTTGTGTAACATTTTTGATGAATTTGTGTGTGAAGGAGCAGGAAAAGCTGCTAGCCCAGAGGAAGGTGCCAGGTCTGCAGAGTCAGCTGGAAGAATACAAGAGCGCCCTCTGTCAGCTGCAGGCCCAAAAGCAGCGGCTACAAAATGAGGTGGGTCCCACTAACAACAAAGATTTAAGGTGAATTTATTTTATTAAATAACTAATAGTGTAATTGGAAAGACATTTTCTATTATGAACCTTTGCTGGTTCTCAAGGATGAAAATTAAAGATGAATCTATTCATACCAGCCTTGAAGGGATGTACCTCAACCACTTGCTGCATTTAAAATGTATCACTAGGTGGCAGCAACAACTCAGTAATAACATTGTGCACCTCTGTTTTATTCATTTGCTTCTCTACATGTATGTAAAAAACGCATTTTTATCAAAAACAAAGTCATATTAATGTGATGCATTTTTGAATGCATCACATTACATTACTGTTTGTACCCAATGATACTTAAAATTCTAACATCTTAACACACTGATAATAGGCATGTGACGAACTGTATTTAGCAATTTATAGTTTTAAAAAAGTACACATTAATATTTAGGATAGTTCTGAAGGGCCATGCAGTACGACACATAACCTATGTTTATTTATTATTTTAAATTTATTTATTTTATTTATTCATTTATTTTAATCTTTTAGACTGCAATGGTGGACCAAGCAATCAAAAACACACAGGAAAGTTACGATGACGAGATACAAATGTACAACGAGAAAATTGATTCTCTGAGAAAAGATATTGAAGAAGCTGAAAAATCTTTGGAGAAGTTCACCAGTGAATCCCGCCACCTGGCCATGTACCAGACATCCCTTGAAAACGAGCTGGAGCGGTACAAGAGGATCATAGAAAATGAAGATAGCAGGTGAACTAAACTCCTTTTACCTTTTTATGAGTACAGTTTACTTGTTTTTTTCCTTGTGAGAATAAATGAGTGTGAGCTAATTGGGTTGGCTCGGATATCAGAAAAAAGGCACACAAGTCCAAGTAGTAAACCTTGTCCTTTCCAAAAGCACTATTGCCATGTACGCTTTTACTAGAGGTTTCATTCTCTTACTTGCAGAAAAACAAAAATTCTATTGAGCAGATTTGCTTTTCTTATAACTGCTGCCTAATGCATCGGTGACATTTAACTGCTCTGTTTCCTGCAGGTTGAATTCAGCAATAATTGGCACCCCCATCACCCTGTTTACAACTAATTACAGCTACACGCAAACTCCCTCTGCATCAACCAGGGGGAAGGGTAAGGACACCATGAGAACATTCTGCTCATTTGCATTTAAAGTCATATTTCTGTGCACAGTAATCTGCCTTTGCATAAAGAAAGCAGCTTGAAACAGTCCTCCTATGCTGGCGAACAATGCTTGTGAATACGCTAGACTCTGTTTTACTTCTGTCATAGTTGACTGTTTGAATTCATGTTTTGTTCAGACATCACTCAGGCCATTCAAGATTTTACAAACATGAAGCCTCGGCAGAAGGTCCACGCCAAGAAGGTGATGAGGAAAAAAGAACTGTCGCCAAAAGACGTGATAGATAATAGCCAGGAGGGGAGAAATGAAGAGGCTGGTAACGAAGAAACAAGAGGCGTCCCACCTGAGGAAAGGCAGGAGGAGAGGGTAAAGATGAGAGAGCAGAGGCCTGTTCACACACGAATATCGCCTCACGACGTCCCGGATGGAGCTCAGATTAGCAAAGCCTTTGACACTCTCTGTAACATAGTCAGAGACAGAATGAGGAAGTACCAAAGGCCAGAACCAATAGCTGATTTCTACACCAAAGGTCGGTACGTCCTGGTTACCGGTGATGGCAGCTACCAGCATCCCGGCTTCTGCACATCAACGCCATCAGCTGGCCGTATCGTCGTCACCATCAGTGATGGCATGTTTCCGTATGATCCGCATGGATACGATACTCCTACTCCTCCACCACCTCAACCCATCATAAAGCCTAGACCTCTAAGCCCCACCGCTCCCCTGGATCCTGGAGAGGGAATGGATGATGAAAAGGGTGGAGATAGTGGAGGGAAAGGCAATAATGGGCAGAGAGAACCTCACCCAAAAGATCCTAACCCCATCCCTCCACCTTCTGGTCCAAGATCCCAAGATCCCACCCCTGCTCCCGGTAAACCCAAGAAAAATCATGATGATAACCCAAGTGGGCCAGCTCCAAAATCGGCCCCTCGAGGTAACAGCACTAGTTCAAGCACCAGTACCAGCACCAGCACCAGCAGCTCCAGTGGCTTCAGCCCAGACACCATGACCTATGAGAAGCTGGAGGTGGAGGTGGTGGAGTCTGTGGAGAAGTTTTCAAATGGCCGCAAAGTTAAAGGTTACGAGGAGACTTCCATGATCGTGGAGACCACGATTGAGAAGTCAAGCAAGAAGAAACACTGAAATACCATCACATCCAGATGAAGCTGATGTTGGTGTCATACTGTTGAAAGCTGCATGTATCTGAAACACCACCTCTGTAAAGATACATAAGACAACTCTCGCTCTGACGTTCAAAGCTTTTCCATCGCTCTGTATCTGATCTTACACCCAGATCAAGTTTTGCTGGCTACCCCAGTTGAGCACTTTACACGCACGTTCATGCTATGAGTCCTTTACTGTCTGAAAACTTGGAAGAAGAAAAACACATTTTTTAGTGCCACCAGAAAAAAAGAAGCTTAAAAAAATTGAAGTTATGCCACCTTGCTGTACTCTCCTAGAACTCCAACTTTCCCCTTTTTGAGATCATTTGTTTTAATTGGATGCCTCCGCCTGCCCCCAGCACAATTTTGCTGTGTATTAATTTGCTTTGGAATATGAAACAATAAAAACGTTCAAACATCATTTTATTGTTTCTGTTGATGTTAAGCTGTCAAGTAGTTTTTCAACACTTGTATAAAGTGTTTTTTGAAGCAGATTAATTTTCTCTCATAACAACTTGGGCCTCATAAACAACTGCTTGCATCGAGGGGGCAAACAGGGGAATTTGTTATAAATCTGTTCTAATATCTCCAAAAAAACAACTTTATTTTGGATTCTTTTCACTAATTTGCATTACTACGGAAGAATCACAATACAAAAAGGATAAAATGTAAAAAAAAAAAACATCAAAACTATTTAGTTTTCGATTAACAAATGATCCATAGAAGTTTTTGTCTTACTGGTGAGTCACAGCTGATTGTTTCAAACATTAATTTTTATCAGATTTTCCCCAGTTGGAATTTCCTTCAGGCTGTGTGCACTCAGAGGGGCAACGGTAATAAACTGACGGCTATTTTCTGTCTCAATTAAACAACCTGATATATTGAAAAAAAAAATCAGTAAAGCATTATATTAACTCAGATTTGATCTCTTACCTTCCGATGAAAAAATACCCCACTTGTATTTATACTTTTAGATCAACATTTTTTTTTCTGTTTCTTCACTCATCCAGAAGGATTTAAGGTAATAATAATAATAAGAAGAAGAAGTATTTTTCAGTATTGTTATTTAATAATATGAAGAGGAATTTAATAATTAAAGAAGAAAAAAGCAAATGTATTGAATTATTGTTATTAATTTAGTCTAATTTGAGTAGTAAGACCTTTTAGGAAGTGTCCTTATTGCAAGACTAATAAAGGCAGGGTATTTATGAATATTCCTATACTGATTTTGATTTTATTTTAACAGTTTTCATTATGTTTTGATATTGCACTTAGGAAAGCACTTTGTGAATTTTTTTAAAAGAGTCCTGTTTAAACAAAAGTTTTTACTTAGTAAAACCTTAAATGTAAAATCAATGAAAAACATAAACTTATTTTTTGAAAGTATTACTATAGAAAAACACCAGCTCCAAAAATGAAATTGTGTTTGTTTTTGCTATTATTACATTAGATATTTATTCAACAGTTGTAATACTTCTTTATATTGATACTTATCCTAATTTGCTTTATTATTTATGAAGTGGAAAAACATAAGCAGATGTTTTTCTTTTTTAGGATGACACATTTCAAGACATTCAAAAATATAAGGAGAAATTGTTAAATAATAAAATCCTCTGAGGTGTGGTCCTATCTTTTTTAATTGCCTTCTAATAAAATGTATCCTCTGATGGCACTCTTTCCAGATTCTTACACTTTTTTCCTGTAATTGTGGCCCTTTAAAGGGATTGGCGTACATTTGCTCGGTGTCTTAGGTGTTGGGCTCCAAATCACTCGAATGCTCTAAAACAGCTGGACAGATTTATTATAATGTACGCCATACATTACGAAATATGAACTGACGATCACACGGTGCAAAATAAATTACACATTCTTTTCTTAGTTTATATAAACAGTGCATGTCACAAAAATATAAACAGAAAGAAGTACTCCGTTTGCAAGATATCAATCTTTAAGTAGAATGGCACAGAAAATAATTTACAGTCACAAACTGTACAACATTTGGCAGAAAAGAGGCGCAGGGCATTAGAGCAAGAATATGACTGCTTATATATTTGGCTTATCTACAATTCTGAGGACTGTAAAAACTCTAGTGAGAACAGTTTATTTCCTGTGGATTACAGATTATAAGGAGTTACACTTTTATCGTGATTATTTCCGGTAACATTCTTCAAATGGGCTAAATTGAAGATCTTTATTGCAAAAACAAAATTATTAAAGAAAGGAGAAAGAAAAGGTTGACAAGGGGACAAAGACACCAGGAGGGACAGAGGAGGAGTAGGGGGAGAAAGATGGAGCAAAATGGCAAGAGAAAGGAGATTTGAGGGAAGGAGACATGCAGATGCAGTTTTAGTTGTTTTTACTCAGCAGACTCTTCAGGCTTCTTTCCACAGCCTCATCCAGCTCCTCCTCCAGCTCCTCTTTCTTGGACATGGCAAGTTTGGACTGATAATCACGCACAATCTGGTCTATATAAGGGGCACTTTGTGTTCCGTGCAGCATGACAGTCCACTCTTTCAGGACCCCTCGCTGTGGCTCGTCACCCTGAAAGCCAACCTCCAGGACCCACGTCCCACGAGGGTCCTCCCCCCAGGTGTGGGTGGTCATGAAGGGCCACTTGTCGAAGCCCACCTTGGAGTCGTCATCGCGGGGTCTGCGGCTCAACAGTAGGGACTTTGTGCCCATGGGAGAAGTCATGTTGATGTTGAGGTCTCCTCGGCGGGTGGCGTTGACCGTCACCACGGCCTGAACGTGCTCCAGGTAGCGGACAAAGTTGTCCTTCCCCTCACAAGCTTCTGTGTTGATCGCCAAAACCAGTTTGTTGCCAGACTGGATTTTACTGGAAAGGAAAGCAAAACAAACAAAACATAAGATTTGTTTAAAACTGTCATTTTTTAGTACTTAGCCCTTGTGCTATCCAAGGCACTTTAACGTTGGGTCATCTAGACCCCGCAAGACAGTGCACTGAACCTTTATTCTTTGATGATGTGTGATCTTTACTGGTGTCTATGGATTACATGAAATCCTCTTCACCTTTACCGACCTTTGTCATGTTAAGGATAACACGTCAATGTAAGGGTGGGGTCTTTTTGACCCCACAAGATAGCACAAGGGTTAAAGGAGTGAAATCCAATTAGACAACAGAATACCACCAGAAGATGGCAGTGTTTGTTCAGCTTTTTTCTTTAAAAAAAAGACTTAATCTCAAGCAAAAAATAATAATCCAACAAAATGTGTTTCAAAAAACGGCCCTCACAATTGCACAGATACTGTCATGCAATGACTCTTCTGCGGGATAAAACACAAAAGTTTCACTCAAACCAGTGAAGATCACAATAAGGATTTCTCATTTAAGGTTTTATTTAACCAGAATGTAATCCATTTCTATACAGGAGTTAGAAAAAATATCAAATCCTGCAATAAAAACATAGTTTTAGATGAAATAGTGTAATTACTTAAACTGCAAGCATGGAATATTGTATATTAATAGGTGCAAAATAGTACTCTTTAAACACACCCTGAATTAGAAATGATGAAAAATCAAAGCCACTGATTTTATTTCATTGTCTTGAAAAAACTGAAGTATTTCAGTGTTTCAGCTGTCTGATAGTTATAATATACATTGAAGTGGATTTAAGCGAAAAATTCCTAATTTTGGAGCTCCCAAAACTCAACAGGAGGTGTTGCATATATTTTTTAGATAAAATTGTTGATGCTTACAAAGAGATAAAAAGACTTTGGAAAATGTGAATTCGAAAATATTATTTCATATATATATATATATTAGAAACAAAACAAAGCATCAAGTGAAAGAAGACACATTTTTTTTGGGTAGCTTTTATTCCCTGCCATGGATTTATTCATAACTAAAAGCAAAAAGTAGGCCAAGCTGGGCATTGTTATCATTTGGTCTAGAGGACCCACTGCTCTCCCATCTCTTTGGGAGATGAAAAGACAGAGTGAGAGCGCAGCAGGGCAGGAGCTGTGGCCAAAAGATGTGCAGTGGCTTAACAGCATTATTAAAGGCTGAGGCCATATTGCAGGTGGAAGAAAATGGAAGAAAGAAAAACTGAGTGAAAGAGACGTGCGAAACACAACTGAGTTAGTGAAACTATTAAATGAGCTCAGAAAAGAGAGTGCACAGTTGTGAGCCGCTGATAAATGATGAAGCAGATTTTGAAGCAGAATGAACAGATCTCTGCATGGTATCTTAGAAAGTAAGTCATATCCTAGATTTTAAATTTTACAAAGCTTAATACTGAATAATGTATTTGATATTAAAGGCCTCTGTGAACATATGATTACTTTATCCAATCTGGAACTAGTGACTTTACAATTTGAGGAGAAAAACATATAAAATATATTTTAAGTTCAACTAATCTGGTCAAATGTCAGGAACAATACGTGTATTTTTGTATTTATGAGTCACTGCTAAACAAAAACAACAATTGTAGTGGATTTCCGCCTTTTTAAAATGTATTTTAATGGTTTTAAAAAAAACCTCACCAAGTGTAAAACATTACCTGAGAAGAAATGTAAATATGCTGTATAAATGTTAATAGGTTTGGCCAGAACAGGCTCCAAAAACATGAAAAACAACTCCAGGTATCTGTATTCTATACGGAGATGAATTTTAGACTAAACTGTACCAGAATGAGAGCATGAAACAAATGAATAATAAAGTGAAACGTGAAAATACGTGGAGGCAGAGTGATTAAACTGACTAGCATGGTTTCCAGTGGATCTATCATTAGTTTTCCCTGATAATGTGTCAGAAGCAGTTATTAAAAAAACAGCACAAGGATGTAGAGCAGACTGATAGAAAACAGAGACAAGACAGAACTAATGAAGTAATAAAAATCTGTAGAGGGATTGTGTCTAAAAAAAGAAAGCAATATCTGAAGACTTCTAGAGTGAAGTACATTTAAAACAGAAGTACCGTAACTGGAACAAGGACAGTTCACAAAACAACCACTAGGAGCTTGATGTGATGGAAAGGCCTACACATATAAATTCAAATTGAACCATCCTTAAGATAAAATATAAACATGCAAGTTCTAAAACTTTTCTTAAAAACCCACTGTATTAAACATGGCTCATGTTTCTTGCCCTGTAATTTATGATCATTATCAAGACCTAGAGGCAGTAGAAGTAATAATAATAATAATAATAATAATAATAATAATAATAATGATAGAAGTGATTTCCTGCTGATTTCAAAATGGTTGCCTCTGTAAAATTTAAAAACATTTTTGGTGGGAAAAGTTTGGCTAATTTTCTAAACTTTATGGTATGTTTTTTAAATGGCTACTGTACTTGATCTTAAACTAACATTGTTGTGACCAAAAACCAAATCACCCAACATGTCTAAATCAGGGCCTCTCACGCATTGGCTGTGAGACCCATGCATTTGATTGATCTCTTATGCCACACGTCTATTTCTCACACCAAAGAACACTTAAAATGACCTTTTTTTAGTAGTTTTTTTGAATGAATTTGTTGAGGCTGAAGCAACAGCCGTAGAATCCATAACTTAGGCCTGCAGAGACTGTGGTGATTAATTACGTTAAGTTGCTTTATTTGTTTTAGTGGAGGTGGACGCATAGTTTCTGTGTGTGCAATCCACTGCCCTGTTGCATCAATTTCAAGTTAATCAACAAGAGTCCATCTACTTTGATTTCACACTTTCCAGGTATGTATCTGAGTGGCTTGGATAGCACGAAAGCGCTTTACTATCTTTTTAGAAGACCCAAAGTGCTTTACAGTCACAATTGACTTTATTTGGTTGGAACCACTGTATGTTATTTATTTCTCACAATATTTTTCCAGAGGCTTGTCATCATTACAAAGCTGGTCCTGGTGCTGCGAAGTGGGCCTAAACAAAACCAAGACCAGGAACAGTTTGGCTTTGGATGGAACTTTATCATCAATAATGACAATTAAAATAGCAGGCCTTGATCTATGGTTCAACTATAGGAGCCATCCACAAAAATATTCTAGCCTTCAAAAAGGCCAAAGGTTATTTCTAGAAGTGACAGTCTTGAAAAATGTTCAAAATGCCTTGTATCTTGTCTTAGTATGTAGCTTAGCTTGTTTATTTCCCAT
Source organism: Oryzias curvinotus (assembly GCA_023969325.1). Taxonomy (NCBI): domain Eukaryota; kingdom Metazoa; phylum Chordata; class Actinopteri; order Beloniformes; family Adrianichthyidae; genus Oryzias; species Oryzias curvinotus. Next base: position 10,293,105 of record CM043720.1, on the reverse strand, counting down.
GTTATTAAGGTGAATATTTTTTTTTGTGTTGCTTGTTCTTTTTACGTTTCAATTCCTTATTTTTTTTACCTTTTGGTGCTTTATTTCACAATTACACTTTCACAAAACTAAAATTGCCTCTTACGACTTGCCGCCATAAAAAGTGACTTTTTTTTCTGGGTGTCACTCCAAACTTTTATGAAAAGTTGGCAGCCCGGGGCATAATTGGTACTATCTATATCTCATAAAAAAAAGGTTTCAAATGTTTTTGTGGAATTCATCAAAATGTTAATATATCATCATAATAAAATACAAAAGAATTTTCTGTCAATTCTTTGATGTAGTTGGCTTTACAGGGTTAAGCAATGTATATAGTATCATTGCCTTTGTAATAGTCTTGCTAGTAATATTTTATTTACGTCTGGGTTATTGAAAGTTGAATTCTGCCTGGATTGTAATGTCCTAAGGCCACCCATCTAAAAAAAAAAAAAAGGACACATTCACAATCCAAGAAACTGTACAAGAAGTTCCTCATGTGCTCTCAGTAAATCTTTTTTTAGCCACTTCAATTAAAAATGCTGCTCTCCTTCTCGTTTTTTTTGTTAAAAAAGAAAGGCGTACAACATGTCCAATGAATATAAGTCAAGCAATCTGCACATCTTTGACCCCCAAAAACTGCTTGCATGCAGCAGTAACCTTTTAATATTAGTTATTATGCAAGAGTAATTAAAGCAGTCAGTTAAAGTGTGTGAAGAGGGCTGCCTCTGAAGGGCAAGACCTATAGAGATTGAAATAAACGCCACCACACCGTGTGGCACAGCGTGCCGCTGTCTCTCGTAATGAGAAGTTTTCCTCTAGCTAAGTAAGCCAGAGCAGCTATCAGATCGGAGCTGAGCACTGTTTGGGAGTGTGGCTGCTGTGCTGGTGTTTATTGCTTTTCACCAATGATATATTATCATCAGAGGTGGGCTTGTTGTAATTATAGCTCTACCACAACAGAGGCTGCAGAAGCCCTGCAGTTCAGCAAGAGAAGCGAGGAACTGATTCAAACTATGACTGCCAACAATGCTGTTTATCCCACAAATGAAAGCAAAAAGAGAATTTGTTGACATTTCCATTCCAGAATCCCAACTTCTATGAGCATCTTTTTTCATGGCTTTATCATGCCATGGCAGAAAGCTGATGATACTTTTTTCCAACTGAATCTGAAATTGAGGAGCAGAGAGTGGCCTGCAGCTCGCAGGATGAAAACCACCTGATCATTTAAAGTTGTTGCAATTCATTATTGAGGACTACATCTTTTAGGCCCTTAAATGCAATATTAATTCCATACAGGAAAATGTATTTTTGATGTTTAGAAAAATATATATTTTGTTTTAACACTGAACTTAGACTAATCTTATGACTCATCAGGTTTTTAAACTGCCAATCAGCATGGTTTCTATTTGTGAGCACTGGATTTGTTTTCTCAACATAATATTCTAAGAAATATTCTGCTGTCTTATTCATTCATTCATTCATCTTCCAATCCGTTTGCTCCCTTTCGGGATCACTAGGCTGCCGGAGCCTATCCCGGGTGAGGGCTGGGGACACCCTGGACAGGTCGCCAGTCTGTCGCAGTGCCTTATTCATATATATGTGAACCAGTAGGTTTTATGTTTTTGATCTAAATGAAGTTCAAGCACAATTAAAAACAAATCATTTAGTCAAATCATGTCCATTTTACTAATTGGAGAAACATTGAGAATTACAGTAATTCAGTTTGAATTTTCATTTCAAACAATTTGTTTTACACAAAAGCAATCAAACAAATGAAATCCGAGTCAATAAATCTCTGCTGCATTGTTCAAGGTGAGTCGAGCTGCTGAGTAACACTTTAATTAGAGCAAAATAACAGGGTCAGCCCCAGGAAATCCCCAAAGCTCTCACAATACAGCTTAAAACCTCAGGATGAGACGGATAAACAGATACCAGAGCCAGTGCAAAGCGTGCAGCGATGACAGGGGAAAGGGAAAGAGAAGTTGGATATGACATGTACACAATCAAAGGGATGAGGATTTGATATATTTAGAAAAAAAAACCAAGGCTACAGATTGAAATATGAAAAAGACGGGAGAAGATGACAAATTCTGACTCAACACAAGAAGGGGAAAAGACATCATCATAGCTCTATCTGTGAAGGATGAGGGCATAAACTGAAGATTTTCTGCCGAGTACAGATCAGCTGATCATCAAATTGACTTAAATTTGGGGAAAAATGTAAGATTAAGAAGGTAATATACTTGTGATTTGAGGGAATATGGTCATTTATAGGTGGTCAGCAGAGACTTGGTGCAAACACACTGCAGCTTACCAGTAACTATAAAGAAATCATGATAACAATAAAAAGAAATAATATAACTCAACAAAATGATGGACATGTTGCCAATTATTGTTCTTGTTGGCTACAATTTGTAAAACTCAGAATGAAGGAATGATGCATTCACCAAGAAATGTGATGAAATAATGAAATATATTTGCAAGAGCAGTTGACTGAAGAGCGAATCTAAATATGATAAATAAGAAGTAACTCCCTTTGCAGATGTTTTATTGAATTAGGCTGCACTGGGATAAATGATTAGCAGAGTACCTCGGTTGCACTAAGCGGTTTTCTTTGGTAAATCTTCAAAAAGGCCCTCAGACACGGTTTCATTTTCCATTTAGAAATGTAAAGTGCAGCAATATTGGTTGATTCAAGAGGAAATATTGGCAGAAATGTGCATGACTCACTGGGGTTCCTGAATGGATCCAGCTACACAGTGAAAGCGTTCCGGTACAGTTTTCCACTCCTTTGCCATTTTCACCATTCCCCCTGCGTCCAGAACGCCATAGCCAAACAAGTGGTTGAACTCGAGCCCAACACCGTTCCTCCTCCATTGGTGGACTTCGTCATGCAGCTGGTTCCGTTTGGACGTCAGAACAGACAGGTGCTGCATATCTCTCCATGTCAGGTTGGGGCTGAGATGGACAAAGAAACAGAAGAAAGAAGCAGGAGGTAAAACTAGAGAGCGAGATGTCAAACAGCTTATTTGGGAAAAGAGATTTTTGTGCAAACAATAAAAAGCATGCAGCAGTAGTTTACATGAGCAAAGATGTGTGAGTCAGTGTTTTTGTTTTAATGAAAGGTTTTCAGTTATCACCGCATCACAGTGTGTGTTCTAGAGGACATTGTTTCTTTTGTTTGTACCTCCCTCCATTAATTTGTGTGTGAGCAGTGTCAGCTTTGTTTGGGTCCTGCGCGGTTCAAGTGGCTCTGGCTAATAGATGGCTAGTGGATTATTTGCCGCCGGACAGGGTGAGCATCCGCTCCTCGCAACAACAACATCATTACTGTGTGTGCCAAGCAAACAGTACTTTTCACCCAGCTCCATTAACTCATATAGGTTAATGGCAGAGATTCTTGGAAAAAAAAAGACTACATCTTGAGACTTTCAGGAGTTGAAGACCCACTCTGATCATCTTTTGATCTATTATAAAAGCGTTCCCAGTCTTTTTAATTTTGATTTTGCCATTTTTAGGCAACATTTTTAAAAACATGTGTCGACAAATAGGAGATAGTTTCTGCAGATTGGCAGTAGTTCATTAGAAATTTGCCTCTGAATTGTGGGCAGGAATGCTGGCCCCTTTCCGTCGCTGAGAGCTCTTTGTTTACAGCTTGCAGCCCTTCACACTCAAAACCCGTGCGACAACAATAGCCTCATATATTGGAGCTATCCAGCTGTACAGTTTGAGCCAGATGCCAGCTCGGATGAGCCAAACAAGGACGTACATGGATCTAGTCATCGTCACGAGGATGCATCAGAATGGAGTGGAGCAGGGATCTTGTGGCCTGTCAATTGCGGTTTCTACATCACAGCTACACCAGCATTTTGTTGTCTGCTCCTAATTCACAACAATTGACTAACTAAGAAATACAATTTTTAGCCTAATTTTCCTAAAAAACAGGTATCTCCTCTATCACAAAAAATGGCCACAAGAACATGTTATAAACACCTAAAAAAGGTTTTCATCAGAAAGGGTCTTAAAGAAAGTATAATCCACTAGATTATAAATTTAGCCTGTTTCCTTAATTGTGCGAAGTTGAGCTTACTTTACTGTAAATTCACCTATAGAACAGAAAGTCAAATAAAAATTGAAATAGAAAATGTTGAACTTTTTTTTCCTGCTTCTTCAGGGATACAAACAAAACGGATCCCATTTCTATCCTTGAAAAAAATCTTGCAAATGTTTGAGTTTTGGAAGAAAACATTAGCTTTTCATCAAGTTTGTGGTAAACAATGCTGATCTCCAAATGTATGTTTTCAAGGAGGTTTGAGGATGGAGATGCACATGCATAGGTCAGGCTTGTCCTCACAATGCGTAAACAAATTATACCTTCTACACAGGCACTTTATTCAAAGAGGGTATCTTGAATAACGAAAATGAATGCTGTTTTTCTTAGAAAACCTTCATAAAATGGTGATTACAATCATTGTGGGTTTGTGGAATAAGCTGTGGAGTGCATACTTAGCCTCGAGAGCTAAAGCAAAGACGCCTGCAGCCTCTGGAGCTGCCGCTGATGTTCCAGAGTGGCGCAGTGTGCAGTTCCCATACAGGTCTGTTGTTGCCTAAAGTCATTGAATTGTTAGAAAGACAGAAAAGAAGAAAATCAGTGTGAGTAAAAGCTGAATAAAATAGAATTTTGTTTATGTGATGTGAAAATATTGGTATCACATTACATCTGTACTTTTCCAGTAATGCAAGGACAGTTAACTAAATCTGAAAAATAATACGAAGTCCATTTTCTGATTATGCACATGGTATCCTCCATACAGAAAGTTCCACAACAAAAGAGCGACATAAGCAAGATTGACGTGAATGTCGGCTAAACCTCAGAAACAGCATATTTGCTGAATAAATATTAGTTTATTTAATCTGGTGCTTAATTATAAATTATAACAGATTGACTGCAATTAGCAGAGAGACCCGTGGGATCAACATGGGCTCTGTCAACAGCCAAAGGTGATTTGCATAATAACAGCACAATTCCTGTCTCCTTGTCATAAACTGTCTGCCTATAGATTGCAATGTTTTCCTTTTAGTAGAAACACCAATTGGCCAAGATGATGCCATCATGGGCAAAAAGTTACATTTATTACAAAGGAAACATTCAATTTCCAGTGTAATCCATTTCAATAGATTCCAATACTTACTTTATTTTGTTTGTTTTTTTAACTCATAAACGAATTAATAATATAAAATGATAATAATAAAACATTGTTCTTGCACTATCGCCAAGAAAACTACTTTTTTCTTTTGATTTTGTTGGGTTTTTATTTGACCTTTTTTTTTTCATCCAAATTAGAAATTCTATAGAAATTTATATAAAGGACAAGAGATGTTTTCATCATAATGTCTTAATAGATAAGCAGAGTGCCAACTGCTTTATGCATGAGCATAAATATCAAGATAGCATTCTGCCCAGACGTGTTCCTCTGCTTTAGCCTTAAATTTTCATAGCAATCTGGTTATTTTTGGTTCACCTTCAAATCTAATGAAAGGAGAAAGCCAATAAAAAGAAGATCTTTAAAAACGGTAAAAAGCCACAAATATACATAAAAGCAAATACAGTTTTGCTTCAAAGAGGTATATGTATATAGTTTGTAAAATTAAAATAACTCACAACACCAGCCTCTGGGTTCCTCTTCCGCCCATTGCTAAATGTGGATGCCAATGTGGAAGAGCAGCTCTCATCGTATAGGGCAGTGCGCCCGTCATTGATGGCGGAGTTGATGGAGATGGTCCACATGCTGGAGGCATAACCATCGCAGTTGCAGTCGTCATAGCTACCACCATCCCCTGAAGCCCAAACATAGATGCTGCCTTTCCCTCCTCGCCCCTGAAACAGTATCATAAGCCCAGGATAACATAAAACATTTATCTTGAAAATTATCATTTTTCATTTAAGTTGGAAACCAGGGAAGAAAATTTGACTTTTTGGGGTTCTTTTAGTTTGTTTGCTTCTGATTGTTTAAAAGTTTGGTTCTTTTGTACCTTTTTATTAACCCAGGCGCAATCCACAGGCCTCTCCGGTTACCAGGGGGTGTTTCTTTTTTTCTTCTAATTGTTCCGGGAATAATTTCTTGCAGCCACTTTGATGCTCCTCCAAGAAGCAAGCTGCTTAATCACGAGCAGCCAAACGAGATCTGGTATAAGTGTGGCCACTATCGAAGTGAAGCCAAGCAATTACTCAAGCTTCTGATGAGCAAAATCCTCAATAGAAGCAGGAAAACAATACATGAGCTAATGACTTCAATTGCAATAATTAAAGCGCTAGCGCAGAATAAGACGTTCAAAATTTTGACTGCTTTCCGTCCACTCATCATATTATTAAGGACAAGCAAATTACCTGCCTATGTCTTTTTGTGTTCTTTTTTTGTCTATTTTGTTGCATTCTGCCTAAAAGCGTGAATGAAATTCAAGAAGAAACAGTGCATTCAATCAGACACATTGTTAAATGTTACAATAGCTAGATATAGAGCAGTTGAGGAGATGAAACAAACTGGATGTATCTCCACAGAGAGAGCCTCCTCTTGAACAAATCCTGCACCTGTGTCTACAAAAGAGTGATGTTGTTTTTTTCTCCCCACAGAGGAGTGGATCGAGTGGAGGAGTAGCACATCCTTCTCTTTTTCCACCCGGCTGTTTGAAATGCACAGTCAGAGCACACCTCAGCATTTTAGGCTGTCATTTTCCTGCAGTTTAATTTTGGAGTTTGCTTTCGTTTAGCAAAGATTACTATTGCTCGTTTCCATCGTTTTCCATATCAATACTAGGGAGGATCTGAATCCAAGTGACAGATTGCGGAGTGGAGGCATGATTTGCTATGTTTCTGCAATCAGATACTACAATGAGCTTTTGCCTTTTTAAGAACCGAACCTCAGATGGGGTTGAGTTCAACCTGCTCACAGATGGTATGTGATGATTAATCAAGCAACTGGCAGCGTTTGTGTTATCATGGCAACTCTAGCTGTCCATTGCATATCATGTGTGCATTCTCATATGACGTTCAAGGCCTGAAACCCTCTTCAATGAGCTTTTGACTATGCTGAAGGGGCCTGGATGTTCAATCAACTCCAAAATCCACCAAACTAGCTGTGGAAATGCGACAAATTAAGAAGAAATGGCTCTTATCGTGGAGTATATTGGACATATAAGTGGCCTCACAGATTAGGAAGGCTCTGAAGTATTTTGTATATTGACATGTCAGTTTGAATCATCAAAATCCCCACAGACTGTAGGGAAATCTCCCAGCACAACCTCTCATCGTTCAAGCAGAAATGGCTGGTCTCCAAAGAACACTGGGTTTGTGGATAATCAGTCATGCAAAATAAGGAATGGCATGATTTAATGTTAGAAAAAAGAATTTCTTCTAATTAACTTTTGTCAGCCTTGCCCTAAAAATCAGACTGAACAGAGTAAACTGAAAAGTAATTTTAAAAAAAGTAAACCTCAGAAACATCACTTGGCCTTATATAATTTTGTTTTATTATCTGGTTTAACGTATGTTTAGCTTTAATGCTTTTAACTTTCATTTTTTTTTCTTTTCCTTCATCTCACATTCGGTTTTCAAAACTAATCACCACACAATATTAATTGTACCTCAGTGTTTTCGAGCCCTCTGTGTTTAATTAATGTTCAGTTGATATTCTTTCTGATGGTTTCAGTTCATTTTAATCATGTTGCTGTTTACCACATGCAAATTAAACTCCATTATTGTTTTCTGGTTTTCTGGATCTTTTCTTTTTTTTTTTTTCTTTGTGGTGCCAAGGTTTATTTCTTATGTTCTGTTTAGTTGGTTTAGATTAGCAGCTTGTGAGTTTCCACTCTAAGTCATTGCATTTGTGCATCTCAAGCATCAAACCTAAAAAATCTTCATGTCTTTGTTTCATGGGGGTTTATGGAATAACAGAGCGTAGGAAAACCCAAGTTAGTAATTCAACAAAATGAAATCCATAGAGTACTTCATATTCTTCAGCATTTTTGCTTCTATCCAGAACAGAATTACATGAAAATAATGTTTTAGTAAAATTGCAACTCAGAAGTAGTTCTGGGATAACATTACTTTGTATTCATTCATCAAGGGTGCAAAAATTGAACCAGTATTTACTGTGAAGACAAGTCATACATTTATTTACAAGACGCATTTCTCTTTAAACTTCTCCAATAAAGCAACAATTTTACAATTCACGAGTCAAACTAAAAATTGTCAAAAGACTAAGCCCTTATAACATTGATGGAAGGAAGAAAAAAAAAGGTGTCAGGAAAATAATTTGACTAACTCTGTGATTTATATTGACAGATGTTTAGGATGCTTTGATACTTCACCTTGTTGACCCCATCAGCCATCGCCTGTAATGTCAGCTCTCTGGGTCCATCCACCGTCTTGCCATCATCAGTTGGGCCCCAGCTAGCACTGTAAATATCAATTGTCTGAGGCATGTGGCTGATGGATGATGCTTCAATGATATCCGTCATGAAGGGCTGGTCCAGCATCCGGATACCTGGAAGAGCAACAACTCTGATTTCCATCGGATAATCAATTTTCTATTGCAGATATTTAGTTCTAAATTAGGGGTGTGTCTCTTTTCCTCTCACGTGATTCAATACACATCTCGACTCATGTTCCACGAATGAGTACAAAAATAATTCAACTAACTTTGTGGTGATACGATATAACTAGATTGATTTTTCGATACGGATCTCTATCCTATGCAACCGAACCAGATTTATAAATTAAATATTCCCTTCTTTAAAAAAAAAGCACAAAATAAACAGAAAATCCTGTTGTTTGGATTTAAACTATTTTCTTTGAGCACTTAAATGTCTTCCTTTGCTGTATGTAAATAATGAAAAAATACTTCAACAGCACAGCATATTTTATCTAGAAGCATATGTGTTTAATGTAGGAAGCATTCAGTGCCTCTCTCAGTGAATCACTCTAATCATGTCCCTCTTAGCCTTCAATCATACTATTGTCAGGGATGTTATTTAACTTTAATGTCTTGTCATCAATGTGTGTGTCTAAAATGCCAGCTCAACATGACACACACCTGCCACCTTGGAGTTGTAAGCGACTCCCACACCGCAGATGTTGTTGTTGGCTGCCGCAGAAACCTCCCCAGCACACCGAGTGCCGTGACTGATGACAAAAAATAAATAAATAAATACATAATACAGCACGATTCGACAGAATTTGCATGAAATTAAATGAACTTCCAAAAAACAAGACTGGATTTTGATTCATCATACTTTAAAACCGTGAGGCTGTCAACAAAATGAGTCAGTTTTTAATTAAAAATGGGAACGTTCAGGGTTTGATCTGACAAATATTGTTCTCAAAAAGCAATACTTCTACTGACCAAACCTATGGTTATATTTGGGCAAATCTAGTTTTATTTGGTCAGTGTGTAATGTGTCTATGTCCCTATCTCCTCTCCCCCACAGGGACATTGTGGAGTCCATCCCTCTTTCCCAGAGTGCTTTGCTGCAGACTGGCAGCTATTTATAACAACCGGCTGATTAGCCAGCGCGAATTGCCCAACAGTCAGCAACTGCTGCTATATCAAAGCTCCTCAATCGTATATGCAGGGACATACACAACCATGTCTGTGCACATGGAGGGAGGTGAGCTGCACAAGGAGCAGATGTGTCTTCCTCCTTCTGTTTTTTTGTTTTTATGGAGCCAGTAGCTCACAGAGTGATTGGGAGATGATAGATAAGGTTTTATCCCCCAGAAGGTCGCTGCTATGTAACCCTTTTGCTCAACAGCAGACTAGACTTGTGATGGTCCTCTTTGATACCTTATATCCACGGCATAAGGTGATTAAAACATTGCCATCGTTTTTTGTTTTTTTTTATTTCGATTGTCTTGTACTGGACTACTGCTCTGTTTATACTCCACTATTGTGTCTTAATGGAACTACGTGGGGAGAAAATCAATGCAGAAGAGCCACCAGTCTTTAGGGAGAGCACACATAAAAAATAAAAATGCTCAGTGTGCATTTAAACAAGGGGTTGACTGGGCTAGCATTACCTATTGAACCAGTCATCCGTGTAACGTGGAAATGGAAATGGGTCATTGCTGCTGAAGTCATAGCTGGCATCGGCATTCTGAAAGGACCAAATGGATGCATTTAAAAAAAATGTCAACACTGAGGTAAAGAAAAAAAAAAAAAAAAGGAACAGTACAGAAAACATTTAACTTCTTCTGGCTTCTGGGGGGATAGAGTTCATTACAGCTTTCTCTGGGACAAAGAAGTAGAATCACAGGTCCATGACAGACTGAGGCAGCAAAAGTTCAAAGCAAGTTCACAGTCAGAACCACAGATTCTCCAAACATGCATGTTTTTAGACTGGGAAAATGAGAACATCCACACCAAAAATAATCAGTTGGTTTTCAAATCAGCACACAATGTTTTTTTTTATAATTATATATTTTTGTAATAATAGTCAATTAAAGCAACTTCAAATAAATAAATATGCAAAACATAGTTTTCCAAGTTCTTTCATTGCAATTTTCTTCTTTTGCAGATGTTTGCGACTTTTTAAGGTGATGACTTGTTAGCATACATTTATAGTGAAACATCAATTTGTAGAATTATTTTTGCATTTTACTAGCTATGAAGAATGGGGAGTAATTGTGTTTGTGAAAGTGTGAAACCATTGTTTCTTTTGAATATGCATTTCTTTGTTGCAGTTTTTTTTTCCTGATTTGATCTTTTTTAATCATATTATTTTCCTCGTTTATATTTTGTTATGGTTTTTCTCACATTGCTGTCATTGGAATTTTGAATCTTTATTGCCTGGAAATGTGTTGACACAGCAGGGGCTGCAAGCTGAAAACACAAGGCCCAGCAGTGAAATCATGAATAAAAAAATTATTATCAAAAATAAAATGAATACAAAAGTAATCCAGGTTGTTGGGCTCTGCTGGGATTTCTCCTGCTGCTATTTCTGCTTTCTGTTCCATGAAGCTTCTACAAGTAAAGCAAAGACATGTTCATCAGCTGTAGACGACATCAGATCTGTGTTGGAGACTGCTTTTGTGTTGCTGCCTGACTTATCTGAAGGCTGGCATTTTAAGACAATGACTCAGTCAGCAGCAAAATGCAAAGGCAAACAAAAACAGCTTCTTGACCCAATGGAGAAACAATGTAATTATTGCAACCTGGAGCATCTAACAGGAGAGTAAAAATGCTTCTGGCGACCGGGGCTACAAAACTAAATAATGGGAAAACACCAATTTGTGTACGTTTAATTGATATTTTCATGTTTCATTTTTCTGCATTTGGTTTATTTTTCTAGGTAAGACTGCAGGAAAACACAACACTTAGGTAAAAGTGAAAATAAAAAGAAAGTGCATCATTTTTTCAAATTACATCAGATAAAAATAATTGTTATATGTATGGTATGGGCATATTCCCTTCCCAAAATGCCTTTTTTCGATCAATCAGCCTGTGCTCTGTCATTGTTGTTCTTTTTATTCTCGGTTTAAGGAAGAAAAAAAATAATAACTAAGAACAATTGGTTAATCTCTGCTACCTTATCTTTTCCCATCCCTAAGATGTACACTCTGCCTTGAAGGAAATTGCACTTTAGAGACTGGTGATTCAAACTAAATAGTGGATAGTCAAATACACAGAACATCAATACATTTCACTGACTTTATAAGCCCCAGTCAACCAACTGGCACTTTTGACCAGACGAAATGAAGCTGAAAACCCATGTAAAGATTATCAAGGGCTAAGATGCTATTAGAAGTTAGAGGGTTAGGTTTTATCAACACATGACGCTTTAGGGGTGAACAACAGGTTTAACCCATTTCATATCAGATTTGATACATGCATTTCTGTGACCCCACTATCTCATTACACAAACTTTGGTTAAAAACCCATTGTGTATGTAACTTGATCCATGTTTTCTGCCCTGTAGTAAAAGGTTTTTTCCTGATCATTTCAATATGGCTACCTCCATGAAATCTCAAACGCTCTCAAACGTTTTGCTAATTTTTTATCCTTCATGATGGGGAAAACTTTTTTCGCTTTTGAATGACTAACTGCTGTATCAAAAAATGTTACATTTGTTAATGAATAATTATTCGATATAACAAGACAAAATGCGTGTGACATCACCCATAGAAAATGCCTTTCTTCCAGTTCCAACCAAATGTAGTTAATTCAGTCGCCATTTTTCCACAAAATGTCTGTCACCATGTTGGAAGCACATTTTCTCAATTTAATTTAATTATATTTTTCAGTAAACAAGGATTGGTCCTTCTACATTTCTATGGCAACCACTCTTCAGTCAGGAGTGAGCGCATAAGAAGGCCACACCCCTACCACTTAAAGTGGGCTCTGGAGCAAAAATATCGTGAAAAAAAGATTAGAATTAGCAAGAAAATATTAATAAAAGGTAGTTGAGCAAGAATGGTTATTCTGACAAACATAATGACTAAATAATAGCTGTTTATTTATCAATAAAAGTCTATAGGATTTCAGTTCTTGTTTTACTGTCAATTATACAGTTATACAGTGTTAAAAATGTGTGTAACAAATTTGATATAGTAGGTGAAAAGGGTGCTTTTGTCCTAAACACTCATATAAACATTTTTGCGTCTTAAACGTCATGTTTGATGTCTTGTTGTGATCAAAAACGTAGAAAATCACCCACCGTCTAACTGATATGATGTATATCTTGTAAAAAAAATAAAAAATAAAAGGATACTGCAGATTTTTTGGAGGATTTCTCCAAAGGGTTTGAAACATCAAAATGAAAAGAATAGAAATTTCTCTTAATTTTTGTGAGATGTTCAGGGCTAAAATGACTGGCCTGAAGTGGGTTATTAATAAAAAGGGTATGTGAGTAAATATTAAAACTTCTTTTATCTTTTATTAATGCCATTAATGAGTTATTTTTCAAGAAATTTCTTTTTTTTATCTATACCACAGTAATAGTCAACACTATAGAAAAATCAAATGAAAGATTTATAATTTAACTGAAAATATGGATGTGGAACAAAACACAAATAACATTGGTGGTTAAACAGTAAATGTTCAATTTTGTGAAGTAAAAAAGGGGAGCATTAATTAAGAAAAAGTCCCCTCCAGCTCTCCACAGTGCTAATGTGTGGTGTCTTGCTTTTACTTTTTTGTTGTTACGATAGCACCAAAAAGTACTTTGCATAAATGAGATTCACAAATCCCCTAATCAGCCCCTCTGTAACCCAAAAATTACCCCTAAAAAAGGTACGAAAAAACAGCATTCGTCAAAAATTCAAAAAAAGCAACCACACGCTTCTAAACAGGTGCACGCTTCAAACTAACAACAGCATCCTATCTGTGAAATGGAAATAAATGAGTGTATCCTTCATGTCCTTTATGCATGACTAGTTCATGTTGTGTTCTTACTTGTATAATAATTGCTTTATTATCTTTTCAGAAATACTCAAATGCCAAAGCTTGTTTTGTCATTTCATTTGCCAGTATTAACTGGCAAATGATTTTTCCCAACAAAAAGGAACACGGACGTGTTGTGGGTTTTATGACTTTATGACGCCAGTCTTCTTCTGATAGCAGGAGGCCTGAAAAACACAACAATAGCAGCAACACCCCATGATCACACTCACTAACACAGGCACACACTTAAGATCCATGCACAGCGTGATCCATCAGTCCAGTGGAGCATGCTCCTGCATCACTACAGCTGAGTCTATGTGTTATTTTTGGGCCATGGCTCATCCGTGTTCACATGGTGACACGCGCAAAGACAGGGGAATATGGTGGGACGCCACAGATAAAGAGACAGAAAAATCTAAACATCACAATCACTTTGCAAAGAAATACAAAAAAGCAAAACAAAATAAAAAAAAGACACTATGCACGACAGAAGTGTAATGTAATCTTTTTAAAACCTTTCCATTTCTGTGCTTCTGTTTAACTCTCCCGTCGTTGTTTAGAATTGAATCAGTATTCAAGATAAAGCATCACATTATGCAGCTCTGACTCGCCTGGTGTTATCTTTGTAGCCAGTTGAACTGCTGCAAAGCTGTGTGCATTAACATTAAATAGCTTGACTGGCCGTCTGCCTGTCTGTCCTCCAGGGATACAAGGAGACTTGGCAGCCATGAAGGCAGCTCAGAGAGCACCTGTCACTGCCAATGAGAAGTCGCACGGTGGCCAGAGATCTACCACCTGAACCCCTACTTCACTTATTAACAGTATTTCAGAAGGAATGAAGGGAATTAGCACAATCAATAACACTGTAGGACTCACGTAATTTGATGCCAAGTCTGGATGTAGATAGTCAATACCTGAAAGGGGAATCCAAAAATTAATCGTGATACAGTTCAGCTGCAGAGTAAATGCATAACAAATGTCAGTTTGCTGCTAAAGCGAGAGCTGTCATTTCATCGTGTGATGTATTGTTATTACCGGCCAGCAGAAATCCTTCAGCGTTCATTTTTTATTAGCTACTTACAACTAGAGCAAAATGCAGCTGCTCGTCTCTTAACAAGGAAGCGACATCTCCCCTGTTTTAGTGTCACTACACTGGTTACCTGTTCATTTTAAGATTCTTTTATTCTTTTTTTACCTCTGACTTGCTGCAGGCTTATGTCCCCTCCTGTCCTCTTAAATCAGCTGATCAACTGCTCTACAAGTACTGAAAACAAAACCTAAACTGCTTTTGCTGCAACAGCTCCAAAACTCTCTCAAAAATCTCAATTCATGCCAGAGAGGCCACTTCCCTGCATGCTTATAAGTCCTCTCTTAAAACAAACTTTTTCTAATTTGGTTTTTGATACACAGTGAATATGTTCTCTCTCTTTTCTTTTATCCCAGCACATTTCAATGTATTATGTTTTATGTAATGTTTGTGATGTGTTTGTTTTAACAATGTACTTTATAAGCATTTTCTTGTTCAATTTTATTCTATTTTTATCTATTGTTTACATATTTTATTTTCTGTCATTGCACAGCACTTCAGGTATAAATGGGCAATTTAAGTGCCTTATAAATAAAGCGTATCTTTTTTTTTTTTTTTGTGCCGGTGCAAAGTGAACATGAGCACTAATCTACCAGAACAGAAGGTCCAATTTTTGTTAAGGAAACAAAAACAGACTTGTATCTTGCTATTGAATTAAAATCGTTTTGAACAAGAAGAGCACTCCTAACAATGCAAAACAATTATTTGAAGGACAGAAACTATACTTTACTAAAATCAGTTCACTTGTAGCCTCTTCAAAGAACGGGCATTGTAGGAATAAAACCAAAGCCAGAAACAAGAAACAAGCCTGTCTGTAGTACATATTGTACATAATGACATTTGTATATTATACTTTGTTAGATTTGTTTTTTTGCACTGTGTTGGTGACTGCTTTAATTTCATTGTCCAAGTGGACACTGACAATACAGGCATATCTTATCACATCTTATAATAATAATAAAAAAAAACATGAACACATTGTTCATTTATTGAAATGTAAACTGAATAAAAGAAACTCATGGAGTCACAAACTTCCCTTCCTTCCCTCCATCATGTAAAACCATGGGGAAGATGTTCTTTTTCCACCTGCCAACATCTTTTTTCTATTATCATCCAATTTTGCTTAAGTGACCGTATTTTCCGCACTATAAGGCACACTTAAAGACCTTTAAGACCTGGTTACAGACAATATGGTGCCCAAACACATCATTTGTCCTTAAAACCCTTAATCAGTTTTCAAAAAATGCCAGTGGGCATTACAATCCGTATCACCTTCTGGTTGTGCTTACTGACGGTGAAGCGATTTTGAGAGGTACACTGGGCTCTGTCAACATTTTTTGGGTTGGATGTTGTTGTGAACATGCGAACACGGCTAGCATGTAGCAGTGTTGGACTATGTTTTTTGGTGTTTTTACTTGTTACTAACATGGCTGGTAGTTAGAGTAGTCACAGTAGCATTAGTTTTGGCGGTATCAATTCGTTCTTTTTACAGGTTCAAATAAGGTTGGGTGTTATTGTAAATACACTGAAGCAGCGAATGTGTAGCGGTGTTGGACTGTGTTTTAATTACGAGATACTAACAAGGATGGGAGTTAGCGCAGTCACAGTAACATTTGTTTTAGCTGTATCATTCTGTTTGTTTGCGTGTTTCAAAAAAAGTTGGGTATTGTTACAGGTATTGTGAATGCTCTAACATAGCTAAAATGTAAATAAGTTCTAGAGTCTAGACTTACTGTGAATGCAGTTAACGAAATCTGAATGACTTCTCTCTGACTCTTCTGTTTCCATTAATGCCCCTTTTAGTTCAGTGCAACTTATTTATGATATACGTTTGAAAATTGACCACTCATTGGCAGTACGCCTTAGAATCTGGTGTGACCTAGTACGGAAAATACGGTAATAAAATTCCAAACAATAATATCCAAATATGACAATACTAATAGTACTGTATAAGGCCAGAAACGATTAATTAAACAAAAAATGTCCACTTTTACGCAGTTGCCATGCAGAATTGTACCATGAATGTTTTGAACCTATCTGAACCTAACTAAACCATGAAATATATTTTTCTTTTTAAAGTTAAGGACAAAAAAAGTGAAAAGGAAATGAAGAGATAAAATGCTTAGTAGTGGAATGTCTCCAATTTTTCAAAACAATTGAACGTATCAGTTGCTTTATGCATCCAAAAACCATGTGATTATTTGTTTCGTTATTTAAATTCATTTTAAAGGTGAACAGTTTGCACAAGTATTTAAGCTCTTTAGGGCAATTAAAGCAACAGCTAATCTCCACTCACCATCATCCATGATTGCAATAGTAACTCCCTTGCCTGTGTAACCAAGCTGCCAAGCTTCAGCCACATTAAGATCTAGCCCAGGGGTCCCATCGGCCTGGCCGGTGTTTATCTAATCACAGAGACAATATGGAGAAAACTCATGACTCATGGCACCCAGGTGAGACCTATTAGGATCTTAGTCAATCTGAAGAAAATGTCCATGTGTGGGAGGGGGACGCTACGCATAAGACTGTCTGATATGGAAGGATAAAGGTTATGTGAAATGAAAGAAAATGTCAGTAAAATATTCAGTTGATGCCTAAGATGAATTCAGATAAGCTTCCTAAAAGGCCTCTTTCCAATTTAAGGTAAACAAGAAAGGGGGTACTTGGAAAGCAAAGATGTGATGTCTAGGAATCGGCCAGGCTTGTTTAAGAATGAAAAACAAGGTTGATTCTGAAAGTAATGTGGAAAAGAGCCTGACTTCTGTGCAATCAGGCAGGAAGAATGTGGGTTGGTGCAAAAGGTCATGCAGCTTGCAGACAGCTTGCTCACTGATTACCCACCAGATACCACTGCTTGGTGAATAGAGGGTCACTCATGTTGACTTCTATGTCATTAATATTTCGGTAGCCTCGCTTCTGACGACGGAAACCTTCTTGTTCGATGACATTCTTTACCTGGGTAGAGGAAGCAGACAGGTTGAAGTCAGTTCAAAGAGAACATACTGTAGATCCAAGAAATAGTTTGATTTTATTTCAGAAATGCTGCTAAATTTCACAAAGACACATTTATGCACATTTATGAATTAAACAAAGCAGTATTAGTTGTTGGATAGTTGAGATGTATGGCTGTTTGCACAGAATTCCTAATAAAAAAATATAAAATATGAAAAAATATAAATATCGTATTTGACAACCCATTCTGATGAAAGTCGTGTTTTTAACATGTTCTTGTAGCATTTTAAAGATAATTAAACTTAAAATTGCATTTATGAGTAATTCTTTATTTGAATTATTGTGAATCATGAGCTGATGCAAAAATGTTGTTTGAAAAAGCTTGTAGGTGTGACGTAGAAGCTACTACGGCAAGTCGCAACCTCCACTCTGATACATCCGACTAGATCTGAGTACGTCTTTGTTTTCCTCGATTGCTCCAATATTGCTCGCCATTTTTCTTGCATCAGTAATGATAGGTTGAGGGTATAAGAGGCTTTTAGCTGGAGAGAGTGTAAACAGATGGATGTCAGGAAGTATGGCTGGACCTAGTCCCCGCCAAGAGTCCTGCACAACAAAGCTAATTTCTAATAAACTCCTGCCACTCTTCAGAAACTTCTTAAAAAAAAGTCTTAAAAAACTAAACTGATTTTTTATTTTGCCTAAAAATGACATAATCGTGATCAAAAGACCACTAGGAAAGCTTTTACAATAAATGAAAAGATGAATGGAGTGGATCTTTAAAGGAACCATATTTTTTCCTCTAGGAGTGATCAAAGCTGCAATTTCTTCTAAACTAGCCTGCCACAAAGCCACAGCTTTGTTTTCCACTTCCTTAAAAGCCCTCAGCATTTTTAATTCATAAACCGTTTCCCTGACTCATAAGGGGAGAAAAACAATAAAACAGGTAAATGAACAGCTGTGCTTTGCACTCATTGAATTATGCCACAATAACAATGCAGCCCTCTGAAAAAGAGGGAATAATTTATGTCAATTGATATGTTTTATACAATTTAGGATATTATTGCAAAGAGGCTGACGTTATGAGCTAGAAACATTAAAAACTCTTTTTTTTTCTTAGCAGAGGAAATAGCAAGAGTTACATAAAGTAAAGTCAATTCAGCTACTCTGGCATCAGATTGTATCCAATTTCCCATGTAGGTTTTTGTGTATTATATGAAACAAACGCCTTTGCATAGTTTTGAAAATATGAAGAGGCTAAGAGTGAGAAAGGAAAAAGAAGTCACTTAATCCATTACACTGTTATGGGCTTTCAGTTTTTTTCAGTTTTCAGAGTGTGAGGAGAATTGCAAGCCCAAGGTGAACTTGCAGATTAAAATGTATTAACCTTTTTCTTGATGTCAAGGTTTTACAATTTATGTAAAGGTCCTTTTCATGCTTTCTGCAGGTTGACCTGTTCATTTTACAGGTAAATGTACTGTAAAAAAGGAATCACTGACACAACTAACAAGTCTGTACCATGAAGGGAAACTCGGATAAAGCCATTGTCTTTTAAATGGAGACGCTATCAATGAAACAAAATGTCTTTTCACAGTTCAAAGCCATACACTGAAAAAACGTATCTAAGTGCTCCTTTTACATTTACCTCCCCCAAACTGTCTGTAATGTGTCTCAGAGAGCAGGCTTTGCTTGCTGTGTTTACCTCTTCCAATACAAGCAGAGCAGCACTTAAGGTGTCCTTCAAATAAAGCCGAAGCCTATTCGTTTAGATTTCACTTTTACGGTACTTCAAGCAATCAAAAGCAGCTCGCAGGGACACCATAAATCAGTATGCCAGTGTTGATGTCACAGCACTGCTGTGCTGAGGGAAACCTGCCAGAAAATACTCTAAATTAGACTGTTGTTCATTTATAAGGAGTAGATAAAAAAATACAATATTTCATCAAATTTGAACCAATTTTTTAGTATCATTAATCAAATCTTTGAATTAGCTTCTAAAAGCTAACCAAAAACGTCATGTTTTGGGTTATTTTATAAATTCCATCTCTTGAAAAATATATTTAACTGAATCAATTTGAATATTCAGTTGAATAAATAATGAACTTTTGAGTTAAAATTAAGTAAATATAGTATTTTGACAGTGTTTTCCAGCACCATAAAAATTATGATTAGATTTAGAATATTTTGTATCATTTCAGATTTTTTTTTCCTTCTCCTCATCTTTCAATTTGTTCTATCAGTTGGCAAAAGAGCATTTATTTCCCTTGAGATGATGTGTCACACTGCCCACTCACTAAATCTTACAATGCCCATAAACCACTGTCACTGTTTAGCTTCACCGAACGCCTGCTCACAATGCCTCATTTCATCTTAAATCAAAGCGCTGCACTGCCTCTCCCCTCTTTTAGCCTTCATTTTCCTCCTGCCTCTTACATGCTTGTCTTTCGGGGTCACATGAAAACCGCTTGTTCACAGCCAACTATTGAATTTTCCACTTTCCACCCTTTTTTTTTCACTCCCATTTATGCCGCAAGTAGCTTTCAAATTGTATTTGTCTGGTAAAAAATGAAGAGTAGGAATGGATGGATGGTTAGATGGATGATTGGATAAAGGCACAGATGTGTGATTGGTCAGACATCTTGGCTGCACAGTAGGAGAAGAGGGCAGGACTGGTTCAAGAGAGCGCAAAGATGGACACGAAGAAGCAATGATGAAAGAAGGTTTACTTTAAAAATTAGTCATTTTAGAAATATTAATATATCTAGTGCAATACAATTACAGCAAAATGTTTATAACACGTTTATCATAAACTTTTAACTTTGTCTCTTTTACTTGATATACGGTTTTTCCCTCCAAAATATAGGTCTTAGATTAATTCTTATAGTGATTAAATGCATCTGGATGGTTCTCCTACAAGAAACATTCATTAACTGAAAGCTTCATGGTTTTAGGATAGCACTGACAAATATCCGCACTTTGGTTTTGAGTTGTCAAACTAATACTTCCAATATCTGAGAGATCATTATGATTTATCTAAAATGTTGTGCAGAACGTCGCTTATCTAAAATTTATTTTTGGACAGAAAAATCAAAGTGTTAATCAACTTGCAGATGAGCTGTTTGTGTTCTACGAAGTTATGCTGAAATGCTGAAAAATTTTAGTTAATTTTCGGGTGAAAATGTTGTTCAAAGGTTATTGTAACTGTCATTCAACTCACCAAAACATAAGTTCCTATAATTTTATGTTTTGTCATTATTTATTTAAAAAGATCTGTTCATTATTATGGCTTCACTAGATTAACCTAATATTGTATTTTGTTACATTTTGTTTGGGTTGTAATAATTAAGTTGCTTAACTTCCCTTTTCTCTGATGACCCGGACTTGGTTGGTAATTGTCACAGCTGTTTTTTAATTATTCATTTTTCCCTGATCCACTGTTCCACAACGAGACATAAAATGTGCTTTTCTTTTTAAATTAGAGGCTCCTTTATTGGCCAGATTATCCTGTACCCTTGGGGTAAACTTTCTCAGAAAGACTGAGTTCTCCCGCTGTGGTTGAAGCACACTCTCTGGTTTCCCTTTTTTAATGAGGCACCACCATCCCAGTCTGCCAGTCTAAACGCACTTTACTTGTCTATCATGCAATGTTAGCAGAGACGTGCTACCCAAGACAGCCCTATTGTTCACCTTTCAGTCTATCCCTTCAGGGGCCACCATGGATGATCAGCTTTCACTGATTCGCACTGGTTGTTTGGCAGTTTTTTTCAAGCCAGGTGCCCTTCCTTACAAAACCTGGTATTTTATCCAGGCTGGGGACCGGCACAGGAAGACTTGGCCCCCTTATGGCCATATGGCTAAATGGTAAATGGCGTATGTGTGTAGTACTTTTCTACATTTCTCGAAGGTCCAAAAGCGCTTTACACTCAAAGTCCCATTCACCACTGTTTCCTGCCCCATTGCCAAACTATGGTGCCAACTTTCCACCAGAGGCATGGTGGGGTTCAGTGTCTTGAGCAAGGACACTTGCAAAACCTGCAAACTTCCGATCAGAGGTAAACCGTCCTACCACTGCTCCATGGGCAGTTGCACGACGGGTCTTGCCCAAGGACCCACACTGGATGACGCTCATCGTACCCCCTGAGAATCGAACCCTGGTATCCCATTCGCCAGTCCTACAGCACAGCCAACTGAGCCATCCAGCCATCTAACACAAGGCAGCACTATAACTTGCAAAGACTTGAGTTACTAAGGGCAAATTTCATCCAGTGTTCTGCCATCCAGAGGTTTCTTGGGTGCTGGATTGGCTCACACCAGGGTCCCCAGACTCTTGGCAGATGGCTTGCCGGAGAGTGAGGAACACATCAGCGTATTCCTTCACCCTCTGTTCTATCGAGGTCACCATCTCACCGCCTGCTCTATAGGCAGTACAAGCAAAAACTGCTTTCCTCTCTTGAGCTGCTAAATGGTTTGCCAAAATTTCTTTGAAGCCGACCATTGGTACTTCTCTGTCAGTCTCCCTGGATTCCTGCCAGAACATTTTTTGTCTTTTCAACTGCCAGAGCTAAATGCTGCTTGGACTGCCAATACCTCAGACATCTTCAGCCTCGACACTGGATATAGGTTTCTTGATATGGAAGTTAAAGACCCTTCTGACAGCAAGCTGAGAAGCCCTGAGAACAGACTCTGAAATTCATTTGGAGCTGATGAGTCTGTTCATCCACCTCCACCAGGGAATCCAACTCCACAGCAGATGGAAATCAGTAGAAAGCTCCACCTCTCTCTTCACCCGAGTGTCAAAGACACACAGCTGAAGGTCAGATGACACAAAGTCTATCATTGACTTCCTGCCAAGAGTGTCTAGACCCCTCTTGGGGACCCAATGGTTAGAGTCCATTTTTAGGGAAAGGGCCATCGAGGCACCAATTCTTGACCACTGTCCAAACCAGCCCTGCAGGAAACTTTTAGCCACTATTTTAATATTTTTGTGTATACGTTTACTTTAGGTGTTTTTTTTTTTTACGTCATCTTGCTTTCCTAGCCTCAAGCCCTCCATCCACCCACAAATATGGCAAAATATTTATACTTGGATTAGGCAGAGTGCGATATTAATATAGACAAAAAAATGGTATCGTAATTTTTAAAACATATTTTAAGTAAAAAAAATGTAGATATTATAATCAGTTTTTAAAAAAATATAAAACAATAAATTCATTTAAAATGAAGGTAAGTGGATTTTCTCCTTTACTGGTATTTATTAAGGGAAGCATATTTTGATGCGGTTTAGATAAAATTCCAAAATAGCACAAAAAATAGCAGATATCTTCATTGAATGACCAAATTTACACCTCCTCCCTGTTCTTTTCAGAATATTTTTAGATACAGAGCATTCCATTTAATGAAAAAAAAAACCCACAAACATTGGCCACACATTGCAAAAATCTATGTCTGCAGTGTCACATATGAATGAGCTGGTGAAACATTAAACCCAGCATCCGGTACAACAATTTATCCATGTCAGTGTTGACCCACTGCCATTAGCAGTATTAGCTCTGTGGAATGGCTTGCATTTATTTTCATTAGCACCTCTCGAAACCACAATTAGAGGGGGCGGAAGGGTGGGGTGTGCGAGGGTGATTGTCTGTAAAAAGGACTTCCAGTTTGCAAAAGACAAAAGAGGGTTTGAACAACCTGCTTCATTCACCGGTTTGTTGTGCAGGTTTGAACATAAATGTGATCATTCAGTAGCTTCTTCAACAACAAAACTGCTATTTTTCCCCCAATACAATACCTGCCTTTAGTAATAACCTGACATTTTTGGAAACTGCTTAGGATTAGTTCAATAATGCTCCATAGCAGATAAACATAGAACATTTTCAAAACAGGGATATAATGTTTTAAATAAAAACAGGTTAAAAGAACATTATATATTGTTACTTGCCAATTAAAGCATGTCTTAGGGAAATAGTATGTACTTTGTTTTCTTCTTTGCAATGAATTAGTCAAAAATAATTAAGAATTAAGAAAAAAATCAAGAAGAGAAGTTAGAAAAGTAAAGGTGACTTATCTTTGTAGATTACTTTGTTTTTAAGTGCTTTTTGTTCCTTTTTCCCAATTAAAAGACATAATAATTATATTTTCACTGCCAGAGAGGCAATTTAGTTTATCAAAATTCTAAGCGCCCAAGGAGAAGACAAATTGTAACATTTATTAAAAAATTTTGATAAAAATAAAACACACTAAAAAAGGGAAGAAAAGCTTTTATGGAAGAAAAGTCATGGCTACAAATATTGAATTCTAGAAATTCTGCAGCTCATTGAGCTGCCCTGACAACATGTTGATTTTTTCTTGAGATTAGAAAGAAAGAGAACCAAACTTGATGCAACATTTCAGATTATCTCTGCACTTTTACTATAGTGATGTTGTGACCATGTTTTCTGGTTGCTTAAACTGATGTAATTATACACACAATGCAACACCAAAGACTGATTTTGTCATTGCCGAGGCTCCAGAACTTTGACAGTGATTTAAGCTGAGCTACATAAAAAAAATGATTTTGTGTTGCCCTTTGGCATCCCTTTTCCAAGTGTCCTTTAATGTTTGTATCTTGACTTTAGCCCACTGTAGAAGCATCAAAGCAGTTTCTTTCACATTCATACCAGTCTCAAAATAACCACTGTCACGCAAACTGAGTGGGAAGTCCTACTGCTGTAGGCACCCGCAGACATCTCAGCATTCGTGCTTACCCTTCTGTTATTTTGGAGCCATTGTTTGATACGGGCGCTGCGTTTGCTTCGCCTCTTTGAAGTGTCCTGAGGATAGAAGTGAAAGAGGCCGTCTCCAAAGGGGAGCTGCGCGATGAGCGACAGTGAGAGAAAAAAAAAATGCATCAGGAGTGAGGAGAGAAATATAGTGTAACACAGAAGCAGCAATTGAGGGACATCAATCAAAATACAATGAACCGTAAATGAAGGTCAGCTCCAAATGGAAACAAGAGCACTGATTCCACAGCACTCACACAAGGTTTATTTTTAAGGCACTGGGGGGAACCGTGCTGGAGTCAACTATGATAAATCCCACTGGCAGGGAAATGAGATGCATCATCCGAAGCATTCCCTCTAGCACTGTGCACAGATTAAAGACGTCCTTATGCTTGGGTAGCAGCAAGGGTGCAGGTCAGTCCTCAAAATAAATGCTTTCAGATGTGTCTGTCAGATTTAATGTGGCAGTCTTATAGACAGATGAATATCGTAACTATTTTTCACAGCTTTTCAGTTCAGGTCTTGCACGCAGAGACCAGGAATGCAATGAAACCAAAAAGAAAGAGCTCTCCTTTGGTAATTACACAATTGCTGATCCCAGATCTAATCTTGTTGACATTTGCATGTGTTTCCCCGTTTGGTGTCCCAATCTAGTTCATTAAGCAATAAAAAAGAAAAATGATTAAAAATAACATTGTTTAATGGTGTGCATCTCATTAAGAGGCATTTTCTCACCCATTACATAACATAGAAGGCAGATGTCAGAAACTAACCAGTGCAAACAAGATCAAAGATCTGGTGATGTTGCACAACAGAAATGAATGACATGCAAATGGAGAAAAAATATAAAACAAATCATTGAATTATTTAGTGAATGTATAATAACGCAGAAAAGGAAATCCTCATTCAGAGCAGTACTGTTCACTGTTCTGCCTCACTGACTAAGGCTCCAGCCAATTTCACTCACAGTTATTTTGACATGTGACGAGGAACACACACTGTCAGGGAATTATTTCCATTGGTCTGCCATAAACAGCTTGTTATGCTCCGTGATGTGCTGTGTGGGATGCTCTGGATTTGCCAAGCTGTTTAATAAGATGCATCATCTCAGGTTATCTTCAAGGGAGGCCAGAAGTGAATACATTGTGTACTTTGTGTGCTAAAGAGATAGGTAAAAACACAAAATGCAATCTTTTGGTTTAAAAATTTTCCTTTGATTTTAATCAATTGCATACCCTGCTGTTTTTTTCTTGAAATTTGAGGTTAAATATAAAATGGCACCCACGATTTTTACAAATACCTTTATTTTTATTATAAATTACCCTAAGGTGTTTCCTGAGTTGAAGGGCACTGATGATAAAGGAGAAAAATATCCTAAGGGCAAGGCTAATGAAATTCAGCCATTAGACCTGGGTTAACCAATAACCAGGGCCTGCATTTTAGTTGAAATGACGTCACCAAATTTGGAGAAAGTGCAACCAAGTCAAACCAATTGAAAACCAGTCACATCTTTTCACCACATTTCCCAAATAATTAACTAGTGTTGCAAAATATTAGAAGGTTCCAGTCCTCCAAAAGAATGAAAAATGAAATCAAGACAAATAAAAATGAGGATTGTCTTTCTTCTTTGGGAACCTTTTGCCATGCATTCACAAATCAATTCACCTTGACTGTTTCAGCCAAGTGACAAGTTGAGTCTTCCCTGATGCGTCTGCGTGACGGATTTAACCAAGCATCCTACCTTCCTTGCACTCTGGAACCCATGTTGTGCTGCAAGTTGGTGCGCCTCGTCCTGTGCATCCTCGTGCAACTGGACCAAAAGATGCTCCGTCAAGACTCCTTCTGCAGCCTCCGTTGCAAACAGCAGAGCGTTCAAAAGCACTAGAACCCCCACAGCTGTCCCATGACGGGGAGATCCGCGCATTGTGCCTGGCTTGCGTCTGTCCTGTTGTCTGCCCGTTCGTCGGAGTGAAATCAGTGTGCCGGATGCTCCTCGCTGGAGGTGGGAGGAAGAGGAGGGGGAGGAGGAGGAGTAGGAGGGAGAAGAAAAGGAGGATGTGGAGGGTCGGATTAACGCATCTTCAGCTGATGAGACCAGTGGAAGTTTAGTTTTACCGCGGCACAGATGCTCTCCCTGTCGAGTGCTGGGAGTGGGGATGGCTGTGCGCTTTGGATTTAACCTGCATCTTTAGCTTTCTGTCTCTCCTCCTCCTTTTGCTCCTCTCATGTGTAATTTATCTGCCCCCTTCGCTCGGGCGTCTTGCACGTGACGTTGTACCAATGAGCTCAGGCGAATGGAAACCGTTGCTTTTCTTTCCTTCAGTGTCACTTACTTGTTTATCACCTTGGAGAATTCCTCAGGGTTAAAAAGAAATGAATTGATCTGAAAAAATGTGGCCTCATAAAAAGCCATTTGTTGCATTTTCTGAGGCATTCCACCATTTTTGTGTTCTCCCTCTCATAGCCATGCTGCTAATATCAGTTTTAATCTTATAGGTTTCTATTTTACGTATCTGTTAAACCTATTCTTTAATGGATTGGATGATGAACAGTGGAAGCAAAAGCACTTCCTTGTTTCTTTAAAGACCCTCTCCGATGAAAAATGTGTTTTTGGTATTTCCAACAGGTTTTTCTAGCAAGATGGAGGACATATATAAAGCTTAAAATTGCTTAAAATTAGCTAATGTAATTGCTAATTGTATCAATGGGTCTATGTTCGTCAGGAAAAAAATGCAATCTTAGAGAAATGCTGCAGTTATGTGGTGTTGGAATGATCGGAAAAATGATTTTTCAACTCGGAAAACGCACACAAACATAAAAAAACAACAAATCTTCCAACACCACATGAATGCAGAATATCTTTCTGCACCCAGACGAAGGTCAATTTATTTGAATGGGTGCATATTTCTATGGGTAGACACCAAAACTACAGAGAAAACAAAACATAAATAAGGATCATCAGTATGATTTATTCCAGTTTGGCGGGCCAGGTTAAATAGTTTAGTGGGCCACATACGGCCCCTGGGCCATAGTTTGCCCACCCCTATACTAAGCTATACACATTTCAATTAAAGCTTAAAGTAACTAATCCTAAAGCTCATTAATCTGAATAAAGATACCTTTTAGGTTTTATTCCCTTCTTCTTTTTTTTTCATTAAATCGCTTTTTTTTCTCATTATTTTTGAAAAAAATCTTTGAAAAACCATGTGTACCACTGTAGCATGGTTCACTTAACTGATAAGAGCACAAAAATTGTAGACTAAAAACATCTTGAATTGCTTATCTCCCTTGGTTTTAAGAAAAAATGAAATTGAATATACAGTACCTTCTCAAAATTACATGTTTATCAGATGCAGTCACATTTGAAAACGTTCAATTTTGCTATCTGGAAGAGTCCTTAAAAAGAAATTAAGCTGCTGCCCTTAGGTTACGCTGCCATGCAATGTTTGTTAAAATCTGAAATGTGTGTTAACAGAAGAGCCCAGCAGCATGGGGATCCATTTTCAGCAATGTCTTGGAAAAATAATGAAGACACATTTTCTATAAATGGATGCACTTTACTAATCACTGTTTCCAGGCTCCCTGCAGACCTCCTCCCACACTCCTGCCACTCAGCAGCCCCAAGATTATTTGTTTAGCTCAGGCAAAGCAGTCTCCTTGCCTTTTTTCATCACGGCATCACACTTTCCTGCAGTTCATAAACACTTAAACAGTTGTTTTATTGTGTATAACATCTCCTGTATTGTGTTTTTCAGTAAAATATATGCATTCCTTTTTCTCTTTTGGTTATATTTTTGTGGAAGACACAGATATTGAATGTCTTTGAAGACCCACTGAAATGGTGTTTATACAAGTCCTTGTGGCATTTTTTTTTTTATGATGGAGGATATATAGAAAGAAAATTAAGATTAGAAATTGCTTTTTTTTGGTATTTCTTTGATCAAATTGTTGTCAGTCAGGAGCAGATGAAAAAATGCAGCCATATTCGTTCTGCAAAAAATACAATGGGCAGGCCACAAGCTCCCTGCTCTGCTCCATTATGGTCCATCTATTTGTAGACGACTAGATCCATGTACGCCTTCGTTTTCCTTGTCCGAGCTCACATCTTGCTCAAAACTGTCCAGCTGCCTTGGATAGCTCCAACTTTGTTGCCATTTCTGTTGCACAGCTAATGCTAGCTTGGGGTTCTGAGGGGATGTAAGATAGGTGGAGAGTGTGTAAACAGAAAACTCAGGGAGGGCAAGGGGAGCCGGGTTGCCCCGTGCCTACAGTTCGAGTGAAAAGCTGACACTCTGCAAAAATGTCCTCGACAGGTTTTTCGATTTTGGCTATAAGTCATAATGAAAAGACCACCGGGAACGATTTTAAAATAGATCAAAAGATGATCGGAGTGGGATTTTAAAGTCCTCCTGCTGTGTGAAGTAACAAGCACAACCCTCCCTGTAGTTTCCAGAGACACAAGTTGTTTGCTTTGACATGATGGAAACGCCACTTGAGCATTTAAACCTGTTAATAATTTGTGTTTCAAAATAGTTATACAAAGGTAAACTAAAAATGACTTGGCAGCACCATATGAAAAAATATTTGTTTTAAATATAACTGTATTCATTTTATTACAAACTTGCCTACCTTTTTTTTATACATTTCTACCAGTAACAATTCTAGAATTTCGCTTAAATAAAGGCTGATTTAAACGGTTGCAAAGGTTTCCTTGCAGTCATTCATTCTACATGTCAAAAACATTGTATCATCAGGGTAAACTTCATTCAGTGTTTACACTGAATTAAGTATTTGAATGCACAGAGGTGTCTGCAGCCTTGTTAGAGGAGGAGCAGAGAAACACTGCTCTTCAATTTTTCATATTTGCCTGTGGCTGCAGTGAATGTAGGCTGCTTGTCAGTGCTTCACAGAGAGCAAGTTAGATTAGACCTGCAGCTACAAGCTGATACCCAGCAGATAATAAAAAAAGAAAAGAAAAAAGATAGACTCACGTGTGCGCACACACAGAAGAATGAATCATTCTGATAACAAAAACATGACACAGCTTTTGGAGCCTTTGCTTCTAACCTTTAGACAAGAGAGGGAAAAAAGACATTGATCCTTTCATGCTGTCACTGTTGAAATTAAATAAACCCAAGAAAAGACCATAGAAACATACAGCACTGTGTTTTTCATGTTGTTTTAAGCTAAATAGCTTTCCATAAATGAAATGGAAATATGTGCTTTAAGCTCTGAATTTCCAAATTCTAATCTGCTGTATTTCTTTGTCAAATGTAGAACTATTTTTGTCATTTAACCTCATTATGTTACCACCTTATTTTCCAGGAAGACATCCAGTCCTATAGTACTGTGTAAAAAAAAATTTTTATTATATTTTTTACACTTTCGCAGCTGTATTTATTTAATATTTATTTGATATGAATCTTATTTTCGATAATAATTGTAATAATAATTGTAATAAAAAAAATTATAATTTAATATGATTGTCATTTTTTATCTTCTGTTTTGATGTTATATTATATTGATTATTTCTGAATGTCGTTTTTGCTGCCACACATAAATGAAATTTCCCCATTGTGGGATTAATAGAGTCATCTATCTATCTATCTAGCTAGCTAGCTAGCTAGCTAGCTAGCTAGCTAGCTATCTAGCTGTCTGTCTGTCTGTCTGTCTGTCTGTCTGTCTGTCTGTCTGTCTGTCTGTCTGTCTGTCTGTCTGATAAATGCTTAGACTGTGATAAACCAAGCAGCACATCTACTCATTCAAAGGTTTATTAGATGTAATGTTTTTTAAACAAAAAATACAACCAAATTAATTTTACATAAACATTATTGTGAGGATAGCCTAATGCCCTTTTATTTGCTCTGTTCAATGTGTTTTATTTATTCTTGTAATACTTTTTGCAGGTTCTCCCCTCTGTCAGTCATTTTGTTATAACCTACAATTCTAGTTTTTTAATTTAAAAAAACAATGAGAGCAAAAGAAAATAAGGGTGTAATTGCAAATGTCGTAAGAAATTTTTTTTTTTTTTTTGTGTATGTGTGTTTAGGTTAAAATGAACATGTACAGCAAACATAGAACATCATTTATTATTACTGCTACTATAGACAAAATCTAAAATGAGTTCCAGCCTGTTGTTCCTGTCAACATGTGTTTTTAAGTCACATAGTTTTCTGCACATCGGTTCGCAATCGAGCAGACGCATCCTGCAGAAGTTTCCTCAACTTGAGGGTCGGATTAACAATATGAAAAAAATACAATGTTGGAGGTCTCATACGTAATTTACATTAATTCATGACCAATTTCTGTTTTGTTTCATCCTAACCAAAGGTAAAGGGTTAAGAAAGATGCTTAACTGTGTCTTTTTGTTAATTTCAGAGATGCCCCATGTAATCTTTCAGAATGTTTAAAAGGATGCTTACATGATGTTCTCTTTTGTCTATTAGGAGTCCAATACAAAAGGGAGAGTGGGTTTATTGATTTGAGAAATAATTTCTCAAGGACTAAAAACTCATTATTTTGCAGCACCATCTTTTTCATATTAGCAATTCCAAACGAAAGCCTTTTTCACCTGGGGAGATCAAATTAAACCATGCAGTATTTTTGTGGCAAATGTGACGATGCAGCAGGCTTCTCATTTTTATTATGGGCTCATCAAAAGACAGTTGAAACAAAGCCATGAAGCCTGCAAGACGGTAAAAACCATAAAAAATTAAAGGGTGTGACATCACCTGACACATATTCTTGATGGTGGAAGTAAAGTCTCACTCTGACCATCTTTTGATCAAAGTGGGACTTCTATATAGTATTTTCCTTTTTTTTTCTTTTTTTTTATTCAAGGCATACTTTCTGCAGAGCTGCAGTAGTTCATCTGAAATCTGCTTCTGAGTTGTGGGTGGGACTGTAGGTGCGGAATAAGCCCAGTTCAGGCTTCCACGAGGTCAATAAACATTGGAACTATCAAGCCATACAATTGTGAGATACTCTGCTTCATGGAGAATAGCCAAGGCAAAGCTGTCATTTCTCATCTTATTCTTAAGTTCAGCTGCATTTCTGAGAAAGATATTTATTGTGTATCTTCACAAGTTTCTAAGCAGAAAGTCAGGAGATTGAATATTTCAGTCTGTGTTCTGTCGGTTTCTCTTTATACAGCTCTCTGTTGCAATTTCATTGTATCACAATGTACAATGACAATAAAGAATTCTGATTCTGATTCTATAAGAACTTTTTAGATTAAGAAATCTACATATAACAAAAGTCTTTGTAAAATGTGTTGGTTGATATATGTGCAACACATTATTATCACTCCCCAATGTCAGTTGCATTTTTAATTTTTTGTTGTTTTAGTATATTATTGTAATTCAACTGAACAAGCTCTTGGTCATGTTTTTCATGTAAATTAAAAGGTTAAGTCAAATATGTCTCAACGAAATAATATTTCTTAATATCAGAATTTACATTCAGTTGATTTAACATAAGTACAATCTTCAACAATCTTTGAATAATATTTGCAACTTAACTTGAATGAAACCCCTTTCTTAACACAATTTACATTTTTAAATGAGTTGAGAAAAAGTACGTATGTTATGACAAAACCAAAAGACGTTTGGACTACTTATATCTATATCAGAATAAAACGCCAGTACTTTGGTTAAACAAGAGATTTTAAATTAATCCAATCTTGACTTTTATTTTAAGTCAAGATTGTACTTGAATTGAAATGTTAAGGGAGCCCTTTAACTCATGTTTTTATGTTGAAATGTTGTGTTTTGTTTTATAGTGTACTGGCCTCAATTGTGGTTTTGGAGACAAGCAAACAGTATGGAAACTGGGATGTAATGGCCAATTTAGAGCTTGATGTAGCCATTTAGTTTTGTATTCCTAAAGAAGTATTTTAGTAAACTATTAAATATTGAGCTAAAATGCTGAATAAATCGTGTTTGTTGGGGCAGAGAGGTTCTTTTAGAAACATCCTTTCCACAGAGAGCACCACCACTCTAGATGGTATTCATAAGGCTGAAACCACCATTGGAGATGATTTAAAGTCAGTATGCAGCTCCATTTGTCTCTCTCGTGCCGTACCAGAGAAATGTTTTATTATTTTGTCATAAAGTGTTATTCAGGGTCTGACAACCTTACGACCCTAAAAAATTCTTTTATGTCTGGCTCATACTCATTATAAAGTTTCTGTGGTACTCTATAGGGTCAGAAATTTCTGAGGTTGATGTGCAAGGACTTTATTTTTTTTTATTTTTTTGGTGCATGCGAGTGCAATATCAGAACTGGTATTTTATTTTACAATATCGCCATTAGCATTCCAGCATGTAAATCCCAAAGCAATCCGCCACAGCCAGACTTTTTAAGTGGATTACAACACCAGTCTGTCTTGTAAGGTGCGAAATGTTGTCAAACGTCAAAATCTAGAAAGTTCATGCAACACCTCAATTTTTAACATTCCTAAAAACTGAGAGCCCATATCAACTTCTCATTGCTTTTCATTATGTAGTCAGTTTTCATAATTCAATTACTATCTTGAACTAACAATTGAGTCAGTGCTTAGCAAAAAAGAATTATAAAAATGATACATCATACATGTTTGTCAATTTCTCAATAATTATCTGGTATCAATGAAGACTTAATTTGTAACATAAAGTACATAGCAAACATAATGTGTTTGCCAATGCAATTACTTCATCAATGTGAAAAGGGAAATTAATTGATTAAAATGAAACAGTTATTAGTCTTTAAAGGACAATAAAACGAGGACACAGACTAATAATACAAAATATTTCCTTCAAGTGTTTACTGTCACAGAGGCTTAATGAAAATGATTCAAATGAAAACTATATTTTGATATATTATTAGTGTCTCATACATTTTTTAACATAACTCGTTTTTTAGCTGCTTTTTTTAAGGGAGATCATCTCTATTCATCTCCACACTGGATTTCTGCCATCTTTGATATTACTATAAAGGAAATTGTGTTTTATAACCAGTGGAGTGCAAAAACAATACAGCTGTTCCCTGCTGCAGGGTCGCTCTCCCACTGCTTTTTTCTGGGAAACAAGTAGATGTAGCAAGAACTGCCACCTGCTTTTTATATTCAGTGCATATTCCAAATAAAAATGTATCTTAATTGAGGAAGAAAAACAACTGCGAGAGCACAGATTATGCATAATCACAATAATTATTTCCCTCTGTGTATTAGCCAGGGTACTTCCTTTGAGGCAAGTATTCGGATCTTCCTAATGAATGCATCACCTTGGAGGGAATAAAGGGCATGTAAATTAACCTTCGTGATGAATCATGGTTGAGAAAGAATGGAGTAAATATTCATTCTGGTTGGATTAATCAACAGACTCCATGTGACTTTAAAAGGAAATGGCACCTTTCAAAATTTGACTGAATATGCAATACATCTTTTGTGCTGGTGCAACTTTGCATTTGTCTCTTGGGGGATTAATTAGGACAATTATATTTTGCAATTTTAAAGTTGTAGCACTGAGTCATTGGGTTCCACAAAGCCCAGAGTTTATCAAAGTTTCTTAAAGCACGCTCTGTACAATATTTCCATCTATTTTAACTATAAAATGTAATAATGTAATTTCTATCTTTTTGTTTTGTGCCCATTTTCTCGTTATACCAATATTGTTTTCTCGTGATAACAATATCTACTACCACAAGATTGTATTTGTCACGGTGCCTGTCAGTTCACCTCCCCCTCCTACAGCTCTCACCACCTGGCTGATTGGAACCAGCTGATCCTCATCTTCTCATCATCCTGCCGGTCTTCATATGGGAGTTCCACACCAGTATCCAGCGCCAGTCTGTTACACTCACCCCGGTGCTCATACCTGGCCTTTTAGTCTCAGCTAAGTTTATTTAGTCTCTAGTCTTACCTCGCCTTGTGCTCTCCTTCAGGTTCCTGCCTCGGTCACGCTGGTTCCTCCTGCTCCACGCTGGTCTTGCCGTCCTCGGTATCCACGCCTCGCTCCGTGCTGGTCCCGTCGTCCTCGACATCCACACCACGCTTCAAGCTGGTCCCGTCGTCCTCGACGTCCACGCCTCATCTCAAGCTGGTCCCGCTGTCCTCAGCGCCCAAGCCTCGCTCCCTCTGGCTCCACCGTTCGACGCGTCCTCGTGTCGCCCCCCCCTCTTCATCTGTATCAGCTCAAAGGACTCCGAGCTCTATCCCCGGAGGAGATACGTCCACGTCCCCCCCAGAAACTTATTTACCCCTTGGTAAAATAAATCCTTTCAAAAGTCATTCTGCTGTGAGTTTTCTTCCGGGTTTCAGCGTCTGGTTTCAACGTCGTCATGACAGAACAGACTGGCCATCTCACGCAAACACGTCGACCGCTCCTCTGAGGAACCCGTGCAGATTGGACATTCAAAACTCACACTGGAGGAACGCCGCAGACGCAAGGAAGAAGGTACCTGTTTCTATTGTGGACAATCTGGGCATCATGTGCAGCAGTGCTCATTACGTTTAAACTTCAAAGGCCCCCCGCTTGAAGACAGGCCGCGGGAGGGTTCCTCCACTGTTATTCAGGAAAATAACTTTCTTTATTTACCTGTCAAGCTATGTCACCAATCTCAAGTTCATGAATGCCAGGCCCTCATAGACTCCGGAGCTGAACAAAGCTTTATTGACAGTCACTTAGTGTCCAAACTCAGTCTCCCCACAGAACCGCTGGATCATCCTGTCAAGGCAGCTGGATTAGGTGGTCAGCTGCTCACCCGCATCACTCACCGTACCAGACCCGTGCAACTGATCACTTCTGGTAATCATCATGAAACCATGCAATTCTATATCACTCAAACTCTTCAATTTCCTGTTATCTTAGGCTTCCCATGGCTCCGAAGTCACAACCCTCAGTTCGATTGGGTCAATCATCACGTAACTAACTGGAGCACCCATTGCCTTGCCAACTGCCTCCGCTCCGCCGTACCATCAGTTTCTCCCAATCAGGAGCCTGCCCCTGATATCGATCTCTCCAAGGTACCCCCATGTTACCATGATCTCAGGACTGTTTTTAGTAAAAGTAAGGCAGGGGCTCTACCCCCGCACCGACCTTATGATTGCTCCATTGAGTTATTAAATGGAGCCACTCTCCCCAAGGGACGTCTGTTCAACCTGTCAGGTCCTGAAAAACTCGCCATGGAAAAGTATATCCATGAATCACTTTCCTCGGGCCACATCCGACCCTCCTCGTCACCCGTTGGTGCCGGTTTTTTCTTTGTCCAAAAGAAAGATAAGACTCTACGGCCATGCATTGATTACAGAGAATTAAATCAGATCACTGTTAAGAATAAATATTCTTTGCCTCTCATCAGCTCCGCCTTGGACTCCGTGCAGGAAGCGCGTGTATTCTCTAAATTAGACCTTCGTAACGCATACCACCTAGTCCGTATGAAGGAGGGGGATGAATGGAAGACTGCTTTCAACACCCCTCTTGGGCATTTTGAATACCTGGTGATGCCCTTTGGGCTCACCAATGCCCCTGCAGTTTTTCAGCACCTAGTTAATGACGTCCTTCGAGACTTCCTTAATAGGTTTGTCTTCGTCTATCTTGACGATATTCTCATTTATTCACCCAATCACGATCTCCATACCCACCATGTTCGTCAAGTCCTCGAGCGTCTTCTCGAAAATCAGCTCTTTGTAAAGGCTGAAAAGTGTGAATTTCACGTGCCTACTGTTTCATTTCTTGGGTTTATTATTGAGGCTGGCAACATCCGCCCCGATCCAGCCAAGGTTTCCGCTGTTGCCAACTGGGAACCTCCTGATTCACGCAAACAATTGCAACGCTTTCTCGGATTTGCCAACTTTTACCGTAGATTCATACGTAACTACAGTACTCTCGCTGCCCCTCTCACTCAACTTACGTCCGTTAATAAACCTTTTGTTTGGAGCCCAGAAGCCCAGGCCGCTTTTGATAAGCTCAAGGGGATGTTTATCTCAGCCCCCATCCTCATCCAACCGGACCCCCAACGTCAGTTTATCGTAGAGGTTGATGCCTCCGATACCGGTGTCGGAGCCGTTCTTTCCCAACGTGAGGTTTCCTCGGGGAAACTCAAACCCTGCGCCTTCTTTTCACGCAAACTATCACCTGCTGAACGTAACTACGACGTTGGTAACCGCGAACTCCTTGCCATAAAACTTGCTCTTGAGGAATGGCGCCACTGGCTCGAGGGGGCGGAGCAGCCGTTCATAGTTTGGACGGACCACAAAAATCTCGCGTACCTCCGTTCGGCTAAGCGCTTAAACTCCCGTCAGGCCCGTTGGTGCCTTTTCTTCGATCGGTTTTCTTTCATCATTACTTATCGACCCGGTAGTAGGAACGTCAAACCCGACGCTTTGTCACGCATTTACAGCAATCACGACCTTGAGGAGGTCGCTTCCATTATTCCACCCACCTGCGTTATTGGTAATCTTACGTGGGATATCGAAACACGGGTCCTACAGGCTCAGGATGAAGAACCCGATCATCCTCCTCCCCCCGCTAACGCTCTATACGTTCCTTCCTCTCTGCGTTCAGATGTCCTGGTTTGGGGGCATACTTCTCGTGTCTCTTGTCATGGGGGCGTCCAACGGACACTCAACCTCATTAAACGCAGGTTTTTCTGGCCGACCCTAGATCAGGATGTCAGGGAGTTTATCGCCGCTTGTACTATTTGCGCCAGGTCCAAATCTTCTAATTCACCTCCAGCTGGTTTACTCCACCCTCTGCCCATCGCTGCTCGCCCTTGGTCACATCTTGCCTTAGATTTCATCACAGGGTTGCCTCCATCACTAGGTAACACCATCATCCTCACCATTGTTGACCGTTTTTCTAAGGCTGCTCAGTTCATTCCTTTGCCTAAACTCCCCACTGCCGCCGAAATGGCCGACATTCTGGTTCATCAGGTTTTCAGATACCACGGGATCCCCAAGGACATTGTTTCAGACCGGGGACCCCAGTTCGTGTCCCAGGTCTGGAGAACCTTCTGCTCCGCTCTGGGAGCTACCGTTAGTCTCACCTCTGGTTATCACCCCCAGTCTAACGGGCAAGCGGAGCGTACAAATCAGGAGTTGGAAGCTGCCCTTCGTTGCCTGGCTGCTCAGAATCCATCCAGCTGGTCCAAGTTCCTAGTATGGATTGAGTACGCCCACAACAACCATCCCTCCTCTGCCACTGGTATGTCACCATTTGAAGTATCCCTTGGTTATTCTCCTCCGCTGTTCCCCTCTCATGAGCTAGATTTGGCAGTTCCCTCAGTGCAGCATCACCTGCTACGTATCCAGCGCGTCTGGCGCCAAGCTAGGGCCGCTCTTCTGCGCACCCGGGAGAGCAACTGTCGTCTGGCTAACCGTCGCAGGAGAGCGGCCCCGGATTATCAACCCGGGCAAAAGGTTTGGCTTTCCTCCAAGAACATACCCCTCCAGGTCACCTCACGCAAGCTGGCACCCCGCTACATTGGCCCTTACATCATTGACAAGATCATTAATCCTACCTGTGTTAAACTACGGCTCCCGGCTGCTTTAAGAATTCATCCCTCGTTCCATGTTTCCCAAATCAAGCCCTTTCTGGAGAGCCCCTTGTGCCCGCCGTCCGCTTCCCCGCCGCCCGCCCGGCTCATCGACGGCGCGCCTGCCTTTTCGGTCAGTCGGATTCTGGACATTCGCCGCCGGGGCCGCGGTCACCAATATCTGGTGGACTGGGAGGGTTACGGTCCCGAGGAGCGCTCTTGGGTCTCCCGCTCCTTGATCCTGGACCGTTCACTCTTGGACGACTTTTTCAGGGCCCACCCTGACCGCCGTCCTGGACCGCCTGGAGGCGGTCGTTGAGGGGGGGGTA
This sequence comes from Oryzias curvinotus, assembly GCA_023969325.1. NCBI lineage: Eukaryota > Metazoa > Chordata > Actinopteri > Beloniformes > Adrianichthyidae > Oryzias > Oryzias curvinotus. Next base: position 10,255,013 of record CM043720.1, on the reverse strand, counting down.
CTGTCACGGTGCCTGTCAGTTCACCTCCCCCTCCTACAGCTCTCACCACCTGGCTGATTGGAACCAGCTGATCCTCATCTTCTCATCATCCTGCCGGTCTTCATATGGGAGTTCCACACCAGTATCCAGCGCCAGTCTGTTACACTCACCCCGGTGCTCATACCTGGCCTTTTAGTCTCAGCTAAGTTTATTTAGTCTCTAGTCTTACCTCGCCTTGTGCTCTCCTTCAGGTTCCTGCCTCGGTCACGCTGGTTCCTCCTGCTCCACGCTGGTCTTGCCGTCCTCGGTATCCACGCCTCGCTCCGTGCTGGTCCCGTCGTCCTCGACATCCACACCACGCTTCAAGCTGGTCCCGTCGTCCTCGACGTCCACGCCTCATCTCAAGCTGGTCCCGCTGTCCTCAGCGCCCAAGCCTCGCTCCCTCTGGCTCCACCGTTCGACGCGTCCTCGTGTCGCCCCCCCCTCTTCATCTGTATCAGCTCAAAGGACTCCGAGCTCTATCCCCGGAGGAGATACGTCCACGTCCCCCCCAGAAACTTATTTACCCCTTGGTAAAATAAATCCTTTCAAAAGTCATTCTGCTGTGAGTTTTCTTCCGGGTTTCAGCGTCTGGGTCTGCTTCGTCAACGTCGTCATGACAGTATTTCCCGTTTGCCACAAAACATTGAAGGGTTTCTAGTGTAATAAAACTCACAGCAGCTCTAAAACTATCTTGAAAAAACAAAACAAAAAAAGATGAGTTAGTGCTTGAGAGTTTCTCTCAGCAATAATAGTTTATCGTGCTCAGCATGTATTCACGTCTTTTCGTGATGTCGTGACTTTTGTTAATTATCTACATCAAGCTGAGTGCCATCAAAATGTCAGGATTAAATGCCTGAAACAGATGTATGCGCTTATGATGATGATGGAGAACGCTGGAGAAATGACCTAAAGCTAGTATCTTCCAATCAGTCATCCTGAGCCGGAGCCACACTGTCTCAGCGTTCACAACTTTTTCATTTCTTTTTAAACACTCATCAGTGTAGCCAGCCATTTCCAATCTGAAGTGTAATTATGAGCTCTAGTCAGATGTGACGCCGGACAATACAGATTGAAACAATTTGTTTCTTTTTTGAGTCAGGAACTGCTTTGATTTCAACCATTCATTCATTCATTCATTTTCTTAACCGTTTTTTCCCTTTCGGGGTTACGGGGCTGCCAGAGCCTATCCGGGCCACTTGTGAGCGAAGGCAGGGGACAACCTGGACAGGTCGCTAGTCTGTCGCAGGGTTGATTTCAACCAAAAATTCTGAAAAGTTGATTGTATTTTGGAAATGAGGGCAAGAATTATAAAGATTATGTAAAAGGATACAGTCTTTCATATGGATTTATTTTATTTGAGCAATTCTAAAAGCTAAAAAAAGACATGGACTCTCAAGAACATTCATTAAACATTTATGTCCACAGAGCCAGGAATATCTTAACACAGAAAACTATCATAAAGTACTAAACACTCAAACTCAACCTTTCAACTTCTGAAAAGTACTTGTCTTCCATAGAAACGAAATTGTAATTTGTTTTTGTTGACAGGGCAGACCTGATGACCTCGGTGGAATATGATAACAAAGAGGATTTATCACGTTAGCACAATACGCATCTGTCTGTGTGTGTTTGTGTTTGTGTGTGTGTGGACTCTGCTCTTTCCGTTTTAAAAGGACATTAAGGCTAATGGCATTGGTATCTTGGAGGTTTTCAAGCCTCTTTCCAGTATAGTCCTATGGACTTTCATAAACCATTAAGTGAGCAAACAATGAACATTTTTTTCCATCATTCATTCAGGGCGGAGAGTAAACATGTCTTTGTTGGAAGAAATTACTGATCTACAAGGTACTTTTAAGTATTTCAGGTTCTGCTATGAACCTTTAATTAGTCAAACTAATAGCCAGGACAAATTGACTTCCTGTCTCTAAAATGTGTATCTTGACTGCGTAAAGAAACCTCACACATGCAACGCATACATGAAAGCTGCAGCTGACTGTCATGGAAAATGTGTTGTTCGACACCTCACCTCAGCTTCTTAGCACGGATGTGAGAAACAGAATGGTTGGATGTGATGTGGGATCAGTAATGGTCACACTTTCTTTGCGCTCAGTTGGCAGCATCCAAGTGCTAAGTCTATTCATTCTCCTTTCTGGTAAATCAGTATGGCACCGTAGCCCCTCATGGTAAATCCACTCAATAAATTGGTATTATTTTTTTTTATTTTTGTCAGCTAGACTCATTTAAAAATACATATGAAGTATTTCCTCTTCACGATTTTACAAAACACAAGCAATACATCTGAAATTGGTCATCTGTGTGGTTTACGATGTGCATTTCCTCTTGTTAAACCTTCTTCACACATTCATCATGTCCTTATAAAACCAGGCTGTGAGCAGTATGCAGTAAATGCTGCAGTGACTGCTCCAGGAGGGTCAATAAAAGTACAAGCTGGAATGCACTTAGAGATCCTGAATAAGCAACTCATTGGTTATTCTACCACGGCGTTTTGCGAGCATACCCAGAGCAATCAATACAAGGCCTATTAGACTTAACAAACCTGGTTTAAACCGCTCTCCTGGACACCCGGCGTACCTGTTCAGACTTTAGAGCAAGGAAAGAATTTAATGTAACGAACAAAAATCCAGTCTTTTTTCTTTTTTTAAAGACGCTGTTTTGTTTTGTTTTTGGCAATCCACAGTTGAGACAGGCAAAGATGATGTTTCAGTCAAAAATACCATTTATCAAGACATACGTAAAATTATATCAGTTGTTTATGAAATTTTATATTCACTTTTATAACTTAAAATTAGGGTAACAACCACAAACAAGTGCAAAATTTAGAAAAAAAGTTTTATGCTGATAAAAAAATAGATAAAGCAGATGACATTTTTCAATTCATCTCAGTGATTTAATACATCTTTGTTTGATACAAATTTATATGTTGCAGTTGGAGCAACACATTCATTTTCTTTCAGGGAAAAGTTCTGTATATGCTGCATTAGTTTCTTGAAATAAACTGACATACTTGTGTTAATAATTTCAGTGTGCAACAGATTAAAAGTTGAAATTTGACGTTTTATTATACATATGTGTGTGTGGTGGTGGTGGGGGGAGGGGTAAGTCATTGTTGTTTAATTGAACCTTGGAATTACTCTTTGAATTAAGTCCTACCAACTGTAAAACATGGGGGTGGAAACATCATGCTTTGGGGCTGTTTTTCAGCAAGGGACCAGAACGACTGATCTGTGTAAAGGAAAGAACGAATGGGGCCATGTATCGTCAGATTGTGAGTAAAAACCTCCTTCCATCACCAAGGGTATTGAAGATGAAACATAGCTGGGTCTTTCAGCATGACAACGATCCCAAACACACTGATGTGTGTTAATGAAGGAGTGGCTTCATAAGAGGGATTTCATGGTCCTGGAGTGGCCTAGCCAGTCTCCAGATCTCAACCCCATAGTTGATCTTTGGAAAGAATTGAAATTTCGTGTTGCCATCAACAGCCCCAAAACATCACTGCTCTAGAGGAGACCTGCATGGAGGAATGGACCAAAATACCAGCAACAGTTTGGGAAAAACTTGTGAAGACTTACAGAAAACGTTTGGCTGCTGTCATCGCCAACAAGGGGTATATAAAAAAAAGTATTGAGTGAAATTTTATTATCTCACCAAATACTAATGTTCCACCATAATTTACAAATAAATTTTTTAAAAATCAAACAATGTGATCTTGTGGATTTTTCTTTTCTCTTTTTGTCTCTTGTAGTTGAGGTTTAGCTATGATGACAATGACAGGCCTCTCTCATCTTTTTAAGTGGGAGAACTTGCACAATTGGTGCAAGTAATTTCTTCCAACAAAGACATGTTTACTGACTAAATACTTTTTTGCCTCACTCTAAATAAATAAAAAGCGCACACCTCTGCAGTTCAAATAAAAAATCTGCACACATGTATGAACATTATGTTTATTTATTTATTTGGCAAAAAATCTTTAAGGCATGCTGCTTTTATATTTGGTTGTCATGACAATAGCTCTATTCTTATCTGTTCAGTTTATTCATGTCTTATTGTGTCTTCCAAAATACGTATTCTTAAGATTTAGAGAGAATATTTTAGGAAATTCAAACAAAACCTGCTTTTAGTAATATTTTTTCTTTGCTGCTCTCCCTGAATAGTTTGTCTCTCTTGTGAGCGAGAGGGAAATGCAAATGAACTGCCAGTCACATATAGTCCCACATCTACGTCTTTTATTTCTAGGGGGAAAAAAGTCTTCTTTGTGTCATTCTGATTTCTTAAAGTGAAAAAGATTTTCTGTGAATAGTGAAAATAAGAAATTCAAAGCTGAATTGACTGTATTTCCTCTGCTTTTGTATTATAAAAAATGACAATATATGTGATCCTAGAGTTGTAAGTATTAACTGACTGATCACCAAGCATCTGAATGCATTTAACTGAGGTTCATGTTTTAAATCAATGGTGGACACGTTAGTTCCATTTCTCAATTAGTAATGTGGAAGAACATGCTCAAATCTGTTCAAAAAAGACGGAGTAGCAATTTCAAATCCCCCATTCATTTGTTTAAATCGGCTCTTCTGGGGCCAAGGGGTTGCTGGAGCCTACCCCCTATGCTGTTGGATGGATGGTTCGTCAGTCAATCGCAGCCAGAACCACCCAACCACACACCCTAACCAATTTAAAATCAGAACCTTTTAATTTAACACAGAGCAGAAGAATTTGTTATCTCAAAGCTCAAGGCCATTTAGGAACAAATTTTCTCTCCTTTTACAACAAATGAATGACCTCTCACTTTAGAAGAACAAAATAAAAACTCTTTAACCAAGTGTCCATTCAAAGATGTGTTCAATTCTTTTATGTTTTTATTTTGTTGTTTTAGTCTGTGGTTTATATGCTAAACACAAATAATTCACTATACCATAATGTAAACTCAGGAAAAACCTGTTGAACACCATATTGACATTAAATCAGGTGTTTCTTTCTGTTGGTTGTGTGACAGTCAGAAGGGGTTCGGGATTACAACAGCTTTGCACACTCGTATTAGTCAGAGACACAGACGTAGAGAGAAGCCCCCGGTGTAAAACAAATCCTGGCCAGGAGAAGGGCACTGAAGTTGCACTTTTCCTCTTTGTAAACCCTCTCCATTGTCAAATGCACTTAAAATGAGTCAGCCACTCACACAGCAACACCGACTTTCTTGACACTGACAAATGCCTTCTGAAGTATTAAGGATATTAATCAGGCGATGAGGCTGCAGTTGATCCTTAGGCCGTGGGAGTGATTGATTCACACTGACTGATTGATTGATTTGTGTAAACAAGCAGTGATTTGGCATTTTCTGGCATTCTAGGATTAGATTTGAAAGGACACTTGAAAGGCACAACTGATTTAATTTGTCTACTTTTTTTTGTTATGAACAGGTGTACACACCAAATTCTAGTTAGTTTCTCTTCATTTGTTTTCTTTTCCTTCACAAAAGAACAAAAGAAAAAGTTCCTTTATTTTTATTCATGGGTACAATTGGGCTACTTCAACCAAAAGTATTTATCCAGAGTCTTCTATTATCTGATGATTGATCGTTTTATTTTTAGGATTCTTTTCTTTTTACAGATCCAATACAGTCCTGTTCTGTTCAACATGTAATTTTCCAAAGATAGACAAGAAAAACTCTCATTTTTATAAGCTGCTGTGTTTTGTATAGCCTAAATGTTTATGTATGACATATGGTGGTTATCATACACAGAATTATCAGACTGGAGAATAAATTGCAAATGTTATCCAAGTTCAAATATGTCCCATTTAGATGCAAAGCAGACCTGTAGCTTTTTCTGGTTTAAAGAACCCTCAGCTGCTGGCTGTGTGGACGTAAGTATAATTCAGACACACAATTTAAAAAGATTTTGAAAAAGGAAAATCTGAGGCTTGACTGTTCTGTATGCTCCTTTAAGCTTGCACGCACGTGCGGCCTTTTCATATCGACATGGACAGACATCAATCACTGCTGTCACAATATCCCTGCCTGTCACCATAGTAACACCCTAAAGCTGCAGCTGTCGTTTGGAAGATTGAGTCAACTTACCGCAGTTTAGGTATTTTTCATGCATAATTTACTGTCGGATTCAGTTGAAAACATGCTGACCTTTCCACACATTTTAGGACAACTTTTAGCCATAGCCACTGAATCGTTACCTTAAAAAGGATTTCTCAGTTTTATTGGAGTTTGCACATGGTCACCTGGTTACCTTTTACTTTTATTTCCACCGAAATCTCTTGATATTGACCAGACTTTACCACTAGATATACGTATGCCAGGTATGTTTCTGCTGAGTGGCATTTCATAGTAGAACATCTGAGGTTGGAATTGATTTGTGCTGAGAGAAATCAAGAGAGGTGTATATGGTGTATTTGCTGGGGCCTGAAAAAAAATCAATGAATTCAGCGCCCGTCTGAGGGCTTTTGTAGAGACATGAAATGGCACCTCTGAGGAAAATGGCTGAGTCTTCTGTTGTCGAAATGAAATGTCTTTCATAATCCACTGAAGATTTTATTGAGGTGCCACATTCACCATCATATCTGGGTGAGTGCTGTGACACAGAAAGGAACTGATGATGCAAAACTAATCACAAACAGACTTTAATCAGGGTTTACAAAGAGACTGAAATGACTGACAGACACGGTTTAATCATCAGTTGTAGTTGTGGGGAGGGGGGGAGTAAGTGAGTGGATAATGCTGGAAATGGTACAAATAAGACAGTCAAAATATCATAAACTAAACAGTAAAATTCAAAGTGATACTTTTGCTTTTTTATTGAGTGTAAAGCAGAAATATTTCAAAGAAACAGCTATAAAACTGTGCAGCCTTATAGAACTTGATTTTAACTTCAGAAAATGATTATAAAAACAGAAAGACCATCTCTGAGTTTGTTGTAATACACGCGCAAACACGAGTTTGAAACGGTGACACAAAAGCATTAAAATGGTTGACTATTTTCTGGACTATAAGCTGCTACTTTTTTTCTTTAGCAGATAGAACATGCACGACAAATTACTAACTTTCCAATCCAGTGACTTGTGGTTTCAAACACAGGAGAAATGAAGGTAAATAAATACCAGTCACTTTTTCTTCTTTAATCAACAAAGTTCCTGCCGTGTTAAAAGGCACTGTTATGAAAGAATCTGTTTACGTACACACATGTACATTTGCAGTACCAAATTGTTCTGTACACGCAGTAAATATCTAATTTTTCAACAGATATCTGCAGCTTATAGCCCGGTGCGACTTGTATGTCTTTTTTTTTCTTTTTTTTTTAATAGAGCGGAAGCATCTTATACAGGTGCGCTCTATAGTCCAGAAATTAAATAATTTGGTTTTTCACCTGTGATCCTGTTTTGAGTTGTTTCCCCTACCAGTCACTCCAGGTTCATGTTGATCATCCACAGCTGTTTTCATTTCTGTCAATTACCCTCAATCTATTTAAGTCCCTGGTTTTGGCAGGTCGTTTGCTCTGTTCTGGTGTAACTTTGTTGTTTTATTCTATGGGGGGGGTTAGTTTGTGCAAGTTTATTTATATTAAATGTCTAAATTTCTGCCACCATTCCTGGTCTCCTGCATTTCGGGTCATACACCACCAATTCCTGACACTGTTGCTTAGGAAAAACAGGTGTGCTGATGTGAAAGCTGAAGGAAATCACTAAGTATAAGAATATAAATTCTCTGCTGCAATATTACAGGAGTGTGCCTTATGTATGTTAGAATTTTAAATAATGGTTCTTTCAATGACCAGAAAAATGTTTTAATAATAGAAGACAGATTTTATTTTTTTATTTTTTTTCTTACTTTTTTGTTTGGCAATGGATGTTGTTTTTTGTTTGTTTTTTTTTATTTATTTTTTTTCTTCATTAAATGTATATTTTGTTAAAATTAGGAAATGTGGAGAAATAACTAACTGGGTGGAGCAGAGAATCTGAAGCAAATTCTTGCATGTTTTTTTTTTTTTCACGTTAAGGACAATCACGGTCTTTACCCAAATTCAGTGTGGCTGCAACAAAAACTACATCCTTTTTATCTCAAATTGAGGAGTTTATAGGTTAAAAAACAAATGTCTCATTGAAAAAATATAAAAAAAATTTCACAGAAACTAGACTTTGTATCCCTTCAATTCTACTCTTTGTTACATTTGGGTTCTCTCAGTTTTGTGGTCACAGGATTTGCCAACCCTTTATATATTGAAGAAATAAAAATCCTACTCTTATTTTAATATTTTCCTCATCATATGTCAATTCTTTTGTTTTTCATTTTGAAAGTCGTTTTATCTGTGTGTTTCTGCTGTCATTGTACCTGGTCTTGGTTGCCACTAATTATCTCCGTCATAATGTGTAGCAGTCTGCCTGTGAGCCAGGGATTGTGCTTCATTCTCATGCAGTAATTCAGCTTCTGCTCTTTGCTGTCTCTATCAGACTTTGGAAGCTTTTGTAATTTGCTTTGGACATTTAACATGACAACTTGGTGCTATTATCACCCTAACATCACACTTTTAACAGGCAAAGGAAGCAGCAGACATCCTCTAGTGCTGTTTTAAAGTGATCTACGGCAAGTTATAATCTAAACTGCAGGATATAATGATGCATATACTTGTCACTCTAAAAAAAAAAGTCATTTTTAATCAAACAAAGACGTTCCACTTTGTCTGCATTGCCTTATTCACAGTAGAAGTCCATGTCCTACACAAAAAATAAGTAATACTTAAATTAGACAACATACAATTTCTTGATTTAAAAAAAAAAAAAGCATTCAAAGGTTATACTTACAGTTGTTTGCATGGACATTGTATTATCAGCAAATGTTTTTGTCTCCTTAACAATTGTTGCAGGGAAATATCCGATTCTGCCCATCTGGTCCACATAGCGCTCGCTGTACACCTGCCAGGAAAAATTATGTTGGGTCACGCTTTACCAGGTCCTCACCTGTTTTACTAAGCCTGACACAATGCAAAGCCTACTTACAGTGGAACATATCTGGACATTTTATAAAATTAGTTTTATACCACTCTGTAAATACAAGAACAACTTAGAAAAAATTGGTATTTTTTTATACAAAAAAAACTGTTATTGAGCAAAACATCAATGCACATACACTTCCAGACCAGAAGACTCCACTGCCCTCTGCTGGTATGAGCTTAGAATACACATAGACCATCTGGCCCTTCTTGATATTGATGAACCTGCAGTCAGGAGCTATGAAGTCATCCAAAGCTGTAGCCATGCTAAGAACGTCTATAATAAAAATAAATAAAACATGAATAACCTAATGTTTTAGCATAATCCATTATGGTTTCGATGCTCTGACTTACATGCACATTCTGCATCACCACAGATCTTCTTGTCTGCTAGTTTATCCATGAAGACAGTCCATGCAGTTTGGTGCAAAAGTCCCACACAGAGAAGAATCCCCAATGAATAATGCATGTTGATCACAAAATAGAACTCTGAACTGTGTGATACGGAAGCTTTAAAAAAAAATGCCGTTATGCCTTAAAACATCAAAATAACTCTGTCTGGACAGCCTGGGCAAAGCCCCCACATCAGATTTTTCTCTAACCAATCAGAGGGGAGAGTCAGAAATACCAAACTGTGGAACTATTTCACTCCCACAAGAGACCTGAATCCCTGTCTTTGCAGTAACAAGTGGTCTCTGTTCATAAGAAACTTGTAAACAATAAAACTCTGAGCTCAGAAAAAGCTTTTTGGAGCAGCAAAAGCAGACCAAAACATATTATAAAAAGTGTTGTATGTATGTCTCACATTAAACTGATTAGTTTGCATTAAATTAAAATAGTTGAGGTAACTGGTTGCAAACATACTGCTGATGTTTGAGGCCAATATTTTGACAGGTTTAAAGGGTATGATAGCTCTTAGATACTCTTTTAAAGTCCATTTAAAAAAAAATACATTTTTCTTAAGTAAAATGATACACAACCATACTTATTTGTTTTTTGTTTGACAGTTTGCTGTCAACCCGTCATATCACAGATGGCTTTTTTTTTTTCATCTACTTGCTCTCTTTAGTTAGTTAGTTAGTTGTTTATTTGATTGTTTATTTTTACCGGACACTTTGCTTCTTACTCGATCATTACAAGTTGTAAAAGTTTAAATCTTGGCATGTAGGTAGCTGGGACATTTCCCTTTGGTCAAAGAAAGCTGGAAATGGGTCCAGTAAGGACATTTCCTTACTGTCTTCCAAACTTGACATGATTGACATTATATTTTTATAGTATTTTTTTAAGGTGCTACTTTAGAAATGATTTTTTTAAATAAAATTCTTAGCTTAAAAGCTTGAGGCACTTTTTACATGTTTGTTTGAACAGTTGCATCATGCTTTTTTTGCTATGATTAGCACTCATGATCCTGTGTAACATTAAACAATATTTCTATTTCAGTTTATTAAATTGTATCTTTTAATGTCATTCTGTAAGTTTTTTTTTTTTTTTTTTTTTTTTAGTTTTTTTTATGTTGTAAACAAACACCCACCCCATTTTCAGTCTGATGCAAAGCCCCGCAAACCATTTCCGCTTTTTGTAAATGATAATAATGTTATAATTACCTTGCCTGCTAACTGGGCGGAGTTTAAACACACGGCTAACAGAATCCCAGCCTAAGAGAAGAAACGCATTCATCCGCCTACGGTGGTCAACAAATCAAGCGCACCTCTCGACTTTTGAGTATGACGTAGCCACAGTGTCAACTCAAAGCTGTAGTCTCGGAAGGTGATGTTGTTTTGTTTGTAGAGTGTTTTGGGGGGAATTGGTCTCTTGTATTAACTCCGTATGGACGTAAATTACCACTAAAACTGTAATTTATTACCAGAGGACAAATTAAATGACTGTTCTGCGCTACATTTTAAAAATTCTAGCATCGAATTTGCGGTAGGAGCGGGAGGCTTGTTTCCAAGCCCGGTTCTCCAAAAAAGCCAATGGATGCGCGCGTTTCGGAGTTTTTTGGTTCAGGAAATGGAAACGGCTGTGGGTCCCAGGGAGCTACAAGTAGCAACAAACCGGGAAATAGTCATGGGGCTATTTCAAAAAAGGCTTCGACAAAAAGCAAGAGAGCAAAAGCCCGATTCTCCCGCAGCTACAAACCAAGCAATAACACCCCATATCTCCCTCCAGAGGTAAGAAATAAAGTTTAGATAACTTTCGCGAACGGTGTGTATAAAAATCTATCTAGACTTTAATGCAATTAACAGCTTGTTTCCCTTTCTTTTGTATGCAAATCTCCAATATAACATTTACTGTTGCCTAACTAATATTATTAGCTTTGCTCTACAGTGAGTGACACGTATTCGGACACGTATGAAAGGGGAGACTAGTTAATGTATTAAAACTAAGTTTTCATTTATTCTAAATTTGACACAACATACATTGTTGTAACCAAGATGGTCAAAAGTTGCCCGTTACCGTAAAAAAAAGAAAGAAAACAATAATAAAACAACAACAACTTGGTATCGCCTTACTTGGTGGCTAACTTTGCTAGCTAGCAAAAGAGGAACAGCTGTGTTTGTAAATAAGGGGCGGGAAGCTACAGGAAAGGTCAACGTTACTAGCCTGGGGGGTATTCCAGGAAGCATGTTTAAACTAGCCCGACTTTAAGCCTGAACTCTGGCTGAAATCCGCCTGAACTTGCTTACTCTGGGTATGTCGGTTCCAAAAGACCGGATATGAGTTGGCGTAATTACGCTCGACTTGGTAACCCTGGCTTAACGCACGTGCACAGCAGGTACATAAAGACATTCTCAATAGATCGCCGATTTCTGGAGTCACCATGGAAACGCGTGGAGAAAAAAAAAAAAGAAAGCGCGACACTTGAGACAGAAGTGAGACGGAGTCTGAGATTTTAATGACAGCGTATAGAGATTATACGTCCATTAAAAAAGTAACACGGCTGCATCATCAAAAAAAAGAGTTTCTGCTTGAAGAAAAATAACAGACAAAATGGAAACGCACGAGTTTCTGATCTTGTTTCCATTTCCCTTGTAAACTTAAATGAATTACTTGTATTGGTAACAAATAATTTAGTTAAATTTATTCAAACTCAATAATTGTTTATACAACTCAAATTTACGTATTTATCTAACTAAATGTCACATTACTCCATTAATCCTTTTTCCATTTTAATTGCTTATATTTCTTGAACTCTCATGTCTAAGCTTGAGCCGGTAGATATGCTCATTTTTAGAACAATAAAAAAAGACGAGCAAATGTTTTTTGCGTAACTTTCCGTCATTGTCATTAGGAGTAATGATCACAGGGGTGCTATAAAAACTCATCATCCTCTTCTTCACTCTCACTCATGGTGCGGAGACGTATGCATAGTAAGACAAAATAACTTGGCAAAACTCGGCAAAACACAGTAAAACAGCTAAACAACTAAACACATTTGGTCAAAAACCTACACTTAAACCCAAATCCGTCCAGACAGGCAAATTTTAATGATATCCCAGAATCCCTTGCGGTGCCGATCTAACAGCAGCACCAAAGTTACTCCTACTTATTGAATTAATTTCAATGAAAGGAAAATAATTGTCTGAAAACTCCGTGTTATTTTTAAGGTGACCATAACAAAAAATGATGAATCTTAACTGAAGCAAATAATTAAGTTAGAGCAAAGTTAAAAAAAAAAAACATTTTTCCAACATCCATATGTGGTCTTATCACCCTCTCATGGTGGAAAAAGTATTATCTGAGCTTCTTCATCCACTAAATCATCTTCAAATGGACACACCATGCTGCCTCACCTCTCTGAAAACAAACTAAGCTTCAACTAAACCTGCCCCGGACCAGGTTATGTTCAGAGCATGAGTTGCCATGGCAACTTGACCTACCCTGAAACATACCTCTGTTTCTGGAACCGAAAGCTGAGGTTATCAACTTCCTTAGCCTCAAACTTATCGTGGGAGCTAGCATAACCTGCTTTCTGGAATACCCCCCTGGACATGTACCCACGGTTTCTAAACAATAAACAGAATGTATTCAAATAATTGAACCCCTTTATAATAATAAGTGATTTATAACATATATGATCTGTTAATGAACCCTCCCAAAACGATATTTCTATTTCGAGCTGAAGCAAAATGCCTTAATTTGATTGATTTTAAAAAGTAATTCTTCGTTTGTGCAGCCTCTTACTTTAATGCTTCAGATTGATATAAAATAAATTTAGTTTATATATATATATATATATATATATATATATATATATATATATATATATATATATATATATATATATATTATTTGCCCTTTTCTTTTATAAAACACACATGTATTAAACTAGTCATTATGAGCATCCACCGGTTGTCCATCCACCTTGCTGGCCATTCAGCCCTTTTTTTGTCCTTAAACAACCATCCAACCCTTTGTTGCACTTCTCTGGTGTCTGAATGCCGTTGTTTCCCCTTTTGACTCTTTGTTTTTCTCTCAGGCTGAAGAGGGAAATATAGAGTACAAGGTAAGCAGCTGTGAAGCCAACGCTGAAATTTTCCCAGCGTATATTCTTATTGCTGTCAAAGATCACTTGTTACATCATGCTGTATTTCTGAAATGACTCATATGTGCATCAGCCAGACAGTCCATGGAGTAAATGTGCTTTTTTTCTGTAGTGGTTGCACTCGGTTATGTTTGAGTTAAAAGAAACCTTTATTTTGCACGTCAGGCTCTTTACATTTTGTACAATTATTATTTATGTCTAAAGGTGACTAATCAAGTCTTTGGCTCTTCTAGCTTAAGCTCATAAACCCCACACAATATCGCTTTGAGCACCTGGCAACGCAGATGAAGTGGCGACTGCAGGAGGGTCGAGGCGAAGCGGTCTACCAAATAGGTGTGGAGGACAACGGCATGCTCGTGGGCCTGTCAGAGGAAGACATGAGAGCTTCTCTGAAAACCCTCCACCTGCTTGCAGAAAAGTATGCTTATTCTATTGAACTTACCTTTTTTTTCCTCTGCTTGTATTGTTTAGCATATTATTGACAATCTGGAACTCTTTGTTTGATAGGATTGGAGCTGACATCACGATTCTTAGACAGAGGGAGGTGGATTACGATGCAGATGTACCTCGAAATATTGCTGAAGTTCTTATTCGCAAGGTGCCAGATGACCAGCAGGTGGGCTTGACTAAAGACACGTCTTTTTGAAAAAGTGAATCTTCTACAATTACAAATCTTTTTTGTTTTGTCTTGTAGTTCTTAGACCTTCGTGTGGCAGTGCTGGGTAATGTGGACTCAGGCAAGTCCACTCTGTTGGGCGTTTTGACACAGGGGGAATTGGACAATGGACGGGGAAGAGCAAGGCTCAACCTCTTCAGACATCTACATGAGATTCAGACTGGACGCACCTCCAGCATCAGCTTTGAGATCCTTGGTTTCACCAGTAAAGGAGAGGTGAGACATCCACTGTCATCGATTAAAACTGAAATACTTGTGTGAATAACATAAAATGTTATAGAGTTAGCTTCTTTTCTCCTGGAGGTAGTCTGCATTTTACTAACCTTCAATCGTCTTGATGTCTTAAGGTGGTGAATTACAGCGAGTCTCGGACGGCAGAAGAAATTTGCGAGAGCTCCTCTAAAATGATCACCTTCATTGATCTGGCAGGTCATCACAAGTACTTGAAAACCACCATCTTCGGCCTCACCAGCTACTGTCCAGACTTCGCCATGCTAGTCGTCAGCGCGAACACAGGCATCGGTTAGTACGAACACGCTTTCACCTTATTCCCACCATATCTTATTTAATGGCTGACTGTTTTCATCAGCCGAGTTAAAAATGGCTCCATCTAAAGCTGTTGGGACAACCTCACAGGAACAGTCTAACATTGGAGCCAAACATCACACCTCCACACAGAAGGTGTCTTTTAACCAGCTGTAGTTCGGGATGTAGCCGACATGTGATATCTGAGCTTGCATAACACACCAGCCTTCCAACCACATCCCATCAGTTCCGGGTCCTCAACTCTGCCCGACATTACGAATCCATAAATATCTCAAGCATGATCCATTCATAGCAGAGATGGTTTATATAGAGGAGATGATCCAAATCCAAATCCTGCAAAGACACACGGCACAGGCACCAACGTATATCCCAACAATCATCCTTTATTTATGGAATTATAATTCATTTATATTATTTTATTGATGCAGAAGTAAGACCTTTAGTCTTCAGAGCCAGTGAGATAAGCTTGTGTTTGATGGCATAGTCTGAAACCTGAGCTGCTGATGTTGGAGGGAAATTCTAGGTACCTAGCTTTGTTTATAATGACTGTGTTCACTTTTGATTCTTCAAAGCAAAACACGTTTAAGCCTTTTTTGTTAAACAGTAGAAAGGTTCGAAAAAATGTTATGATGTTATGAAATAAATCAGGTTTTCTGACTTTGGGTTCTTCTTTTAACTTTCAATTCCTTTTACACAAAACTGTTTAAGAATTAAATGTCTTCATTTCTCAAAGAAATTATTTCAAACTGATTTTATTTCGAATTTTTTGGGGGGGATTTTTACTTGTAGTTAAGAAGAAAGTGTCCCAAAAGTGTCTGCATCTATGAACAGATTCAAGCTGACACCACTAACCCCAGCTCCTTCTGACTCTGGGTTGAGCTTTATCTGGGAATTGTTTTAGGCGTGGCTTGATGGGAACCATAAGTCAATGCAGAAAACAAACATGCAGAAAAGCATGAAAATGCTTATTTGTTGCTATGGGTTGTTTTTTACCTGCCAAAATAAAATAAAAAATCCTGTGTTTTTTCCTGAACATAGTTTCTGCAGAGCGACAGGAGTTCATTACAAATTTGCCTCAGAGTTGTGGATCGGACCGTTGGTGCGGAGCAACCCCACTTCCCTCCACCTTTCCTTTTTCCTATACATCACAAATACGTTCTTTTTCAAACAGCATTTTTTTCATTTGCTTCTGATTCAAAAGGATTGGAAGAAGGAAATACTCAAAAATGCAACTTTTCCGCTTAATTTTCCTCATAAATGTCCTCCGTCGTAAGAAAAGTTATTCAGCTCCTGTACTTGTAAAATGTTACTAAACCTTGGGGTCTTGAATAGTTTTGCCTACATTTGTTTTTTTTTTTTAGAAATAAATCTCTTTACATACATGTCTACTGCTGTTAATCAGTGTTGGTAGACTTGTGTATTGCAAATTTAATTTCAACATCTAATACTAAAAAACTTTTAAATCTCATCGTCTCAGCCTCTTTAGCCAGTTTTCAATAATTTCTTAATTTCTGGAACTGCTACACTTGAGGCGTGGCTTTATTTATAGCTACTCTTAAGTAGGCCAAGCAGGAGAAAATGATCCTCAGTTCAATGCAGACAGGATGGGACACGCTGTCTGTAACCTTAGAGTTCCAACTTTAATTATGAAACACAGTAAGTGATACGAAGAAATGCGTAGTGAGCGTCTGGGTACCTTATGTAAGCCGAAAAGCAATCCTCTTGGAAAGTTCAGCACTTTGATTTGTTCTTATGATTTGACTGTATTGTAATTGATCCAAAGAGCATGTTGCCTTTAAAAAAAAAAGTGGAAATTAATATAGATTTTTCTGTTTTTATTAGGGTGGATCAGTTGCCGCTGAGCTTACTTAAGATTTTTTTTCTTACAGAACAGATGCCTTGAAGTTTCAACTTGCATCACAAATGTGCCAAAACCTGTTTTCAGTATTGCTATAATATGTAGTTTTAGGAATGCAACCCAAATAGATCTGAGAAAACTCTCGAGTTAAACGTTTTATTTTGTTTTTGTTTTGGTTTTTCGTCAAAACGCTGAATTCTAGGTTTATATTAGAAAAGTCTGTTAGTGCCTGAATCTATTAAAAGACGTGATCCATCTGTGGTCTTCCTCCACTCTTTGTAACCCGTCATGCAGCTGGAACAACACGAGAGCACCTTGGTCTGGCCATGGCCCTGAAGGTCCCCATCTTCATAGTCGTCAGTAAAGTTGACCTCTGCACACGGGCCACTGTGGAGCGCACGGTGCGGCAGCTGGAGCGCGTCTTGAAACAGCCGGGCTGCAACAAAGTGCCCATGGCTGTAAGCAGTACTGATGACGCCGTCACAGCAGCTCAGCAGTTTGCTCTGTCCCCAAAGTAGGATGCTTTTATGAACCTTTTCTTACAGTTGCCTCCAGACTTTTGAGACTAAACAGATTCATTGTGCTTTGGTCTGCAGTATCACACCAATCTTTACCCTGTCCAGTGTGAGTGGTGAGAGTTTAGACCTGCTTAAGGTCTTTTTCAACATTATTCCTCCTCTGAGCAACAGTAAAGAGCAGGAGGAGCTTATGCAGCAGTTGACTGAGTTCCAGGTTAGACTCAAATGAGGGAACACCTTGTTTTTATGTTAAGTGCCAGGAAACAATTGAATGATTTTTAAGTTTTTTCTGTTCCAGGTAGATGAGATTTACACAGTTCCAGAGGTGGGGACAGTGGTGGGAGGTACTTTGTACAGGTCAGTGGAATGAAATGTTGATTTTCATAGTATTCAGGCAACACGAAACCCTCCTGACTTGGCGATCTTTCTCATTTTGCAGTGGTATTTGCCGAGAGGGAGATCCTCTTGTAGTAGGACCCACAGAGTTGGGTCAGTTCCACAAGTTGACTGTCGGCAGCATCCAGAGGAACCGCTCGGCGTGCCGGGTGCTCAGGGCCGGCCAGGCCGCCACTCTTGCTCTGGGAAACTTTGATCGATCGCTGCTCCGAAAGGTCAGACTCTTGATCTTTTGATTTTGATTTCTTTTTTTCTTTTTTATTTTATTAAGAGCGCATGGTGACTGAGTTAGTTTTTCCCTGTTTGCCATCTAATAGGGCATGGTGATGGTGAGTCCAGAGATGGATCCTACCATCTGTTGGATGTTTGAGGCTGAGATCGTGCTACTTTTCCACGCTAAGACTTTCCACAAGGGCTTCCAGGTTACTGTGCACATTGGGAACGTGAGACAGACCGCCACAGTGGAGGCTTTGTACGGCAAGGTTAGTCTCTTCCCTGACCTACTCTGAAAATAGAGCCAAGACTGTAACCTGAGCTTTGAGATTCTGTTGCTATGTTTATTTTTGATCATAACTGAAAAAGCTGCTTTACTCACTGGATTTTTAAAAAATTACTTAAAAATAAAAAAGGAATTCTTTTTTGAAAAACAGATTTTTAATCTCCTCTTAAAGACATTCTGTAGATCCATTTTAGAATTTTATCTATGTTTTTATAACATTTTGTATAGACTTTTTTGTGACAATCGTAAAGCTTAAACATAAATTTATACATTTGTGTGGCCTTCACGTCACACTCTTTATTTAAAAAAGGCCTAAAATTGTTTTTACATTTTTATCAAATGTTTTCTTGTCTGTGAAATTTTTGTCACCACTAAAATTCTGCTCTGCTTGGATTTTCATTCTCTCTTTTTGATGGAATATTCTACTATTTTTGTATTCAACAGGAAGAGCTGAGAACAGGCGAGAAAGCAGTCGTCCTCTTTAAGTTCATCAAACACCCAGAGTATCTGAAGGTGGGAGCCAAGGTGCTCTTCAGGGAGGGGGCAACCAAAGGCATCGGCCACGTCACAAAGCTGCAGCCCATCGCTCATTTCCCTGCTTCTCAGTTGGAGGATCAGGAAGCCTAATTCGATTGTTTTGGCTTGATTTTTGTCAGCCACGGCTTAAAAAAAACATAGATGAGGTGCTTAGAAACCCCCCTCCAAAGGCCAGCATGCTCTGTCTTTGCACAGGAATTCCTTCCCGCTGTTTTATGTAATCTTCTTCCAAAGACGTGTCAGTGCCTCATGTGTGTCTTTTCCAACCTTTTAAATACTTGCTGGTGTTTTATTCTGCCTTCTGTTCTTCAGGTGTTAAAGCGGCAGCTTTTGGTTTAAACCGATAACAAGAAAACGCCTCAAGAACCAGCTTGACGCTTTAAACCCCGAAGTCTTCCAACAGAACTCCTCTTTACTGCCATCCCAGTTTGGTAGCTGTAGAATTTTTAGAACCAAAGAAACTTCGAGAGGTTAAAATGCTCACAGATTTAAAGTGCATTTTTCCACATGGACGCACTCCTTATAGTACTCAGTATCCATTTAAACAGGACTGAACTGTGCATGGCAATTTTTAACGTATTTCTTGCATATGAGACAAGTTTTAGCTGCTTTTGTTTTTGTGGTTTCACCATCTTTAATAGTGACCCACAGCAGCTGTGTCAGCAGGATAGAACCTCTGACCATTTGATCTTAAATGTTCCACAATAGAAGCTGTGAGGGGAGTTGGTGGAGGTCAGACTTAGCCTGCCAGACTGAGATTCTGGTAAGAATGTAAAGGGACTTTAGTGAGTCAGCCAGGGCAGCTCCAATTGCCTTTCACTTCTTTATCTGTCCTTTTATTCACATACGAGGCCTCAATCATTGTCCAGTTGGGTTTGAACAACCTTACTGGTGAACTGAAGTGCTTTAGTTTCTCAGGTCAGTAGACGTTTTGATAGACGGCATTCCACTTTCACAGAACCACTGGCATAAAGATGTCCTTTACCGAGTTGGAGATCAAAGACAAAGAGTGAAGCTGCTTTCAGATCCAGCAGTGTGGTTGGAAAAACATCATTATCCAGTTACTGACGGCACGACCTATAAAGGGGTTCAGATTGGTGCCTAGTGGAACTACTATTGCAGTAGTTTCATCACTGCCTACAGGTAATAGTTGAAATGTACTTAAATTGGTGCTATAACCAGAAATGGGCTCCAAATGTTGAAATTTCACATTAAATACTCTGTTCTGTCTTGTTCGTCTTCAATTTTAGCGATACACATTTTTATGCAGATGACCTCCTACTCTTTATCACCACTCACTCAGTCCTAAGTCTGCACTGTTTGTGTGTAAACACAGAAACATTTAAGGTGTTCACTCGCATTATTTCAGTCTTTACAAAAAAAAAGTTTGGGTGAATTTGTTTTAATGCACCAAAGTTGTATTTGAAAGATTGGTTGTAGTTTCTGGTTTTATACCTTGTTCACAATTTTTTACCTGTTTTTTAGCTCCAGCTCATATTTACTCTTTGAAATCAGATTTTACGTTCATTTGAATTGAAAATATATTATTTGGGTGAAATGCAATATTTATGTACAGATCCAATTTGTGCGGTGTACATAAATAAAACTTGTTACTTTCTTGACTTTTTGTGGTTGTTCTTGCTTAGTTTGCCGTGTGGCAAACATTTTTCCTCTTTTGTGACACACAAACAGTAGAGTCTCCAATCCTGACAGGACTGCTCCACATCTGAAACTAGAATGAGAGACGCGCACCAAACGATCAAACAACTTGTCCTTTTAAAGTTGATTATTCTAGAGTTTTTACAGGATGAATAATTTCAATCCATAACAAGTAGACATTTTTGTCTGAGGCTTTGGCATAGATTCTAAAATGATGCTACCATCCATGTATTTGGCGAAAGAACCGGATTTTCTCTTGCTGCTTTTTTCTTTAAACAACCAACACTGATGTTTTAATCACTAAACTGATGAGAGGTTTTTAAATAAAAATAAAAAGACATGAATTGGAAATGGAGTTTAAAAATGGATTTATTTGGAAGAACTACTGCCACCTCCTGGAATGTCACAATACTGCAACATGTACCAAAAAAATCCATTAACAGTAAAAATCATTTTTATAGTTTGCTCCATAACAAAATATGTCTAGTTACAGTTTGCTTTGTAGTAAAAAACACGAGGCAAACAAAATAGGTACATCCCGTGACGCCAAATATCAGATATAAAAATTCTTAACCTATGACTTTTAAAGAATCTTTTTATTAGTTTCTCATCTGAAATTAATACCTGCTAAAAACATTAGTTTTTTGTGAAAAAAGAATCCAGAGTACCCTTACTTCCTCCCTGGGAGCGCGGCCTTTTTGCTGCAGGCCCCAACTGACCTCTGGTTTTTGTTTTGCCCTGGGAGAGCTGGACTGAGCCTCTGAGAGGCGCTGGAGAGCCAGTAGAGGAGGATGAAGAGATGGAATTCTGGAGGTCCAGGGCAAAGTGGTAGTCGTTGTGTTCGGGCATTTCCCAGACCAGGACCTCCTGACCACAGCGATCAGCACTTCAATAGATCTTCTGCAGCCACGCTTGCAGGGTTACAATTTGATTCTGGATCAGAATCTTCTGCATGGGGTTGATGAATGTGGTGGGAGCTCTGAGCTACGCTTTGATTGTGGCTCTGCTACAGCAGTCTCCGCTCCTTTACTTTCATTGTTTTCAGAGGATCCAGGATTATTTTGCGGTTCGTGTTTGCTTGTTTCCAGAGTCTTTTTATGAAAAACAGAACCGAAGCCTGAGCTGAGTTTCGATGGAGGCGAACTGGCTGAGGAGCAGGCTGCTGCCTGCAGCTGACTCTCATCAGTACATGCTGTACTAGTACCAGACAGTGGAGGAATGTCCTCCTCTACATCCATCCCAACCCCTTTCTGTTTCACTGCCGCCTTTTGAAAGAAGGCCTGAATGCTCCCGCGCTGTTTGCACGCAGAGTCTTGTTTCAGCTCAGAGGCCGTCGGAGTTGCGACTTTAGAGGTGGCGGAAACGCTCCGGCCTGAAGCGACGCTGGCTGAGAGAAAGCCGGCAATCCCCCCGGAAGACGGCGCGTCGCTGAACTTGCTAGCAGAGAGGTGCAGCAAGGTGAGAGGTGGAGTCCTGGAGACACAAGACACACTTTTAAAATCAACCTGCAGTTTTATTGTCCCACTGCATTGCTTCCCACCAAATTACCACGCAGCCTGGTGGTTTCCTGCTGTGTTGAGGCTCTTGATAATGGCAAAGCTGTCACTAGATAGTTTGGCTGCCTCATAGTGCACCAAAGCGCAGCATCGAGAGAAGCTGCTCGGCCTCTTATCACCCAGCTGACGCACACCAACCGTCAACAACTTAGCCACTCGCCCATTCTATGAGAAAAAGAACAAAAAAATGAGCTTTCACAACTACAATGTCATCAGAAAACACTAAACAAAACTAAAGCCTCACTGTTTCTTTGTCTTTGTTCAGCCTTTCTTCCAGTTCCAGGGCCAGCTGATGAAGCCAATACTGTACCTACGCAGATCATTCATTGTTGCATTGAAGGGGACACATTTCAGACAATGAGATGGAACATGTAATAAATGCGGCTTTACCTGTTCTTTAGTGGCTAGAGACGTCTTTCCAGGGAAGTTCTTACTGCAGCCAATAGACTTGGGAAGCTGCCTGGGTTTAACAGCTTCAGACTCGACCCCTCGGCACAAGTCATAAAGCCACTGGCTGCAAACAGAGATCCAGACGGTGTGATTGACCCATTTCAGAGATTTACTTGTGTTATTTTCTTGTCATTTAGTTTTTGTGCTGATGTTTAGTTTTTAGATTTTAGGACATGTCATTTTTTTTCCTCTATAAGTCTTTCAACTCTGAAGGTCTGATCAGTTGAATTAAAAAACAACTGTATCCATATCCATAAAGACAAAGCATCTAACATTTCAAAATTGCAGATTAGTGTTTTTACTCGACACTTAACCGGCTGCAAACAGAAAGATGCAAATACAATTTAAAAGGGGGGGGATACATCTAAAAAATGGATCTTGGTCAGACATAATATCACAACAGTGGCTTTCTTACCCTGTTTTTTCTCCAAAGTGCTGCACCAGTTGGGACTGAGAGAAGCGAGTGAGATCTCCCATGTTCTCCACTTTCAGAGTTTCAATTATCGAAGCCCCCATCTTACCCCCCAGGTTCCGACTGAACAAGAAGAACGCCGTCATCATTTGCTTTTATTGTGCAATGAGAGTGAAGCTTTAGACTCACATCTTGCCAATGGGCAAAGAGTTGAAAAGTTCTGTCACCGATTCCAAAGGCAAAACGGTTTGTCTGTTAGGTTTGTTCAGACCGCAGGCGAGCTTAGCCAGGACCTGCAAAAGAAAGCTAACCATAAACTATTGCTACTGATTTTGCACACACACACACACACACACACACACACACACACAAAAAAAGTCGTAAAAGATTTGGCTCGACCTTGTTGTGAGATATTCCAGCGGAGCAACGGAAACCTGTTTGTTTCTCCACTGCAGCCCTCATCTCTTCAACGATGAGCGCTCCCATGGTCAGCTGCAGTTCTGCACAATTCAGCCCCCCTGATGAAGGTGTAGGTAAGGATTCCATCCACTGCTGAAGACCTTTGGATCTCAGCTCCTCTGCAGGGAATAATGATGAGTAAATACAATCGAAGCCCTTCATTACCTCTGGTCTGAAAAAAAACAACCAAAAATCTCAAGAAATAGATTAATAGAGTTAGGTCAGAAGTTACCTTTATCTAAAATCATCTTTTCTGAAGATGCATCTGCAGAGGGAGGTTCCAGTCCACTCTGAGGATACCCCTGAATGTAAGTGGTCTTCAGGAGGCATGGGCTCATTTGTTCCTCGGTCGTGGTCTTCAGCCGCTGCTGGACGGCGGCCGTCAAGTCCATGTAGGCCTCATCGATGCTGGCTCGCTCGATCACGGCGAAGCGTGACATCACCTCGATCACCTCCACGCTGGCATCCCTGTAACTGCAAACGGAGGTCGCTCGTACATGTAGCCTTCGTGGGTCACCCCTCACGGACGCCAACTTACTGGGTTAGGTCGGCTTTGCCGTGAGACTCACGGACTCGAGCCACCTGCAGGTCCGGGCACAGCTTTTTGGCATCATCCACCCACATGTTCCTGGTCACACCGTGGGCTCTGGCTTCATAGCTGACAGCTATAATACTGATAAGAACAACACTTCAGCAACTTTTAGGTCATGCGTATGATGAGCTTTAAAAAAATAAAATAAAAATAAAAAAGCCAGCAATATACTGTTAAAGTCTGGCAGCAGAGTACTGAAGAGACTTTTGTATTTTGATTAAATATTCATTATTACTATTTAAGGTAGTAATATCAGTAAATGCAATACACATTTCCCGCCTTAAGTAGACCAGATTTAAATGAGAATCTTGGACTAAAAATAGAGGCAGGCGTAACTTCCTGCTTTCACGGCTGAATGCATTCAAGATGCTGCACAAAAACCGCGTCTATCTATGCTGATCACTGACAACAGGTGAATATGGGCCGGTGGATTCACTCAACCACTGCCTCCAACAGATCAGTGCATGGATGCAGAACAACTTTCTTCAGCTAAACTCAGACAAGACCGAAGTTATTGTTTTTGGCCCACAGAAACAAAGAGAAAGTGTCAGCAGCTACCTTCATTCTCTGTCTCTTAAACCCTCCAATCAAGTCAGAAATCTAGGGGTAATCATGGACTCTGACCTAAACTTTAACAGCCATATCAAGTCAGTAACATCAGCTGCATTTTACCATCTGAAAAACATTGCCAAAATCAAAAACATAATGTCAAAGCGAGACCTTGAGATACTTATTCATGCATTTGTCTCCAGTAGGTTAGACTACTGTAACGGCCTGCCCACCGGCCTCTCCAAACGAGCTGTAAAACAGCTTCAGTGCATCCAGAATGCTGCTGCTCGAGTCCTGACCAAAACCAGGAAGTATGATCACATCAGTCCTGTGCTCAGGTCTCTGCACTGGCTCCCTGTACCTCAAAGAATAGACTTCAAAGCAGCTCTGCTTGTGTACAAGTCTCTCCATGGCCGCGCACCAAAGTACATCTCTGACATGTTAGTGCCATATGAACCATCTCATACTCTGAGGACCTCAGGGTCCGGCCTCCTGTTGATTCCCAGAGTCAGAACTAAACAAGGGGAATCAGCGTTTCAATATTCTGCAGCTAAAATCTGGAACAGCCTCCCTGAAGTCGTAAGACAGGCCTCTTCTGTGTTCATGTTCAAATCTAGACTTAAAACATTTCTGTTTAGCCGTGCATATGACTGAAAGGTCCTATCTGCACTTTTCTGTCCTTTCCTTCCTTTATTTTTAAACCAATTTTCTAATGTTATCTTTTCTTTTAAAGTAAATTTTACGTTGATTATTTCTATGATGTATTGTGATTTGAATGCATTTTGCTGTTTTGTGAAGCACCTTGAATTACTTTGTGTACGAATTGTGCTATACAAATAAACTTGCCTTGCCTTGCCTGATCGTTCAAAAGTCTGTCAGTAGTCTGTCAGGAACTCACCCGCCACCCTTCCAGGTTTTGTACTGCGCCACCACACAGGGGGTGTTCCGCAGAGCTGGATTCAGCCTCTGCTCCACCTGGACGTAGAAGCAGTCCATGTCCACCAAAGCCACCACCCTCTCCTTTCCGTACTCCATGATGATGTTTGAGGACAGTAGCCTTTTTCGACTAAATACGCATGCGTCACTGAATGTGTGTGACTAGTTCATGGTCGGGTTTAAACTTTGACCGTAACCTGTTTAGTTAAAGTTGACTGTCGCTGTCGCTACCCGATCTGTACCGGAAACATCCGGCTTTATGGCTTTATATTTCGGGCAGACAAATTTGCCTCTGGAAAAACGTCATCAACAGTCGACGATCAGGTTTTTTTTATTTTAACTTTATTGAAAATATAAACACGAAATAATAAAAATGAGAATATGTTTTACTTTTAGCAATAAAAGAAAAATAATGCATGAACGATTGATCATAATATTTTTCACAAAATTCCTGATTTTTTTGGGTCCAAAATCAATGTTATTTTTTTAAAGAAATTTAAGTTTTTGTTTATAATTCTATCTATAAACTAAACAAAAAAAATAATAAAAAAAGAAGAAAGATTTAAGAAACAAACCAGCCTGTTTCTCATGGACGTGAGCCTATCCCGTTTTTTTTTTTTTTTTTTAACTGAGTCTGTTAGAATAAACACAAAAGTTAAGACAACAGGGTACATTTAGGTACTTTAAAAAATGTATGGTCGGGAAGGATACGTTTCTAAATGTATTTCATATTCCAAAAAAATGGTAAATGGGGTTCTTACGAAGGCCCAAAGCGCTTTACAGTCACAGTCCTATTCACCCATGCACACACACATTCACACACACATTCATAAACAAAAAGCATTATTTTATAATTAAAAAAAAGTCATTTAGTCAATTAATTAATGTAATATCAGGGTATAGTTGAGATATGAAACATATAGTTGGATTCCTTTTTGTAAACTTTCTTTTACACTGTTTTAAAACTGTAGATTTATACAGTTAGTAAAATGAGAAATAAAGAAGTAAATATGACATCACAAAGGTAAATAATTTAAATTATTGTATTGGGGTGTTACCCTTACCTTTGGGCTTCACACCCAGCAGGCTTTGCAGCTTCTAGTGGCGTGGTCTGACTGTTCTATTTATCTATGGTCATTTTGCCTGCCTTATTCAGCTGGCATATGACTGAATAAAGCTTCACCTTCAGAAGACAAGACGTGTCTCTTCATTATTGCCACACTATTGTAGAATTCACACAAATCAAGACCAATATTCACAGGCATGAGAGTACTTCAGAATGAAAACAAAATCACATTAATCTTATTTGACAAAGCTTTTCTTAATTTTTTGTTTGTTGTTGATCTTCACTGGCAATTTCTACAATTCATTTCTGCAAAAGTAAACCATACTTGAGATCTGTTAAAGAATGTTTTCAAGAGTACGAAAACTTTTTGTTTTAAAACTCAGTACTTGCTGAAAAATACAATGGAAATATTTTTTAGGAAATAAACTTCAACAATAATAAACAAAAAATAACAGTGAACATCACCCTGAATAAAGTTGGATTTACATCTAAACGGTTTTTGCACAACATTGTCCCATTACCAGAAACTCTTTATCATATTTGTCATTGTTTAAATAATTGCTGGAAAACAGCTCAGAGTTGTAGTTATTGGCTAAAAAAAAGGGGGAAGTAGAAAGTCAGTTAAAGGACAGATCCATTGCATCAGTTGTTGGTGCGTGTCTCTAACCATCAGTGGCTCTGTCTGAATAACTTCACTACTCATATAGTTTTTTAATTTTTAGGGTTTTGGGTGGAAATTTGGACACAGCCAAAATGATCTTTCTTTCCAATTGTTTTCTGATACTTCTTGGTCTAACAGGTAAGAGGACTGGTAAAAATTTACTTTTATTTTTTGAATTAACATTGCTTACACTATCTATGCTTCTCACATTATTTTAAATTATTTAAAGTACGTATTTGTCTTAACTTAATGTAAAATAGTCTTTGGTTTGAATCAAATTGTGGAATGGCTAATGATTCCCCTCTGAATACATTTTGTATTTTTATTTTTACAGGAGTTTGCAATTGTAGCATAATTACAGTCAAAGAAACATCAGTGAAGCCCGGAGAATCCATCTCTATCCCTTGTCTCTATGAGTCAAAATTTGAAAAACATGTGAAATATTTCTGTAGAGGATTTTATTGGGCCATTTGCTCAGATGTAGTTAAAACCAACAAACCTGACACATCTGGAAAGTTTTCAGTTCAAGATGACAAAGAACATAAAATATTCACATTGACCATAAACCATGTTGAAAGTACAGACTCTGATTACTGGTGTGTTGTGGAAATCGATGGAGGGGCTGATGTTGGAGAATATTTTCACTTGTCTGTCTCTGGTAAGTATCTTTTTTCACATGTGTTTTTTTTTTTTTCAATTGCAAGTCCTTAATGTGTCCGTTTTGGTTCAAATAAGTTGTGTCTCATGCAATATCAGTTTAAAGTCTCACAGAGTGACCTTTTTTATCGGTAACATTTGGTTTTCAAATAGGTACACCTGCTTTAAGTGTGGATAATCAAGAGATGGAAGGATTTCTTGGCGAGAACATAACCATCAACTGTGAATTTCATAACTCTGGGACAGAAAAATGGTGCAAGCTGGGTGGAAACTGCGTGACAGAGTCGTCTGAATTTGTAGATGGAACAAGAGTAATCTTTAGAAAGAATGATACTACATATTCTGTTACAATGATGGGATTGAAACAGGAAAACAGTGGCTGGTACAGGTGTGTTAAAGGACAGTTTCAAATGCCAGTGCATCTAACAGTTACTGAAAGACCTGCTAGTAAGTATATTACTACAGGATAGGAATAAATATTGGACCAATCAGTTACCCATTTACTGATAATTATGATTTTGTATCGACTCATAGGTACTCTGAAATCTGTTACCCTGATGCCTGTTACTATGAATGTAACAAATGTAACCCAGCCTCCAGTTAAAGAAAGGTCAGATGTTTTTTGCAATTTACAAGTCTAGTATTTTGGTTTTCTTGTTTGGCTGTCTGTCCAAAAATGTGTTAAATATATTACTGTTCCCCAAAATTTCTGTTTAAATTCTGCATGTCCTTTCCAGAACTGATCCAACAGTCTTTTTCATCTCCCTGGGATTGCTGATCTTTATTGTGTTGGTGGCTTTGTTAGTCTGGTTTGTGCACAAATCCAGTAAGTTAAGTTAAATTCCCACAACACTTTTTCTCATTTCTGCACGAATAAAAAAAAAACAATTCACCCTATTTAATTATTCATAATCTGTATGATAGAGGCATTTCTGAAACCCATATATCATTAGCACATTTAAAACTCCCCTTAAAAACCCCTTGCATATAATATGGCCAATGTTTTCTGCCCTGTACTTCATCCTCATTCCACTAGGGGCAGTAGAAGGGCTTCCCCTGCTCATTTCAAACGGCTGCCTCGGTGAAATCTCAAAAATACTTGAGAAAAATGTTGCTAATTTTCAAAACTTTATAAATAACTTAACTGCTATTCATTTTTATTGAATGACTGACGTATTGAAACAATGCAGACAACAACTTTGCACAATTCTTTCAGATTTGAAACCATTTCTCATTAAATTGCAATATTTTGGGCTATTTCTTAACATTTTAATTTAGATACAATTTCTTCCTTTCAGTTATTTTATTAATTTTTTATGTTTACTCTGTAGTTTTAGAAAAGACTAAAAAAGAACCAGCCGTGGAAAAGGTGAGTTCAACTTTTAATGTTATAGTATGAATTGAAAAAGTGAATTGTGCAATGAGATGTTTTTTTAAACTACTGGGTAAACCAAATTTGCCAGCTATTTTTTACAACAGATGACAAAGTTGTATATTTGCAAAAGTGTTGCTGTGTGAGACTTTTAAACACTGAACATTTTATTTTCTTGCAATGTCCACCTCAAAAGTATTGTAACAACAATCCCCTGTCCTTAGATTGATGTAACTGGGGGTGTTCTTTTTTTGTTCCCAAACGAGAATTGAGAAACTCGGACTTTTTACTTTCTTTCCTCAGATGGAAGCAGGAGTAGTTTATTCCGATGTCACTTTCAAGAAAAAGAAGACATCTGAGGTATCAGCTGAAATTAGACTTAGTCTCAGGTGAAAACGTGCTTAAAAGAGTTGGTGCATCTGTATTCAGTTCTCATTTCATTTCTTTTTTAACTGTAGGGTACAGCACCTGAAAGTGATGGAAATGTGACTTACAGCTCTGTGGTTGCATTTAAGCAACAGGACAGGATGTAATTCTAGGTAATTGCCACATATACATGACTTTATCTCTGTTTGTCAGTTATTTTATTTATGACTCGCAGCAATGAACACTGCAGATGTTGCTCAAAATAATGTAACACCACAACTAATTTTTACATATCACTTTGTGAAAAATTCCTCTTGGCATTGAGAAATAATGTGGTCTTTCTTCTCAGTTTTGATGGTGGTCATTTCTTCTTTTTCAGAGTGAAGCAAAAGTAAAGGAAGTTTCATGCAGTACTTCACCAGAACAAAATTTCTTTTCTGTGCCTTATCAGTTCATCTTTTATGCTGTGTTGTTATGGAAGCATTTCTGGAGCATAATTAAAAAGAAAAGGCAAAACCAGAAATGCTTTTTCATCTTCAAAATGAAGCTGCATTTTTTGACTCAAAATTAAAATGAAAAAGCAATCCACCAAAATGCTTTTTCATTTCCTTCCTCAACACTGCTTATTCTGTCACTTAATTAAAATTCAAATGAAAATGGTATTTGACATTTCATTTTCAAAATGTTCTCTTGTAAATGTGTAGCATAATTCATTTAGAAATGTCTAATTTGACAATTAAAATGGATTAAAAGAAATGCTTTTTCATTTTCAAAATGAAGCTGCATCAAATGACTCAAAATTAAAATAAAAACAATATTTCAAAATGCTTTTTCCTTTTCTACTTCAACACAGCTTTTTCTGTCACTTAATTAAAATAATAATGAAAATGGGATTTGACATTTCATTTTCAAAAAGTCATCTGGTAGATGTGTAGCAAAATTCGCTTCATTTTGAAAATAAAAAAAGCATTTCTGGTTTTGCCTTTTCTTTTTAATTATGCTTCACAAATGCTTCCATAAAATGTATTCAAGGAAGGTTTAGCATGACAATAAACAAAAGTGTTTTCAATATAAATATTTGAACTTGGGCTGCTTGGTGCTTTAGGGATCAGCTCCTTTGCATCACAGCGAGGCGCTGGTTTGAATCCCAGCTGGGTCCTTTCTGTAAAAGACCCATTTCAATTGTTTTCTTATACTTGTTTAACATTTCCTTTGATTGAAGATGCCTTTAAATTGAAAAAGAAGTATGTTGAAGATGTAAAAGAAAATTATAAACAGTGTTAATGTTTGCAAAGTGTATTTTGTTTTGAAGACTTTTATTGTGAAGGTTCCACCTACTTCCGCCTTTTCTGTGAAGTTTGTCAGTTCAACAGAAACAAAAAAAAAACGGTTAACAGCTGATGCTATGGCAACAAAGGAAACCGACAAAAAACGGACGGATAACTGTGTAAAGCTGTAATTTGTTTTTGGCATCTAGCTGGAAGGCGAACAGGTATGAATTTTGGTTATGTTTACTGTGTACATTTTGTGATTATTTTCAATTTGTTTTGTGTAAAATAACAAAATATGCTTCTGTTCAAAGTTATCCAACATTCTAACGTTACTAGCTGATGTGAAGAATGATTGTATATCAAAAAGGAATTATTTTAAGTTGTTTGTTATGTTTTTCTTCAGCTCTTACGGTGTGACTATGACTGTGGAGTAAATAAATGGGCTGGAATACCCCATCATAGTCCATCAGTTACTATCATTGAGTCCATCGTCTGAATCAAGCCCGGCTGGAATGCTACACTTTCTACAAAGTCCCATTTCAACCATCTTTTGACTTTACAGTAAAAGCTTTCCCAGTAACTATGATTATGCCACCTTTAGCCAAACTAAAAAAAAAAGACAACAAAAAAAGATGTGATGTGACCAGTACTATAAAAAAGAAAAAAAAAGTTCACACCTGTTGAAGTGAAAAATAATTTTTTTCAATGAACAAACATTGACCAGCTCAATGAAAATGAGACTTTTCATGCACCACAGGATAGCCGTTTCCTTTAGGTCTATACTTACAGCTGTTTGTATCATTGCTGTAATTGTGAACCATTGCCCCACAGTGAAACTCATATTTGCAGGCAAGTAGCATGGAGATGACTTCCTCCAGCCCATGGTGGCACAGGTGATGTTCTCTCTTGGAAAGATCTTCTGGAGCAGCAGCAACAAAGTGGAACAGGTTATAAGATCTGAACTGGGGATTAAAAGTGAGGCGAGCCGTGTTATGGGGTGGCCGTGGTGCAGAGGCAGAGCGGTTAACCGCTGATCAGAAGATCTAAGTTCAGTTCCCGCCTTGCTTGCCCATGAGTCAGTGTCCTTAGGCAAGACACTGAACCCCTCATGGCTCCTGGGTCGGTGCCAGTGTGTGAATGTGGGTGTGCATGGTTGAATGAGACCATGACCGTAAAGCGCTTTGGGTCTTCTAAGAAGGAAGTATCCAAGTATACGCCTATACCCATTTCAATCAAAGATTCTTTATTGAGCAGGCAGATTTTACTTTACATCCGTATTATACAATAGGATATACAATTACACGAGTCATTAGAAATTGACAAACTTCTCTTTTTTGTTTTCAGATTAAACAAAAAAATTTAAATGTAATTGAAAAAATGAAGTTAATATTTGAAATGGGTTTTATAAAAAAAAATTAAAAACTTAGAGCTTAAAGCAGCAGTATTTAGGTAACAGTAAAAAAAAGAAGCTTTTTTAATCCATTTATCTTCAATTCCTGTTTAATCCACTCAAAGGCAGGTCGATAGTCCGTCGCAGAACCACACTCGCATTTTGGAGTCACCAGGAAAGGGCATGGAGAAAGCCCACGCATGCACGAGGCCAACATGCAAACTCCGTGCAGACAGGATCCAGTTGGGCCTTCTCAAAAAAGCCTTTTCATTTAGGCAAAATGCCAAGTTCAAATGGACATCTTTAGAGGTCAACAATACAGTTTTACAAGTAAAAATTCTTTGTATAAACAAAAGTATGGATTTTGATACAAAATGTTTATGTTTTAGAGATTTTTTTCTCAAACAACATAAATTCACAAAGCAAGTTGAAAGAGTCACGTTTGATTTTTTTCCTCTTGAACTCCTTGTGGTTGGAATGGGCTTCAGTCGTTGTCTTCATTCAGTGAGGCCTTTATTTAGACCCCCGCTCTCTTCAGCGTTCAGGTTGGTCTGTTCGTGCGTTTTCAAAAGCTTGAATATGTGTTCCAATCGAATGGAGCCTCTGTGAATCCACTCTCTCGTCTGATTATGCTGCACAACAAAGACAAAAGAACAATCACAGATTCAGACTCAAAGGGCATCCAGGATGATATTAAAGTTCATTTCTAATATTTTATGTAACTTGTATCTGTGTGTGCTCATGTTTTGATTGATCTTTTCTTTACCTCTTCCTTTAGTCTATTTTTTTTAACACGTTGTAAAATCAGTTAATAGTATTTCAGATTATGGTATACTTTATTTTGACAAAATCACCTGAACATTGACTGGTTTTCCTTTTTTTTTCCTCACAGAAAATCTCAGTATTTTAATACATCCTTTAACTTCCTTTTTTCCAGACGCTCAAAGCGCTTACATTGTGTCTATTATTTATTCACTCCTCATTCATACTTGGTGATGGTAGCTACTGATGTAGCCACAGCTGCCCTGGGGCAGACTGACAGAGGCGTGGCTGCCATTTCGCGCCTACGGCCCCTCTGACCATCACCGGGATCATCCATGCACATTCACACACCAGTGGAGGCCACACTGGAGGCAAGGAGGGTGAAGTGTCTTGCCCAAGGACACAACGACATTTGGCTGGTGGGAGCGGCCGCCGACCCTTCAATCATCGGACGACCCGCTCATCCACCTGAGCCACTGTCGTCGTCGTTTATTTTTGATTAGTTACTGTATGAATGTATAACTGATGATTGTATTGCTTTTGTGTATTATTTCTATTTAACTGCTTGAAATAAACCATTTCAAATAAAATCAAAAATCAAAAGATCGTCCTTGAATATTTTTTTCAAGTTCTACAAATGCCTAAACAAAAGGTTAAAATTAAACATTTAAAGCTTCTACTTACTGAAAAATATTGATTATTACACTACAGGAATTTAATTATTAAAATGAGCCAATTTAATAGGTGAAAAAAATAAGAAAATGTTTTAATTTGTTAAACTTGTAGACAGGGATTGAAAATTACAAAAGTAGTCTTTAAATAATTGTATCTAATGTGATTTTTTTCCTTAATAAAAGGAGAACCACATTAAATATTTAGATGCATTTTTTTTATCTTATTATACTCATTCTATAAAACGAAAATAGTCATGCTCAAACTGAAAAACTGATTCTGACGTTTCAAATTTACAAAAACTAAAAACTTTTGACTAATATGATTAAAAACCAAATAAGAGCTGCATGAAATAATTGGACTTGTTGAAGTGAGTGTATAAATAAATACAAGCTACTGACCTGATAAACCACCAAAATCAAGCTGCAGTCGATGCTAGACACCTCACATTTCTCGGGGACTCCGTTCACGTCCACGGTGATGGTTTGCCCCACTCTGTAGCGGGTTAAATGTGGGTACGGCCATCTCTTTAAATACTGCGTTATGAAACATTTGTGAATCCCGCTTGGAATGTCGTCCAAAACATTCTCCACTGAGGAGGAAAAAGAAGACGGATCAGTCATCTGCATCACCACAATCCAACCAAACCAAACCGCTGTTTATTTGTGACCAAAAAGAAATGTAGGGAACTTCACACATGATTTGGTTTGTATACATGTAGATACATTTCCAATTGTGGGCTGGACAATAGAAAAAAAGAAAGAAAAAAAAAAGTCTGCACACTCCAAAAATGGAATGTTAAAGTAAAAACACCCATTTCAGGAAGAAAAGTATTTTCCTTCTTTCTTGTTGAAGGTGAAACTGAACGTGGAGGCCGGAAACGTGGACGTACACACCTCCACATGGACTTTGGAAGTGTTTCAGTCTGAACGTAGCGTAAGCCAGAAAAGAAACTCCTCAAGAAGGTTTTTCAATAGTTAAATAGTCTTTGTTTGAGAAAACCTGTCTTAGTGGCTCAAAGTTTTTTCTTTTAATAAGAAGAAGACCCTTTTTCTGACCTCATTGGTATATTTATACATTTTATGAATGTCTATTACAAAAAATTAACAATAATAAAACCAGACAGGGAACAACTAAAAGAAAACATAATAATATCTAAAAAAAATACAATAGCTAAAAAAAATGAGGTGATCAAAATAGAAAAACTCTACAAAAGAAAAAAATGTGGGTCAATTTTGGCAGCAGATTTATGTAAAAGTGGATTTGTAAGTGATGAGCTGTAGAAATAATTCATCAAATCAAAACTGTATCCAGATGCTAATAGTATATGTTCATATTCACAGTGTAGTTTTCTTCTGTTAAAACAGGAAAATATTTGGGGAAAAAAAGAAAAGGGAAACTTACACGGTCTGCACACTAGATGAAGTAATGGTAAACCAACATAAACTGCCGTGTGATCATCTACAAAAACCAGAAACCTGCAAAATAAAGGTCGCATCAAAGAAAATGCTTAGGAGTTGATTTTCATTTCTTCTTTTCTTTTGAAGGTCAATTAGAGTTACAAAGAACTTTGTAAAACAGTTGATGACGCTTTATGTGGCACCTCAAGCGGTTCTTTCTGCTGGGGAGTTCGCCCAGAACTCCAGGCAGGTAGGTCAGCTCGTCCTCCAGGGACTTGACCACAACGCGGGCGCCGATGTACAGCTCTGCCAGCCTGGCGGTGGAGTCGAAGGCTATGTGGTGTCCCGATACCAGACTCTTGCCTTTTTCTTCAAAAACCACTTTGTATTTCAACCGTCCGTCTTCTGCAAAGACAGCAAGAAGAAAAGAATTGTTGTCAGTGACACTCGTTACAATCAACATTTAAATAAAGTTTTTTTTTTAAAACTAATAAAAGGTGAAGGGTGTCAGATTAACAGGTCATGGGTCGTCTTTTTATGCCATTAAGTGTCAAAAGGATAGAATATTATATCTAAGTGGGAGTTTATCTTCTTTTTTCAAAGGAAAAACTACATAATAAGAATAAAATGTAAAAATCCTACAATAAACCCTCAAGTTTTAACCTTTGGTCAATGTCTTCCATTTAAAAATACTCATATCTGTAGATCTCTGTATGTGAAGGGATTCTAAAACCTGAGCTCTTAAAACATCTGAAAATCAACTAATTCTTCAAAACGCGTTGAACTTCTAACATGTAATGTTTATTCTGCAAGTATTTCCTTTTTTCCACTCTTACCTCTTGTATTTATCTCTGCTATTTTCCCGCGCTTCCACTCCATGGCCCTCCTCCTGGCAATAACCATCATGCCTGGAAGGACCTCTTTCTCTGGCAAATCAGGGCGGATGATTTTTGTTTCGTTGTTGCAGTGGCTCATGTAGGTGGATATGACAGAAGAGCCCGCTTTTGTTGCTGTACAAACACACAATTAAAAAGAAATAAATAAAATCAAACCTTTAAGACAGTCAGCCTGTAGTAATGGGATAAATTCATCTCACATTTATTTTGAGTTATGTGTATTTTCAATTATCATTAAATGCAAACAATAAACTTTGTTTAAAATAAAAGAAATAAATTATTTTAATATATTTTATACAAACATAAAATGTCAAAAATGACTCATGTTTCATGTGTTGTGTAAGAACAACAAAACTTAAAAAAATAAATAAAATAAAGCTGAAGTTCATCTTAAAAGAAAATACAACCAAGTGCAGAATTAGGTTTGCTATTTAAACATAATTCCTTAAAAAAAAATGACCCCATTACAGTTCAAAGAGAAAAAGTATTCAGGGCCATAAATGCATAGAATGTGTTTTTAAGTCTGTATAAAACTGAATATCCCACATTCCAACGGCAGCGTCAGTATGATGTTTGTCAGATCAACCTCTGCAGCCTACAAGCTGTGACTCATTGGAAATGTTGGCCGTTTATGAACGAACCATTATTGTTTTCTATGCTGTCCTTTGAGCTCTGAGGCTCCGGCACACTTGACCTGGACTCGTCCACTTTCCCAGCTTCTGTCAAACAAGAAGACATGAACCCGTTAGTAGACGTCCATCAACATGAGAAGCAGCAACTTATACAAGTTCAGTATGAATCAACCATAAGCACCAACTATTTTTTTTATGATACTTTCTTACCTACTGTAAACCTTTTTGCCTTTACCCTCCAAAATAAAAGCACCAAAAAATCTTCCTCAAACAATCAGCTCTGACTTTGCCAACCAAGCTCAAGGGAAGAATATATGGTACTCCAAATATTCTTATAATCCTGTTCTTTTTGTCTAAATAGATGGCCACGAACTAAGAAAAAAAAATGTGTGTGTTCTTGTCAGTTAAACAACTTTAAAATGCAAAGAAGGACTCGTGACAATATTTGTCATATTTGGAAGGGTTGTAATCACAGCACAAACAAAGCCAAATTATTGTTTTAAATATAAAATACTGCCTTTTATAAGTACAAAGCAACTCTGTTAAAAGTCATTTAGATCAAACTAAACCAAAATAAACAAAAACTTCCTCTTTAACCAGAAAGGCTCGAGTCAAACCCGAGCTCTCATAGGTTTTTTATTCTAGTTTGAGGTTAAGGTCAAAGCTTTTTCTAATATTTAACAGTAACACTGATAGATAATAGCACTG